>VBSM01003215.1:30085394-30140011 GCA_008086735.1 Cheirogaleus medius | reverse complement strand
AGATGAGGCCCCGGAGGGAGCCCCAAGAAGCACGAGAGTCAGGCCCGGAGCGCAGGTTGTACACCGACGGCCCCATCCCTGGCACGTGCGCCCCAGCCCCTCGAGCTCCCGCAGGCCCCTCCCAGCCACCAACTCCCCACCCCTGAGCGTCTACCCAGGAGCTGCTCTGGCCCCGGGTCCTCCACAGCCCAGCACACAGGACATTCGTGTGACTCCGATGGCCACTTTGCCACCTCCCCAGGAGAGCTCCAGGTTTGTTCTTCCTCTGGCTTTGGACGGTGGTCAGAGGCAACTGGGGAGAGGAGGAAGTGGAGTGGGCAGTGACAGAAGATGTCCTGGTACCTGTGGGGTGGGCACACCAACTGCTGTGCCAGCCTCCAGCAGGTGCCACAAGCAGCTGATGAGACAACTGGATTTGTTTCCTGTTCCTGTCAATACCCCAGCTTGAAGGAGAGCAGGGACAGGGGGATGCGGGGGGCCTCCTGCTCACTGCTCTCCAGGCCCTGCCTCTGGGTCCCTTTGGGTCTGGGGGGACTGGGGGCCACCTCACCCATCTCTGATCCAGGAGAGAGGCCCTCCAAGGAGCCAGAGCAGATGGCCTGGTGCACTTTGTCACCTCCTTCAGAGAAGCCGCACCAAGGCGCGTGGGGCTCGCCACTGCTGGCAGCAGGGACGAGAAGAAATGGGCCTGCTCCCAAGGGTGTCACTTGCACCTTCTCTGCCACCCAGACTCCCCCGCCCCAGCCCCAGAGCAGACCCGAACAAAGTCACGATGGCTCAAGTACCAAAGGGAATGAGGAACTCTAAATGGTTACAAATCTCAACGAAATACACTCAGGTTCTTTATGGAGTTTGCCACATTCTAAATGGAATTTGTGGGCCTGCAGATGGAATTCTCTGCTTTCCGAAGTGGGAACTGAGCATTTCTGGCAGGGCTGCTGTCCCCACGTCCCTCCACCCACTACTCCGAGGCGATGAAGGGAGCTGGCAGGGTTTGGGATGGTCTGAGGGCTCATCTCCAAGGACAAGCCACGGTCCCAGCCCCTCCCAGCTCCCCCGCAGAGCCTTCAGGGCATCAGCAGCCCACTTCTGCATGCCACACTCACGCTGTGCGCCCATGGGTGTGCGCCGGCAGGAGCATCTAGATGCATGCGGACGCCGGAGCCCCTCTGGGTGTGCCAGGTGTGTGCGTGGGCACATGTAACACACACACCCACCTGCATTTGCCCTGAAGTACTGGCAGTGACACCTCTGCGAATGGGCACAGGTGTCCACCAACAAATACTCAGCAGGCATGTGGTTTCCACCCAGGGAACCTCTAGGAACACAAGTCGGTATCCAGGTGGGCATGCATTTATAAAAGCCACATCCGTTGGTGGCAGCTATCCACCCATCTGTGCTTGGGGTTCTCTGGTCCTGAGCTTTCCTCTCCAGTCTCCTCCCCTCCACACCTGTCTAGAACAGACCTGTCACCTGAAATTAACAAGCTGCCCATTCTCTTGGGGCGGCCGAGCCAGAGGGCCTTGGCAGAGGCATGGGTCTGCCCCCACCCCATCCCCTCCACCACGACTTCCTCCCAGCCCCGTCCAGCACCCCGTGTCCTCCTCTGTACGATGCAGGACTCCACCTGCCAGACACCTGGTTCCAGGCGTGGAACAAGGTTCCGTGTTCCAAGGTGTGGCTCTGACCATTCAGAAACAGCCCTTATGAAAATGTTTGCACTTGGGCTCCTTACCAAGGAGCAGAACCTCCCCCAGTGGACGCCAAGGGGTGTTCTCTGGAGAAAGAGCAGAAGCCGGGATGGGGGCTGGCAACTCCTCACACCTGGCCTCTCCTCTTCATCCTCCTGGGACTCCTCTGCAGTGCCCCACCTATAGGGCCAGACGTGCCAATTGTCCCTCCCTTTCTCCAGGTGTCCAGCAGCTGCGACTACGTGTTTGTGAGCGGAAAGGAGTCTCGAGGGTCCATGAACGCCAGGGTCACCTTCCGCTACGACGTCCTCAATGCCCCTCTGGAAATGACAGTCTGGGTCCCCAAGCTGCCTTTGCACATTGAGCTCTCAGATGCCCGACTCAGCCAAGTGAAGGGCTGGAGGGTCCCTATCCTCCCCGACCGGAGGTACAGCCCCTCCCGCATGGCACATACTCGGGATACTCATGGGTGGACACCGTCTGATCTGCATATATGTATAAGGCCCTAGAGATATGTAGTCTGTAGGTTGGTTATGCAGTCAACAAACTTTCAGTGAGCAGCTACTGTGTGTCAGGCACTGGTGGATATTTAAGAGGTTGGGTAAGTGTGGCCAGTGCCAGACCCAGCCAAGCTCTCAGTCCAGCAGGGGAGAAAGCCATGTACACGACCCAGAGTGTCAGTACGTGGGAAGCCCTGTGTGCAAGGAATCAAGTGGCACCAGGAGAGAAGCCCCTCTTCCTCCAGAAGAAGTCAAGGCAGGCTTCCTGGAAGAAGCGACTCTGAAGCTAAGTCTTAAAGGACAAGTGGAAAGGGGTTGGTTGGAAAGACAGAGTCAGAGAGCAATCAGGCAGACACACTAACACAGGAGCACGCACACCTGTTCACCTGTGCCCCAGCCTGGGCACACCAAGGGCACGCTGGTGAGCACATGAGCTCAGGCACACGGCGACACACGCCTAGACTCCCTTGCGGAGGTGCAGGCTCACACACCTGAGTGCCCAGGTACAGGGCACATGCATGCGTACTCACCGCCCTCCACTCACCCACTCGGAGCTGCTGGAGAGAGAGCCCAGTGGGGAGGAGGAGAGAGGGACAGTGGCAGGCGGCTCAGAGTGGGAGGGGGTGGGGTTGGAGAGAGAAGTAGGTGTCGAGAGAAACAGGCAGCCAAGGGAGACTTGGGCTGAGTTCAATTCAGCAGAGATTTGGAAGAGCAAGGTAGTGAGACGAGAGCCGCTCAAACTGTATAATGTGCACATGAGTCACCTAGGGCTCCGGTTAAAATGCAGACTCTGATGGAGGGGCCTGGGGTACATCCTGCGACTCTACATTTCCGAGCAGCTCCAGGGAGATGGTGACGCCGCTGTGAGTAGCGAGGATGTAGTCAGCTCTGAAGCCAGACAGCCTGGTTTGAATCCCGACTCTGCTATTTACTAGCTGTGTGAACTTGGATAACCTTTCTGTGCCTCAGTTTCCTCATCTGCAAAATGGGCACAATGACGCCTACCTCATAGGACTGTTGTGAGGATTTAATTAGTGGACACAGGTAACAGAGCCCTCTGTGTGAGTGAATATTCTGATCCTTCCAAAACACTAACAAAGCGCTAACCACAGAAAAATTTAGACTTTCTCTCCAGAGCGTACCTTTCTGGCAGTGAATCTCCTGATTTTAGTGACTTTTGCAATTTGTATAAGCTAAGAATCTCCCAAATCATCAAGTCCACATTCCCTTTTGCTTAACAGGTTATTAATTTATCTCTCTCCTCTCACATTTTGCTAAAAGCAGCGAGAAGAAACCAGGCTGCACTTTCCACTCCTTGCTTGGAAATCTCCTCCGCTAAATATCCGAGGTCGTCCCTTCTAGGTCCTGCTTCCCACACAACCGCAGGACACGATTCAGCTGAGCTTCCTGGCTGGCAGTCTCTGCCCTGGCACCTTTGCTCCCATATAATGCTTAGAACGTGCCAGGCGTGTGCTCAGTGCTGAAGACGAGGCAGCCGTTGCTGCTAGCATGTGATGCCAGCTATTCCCAGGCAGGGGTTAAGCCCAGCAGAGGCAGGGAGGGACAAAGGAGGGTCAAGGAGGTACCTTTTGAGCAGAGGACAGGCTGGGACTGCTGGCTCCAAGCTCAGAGATGGAAGGCATGAGCCAGAGGAGACGCTTGCTGTCTGCAGAGCTTCCACCCACAGGGAGCAGGGGGGAGCCAACAGGGCCAGGGTGAGGAGCCTGCAGTATGGGCAGCCCTGACTCCGGCGCATCCCCACCCCAGGTCGGCCCGGGAGAGCGAGGACGAGGAGGAGGAGGAGGAGGAGCGGCGGCAGAGCGCAAGCCGCGGCTGCACCCTGCAGTACCAGCACGCCACCCTGCAGGTCTTCACCCAGTTCCACACGACCTCGTCCGAGGGCACCGACCAGGTGGTCACCATGCTGGGCCCCGACTGGCTGGTGGAGGTCACTGACCTAGTAAGTGACTTCATGCGGGTGGGCGACCCCCGAGTGGCACACATGGTGGACAGCAGCACACTGGCGGGCCTGGAGCCGGGCACCACCCCCTTTAAGGTAGGCACGGGCTCCGTCCGTCTCAGCACAGGGGGGCAGTGTTGGGAGCCCTGTTTACCTGGGGGTGGAGAACTCAGTTCCCAGAGCCTCGGCCTCTGGGAGCAGCCCCAGGTGGCCCCAGAACACTCTACCCTGCTGCCCCCCTGTCTGAAATGCCACCGTCAAAGGTCAAGCCCTTTTAGCTTCATCGTGGTAAAGGTTCTCACTCCCAGCCTTAGCAACCTTTACCAACTTAGCTTCCCGGTGTGGGAACTCGGGCAGACCCTCCCTGACAGCAAGCCCTACAGGCCAGGAAGGCAAGTGTGGGGATCTGGGAACTCAACTGTGACCTTCCCTGACTTATTTCTACCCTGATAATTGGGTGTCTGGGTAGGAATCATTCACCTAAGAAATTTTAAGTAGTGACCCATGGGCTGGAATCTGCCTGCAGACATATTTGGCTTATATTAATAAGACAGTTGATCAAACAGTTAAAAACTGGGAGGTTTCTCATTTTTTTTAAAAAAAAAAATCTAGATTTCTAGTTTTTTCTAGATTTCTAGAAAAAATAAACCTGGCAACACTGGGCCCGCATTCCCACCTGGCAACAATCAGCTGGTGCCCCCTTCACAAGAGCATGCGTTCCCCCGTTTGCCACGGTCCCCACCACTCCCTTTTGTCTGCCTGACACTGAGGTTGCACATCGTTTGCTATTTTTCCCAGCGTGGGGTGGTTGTTTTCCTTACAGTCAGCCCACTTCCCTCCTCTGTGTTCCTGCCTGACCCTCCCATGGCCTCTGGCCCCTGGTTCCTGGCTGAAGAGCTAAGGCAGAGCTGAGGTCCTGCCTCCCAGCCCGCCCCACCCCTCTGGGCCCCTCTCCCAGCAGTGCCGGGATTGCTCCCTGGCTGGGCATCTTGGGTGGGGGAGGCTGCTGCTTTCCTGGCTCTCTCCCACCCCTGCCCCACTCTGTCTCAGGTGGTGTCCCCACTGACAGAAGACGTGCTCGGGGAGACGCTGCTGACGGTGACGGAGGAGAAGGTCAGCATCACACAATTGCAGGCCCAGGTGGTGGCCAGCCTGGCCCTCTCCCTGCGGCCCAGCCCTGGGAGCAGCCACACCATCCTGGCCACCACGGCTGCTCAGCAGACCCTCAGCTTCCTCAAGCAGGTAACTGGCTGCCAGGTCTCCAGCCAGGGAGTCTGGGGTGTGGAAGGAGAACTTGGGGTTTCTGCCTTTCCCTTGCACCATGGGTCCCAAAATTAGGGTTTTAGGTGATGGAGGATCTGTCTACCCTCTGTGCCCCCTGGTGAGGGTCTCCCTCCTGGATTCACAGAGGGCTGTCACCTCTGCCCCACCCCCAGGAAGTACCCTCACCCATCTCTGCAGCTCCGACCACACACCAGGGCCCTGGCTGCAGGATGAAGGTGGAAAAGTGACAGGTGGGGGCCTGGGAAGTGAGGAGGTGGGCATCGAGCACCAAGCCAGGAGTCAGGACACAAGAGTCCTCTGTCCCTAACTTGTCCATGACCCCAGGCCAATCACTTCTCTCTCTCATCTGCAGGGAGCACAATTCTCAGAAAGTTTTGACCACAGAGGAGGCTGGGAGTGGGTGTATAAATTAGTCGCCAGTTTTCCTATGGGGGTGATCATGGAGCTTATAGGGCTATTCCTGCAACAGAAAGGACTTGAGGTAGACCCAAGGCAGAACTTACCTTGCACTCATCAAGGGGAGGAGGTGAAGTGGGCGAGGAAATCTTGAGAGCAGTACGAGGCCTGGATGCCCTAGCCTGCTGTTTACCTTCCCTGCAGCCTGTGACTCTCACTCAAACAATAGTTCCTGAGTGCCTGCCACATGCCGGGCACAGTTCCAGTGCTGTGGATACAGCCGGGAGTGGGAGGTGCTCGGTCCCTGCCCTCACGGAGCTCAGGATCTAGCAGGGAGGCCAGCTGAACCGGCCTTCTGACACCTCGCCCTCTTTCCTCTTCCTCCAGGAAGCCCTCCTAAGCCTCTGGCTCTCCTACAGCGACGGCACCACGGCCCCACTCTCCCTCTACAGCCCCCGGGACTACGGGCTGCTGGTGAGCAGCTTAGATGAGCACGTGGCCACTGTGACACAGGACCGGGCCTTCCCACTGGTGGTGGCCGAGGCGGAGGGGGCAGGGGAGCTGCTCAGGGCCGAGCTAACCATCGCCGAGAGCTGCCAGAAGACCAAGCGCAAGAGTGTGCTGGCCACGACGCCCGTGGGCCTGCGGGTGCACTTTGGAAGGGACGAGGAGGACCCCACTTATGACTACCCGGGCCCCAGCCAGCCAGGGCCCGGCGGGGGCGAGGACGAGACCCGGGGGGCCGGCCTGCCTGGCTCTGCGGCACCCGCGCCGGAGGCCCCGGGCCCAGCCACCGCCAGCCCGGCCGCGCCGCCCACGGAGGACTTCCTGCCGCTGCCCACCGGCTTCCTCCAGATGCCCCGGGGGCTGACCGACCTGGAGATCGGCATGTACGCGCTGCTGGGCGTCTTCTGCCTCGCCATCCTCGTCTTCCTCATCAACTGCATCGTCTTCGTGCTGCGCTACCGGCACAAGCGCATCCCGCCCGAGGGCCAGACCAGCATGGACCACTCGCACCACTGGGTGTTCCTGGGCAACGGGCAGCCGCTGCGGGTGCAGGGGGAGCTCTCGCCGCCCACCGGCAACGCGCTGGAGACCGTGCCCGCCTGCTGCCACGGCGACCACCACAGCAGCGGCAGCTCCCAGACCAGCGTCCAGAGCCAGGTGCACGGCCGGGGCGACGGCTCCTCGGGCGGCTCCGCCCGGGACCAGGCCGAGGACCCCGCCAGCTCGCCCACCTCTAAGCGCAAGCGGGTCAAGTTCACCACCTTCACCACGCTGCCCTCGGAGGAGCTGGCGTATGACTCGGTGCCCGCCGGCGAGGAGGATGAGGAGGACGAAGAGGACCTGGGTTGGGGCTGCCCGGATGTGGCGGGCACCACGCGGCCCGCTCCACCCCCGGACCTGCACAATTACATGCGCAGAATCAAAGAGATTGCCTAGAGGCGCTGTCCCGGGAGGCAGGGACGCCCCCGCGGTCTGCTCTGGGTGGGACACAGCCGGGACCCCCAGCCCACACTGGCGCGGGGCAGCTGACTGATTTTACACTCCCTGCCCCTACCGCTTTGCTCAGTGCGCGGCGGGAGCCTCTGTGTCAGGTCCTCCCGCCGCCCCACACCGTCACCTGTCACCCTGTCCTGCCCCCTGCGGGTGGAGGGCTCTTCCTCCAGTGGCTCGCGGGGAGGAAATCGATCCCAGCCTTCGTTCTGCCCTCTCCAAACCTCCTCCCGTCTTAGGGAACCCCTGCCCCAAGGCTGAGGCGAGGAGGCCAAGCTTGGGGCGAGGTGGGCCCACACTGTGCTCCGGCCCCCGCCTCCCGTGTCCCCCACCATCCCCCCGTGCAGGGGGTGCTGGGGGGTCTTGTGTCACAGGCTGCACAAAGACTTTTCTCAAACCAATATTCAGGGATTTCTGTCCTGCAGGGTAGGGAGGCGGCGGCCGCCTGCCCTGCCGAGGATCTTGCTGTGGACAAAACATCTGGAGGCAGGGGGACAGCCGTAGCATCTCCTGGCTTCCAGGTGCCTCCCAGGACCTGGGAGCTGACTCTACAGAGGGGTCTGGTGCCAAGCCAGGCACCTTCCTGAGTTCTCAGGACTCCCTCCTCTGCCCCAAGGGCTCTGGGCAGGGACCAACAGGGGAGGAGTCCTGGATCCATCTGTAGCCGACCGCACCCCAGCGCGGGAGACCTGGGTGCCTCTGCCTCCCCTCCCCCGCAGCGGGGGCCACACGACGACGCCTTAGCCGCCCCTTGCTCTGCGACCACTCCCCCCTCTCCGTAGCAGGGCAGGCAGCCACACACGCCCCACTCGACAGAATCCGGGGGGCAGGGGGCACCAGGGAGTGCTGTGAGGGACTTGAGGGGGGACGAAGTGTCTCCCCTGCCCCGGCCCACAGCCACTCTTCTCTGGGGTTCTACCCACCACTGTGTCGGATTTTTCTTAAATAAATGGAGGCGGTCAGACTGGAGGTGGGGGCAACAGCTCCCGTGCACAGACAGTACGTGTCGGCTGGCTCTGTCTCTTCCTTGCGTGCGCACACACACACACACACACACACACTCTGCAGGCACACCACGAGACACGAGACGGAACGGCTGGACCGACCAGGCTGGGGTCCTGCCTTTCCTCCCCGCACCATTCGGGTCCCTTAAGACCCTCCGGTGCTGTGGGAAGCCACGTCCAGGGCTGGAGGAGTCGCTGACCCCGAAATATGCCCTACGAAGAGGCGCCTCCTCTAGCTGGCTCAGAGGAGGGAAGGCCGAGCCTAGGGGCCTATAGTGAAATGACTCGAGGCATGGGGAGGACACAGGAGAATAAGGAGACAGGTGGCAGGGCTGGTGTGCCCACCTGAGTTCCTCCTGTTTCCTGCAGCCCACCTCTCAGAGGGGTCCCTCCCCAGTGCCATGTCTCAGGGATGCCTTCCTTCTCCTCCTCTGGGTGCTGGCGGGGGAGGCCCCGGAGCTGCCACGTCCGCCAGCCAGGCAGGAGAGAGCACAGGCGTGTTGAGGTGCACCTCTGCACCAGGGGGTTGTGGGCTGCCACCCCATGGCACACGTGGCCCGTGAGTGCACACACGGTCTCCTGAGACCACTCCCCAGCATGGGCAGCAACCCAGGGGGTACAGGAGCTCCAGGCCTGAGGAGGGCAGGAGCCTGAGCAAGGCTGCCTGGCCAGCCCCAGGGCCCAGGGACAGGTGGCTGTAGCAACCACCTGGGAGAGGGAAAGCAGCAGCCACCTGCATCTGTCCCGGGAACAGCTGGTAGCAGGACCGGGGTTGCAGTGGCGCCTGCCAGAACATGCCCTGCCCTCCAAGGAACCAAACCTGGCCTTCCAGGATATCTGCTCACCTGGTCACGCAGCCCCTGGGGAGGTTGTGGGACTAGATGAGATCATGTATGGGAAGCGCTCTGCACGGCGGCCCCTGGCATGCACAGACAGCGGCACATGGAGGGTCTCAGTGAATGCACTTTGCTACACCCAGGTCTCAGTGTTCGGGCAAGGCATGGTCTGAAATGAAGCTAGCGGTTGACAGCTCTGCCCAAGATGTGTTTGGCAACAAAGAACAGGTGTAGCTTCAGTGGCAAGGGGCAAGGGGGAGGGAGCTGCCAGAACGCTGTGCCCAGGGCAGAACAGCAGGGGGGCTGGGCAGGAAGGCTCTTGAGTTCCCAGAACGACAGACACCAGCCATTCAAAAACACACACTGACTACGTGCTCCTAGAGGGAGATGGGGGTCTCAGTCATCTTTATTAACCTCCTTGTGCCTAATGTGATGCCTGGAATTGGCAAGTGCTCAGCAAATGTTTGCCTAGCAAATTAAATCCAAATGCAAACTGCAAATGGCTTTCGAATTATCCCATGTTTGGGGACTTTGTATTCTACCACCTTACACCTTATCAGTGTGGAAAATCATGTGATCCAAGTCATTCCCTTGGGATTCTTATAAGAGAGAGTGGAGGAGGACATAGACGTGAGTCAGGGAAGAATATCCCGGCCTGGGGGCGTGTGCGGGGTGGGGTGGTTGCTGGTGTTAAACTTGGAACATGGGGCCGTTTGTTTATTCAACACATTAAGCTCCTACTTTGCACTGGGCCCTGCCGGGAAGTCTGGGAGGCAGAACTGTGGGCTGCCCTCAAGGAGCCCCCAGCCCCGTGCGGAAGATGGACAGGTCAGCTGCCATCATCAGTCATCTGGGCTGATAACAGAGCTTAGCCATGGGTTGAAGGGCCACACAGGAGGAGGGGAGAAGACCTGCTTAAGCTGAGTTTGCTGAGGACAAGGACAAGGACCTTCCGGAAAGCAGGTAGCCGGTGCAAAGGCCCAGAGGCTACACACTCTACACCCTGCGCTTTCTTTTGCTGCCATGACTTGGCACCTGCTTTCCATATGCCTGGACTATGAGTCCCCTGTGATAGAAGAGACAACACACACCAAAAAAATAGATGCAAAGATATGGAGGCCAGCGAGGGTGTGGTAGGTTCAACACGGACTTGGGAATCAGGCTTAGACTTGAGCCTCAGCTATTTCCCTCTCGATGAGGGAAAGGGTGAAGGAAGGAGGACGGCGGGGCTCGAGGACCGGTTAGGAGGGTGCTACAGCAGAAAGGATGAGGCGCTGGCCAGGCAGTAGGAACACATAGCTGGGTGCAAACGATGTTCAGGGGTAGGATCCGCCAACTGCTTTGTCCCGGTGGGGACGACGGGGAGGAGACAGGAGCTGTGGCTCCACTGCAGAGACCACTTTCCAAATGAACTTGGGAGACCGGGCAGCCCCAGGAGGAGAGTGGATACTACCTCGGTGGTGTTGGCCGGCATCCAGGCTTTTGCAGCAGAGAAACGAGGACCCAGAGGGGAGGAGCAATTGGCCAAAAGTCACACAGCAAACCTCGGGACAGAGCCAGAGCCGTGCCTGCTGCCCTGTCCTGTAATTTGTGTGTCTCTCTCTCTTCATCCCTCACCCCCTGTCCAAACTCGAGAACTCAGAAGCAATTGCTGGAAGCGTCAACTCCTGACCCTCGTGGAGTTCAAGCGGGAGCAGGCTTGGCGGGACTGAGGCGGGACATTAAGTTAACAGCCCCTCTGGAATGGCCCTGGCACCGCACGCCTCTTTAAAGATTTGTCTTCAACCCCGAAAACGAATCGAGGGACCTTGTAAAGAACAGTTATTGACAGAGAGCTGCTCGGGGAGCCCCAGGGAGGCAGGCCCATGAATCAGCTCGCTAGCAAAATGAGGTTGCTCAGACAGCCAGGCGGAGCAGGCAGAGCGGGAGACACGGAGAAACTGCCCGGAGCAGTCCCTGCCCCAGTGCTCGCGGCCGCCCAGCCCGCACACGGCCTGCACCTGCCCGGACGCTCCGCCGTGCCTTCACCCAATATTGACCGAGCACCCACCCGAGCCAGGCACGGTGCTCCCCCGAGAGAAGGCTTCAGGGAGGTGGGGGAGGGAAGACTTGGAGCCAAATTGATTAAATTGAAAATACAGCAAATTGACCAAAAAGGAAAATTCTCATTTGAAGCGATAAAACTTTCTAAGATAGGTTGGCAGGGACTTCTGGGGTCTGATGGGGCATTTGCTAGGTGGTCTTCAGCCACCAGTTCTGAGCCTTCATCTCCTGTTTGTGAAAACCAATCAGCACGTCCAGGTGGTACCCCCCAGCCTCCCTTAGAGGCCCTGCTGCTTCAATGCTCGGATTTCTAGAATGTCTCTGAAGACAGGAATTACTGCTGTTTTATAGATGAAGAGACAAGCACAACGTGAGGGCAAGTAATCGCCCGAGGTCTCCAGCTTAGAAGTGAGCTGGCGGCAGCTCCAAACCTACCCGCTTTCTGCTACATCCTGAGGCGACTGATGATGTTGGCAAGTGACAGGGGAGGAGGTTGGGGAGATTTGCAGGTGGGAGGGGTTGTGGGAAGGGTCTCTAAGGATACGATGTGCTCAGTGGTGGGGGCAAGGCTGTGGGACCCCCCCTTAAGGCACAGATGCTGGCTAGCGTTGGGGGCAGATGGAAGACCATAGGTGTTTGGTCTCTGCCACTGCTAGGCAGACCACACTCCCTCCCCGCACTGGGATCACCACTGGAAGATGACCATCACAGTAGACAGGCATCCGACCTCTCAAAGCAGAGCAGCAGCGGGCCCTCCTGGGCAAGGCGCTGAGCTGGGCTTATTTGGAGAGCTGGTGGCACAAGCAGACATGCTTGGCCCTTTCCCTTGGGAAACCGGCTGTCCCTTCAGCTGCTGGGGCTGAACATGAGACACTGGAAAGCTGAGGCCATCCCTTATGGCCCTCACCCCTGTCACATTGGCTCAGTGGATATTTACGAAATCCATGCCATAGATCTGACAGAGCAGCGAGCACAGGGGAAGCAGGACTATTGAATACATAATTGTTAACATTTACTGAGAGCTCACTGAATGCCAACACCTCATATCCATCATTTTTCTGACCCTTCACAATAACCAAGTGAGGTAGGTCCCATTACTATACCCATTTTACAGAGGACAAAACTGAGCCTCAGTGAAGTTATACGACTTACCTCATGCCACCCAGCAAGTAAATCGCAGAGCCAGGATTCAAACCCAGGTGACATTGGCTCCAAGTTCCACGGTCTTCCCACTGCCCCACACCACCCTCCTCAGTGGGGACTGGGAGTTCAGAGAATCATTCTGTTGCAGTGGCAGGAGCACCAGGCTGGGAGTCCAGGGGGTGGGGGTAGTTCTCACTCTGGCATTGGCCGGTGGTGTGGCCATGAGCCTGGCACTGCCCACACCTGGAGCAAGCCAAGACCCTCAACTGGAAGCCCAGGCCAGGTGTCCTCCCAGTGCCTTCAGCCTTGGTGGTGATTGGGCCTCCAGGTGGGAAGCCCTGGGCACACTCAGCCCTGCCAGCTCCCTCCCTCACCTCCCTCCCTCCACGCTGTTAGCTGGACAGCTGCTGTGGGGAGGGAGGAGGGGGAGGTGACAGGCCTCAAGCTTCGCCAGCTCTGCCATAATCTACTCCATGCTGCCACTGGTAGTTGTTCCTGGAGGTTTGGGGTTTGCTATTTTGTTGGGGGACATTGTGAAGAAGCAAAGGGCGGTGGGAATGGTTAGCTACCCCTCACTGTGTGTGCCAGAGAGGCAGTGAATCTCAGGGCTGAGGCAGAGCTTGGAAGTTCAAGTTGTCTGTCGTCTGCACACTGGGAGAGGCCCAGCTCCTGTTCTAGGGGAGCCCCCAGTCTGACGGAAGAGGAATAGATTCTGTACTACAGAGGCTCCCAGGCTGGGAGCAGAAACAAAGCACCTGCCCATAAGGAATGCCCAGTCTGCTGGGGGAGACTGAGCACACCTGAAGAAATGACATCACGCATTCAGAGAAATATACAAATAGGTGCAAAGTGACCTATGCGTGCAGTCTGAGCAGAGCCAACAGAGCAATGCAGAAGCCAGGCAGAGCATCTGAGAGGCGGCCTGGAGGAGGGTGGAGCTGGTGTGGGGGAGGCACTGGGAGGGCCCACCAGATGGCTGGGGTGTGGGACACAGCAGAGGATTAGGAGGGGGCATGGATTTAGCCTGGCTGGAGGGATGGGGCCTGGCTGAGAGGAGGAGTGGGTGTGAGAGGGGGAGGAGGTGACCCTCCCTTAGGTCTCAGAGGACTGGCCAGAGGGCCCTGGAGCAACCCTGGGCTGCTGAGCAGGGAGCTGCCACCACCCAGCTGTGGAAGAGGCCTGAGAGAGGGTCCTGCCCCTTCTCATCCTTAGGGAGAAAGGGGATCCTGGTGCACAGGGAGGCCTGGGTTGGGCAGGGGGCTTGGATTCCCAACCCCTGGGTACCCCAAATCTCAGTGTGACCTTTCCTGAGTCTCTGGCCCTCTTCTGTAAGACAGGCTTCTGGATTAGTTGTTCTCTGAGGGCCCTGCTTGGACTGGCCCTCAGTGCCCCAGGCAGGAGCCTGGCCATGGCCTCCTCTGCAGCATGGGTTCAGCTGGAGGGTGAGGCAGGCCGCTGCAGAGCCCCTAAGGCTAGGCCAGCAGGCCCGAGCCTCAGATTGCCACTGCCTTCCTGGGTGATCTGGGCCAGCTCGCTCAGCCCTCTTTGGGCCCCACCGTGGGGCTGGAGGGGCCTTTTTCTTCCTGACCTTCTGCAATTTCAGAATGACTTTCTTCCTCCTCCATTACAAACATTTCCAGCAGTCCTCTTGCAGTTCTACTGGGGCAGGGGCATTGGGGCTGGTCCTATAGCTTCTCTCGCAAAGGCTAGGGGGCCGGCAGCCAGGAGCCTTGTCAGGGAGCACAGGGAAGCTGAGCAGGTCCTGGGCGTGGCCTCCAGCCCCATCTGTAGCGGAGCTGTGCAGCCCAATTCCTGCTCCGAGAGCCGACTCCACCCAACAGACCCCACCCAGACAAAAAGCGGGGAAGCTTAGAAGGTTGAATGGTGGGAGGTGCCAAGGGAAGGGTCCCCCTTTCCTTCCCTCTATCTCCCCTCATAATTTACCCACCACCTCCATCTGGACACAAACTCCACCTCCCCAAGAGGCAGAGAGAGCTGAGCCCACCCTTCCCTTGGTGGGATGCAATTCATCAACACTGATGGGAGCCTGGGCTGTGGAAGAGTCCCTGTGCCAGGTCCCCTTCCTGTGCCCCACCTCCCTCCTACACACTTGTACACCGAGTCCTCCTTCCAGAGTCCCCTCCCCTCCAGGCTCGGTTCCAGACCCATTGCTGGCAGGACAATGCTCTATCATCAAGGAAGGGGAGGCAGGAGCTGGGCTTTGGTTAGCCCCCTGGGCGGGGACCACATCCCCAGGGATTGGGGACAGAAGGGAACAGGGGGAGGAAAGAACACTCCAGCGGCTTCAGTGGTGCCAGAGCCACAGGAGGACCCTCCATCCCACAAAGACACAGCAAAGCACCAAGCACGTCTGGCGATGATGAAAGTGCAGCGTTTGTCAGAAGGCAGGGAACGGGCCCTGTGGGTGCTGGGCACACAGAGCACACGCTCGCACATACACACTCCCTGCACGCTCGCAGGGCACACATCGTAAATGCACACTCTCTGAGCACCCTGCTCACACCTGCCCCACTTGCAGGGTGCACACGAGGGCACATGCCCCTCGCACACACATGCATGCACACCACGTGTGCACACTCACACATGTATGCACATGCATGATGCCTGTGGGAGCCACACAGCTTCAGTGCAGTAATAACCAGAGGCAGCGAATGCTTAGCCCCTCCACCCACCACCTGCTGTGGGAAGGCTGAGGTCCCAGGGGTGGCAGCCAAACCCAGGGGTGGGCCCAGTGCAGAGTGGCTGGAGTGAAGACAGGCAGCCCTCCAGGCTCTAGCGTAGCTGTGGAGTCTCTGCAGTGGAGGGGGGGGGGTTCCTTGTATAAAAGGTTGTTGGAGGGAGGGGTGGCTACCCCATACTTAAAACAATAAATAAATAGTCTCACTGAGCCTACAAGAATAGCCATTTGCATGCAAGCCAACACTGAGTTAATGACAAAGATTCTTATCTGTTCATTAAAGCAGACCAGAAGGCCCTCTATTTGGAAATGCTTTGCAGTTACAGAGGACTATATTATTAACTCTAATGAAATGATTTATGTTGGGCTGGTGCCTGGCGAGGTGTAACCTGGGGACAAAAGCCCTCATTCAAGGGGTGGCCCATTTCTCGGGGCAGCCAAGGAAACTTCTGGGAAGAAAGGGGCAGAGATCCTGGAGAGAGTCTTGCAACCCCTGCTGTGGGTGGGGAGAGCCCATCTGAGGCTGGCTGGGAGGAAGGGGCACCTTGGGTGACTCAGGTTCCATGTGGCCCAGCCGTTGGGGGCAGTGGGACCAATTGCCCCCGAGCTTTAGTTCCCTGTCAATGAAATGAGGATAAAATAGCACCTACTCACATGGTTCTTGTGAGGAGTAAATGAGTTATTGCATGTGAATAACAGACAGCGTCTGGCCCACGGCTCACCTCAGTAAATGCGAGCTGTTATTTTAGCGTTTTCCAAAGAAAGATGAATTTTCTAAAGCGATGCGACAGGGAGATCTGACCGTCCTCCATCGCATCCTCTAATTTTTTTTTTAATTTTTCATTTTGGGGCTGGGTGTTTAGAGGCAGGACTTCCTTGTTGGACTGAGTCACCTCTCAGGGGTACTTCAAAAATTTGGAGGAGATGTTGGAAGCCCCCGAAAGAAAGATATTGGTGCTTTGCTAATTTGGGCAGCAGGAGTTCAGACGATCAGTCTGACAACTTGAAAGGGAGCTGACTCCAAGCCGGGGCCAGGGAGAGCTACATTGAGAGCATTCTTCCAGAAGGTTCTTTCCTGGAATTATTCTAAAACGAGGTGGCCTGAACTGAATCTTTTGTGTGTGGCGGGGGGAGAAGGGGTGAATACATTGATCTTCTTGGCCCAGGTGACACTGTTTGGATAGGAATGCTCAGACAGGGCAGGCCCTGGACACTGGGCTCTCAGAACCAGGTCGTCAGCTAAGCAGACCCCACATAGACCCTCCCACTCCGAGGACCGCCATGGGCCCCAGCGGCCGGCCCGCAGAGATGTCCATCTGCAGAGAGGGAGATAGGGCCCGGACCTAGCAGCAGGGACTCACCTCAGCCGGCCTTTCTCTGGGCTGTGCTCGCAGGCTGGCTGGCTGCCACCCCTGCCCACTCCACCCTTCCATTCCTCTCCTCTTCCAAGGCCTGCTGCACTGGGACCCCTGCCGGGCCGTGCAGTGGGACAGGTAATAGCAGACACAGCAGCCTGGGCCCCTTCTGGAGAAAGGAGTTTCTGTAGGTGGGGTGGCCGGGCCGAGAGAAGAGGGACAAGCGGATTGTGAGAACTGGGACTGTCCAGGAACCGCCACGTGTCTCCGAAGTGGGGGCTCCCTTTCCAGGGCAGGACACTGCTGGGAAGCAATGCACCTCATCCACAGATGCTCACTCCCAGATGAGCCTCCTGGGCAGGCTGCAGCCCCTGGTCTTGGGGGTGTCCACCTATATGTTCCAGGAGATGCACAGACTTTGGTCCAGGCTCCCCTAGGCAGGTCCAGGAAGCTGTCTTCTGTGTGTCCCCTCCCAGACACAACCTATGCTGTCGGCCCCGAAGTCCGTTTTGTGGAAACTCACATCCTGAAGAGTTGATCCCGGACCTGAGGACCAGTGGAGAAAGCCTGCCATCTGATCTCTGCTCAGCTGTCCCCTCCTTCTCCCACCCCTCTGCCCAAAAGAGCAGCCCTGGGTCACTCTCCATCCCTCCATCCCAAGGCTGAGTCCTGCACACACCTACCTCACCCTACATCATATTCGCTAATGCACTGTGTCTGCCCCACCAGGATGAAGGGGCTCCCTGAGGACAGGGACCTTGTTTTATTCAACACTGTACCCTCCACATCTGGCTCAGGGAGTGGCACATAGGAGGGATGTCATACATGCGCTACATGTGTGAGATCCACGCTGAGTCGGCCGGGTGTGAGCAGGGAGGTAGGGCAGACGCCCTGCATCCTCCCACTGCTGATGTGCAACTTCTGGAAGCATCTCCCTCTCGAGGTGGAAGGGAGCCCATCACGGCAAGCTCCTGGGGTCCCCAGCCTCCAACCCAGCACCCAGCTCCACCCTGGGTGGCCTTGGGTCTATGAGGTAGCTGAGGGCACCCCTAGGCTAACGAGGGCCCCACACCCCACTGCCCACAAGGGCCCAGGATCCCCATGGCAGTCAGCCATCGGAGGGGCTGTGAGGTGAGGGGAACTCATAGGTAGGGACTGGGAAGGGAGGACATGGCCAGGGGAGGGGACTCGTATAGTGTCTGAATTCAAGTCCGAGAGCAGGGCTTCTTTTATTTTTTTTTTTAATTTTTATTTCAAGATAGTAAAGGGGTACAAGTGCTTTCGTTACATGGATGAATTGTACAATGCTGAAGTCAGGGCTTTTAGTGTGCCCCTCACTAGAGTAGCGTACATTGTACCTGAAAAGTGCAGTTTTATCCCTCACCCCTCATCCTCCCCTTCTTAGTTTCCAATGTCCTTGACACCACTATATGACCGCATACACCCACCGTTTAGCTCCCACTTATTACTGAGAACGCGTGGTGTTTGTTTTTCCATTCCTGAGATACTTCACTTAGGATAATGCTCTCCAGTTCCATCCAAGTTGCTGCAAATGATATTATTTCATTCCTTTTTATGGCTGAGTAGTACTCCACAGTGTGTGTGTGTGTGTGTGTGTCAATCACATTTTCTTTATCCACTTCTCAGTTGATGGACACTTAGATTGATTTCATATCTTTGCAATTGTGAATTGTACTATGATAAACATTCAGGCGAAGGGGTCTTTTTTATAAAATGATTTCTTTTCCTTTCGGTAGATACCCAGTAGTGGGATTGCTGGATCACATGGTAGGTCTACTTTTAGTTCTTTGAGAAATCTCCCTACTGGTTTCCATAGAGGTGGTACTAATTTGCAGTCAGTCCCACCAACAGTGTATAAGCATTCCTTTGTCACTCCATTCATGTCAAAATCTATTGTTTTCTTATTTCTTTTTAATTTTTTTTGTGCAACAATGTCATTTGCCAATGTTTTTTGATTTTTTAATAATGGCCATTTTGATGAAGTAAGATGATACCTCATTGTGGTTTTAATTTACATTTCCCTGATGATTAGTGATGTTGAATATTTTTTTCATATTTGCTAGCCATTTGTCTATCTTCTTTTGAAAACACTCTGTTCATGTCTTTTGCCCACTTTTTAATGGGATTATTTGTTTTTTCTTGCTGATCTGTTTAAGTTCTTTATAGATTCTGGATATTAGCCCTTTGTCACATGTATACTTTGTGAATATTTTCTCCCATTCGATAGATTGTCTATTTATTCTGTTGATTATTTCCCCTGCTGTGCAGAAACCTTTTAATTTAATTAAGTCCTGTTTATTTATTTTTATTGTTGCTATATTTGCCATTTGGATCTTAGTCATAAGTTCTTTGCCTAGGCCAAAGTCTAGAAGAATTTTTTGTACGTTTTCTTCTAGAAATTTTATGGTTTCAGGTCTTACATTTAAGTCTTTAATCCATCTTGAGTTAATTTTTATATATGGCAAGAGAAAGGGATCCTGTTTCATTTTTCTGCATGAGGCTATCCAAATTTCCCAGCATCATTTATTGAAAGGGCTATCCTTTCCCCAGTGTGTGTTTTTGTCTGCTTTGTCAAAAATCAATTGGTCATAGCCATATGGTTTTATTTCTGGGTTCTCTATTCTGTTCCATGGGTCTGTGTCTCTACCTAGGATTATAGGCATGAGCCACCACTCCCGCAGGGCTTCTAACTGGAGGTTTGTGAAAGGGCTTCAGGGAGTCCGCAGCCTCCAGAAATGGTGTATAAAGGGAACGTGGCTGTGTGCACTTGCACACTGGCTTTTCTGGATTAGATGTGATTCTCAAAGTGGCCTTGACTCTAAAAAGATTGAGAACTTAAGGTAAGGTACGGAAAAGGGCTTAAGTCCAGCCTAAGCCCTCCTCACCTCTCCTGCACCCTCCAGGGTCCCAGCCAGAGCCCCTCACCAGGTCACACCTGAAACGGGCTCCTTTGAACAGTAAACAAGGTCTATCACTCACCTCAGCAGGGAGTAGAAGTCGCGATCAAAATAAAATAAAATAAAATCTCTAACCCCAACTAGCCCATATTGCATTCCCAGACAAAGTGGATGTGAATTGGAACATGATGATTCTATTTGGGAGACTCTGCACTCCCAGTCCTTCTGCTAGAAGAGAATGAACGAGCAACAGCTTTATTTCTTCGACACCGGGAGCCCAGGGAGGCCGAGGGGGTGTCCAACCGCCCCAGTAGATGGCCCCCGCACTGCACCCCTGGCCCGCAGTCGCCAGGTGGGGGCAGGAGCTGAGCTCAGAGCCCAGCCTAGGAGAAGACTGCCCTTGCCTGCTCGGGCTCCCCCAGTCTGTGTCTCAGTCACCCACGAGAAGAGGCTCAACCTTCTCATCTGGACAGCTATCGGGGTGGGGGGTGTGGGGGGAGAAGGAACAAAGTCAATGGCCAAACAGACAGGAAAGGCTTTAGTAAGGCTCAAAACTTCCTTCTGGACAACATATGCTGGCAAGGGGGGAAGCCGAGACCCCAGAAAGGACTGAGAGGCATGAGAGGGCCTGGGGGGTTTTAGAAACTCTCAAGCGTTCTCCCACTCAGCTCGGAGAGCAAGCTGGGAAAGGCAGGTCAGCGAGGTGGTACGAAGAGTCTGGACCTCATCCTGACCCAGCGTGCACCAGTAGAGATGTTTCCACGGAGAGCAGCTCAAGACAATTAGACAGCTAGAAAGATGGCTGTGGTGCAGGAGGAGGGGGAAAGACAGGAGCTGGGCGAGAGATGGAGCTATGCGAGGTGTTAACTGGGTCCAGAAATGGAAATGCTTTCCAAACAGCTCTCGGGATTCCCAAATTCCTCGTTCAATTATTCATTCCTCTATAAGATTCCCTAAGATCCAGGCTCCCAAGAGTCTCTGTGCCCTGGGATAGGCACTTCCTCTATCAGGAAGAGAGGACTTTGAGTTCGAGAGGTTTGAATCCTGGTTCTGCATCTTCCTTCTTTTTTTTTTTTTTTTGGACAGAGTCTCACTCTGTTGCCCGGGCTAGAGTGCTGTGGCACCAACCTAGCTCACAGCAACCTCCAACTCCTGGGCTCAAGGGATCCTCCTGCCTCAGCCTCCCTAGTAGCTGGGACTACCGGCATGCGCCACCATGCCCGGCTAATTTTTCTATTTTTAGTAGAGGCGGGCACTCCCTGTTGCTCAGGCTGGTCTTGAACTCCTAAGCTCAAGCAATCCTCAAGCCTTGGCCTCCCAGAGTGCTAGGATTTCAGGCATGAGCCACCGCTCCTGGCTTTGCATCTTACTTCTTGCATGCTACTCCAAATCAGTATCTGATTTACATAACCCATCAAATGGAGCTGAAGTTGGCTTTCTCTCAAGGCTGTTGTGGAGACAGTGATCTTCCCACACAGTCTAAGGCACATAGTAAGTGCTCAGTAAATGGCAAGCACGAGTATCATGTGTTTAAACTCCCTCACATGCTTAGTGGTCTGGAATCACCAATCCCTAGCACTGGAAGGAATCCATTCCAATCTGGGCAGAAAGAAGCCCAGATCAGTAGAGAGGCTTTTCCAAAGTCCCAGAGTTTCACTGATAGAGCAGTTGGGATTCAAATCCAGGTCTTCTGACCGCTGTTCCACCTTCCATCTTTCCAGCGGCCTCACTCCGGGGCAGATCTGGCCTTCAGACATTTAGTGAAATGACCGCCCTTCATCACGCTGTAAGACAGTGAGGTGATCAGGTCTGTATCCAACGCCTTCTCTTAGCCCCTCCCCCAGAGCGCAGCCTCACCTTCTCCCTGTCTTGGAGCATGTTTCCGAATGCCGTCAAGGCCCAGGCCCGGAGCTGCTCACGGAGCTACAGGGGCTGCCGGGTGGAGCAGGCGGATCAGGGGAGGGAAGAGGCCGCACCGAGGAAGGGAGAGATGCTAAATGTTCCTCTTGTCACCAGCCTCTCCCCTGGGCCCCGGCTCGGGGCTGAGGGATAGGCCTGCGCTTTGTCAGCAGCCCCAGCGCACGATGGATGTGGAACCTGGGAGGATGGTGTCGGCAACACTTGGCGAGATTCATTTTCCCGCTGCTGCGGGAGAAAAATGTGGCCTTCGTGTCATCCATCTGCTCCGCAGCCAAGTGGTAAACAGGCGAGCCTCGCACAGAGCCGCGGGCCAGCTCCCAGGCTCCCCGCAGGTCTGGGGGGGCTGGGAGAAAGCGCCCAGATCCATTTCCTTGGGTGCCCAGAGGGCCAGACTCCTCGGGGCGGACCCGCCGCCGGCTGGGACCATTGGTGCAGTCACTTGCCCCTTCAAGAACCCAAAGTGAGAAAGTCGGATGGACCCTGATTCTGTATCCTAACGGTCCTCACCTCTGAGATGGGTCCCCTGACGCTCCTAAAGCCCTGCCTTGGCCCTGCTGTGCCCTCCCCTCGGGCTGCTCTTCTCGCCCACGGCACTCTCGGAATCCTACCCACGGCCAGCACACACGTCACTTCCTCCAGGGAGCCTTCCCAGATCCTCCCAGCCTTATCTCTCAGTGCCCTTAGTAGTTATCTTACCCTCCAATCCCTTTAGGTACCTGAATAGGTTTTATCTCACCTTCACTCCCATAGCCAGATAATTTCTGAACCTTCTTCCCCTCACCTTCACTGGTAGTGAGCTGTCTGCATTCTGCTGCAATCAAGGACTGGGCTGGAACATGTGGAAAAACAAAGTTCACAGTTTCCGTCCCAAATCCGAAGCCACCTCCTAGAAGGCCCTGTCAAACACTTTGTGCTTCCAGGGAAGCAACTGGGCAGCCCTATCGGGTTTGACTCATCTTCTCCTGACCGTCCCCATGCCTCCTCCCCTTCCCCACCGTGTCCTTTCCTCCTGTAGAGTCCTTGTCAATAAGCCCCCTTGGCCTCTACAGCATCAAAGTGCTTTCATGCACGCCCCTCTCTTGTCTTCAGGCCTCAGTGGTTAAGGAGGGTTGATACTATGATGATTTCCCATCTAACAGAAGGGAAAGCTGAGGCCAACACAGAGACAAGTCTCGCCCAGAGTGATAAGAAAGCAAAGCAGGACTAGGGCTAGATTCATCCCAAAACTTCAGAAGAAATCCCTTTGCACTTTCTTAAAGTTCCTAGCACCAGCATGAGGCCCCAGCTGTCTCCTTCAGCCCACTTCAGTGCTATTCCCCTCTGTCCCCTGGGGACAACTACGACACCCTCTTCCCCAGCCTCCCTGCTCGGCCTCCCTGCCTGGCTTCCCTGAGACAGCCTTTGGCCTTAGAAACATCTTTCTCACCTGTCTCTGACCTTCGTGGAGGCTGCCCTCCTCCCTCCCTCGCCCACACAGTGTCCTTTGGGGGAGTGCAGGGGTGAGGTCTGTGCCACCCCGGGGGAGCGGCCCTCTCAGTCTGCCCCCTGGAACGCCAGAGCCTTCCCACCGCCAGGACTCTCCGGGGAGCTGGGAAGGATGGCTCGTCCGCATGGATACACGCAGCAGACTTTGCCGGAGCCCTGGTCTTGCCTCCACCCCTGATCCCCAGCCCTCCTGCCCCATGGCTAGCGATCAGGAGACCTGGGCTCAAGCTCCCCTCCTTCAATGCCCCCGGAGCCAGAGGCTGCAGAGACCATGGGGAGAGGAAGAGGAAGAGGACCACAGCCCAGCCCAGCCCCCAGGATCCAGCCCCCCCCTGCCACATGATGGTGAACAAGCTCTCCCCCTTCCCCATCTGCAAAAACCCCAGGAGATTGTAGCTTGGGTGGGGTCATGGACCCTTCAGAGAAGCTGATGGAAACCACAAAACCCCATCCCCCAACTCACACACACTATCTTTCTTTAAAAATTCCAACTTACACAAAATGTTATAGGCTATTTAGTGGGAGTAGTTGACCCACTGAGGATCCCCTGACCATGGACTCCCCTTGAAGTTCCATGGAGGCCACTTTCAAAAGCCCTTAGCTCCACATCCCAGGACAGGCCACGTGGAGAGCAGTCCTTCCCTGTCCCCTGGCGGCCAGC
Organism: Cheirogaleus medius; assembly: GCA_008086735.1. Taxonomy (NCBI): domain Eukaryota; kingdom Metazoa; phylum Chordata; class Mammalia; order Primates; family Cheirogaleidae; genus Cheirogaleus; species Cheirogaleus medius. The sequence goes on along the minus strand of VBSM01003215.1, from coordinate 30,116,620 downwards.
CCCAGAACAGGCGAGGGGAGGGGCGCTTCTCCTCTCATCCCTCACCTGGGGCGTTGGCGGAGCCCGCAGGGCCATTGCTCACAGAGCCAATCTCTTGCTCCAGCGCCCGCCCACCCCACCCCCTCCTCCGGAGAACAAAATTAAAAGAGATTTGTCCTCCAGCGGGGACAGCTCATCTCTGTCATCCGAGTGGTGACAGCTTTGCCCGGTGGTGGCCCCCACTCTCAGCAGGGATTGCTGGGTGAGAGCCCCCGCCTGGCCCCCTGCCCCCCCCATCCTCCTGCTATCAGCAGCCCTCCCCGCTCAGCCCCTCCCTGCAGCCCTCTCCTCCCGCCCACTTCCAGCCCAGGAACATCTTAAATGAATTCAATTTAAAACTTCAGAAGCAATCCCTTCCCACATCTTTAAAGTTCACGGTCCCAGCAACAGACTCATTTGTTCACGCTCTCATTCAACAAGTAGCTCGGTTTGTCACCTCTTTGCAGAAGCCTCCAGATAGATCCCTCCAAGCGGAACAGTGGCACCCTGCTTGGAAGTCATCTCAGAGTGAGCACTTCCTTGAGGCGTCTGTCCTCGGGGTGAGGGCCCGAGCTGCTGGCCCCTCTGTCCTTCCCCCTGGCTATCAGTGACTCTAGAGCATAGATTCTCTGGATTCATTTTTGTAACCCTTACCTGTGCCTGGCCTACAGCAAGCACCCAAAGTGGCAGACTGCATCTGCTGACCCGGGTTCACTGGGTGTCACGCACCGTGTAGACCCAAAGGGGCTGACCAAGAGCAATGCACCTAGTGGAGGGGGCAGATGCCGCTGTGGCCATCCCTGCCGCAGGGCGGGCAGGCCCCATCCCTACACTGCACTCTGTATCCACTTACTCCACATCTCTGGCCACACGGGCCACACCCTCTGGAGCTGGATGAGGCTCCCCAGGCAGGCAGGGGACCCAGCTCTCCTAGATTCCACCACTACTCAGGACACTGGGGCCAGAAGAGAGAGCTTAATGCTAGCTCTGCACCTTGAGAGGAGAGGATTGTGGGAAATTCCCTCCCGGCTGTTCTCATAAAAGATGGGGAGGGCTGGGCAAAAGGGGGGAGGCAAAGAAAACCATCCTCTTGGTCTGCCCCTGACTACTTGCTTACTTTGGTGAGAGGATATTACCCCAAATGCCATGAGGTCAGCAAATTTATTGCCGAAAACAACTGAAGCCCTCAGAATGAATTTGGAGGGCCTGCTTTGGAAAACGTTCCCAGCCCCCCGGATCTCCTCCCCTAGGGGACTTGCAACTACAGAAGCCCGGACAGAATTCCCTCTGTACATGGGGTCTCAGTTCAAGGAACCCCAAGAAGGAGAACCACTCAGACCCAGGCAAAAGGGGGCCCTGCCCGGGAATTGACAAATTTTCTTAAAGGACCAGATAATAAATATTTCAGTCTTGCAGACCAAGATGGTCTCTGTTTAAGCTACTTTGCCCTTGTAGCTCCAAAGCAGCCATAGACAATGTCTGATATGCACGACACTGTCACGGTGCAGCCCATAATCCTAAACATCTAACTCTCGTGATTAACACTGTCCGGGCCCCGGGGAAGTGCTTTTCCACATCTTTTGTTCTAGCTTCTCAAAATAAAAAACAACAGAGTCAGAATGCAGGGGAGGTTTCCGGGATCTGCTGCTGCTGACATCAGCCTCCACTTCAGAGTATGGAGAGGGTACGAGCAGCAGAAGCCCTCAGGTAAGAAACAAGATGAATTAATTAGCTTTTCAAATCCTTGCTCTTTGATGGCATGAAGGCAATAGATTCTTGAAAAGGTAGCGTTTCCAAGTAATACCAAGTGTCCATTCTCTGGCTGTCTCCCTGTTCCAATTAATGGTTCTGAATGTACTCACGAGTTATCAAATTATTATTTGTAGCATTTGCTACAGTTGACATTTTACGACATTAGCAATTCATATTAATCATATGGTATAGATGTAGGTCTAGATGCAAAAAGTACCATGCTGATTCATCACATTAACAAAAGATTGGACATTTAATGCCAGAGCAGTGAACAGTTTTATCGTCATAAAAAATATTCAGTGGTATTTAAATATCTTTTCAAAAAATTAAATAAAATTTCAGCTATATGTAAAGGGGTTTTGTTTAAAATGTTGATGTTCATTAATCATAATGTGAATTATACCTTTTAATTTTAATAGATCATTTTTAACACTTTTTTGAAAAAGTATATTAGATAAGGCTGTTTCAATTTTTTACTATTATTTGAACTTAAATATTTCAGGAAAATACCTTCAAATTTTGGACACAATAAAATTGCATTTTACTTTCTAATCCTTTATCTGAGCTGTCTAATATGGTAGCTGCAGTATTCATGTGGCTATTAAGCACTTGAAATGTGGTTAGTCCGTATTAAGATGTGCTAAAAGTATAAAATACCCACCAAATTCCAGAGATCTAGTATAAAAAAAGGGACATAAAATATCTCATTAACAATTTTTTATGTTGATTATCTGTGGAAATAATAACATTTTGAGCATATTGTATTGAATAAAATATGTTATTAAAATTAATTTCACCTGTTTCTCTTTGCTTTTTTAAAATGTGGCAACTAGCCACATTTGTGACCCTCCTATTTCTATTGGAGAGGGCTACTTCAGATGATTATTGTCAGTACAGCACAACTTATATAGAAATATATAGAAATCCTAATTTTTTTAATAACAACAAAAATGGTGACTTTGTTGACATAATAGCAAAAATAAAGAAATTTTGTGTATTACGTATGTGATAACTGAAGCATTATCCACATCTATTTTTGTGTGAGTTTCAACACTGATTTGTTCTACGTTTCTCATGATTGTCATTAAGGTTTTTGTTGTAGTTGAGGTATAATTTACATACAGTGAAATGCCTCCATTTAAAGTATACAGTTGGATGAATCTGGGTCAGTGTATACAGCCATTCTACCAACACCCCAATCTAGAAATAAGACAACTCCATCATCCCAGAAAGGACCTTCATACTCCTTGTCGGTTAAACCCACCTGCCAGAGGGAACCAGTTTTCTGATTTCTAACACCGTAGATTCATTTTGTCTGTTCTTGAACTTCATCTCAACAGAGTTATGCATTATCCACTCTTTTGGATCTGGCTTCTTTTACATGTCTTTCTTTATGTTATTACTCATCTAGACAGCAGCAGCTCACCAGCAGGACACCAGGCCATGTACAGGAAAAACTCAATTCAGTTGGCTTTGATATTTGCCCCAAGAGCTTTATACAAACTCTTTGATTTTGTCATTATGAAGGTATACTTGCCAAGGGAGAAGCAGAAAACATATTTTGTTTAACAGTCTGTTTGCCGAATGACTGACTTTGAAGTATTTAGACATGTGGTAGGTGGGCCTCCCTTTTGCACCTTGCCTTGGGTCCCTAGATGGCAGGTAGGCAGGGGCCAGCCAAGGATGGGGAGAGAACATGGGCCGGGGCTGCAAAAGAGTCTGCCCCTGCCAGCCCAGAGCCTGGCCCAGGATCCTCAGCTGACTGGGAGAGTCCCTCCCCACGGAGGCCAGGGAGCGGAGATCAAGGAGGGGCAGATATTAATGAGAGGAGGGGCAGAGGAGGGACCCCAGGTGCCGAGCTGACGCAGGCACTACCTGTCTCATCGACGAATCCTTACGGAGCGCCTAGTATCTGCTCACTAGGTGTGCTAAGTTTTAGGATTATAATCAGGAAAATAAATAAATAAAAATACATCCCCTTGGGCCTCATGGAGCTTACAAATTAGTAGAAGAGAAAGATATTCACCAAACAGTCACATCCACAAGGGATAAAACTTACGGGATCCAGCCCAAACGTTCTTGACTAATACTCGAGCCTTTATTTTTCCTGCTGTCTGTGCTGGACATGCCCTTCTCGCTCTTTCTTCCACCGGCAGAAGTCCCTACTCGCTCAGCAAGGCCTGGCTCCAAACGCCTCACCCCTGAGAAGCCTTCCCTGGTGTCCCCCATCTACACTGCCGCAGCACCGTCCTCTCACTTCCACTATCCCAAGCATCATGTTGTGTGGCACCTTTGCCTCTGCATCTGCATCTGCACCTCCTGCCACTGAGGGGGTCTCTGCTGGTGGGGGGGGCAGTGAAAGAAGAGGGGATATGCCTGCAGACCTGGCCCCACCACGTAGATGCTCTGTGACCTGGCCCAGGTGAATTACTGTCTCTGAATCTCAACTTCCCGGGCTGTTACTTCACATTGCTTTCGTGAGGATTAACTACGTCTACAAGCATGTACAGACAGCCATCCCTCCCTCCTTTGTTGGAGAGAACCAGGACCCTGTTGAATAAGGAGTTGACCCCCTCACCTGGCCCCCTGCCTTGGCATCCGGGGCTGTCAGGGGCTTCAGAGCAGATAGGCAGCGAGCATGGGGAGGGAGCGGGACAGAGACAAGCTGGGGGCTCGGGGCCCCCCACGTTCCTTGGCTGGCAGAGCCACTGAGGGAACTCGTTCCCATCTGTAACGTGCCAGGGGTGGGGAAGAGGTGGCTGCTCCGAGCAGCGTCCAGGCTCGGAGCCAGCTGCCAGTGTGGTAGCAGAATGAGCCCAGAGCAGCTGGGATCCAGGTGGGCACTGCCAGGAACAGGCCCTGCCAGGAACAGGCCCGGGATGCTGGACCATCGCCCAAGGCCGCTTTCCCAATGCCATCTCCTCCCCGTGCCCGGAGTGTGGCCACCACAGTGCCAACAAGCCTGGTGGCCCCCGGCCCCTCCACTTCCAGAGCAGCCTGGGACATTGCCAAGGCAGCCACCAGTGGGCTGAGCCACCCCTGCCTGAGCCCTGAGAGTAAAGCCCCTCGTCCATGTCATCACCGAGCTCTGGGCCCTGAAACACGATTACAAGCTGTCCTGGACGGAAGTCCCTACCCCAGACAGAGAGGGCAGGGTGAAGTCCTAGTCTTGAACTCGCTGCTTCCTCGCTGGCCCATCCTTTACCCAGCTGGTGCGTCCCTTCTCTGAGTGTCCATTTTCTCATCTCTGAAATGGGATTAGTAACCTCTGTCCTCCTCTCTCCCCACAGCTGGGATTGCAAAATATGACCACGCAAGGGGATGCGTTTTACACACGGACCGACTCACTGTGTCACCTTGGCCAACCTGTTGCCTTTCTGTGAGCCTCGGTCTGCATGAGACAGCACTAGGACAGGAGCTGATACAGTGTCCACCCCCATCCCCATCTCAGAGAGGAAGAGACAGCGTCTCTTAGCAGCAGCTGCTTGGGATGAACATCAAGTTTTCATTTTTCTGCTTAGAGAAAGCCAAAGCTTGCTTCCCATCCCCCATCTCCATCCATCTTCAGGGATGCCCAGGGAGAGCTCCCGTGTCCTGGAGGAAGTCCAGAGGGCTCCTGTCCTGAAAGATAAGTCTCAACCAGATGCCAGCTCTGCTCTCCAGCAGCCAGGCTCGGCTGGGCGCCTTCCCCCTGCCCCACGCCAATTACCATGGGCCCTGGCAGCTCCTCTTGGCATCCTCTGCACACCTTGCCCCGCCGGCTCTCCCCTTCTCCTATCACTCCTTCCCTGTCCCTCCGCCTCTGTCTTCTTCTCTCCAAGATCATTTCATCTAACAGGGATCCACTGAGATCCCGCTAAGGCCCAGGCATGGGACTAGGCATGGGGACACACAAGGGAATGAGACACACCCCTGCTCTGTGGGGCACATGGTCAGAACTGACCCCAGCAGGCCCAGGATGGGCACTACCTTACAGGTGTGTCAGCAGAGCCAACATTTACTGAGTGCTCGCCAGGCTCTGGGGACAGGGCTGAGGGATTTGTAAGAATCTCCTAGAACCATCACAGCGCTATGCAAGTTGGGTTGCACTGCTAGAATAAAATGGGTCCATTACCATTTCAGAGATGTGAACACTGAGGCCCAGAGAGGCTGCTACTCCCTGCTCAGGGCAGTATGTCTCATAGGCGGCAGAGCCAGGCTGAGCCCTTGCTCTTCACCTACTACCTTACACCTCGACCACGGCTGCAGAATGAGGGACTATCAAGTGTCCTTGGGAAGGTCCAGGAATGCTAGAGGGCAGGTGACTTTCAGACAAAGGTGGGCCTTGGTAGGCAAATGGACTTTGGCAGGCAGGCAAGCATGGAAAGGCATTCCAAGCAAGGGAACAGCATGGGCGAAGGCACAGAGGCATGGGTGTGCATGGCAGGCTTGGGGAACGCCAGGCTCTCAAGCATGGGCAGACCCACAGAGAAGTCAGAATTCATGGGGGACGTACAAATGCTCTCATCTCACCCCCTCTTTACAAGTGAGAGGCTGAGGCCCAGGAAGGCTCCACCCACCAAGGCCAGGCAGCCAGAGCTGGGTCTGGGATGCCAGCCCCAGGTGTCCCCGGCTGGGACTTCTCTGTTATCAAGCTGCCTTTCTGTTTCTCTCCTCTCCTCGCCCTTCCTCGCATCTTCTCCCTGTCCTCCTCCCCTCCCTCCCCTCCACCTCCTGCTAGAACCACCCAAGGAGGCTCCCAACCCTCAGCCACCACCAGGGCTCCTCCCGCTTCTCTGTCCTCCTTCTCCAAGACCTGACCTTCCATTCGCCCCCTTCCCCCACCTCTACTGGGCTTTGTCCACAATGCAGAGGGAGCCCTGCTCCGCTGGGGTGAGGTCACAGGAACCATTTTAGTACTCTGCATACAGTGCTCAAGCCACAAACTGCTCACCAACAGGTAAAATACAGGTCCCAGAGTGGCCGCTCCATTGAACCTGCTTCAAGATCTCATGCACACGCGGTACACAGCACGTGCGGGCTGTGCCCTGGCGAGCCAAGCCCAGGTTGGTGCTGTCCAGTGCAAAAGCGAGAAGGCAGGGTCCCTTCTGGTCCCCCTCCCCATCCCCCAGCCCTTGCTCTGCTGCCATTGTCTTGCGGACGCGAACTAGGTCTATGTCACCAGGCATTGCACCTGTCTCTACATTCATTTCGGCGCACTCTGTCTGACTGCATAGGTGAGGTGCCTTGAATTCTCTGAACAGGTTGTAACATCTCCCGGGGTCCCTCACTAATGAATGAGTTCAATACGATCTTCGGCACATGTTCATTTTATTTCTGTGTGAGAGTCATGACTGTACATTGTAAAAGTCAATTATCCTTTAAGCCCCCCAGGATGGTAGCCAGCTCTCATCTGCAAGCTAGGGCAGTAGGGTCAGGGGTCAGGGATCAGGGACAGGTGCCCCTGGTGGCAGGGCCGTGTGGCCCAGCGTCTGGCTGGCCCGGCACTGCTGCTCCTGGTCGGTTGTCCCCTTGCCATTGTCCCTCCCAACCTTTGCTCCGCTAAGTTTACGTTAACAGAGGCATGGAAAGACTCGAGCCTTCCCTCCTGGGGGAGGCCCCGCTCCACACTCTGAGCAGAGGTGGGCTTCCTCTTCCCAGCTGTGCCCAGTCTGGAGGGCTCACAGAGGAGGGCTCGAGAGGCCAGAACGTGGGGAGCTCGGGATCTTCTGCTGGGGTCCTCAGTCCCATTCATTCAAGCAGCACTAATTGAGCACCTATTATGTGCTGGGTGCTCTGACAATAGAGGTCAGCCGGGAGGGCTCCCGCTTCTGGTCTCTCTCACCTTCCCGTGGCCTTCACCCTGCTGTCACTCCTGGCCCAGCTGGCACTGGCTTCAGGTAGGGCCTTAAGGAATCAACCCTGCCCCTCCCAGCAACCTGGCCAAAAGTCCTCCTACGGAAGCAGGACTCCCGTGGCTGACCCGCCTCACCTGCCTCTCCCTCCTCTGGGGGCTCCTCACAGTGGGGCCTCCTTCTCCAGGGGGAAACCATCACCTTCTCCCCAGTAAAGCTCCTGGGACTTCAGAGGCCCCATCATGACTCAGTGGAAAGAGCACTGGGCAGTGAGTCAGACCCAGCGAAGTTGGAACCCCAGCTCTTCCACCAATTACCTGCGTGACCTCATGACAGGGCGTCCCTTCTCCATTTCCCGCGTGGAGGATGGGGCCACAGCAGCCCCTACCTGGTGAGGCTGGCAGCCTTCTCCAGGACCATGGCAGATGTCTCAGCACGGCACCAGCACACAGCGAGCTCTGAGTAAACGCTGGCCAGTGTCACAGTGGTTATTAATTAGTAACCCCCTCCACATAAGGCTAAGTGAGGTCAGGGTTGTTAATTTCCTCCTATAAACCAGAAAATTGATAAGGGGATTTAAAATGTCTTTAAATGTAAGGTCAAATACAAAGCTAGAAGACAAGAACCCGGAGATAGCCCCCTACCACCACCGCCACCGCGGATTTGAGTTCCCCCCACCAATTCCCGGGGACAGTGAAAGGACAGGACCATTTACTGAGCAGATGGGACGGAAGGATGCGGCGGGGCAGCCCAGATCCCAGGGGTCCCGTGCCCAGTGTGCTGTGCGCACTGGGGTCATGGAGGCAGCCCAGGGCTCCAGGCACTCGTGCCAGGGGAGCAGGGCGGTGGCAGCCCCTCCGCCCGGGGCTCCCCGCTCCGGATGCTCGACTGCACCCCACGCCTCCCTCTCTGGGCTGCACTACTAGCAGGGAGCAGCAGGTTGTCTGAAAGACTCCAGGGAAGCTCACTCAAGAGCCATCAGAGGCTCCACACCAGGCCACCCTGCAGATGGACGGTGACCAGGACAGTGGACAGAGACCCCCCCTTCCCAGGAGACCACAGCCCCCACGCCCCATGATCCAGGCTCTGCCCTCACTTTCCCCACGTAGGAAGAGAGGGGAACAGGAAGGCCTGTCTGATTGTAACCAAGACACGCTCTCCCTTCAGGCCTGGTGGGCGAGGCAGGGGTCAAGGAAGGTGAAGGACCCCAAAGGAGAAGGGCAGAGGGGCAGAATCCACGGGGGAGGGGAGCTCAGAGGGAGCACATCCTACTCTGGGCCAGGCACTGTGCTAATAACAATAGGTGAGCCTCATGTGAAGCTTACTCTGTACCAGGCACTGACCCAAATGCTTTCCATTTAGTCCTCACAACCGCCATGGGAGAGGAGCGCTATTATCACTTCCACTTTACAGATGCGGAAACTGAGGCACAGAGAGGTTAAGGCATTTGTCCAAGCAAAGCACAGTGCATATAAGACCTCACTGAACTATTCTCACTTACGACTCCATAGTGTGAGGAACTATTGTTATTACCATTTTATAGAGAAAGAAACTGTGGCTCAGAGAGGGTAAGTAACTGGCAGAAGGCCACACAGCTAGGAAGTAGGGTGGTAGGAATTAGAACACAGGGGTTTTTTAGCCGCCCCGCCTCAAGTTTGAGCTCATGATCACCACATCACATTGCCATCAACCCTGAAATGAAGGTGCATTATCACAAGTCCTGTATTCCAGAGTAAGAAACTAAGACCCCAAGGGGTGAAGTAACTAGCCCAGGGCACATGGCTCGTAAGGGGGACTGCCTTAATCGGGACTGGACCCCAGCCTGTCTGCCTGTCTGCCTGCACGCTCTAGGATACCACGTGGAGGCCACACCTTACCCATCAGACCAGGCACCCCAGGAATGGGGGCTCTCTATTTCCAGAAATCCCACAGCGTCTCCGGCTAGGAGTCTGTTCAGCGTGGAGAGGATTTGTCCCCAGGCACGGCTGTCTAGACAGGTTGGGAGTTTCCTATCCTGGAAGGTCTGCATCAGAGACGGGAGGGCCCCGGGACACTCTGTGAGCTCGCTGGTGGCCGGGGGCCTGTGTGGGGAGGGGGGCGCTTGGTGGACCTGATCTCAAAGAAACTCCAAATGCCACTCTGTTCCCAAGAGCTCCCCTTGGAATCCTTGACTCGTGGGAGCCCTGCTCGCCCCCTTGGGACCTCCCCTCCACCTGTGGTTCTCAGCTTGAGGGGTGCCCTGGCTCCCCCTCTCCAGGCTGGGTGGCCGTGGGCAGCAGGCTCTTCCGCTCTAGGCCTTGTTCCTGCGAGGAGAGCGGAGGGTCCCCCCTCAAGTCCCCACACACATCGAGCCATGCGAGTCCCCAGCCAGGCCCAGGACACTCAGGAACCCACTCCACCGGCCGCTCCCTCGGCCTGGCGCTGGCGTAGGACACAAACGTGACAGGCCCGGGAGGACAGGAGCCGCCCGCTGCTGCCGGAGCCCCAGGTGGTTGTCCCCAGAAAGTGCACAGGGTACACAGAAGAGGGAGGGACCCAGAGAGTGGGGAGTGAAATGACAGAGAAACGGAGCACAGGGAGACTTACCAAGACAGAACCAGAGAAAGAGACAGAGAGAGAGCAGAGAGAGTTCCAAAGACGGAGAACAGCACTGGGGGACAAACCCCAAATCCACATACAGCCCTTGAGGAGCGAGAGAACAGGGAACCAAACAGTCACAGGACAAGGGAGGGAGAGAGAAAGAGTGTGGCAGGAGACAGCTAAATCCCAAAAAAAGAAAGGATGGGGCAGGGGTGTGAGGAAGAAAGGAGAGAGGAAGAGGAGGGAGGAGCAGGAGCAGCTGGGGGTCTGGAGGGGACAGAGAGGGCACAGCACCCCAGACCCCCCCTGCCCCCCCCACGCTGCGCACGCACGTGGCTCCTGATGTCCTAGAGGCACGGGACGATAACCATTAATCTCTATAAATAATTTTACCCACCCCGGCTCCTAAATGGGTTCTCTGTGTCTATGAAAGCTTTTAAAATCCATTTGCTTGGTAAACATGCAGGCAGCAAACAAAGGCCTCTCCCTAACAGCGGGAGAGGAGGCTGGAAGACCAATTAGGCTGAGGGGTAATTAGACAGGAGAGGAGCACAGGCCAGCCCTGCGCCTGCTTCCCTCCCGGGGCCCTTCACCCCACTTCCCGCTGCCGTATTCCTCCCAGAGGGACACCCTGTGGGCATCTCAGTCATTGCCCGGCCCTGATCCCACCGCGGGGGATCTCATTCTTAACAGACCCCTGAGGGGGAGTGAAACCTTGGCTGGTCTTCCTAAGGGTTCAAGTAGTTCTTCTCCATCTCTAGCCCAAGTTCCTCATGCTTTTCCACATCCTCCAGGCTTTAGACCTGACCTTTCACCAGTCACAGCTGCCTAAAGACAGACTAGCCAGCTGCACAGGTAAGGAGTTTCTAATCCCTAACTCTAAGCCCCAGTGTTTAGTGTTGGCTGAGGCCCTTCCTCCAAAGGTGATAGATTTCGGGGCCCCTCCTGGCCATACCCCGCATGCATTCCATCTTGTCAACAACCCCACTAAATCTTACACTAAGAGCTGGGCTTGCCCAGAAAACAACCCCGCCCCTTATTTAGGCTTCTGTATTATTGGGGCCTGGAAGAATGTTAGCTATTTGGCGTCTATATCTCCCACCTCCAAAAAATAACAGCCGCCTGGTGTCCGCTGTCTGACTGTTTGCTAAAGCCCCCGAGTCTTTGTCGTTCCTGCTGCCCCAACCTTGACCCTTGGGACCTCCAAAGCAAGAATTGCCCTTTGTTCCTGGGAAGCTTCATCTTGGATTCTGGACTTCAACCGACCGAGATCCTCTTGGATCTGATCCTGTCATCAGTTTATTCGCAGTCCCTTCTAGCTTCTACGCAGCCTCTGCAGGCTGAGCTCCAGAGCACGGCTGGGGACACTCTGGGGTTGTTGGGGATAGGGGACTCTTGTCTCCCCGACTCTTCAGGGCTGGTCCCTTTGTGGGCCACCATCAGGCTCTCTGTTCACGCTGCACACATCACCCAGCTGTGCCAGAGCCCCTCTGGCGGCCCCAGCCTCATGCGCCTTGCTCCCACGTGGTCCGAGGTGGTCCAGTGGAGCTGAGGCACCCCCAGCCAGCACTTCCTGATCCCTAAGTGGCTGCAGTTCCAAGACTTATGAGCTTGGGCTAACCCCACCCCTGCAGGCCCTAGATGGCAACAGAGGGGTCCTGCAGCCTCCACGCCAGCTCCAGGTGCGACCCAGCAAGAGCCTGCCCCTCCCATGCCCAGAGCCCGTGGGAAGAACAGCCCATGGGAGGGAAGGGCCCTGGATGAAAGATCTGTTTCCCAGTGCAGGTATCTAACAGCTCTCTGCAAAAGGCCAAAGGTCGCCCAGGGATGCGGTGGTTGTGGCTTCCCAAACTCCACCTCCTCCGAACAGACAGAGAGCAGGAGCCCCGGACTCCAGCCAGCCTTACCCTGAGCCCTGTGTCCAGCAGGGGCCAGGGCGGAGGCGGGGGGTGGGCGGGGTACAAGTCACCAGGGAGAATTCATCCTGGATTGAGTCTGGGAAAAGCAAATCACCCGACAATGGACACTTTAATTTAAAAGTGACCTGTCTAGTCACTAAAACTGTGGATTTTGTGTTTGAATGCAACTCTGCCACTTAGCTGCTGGGTGATCCTGAGAAAGTTGCCTAACCTTTCTGTTTTCTGATGTGTAAAATGAGACCACTACTGCCTCCATGCAGGGGTCATCTGGACATTCATTGGGGGCACACAGCGTCCATCTCAGCCCCACAGAGTAGGTGCTATGGGTTCAGATCCATTTTCAGAAACCCTTGGAAGCAGATTTTTGAAAGGTAGTTCAGTGCATATCCTGCTTATTCCATAATGCCTCCCAGGTGCACCCCATAGTCAGATGCACGAGTGTGTCTGCAGTGAGCATGTGACTGTGACACAAAGCAATATATAGTTTACAGTTTCATAGCTATTCAAGTCAAGTTTTGTCACCAAATGAGCTTTGAAAAAAAAGTTTGTTTTTTAGGGGTTGTTGGTTTTCTGAACCGCAGGTAAGAAGTGTGGACTTGAGTTGCAGTCCCCATTTTACGGCTGCGGCCATGGAAGCCGAGAGGGCTCAGGCAATGTGCCCAAGTACCCCGGTGAGTTTGAGCAGGCCAGAGCTGGGGCTGAGGCCTGCCTGTCTGTCTGTCTGTCTGCATGCATCCAGGGCCTGAGCCCTTACCCAGCCACCCTCCTCCGGTGCAATCAGTCCAGACTTCTGCCTGTTGCTTCCCACCCTGCGCCTTCATGTCCAGTCTCTGCTCTGATCCTCGTCATCCCCAGGGGTGAACTGGAAAGGGTTAATCTCTATGAATGTGGCACAGAGTCCCAGGCTGGGGAGCGGCTGTCTCAGGAGCACAGGCTTTGCCCTTCCTGGCCGGCCTCTCTTCCCTCACTCGGGCCAGTGTCAAAGACCCACTGCAGCTTAACCTGAGAGGCTGGGCTTTGGTCCCCAAGGGGGTTTGTGCATGTGGCTTAACTGAGAGCCAAAGGCAGGCATGCAGGGCAGAGTGTTCTGCGAGGATCGAGTATCGAAGGACTTGGGTCAGGGCCTGGCTTCATGGTGCTCTGTAGAAATCTCTCCACCCCAGCGCTCACCAGCAGCCACCAGGCCTCGTCCCCACTTGGGCAGGGGAAACATTGCCTGTTGCTAAGCTTGCAGGCTTGCGACCTCCTCCCGCAGCGCCTCTCCTCTAGACCAACCGGGTCTTCCCTGCTGAGCCGGGTCCACAGCCCACCCCTTTCTAACCCCGAGAGTCTCCTCGAGCCCGGGGTACCGAGGGCTGTGCATGGCGTTCTCCCCAAGTTCAGCCACCCTCTCTGTTCTGAAGATGTCCTGGGATGGGACTTCCAGTTCAAGGTCAGGCAGCTTCCAAACATTATGACATTAGTTCCCTATAGCTGCTGTAACAAATTGTCACAAACTTGGTGGCTTAAGCGATCCAAATGTATTAACCTGCAGTTCTGGGGGCCAGAGTTCGAAATGGGTGTCCCCGGGCTAAAATCAAGGTGTTCTGGATGGTCCGGGGAGAACCTGTCCTTGCCTTTTCCAGCTTCCAGAGGCTCCTTCCTCAGCTTCAAAGCCAGCAAGGGCGGCCAGGTCCTCACACCGCAGCGTTCCAACCTTGCTCCTGCCAGCACCGCCTCCCGCCTGCCTCTTCCGTGCCTAAGGACCCTTCGGATTACTCTGGGCCCACATGGGTAACACGGATCGTCTTCCTATCCTAAAGCTAGCGACTGGCAAACTTAATTCCATCTGCAACCTTAATTCCCATTTGCTGTGTCACCTAACATAGGCGCAGGTTCCGGGGATCGGGACACCGACGTGCGTAGCAGGTCGTTGCTCTGCCAGACACATTACGCCAGGGGCCTCGGAAGCCAGGGAAGCAGCGTGATGAGTATGAAAGGATGCGGATTGCGGGTAAGGAGGCCTGAGCTCGTATCTTGTTCTGTGACCTAATGCTGGGGTGACCTTATGCAAGTGACTTAACCTCTCTGGGCTCAGTTTTTTAATTCATTCAACAACTAGGCCTGGAAAACCTACCGTATGCTAAGTGTAGGGATAAAGCATCCTAGTGGGAAAGAGAGGGACAAAAACCAAATCAACATATAAAATGTGCCGTGGTGGGGATAATTGTCACCGAGGAAAATAAGCAGAGGAAGGGTGTGAGGACGGAAGGGCAGGGCGGGTTGCTGTTTTAGGGAAAGTGGTCAAGAAAGACCTCTCTGAAGAGGTGACATTTGAGCAGAAGGAAGCAAGTGGATCAGAGCCTGTGAATATCTAGGGGAAGGGTGTTCCAGGCAGGTGCGACCAGTAAGTGCAAAGGCCCTGGGGCAGCAGTGTGCCTGGAGTGTTTGAGAACCAGAAGGGAGATCAGGATGGTGGAAGAAAGCTGTAGTCGAAGACTTCGAAGGCAGTGGAGGCTGCATTAAGCAGGACCTTATGAGCCAGGGGTAGGACTTTGGGTGTCATGCTGGATGAGATGGTCAACTTGAGAATAATAACTTCTTGGGAATTAATATTGTGTAAAAACACCTAGCACGGCCAGGTGAGGTGGCTCACACCTGTAAATCTAGCACTCTGAGAGGCCAAGGGAGGAGGATAGTTTGAGGTCAGGAGTTCGAGACCAGCCTGAGCAAGAGTGAGACCCCTGTCTCTACTGAAAATAGAAAACTTAGCCAGGCATGGTGGTGCATGCCTGTAGTCCCAGCTACTCGGGAGGCTGAGGCAGGAGGATCGCGTGAGCTCAGGAGTTTGAGGTTGCTGTGAGCTATGAAGACGCCACAGCACTCTAGCCCAGGCAACAGAGCAAGCCTCTGTCTCAAAAACAAAACAAAACAAAACACCTGGCACAAGACCTAACATTTAACAGTGGCTTAATACACTGACATCCCTAATCCTCCAGGGCAGAAGTTGTGTCCTCAGTCTGTCTGGGAGCTCCCTGGGGCTGGGCTGTCTCCCCTATCAGACTAGGGGATCCCCCTCCAGGCAGGGGGGTCCTGGCTTGCAGGGACATCCCCCTAGCACTCAGACGCTGCGGCCCAGAGCCCACCCCTCTCCCGACAGCCTCCAGCGTGGCTGCCCCTGTTTGTGTTTGCTTAGCATTTCCTCGCAGCCCCCGCAGTTCTGTTAGTTTTCATTGCTCCTTTATTAATTGGCTCTTCTGTCCTTGGGATTATTTGATTTCCACTTAATTGTTTGATGACAGCGAGGTTTATTTTTGTTCTTTTCTTTCCCAGAAAAGGGGTAGGTATTGGAGAGAGGGCCAGGCTGGCTGCTCAGGGCTCTCTGGTCTCCAGCCTGGGCCCTCGGGTCCCCGTCCCACCTGTCACCCTGCAGGTGGAGGCTGGGGCCCAGAGGCTGCCCTAGCTCTAAGCCCCAGGCCAGGGGTTTTCAGGCTGAGGAGCAGGGACACTGTAACATTTACAGCCAGGGTCTGGCTGCTGCAGGCCCAGTTAAACCCTGTCGCCCTGAGCTGGCAGGGCGGGGCCTTGAACACACACCATCACTCATTCTCAGCAGGCTGTACAGTTGCGGCAACAGAAGCTCCCAGGGAACTTGCCTGCAGCCACGGAGCCAGCATGTGGCACGACGGGAAGTCCAATCCGTCAGATGCAAAAGACAGAGCCTTCCTTCCCTTTTACACGCACGAGCCCTGCCCTCTAGGAACTGTCAGAGCGCAGCAGTGACCGACGTGTAAGCCAACAGTGATCAGCGAACGTGGAAGGCAGAAAACGACCCTGCCACATGGCCAGCAAAAAACCCACAAAACCCTACACTCTGATTCCATTTGGAGTCAATGAATACTATCTGTATACATACATGAAAAGATTCATCCTTTCAACAAATATTTGCTGAGAGCTTTGTGTGCCTGTTTCTCATCCAGTTACCAGGGAATATTCGGTGGTGGAAAAGACAAGGCCCTGCCTTCATGGAATGTGTCCTCCCCAGGGAAAGATGGATCACATGTGAGCAAATCAACAAGTGACAATTGACAATTCCAAATTGTGCTGTGCAAAATATAGGGGCAATATTAAGTGGCATGGCCAGGGAAGATCTCTTGAAGAAGGTGGCATTTTGTTGAAACTTAAGTGATGAGGAGTCATGTGACAATCAGGGCAAAACTGTGCCAGGCAAAGAGAATGGCCAGTGCAAAGGCCCTGAGGTAGGAATGAGCTTGCTGTGTTTGGAGACTAGACAGAAGCCTGGGATAGGAATGGGGAGGAAGAGGTCAGAGAGGAAAACAGGCAGCAGATCAGAAAAGGCTCTGTCAGCTGTAGGATGCTGCTTGGATTTTATGTTAAGTAAAATGGGATGTTTTGGAAGGATTTTAAGCTATGTGTAGAAAAGGATCTGGACAGACACCTGCTATACTCTGGTGCTTATCCCTGGAGAGAAAGCCTTGAGGGCTGAGAGAAGAAAGGATGGGGAATTGGGGTCAGCAAGTTGAATATCAAGATACAGGGGTGGGAGGCAAGCCTGGGGCCATTCACAGGCTCAGAGAGACCCAGCGCTAGGGAGGCAGATGGCTTTAGCCAGCGGTCTGGGGTGGGGACACGGGAAGAGATACTCAGATGCCAGAGGAAGAGGCCACCGGGCAAGAAGATGCAGAGTTGCTGGAAGCTGTGTCTGGCCCAGGGGACCCTGAGAAGTCTGAGGTGAGTGTTCCAGGTCAGGGCAGGCCCTGAAAACCTTGACAAGGGCCTGGGCTCCCAGGACATGAGCGGAAGGGCAGGCTTTGCATATTGGATGTTCACAGTGGGGTTGAGGGAGGAGAAGTTATTAATAGGTAAGAGGCTCCAGCATCTGGATTCCTGGAACTGGGTCACTCGGAATCACTTATACATCCATCCATTCATTCATTCATTCATTCAGTGAGCATGTACTAAACACCTGCAAAGTACCAGGCACGTCCTCATCCTTGGAAATAGAAGAGTGACCATGACAGGTTGGATCCTGCCCTCTTGGACCTTAGAGCAGTGTAGACTTCACCAGACCTACCCCACGCCTCCTTGGGGAGAGAGTGAACTCTCTGAGTGTGCACAGTGAGCCAGGCACGCGCTCGGTCTCTCATATGCATCACGCCGTGTCATCCTCGTGACAACTGCAGGAAGAACTGTCCTGTCCGTGGTTTATAGAGAGGTTGAAGGATTTGTCCAAAGTCGCGCAGCTGTAAATGGGAGCTGGAACGCGAACACAGATTTGTCAGAATTTAATCCTGGGCTCTGTTGGTGCCGCCATGCTGGGAGCTGGAGAAGGGTCTTGTCTTTCTTCACGGGCTGTGCAGGGATGGGTGGCTGGTGACTACTGGGTGTGTGGTGGGGGTACAGGGTGGTGGGGACATTACTCAGGACTGACAATACTGAGGGAGGGGTGTCACAGGGCATCTGGCAGAAGATGCCTCCCCGTCTGTGGGGATCTAGGCCACACCTTGCATGGAGCACTCAGAAGGTTCTCTGAGCTCACGCCCAGTCTGCGGGGCTCTCCAGCTGGGGACACTTGGGGCCAAAACTTCAAGGTCAGACCCCTTCCCTTCCACTGCATTTGAGCTTCCAGATCTGCTCAAAAATTTCAATGGCCACCGCCTCCTCTCCACCCCCAACTATGTACACATTTACATGTGATCTTGAAGCCTGGCAGTCAAAGCCTGAACCCATCTGGCCCCAAACTCCTCAGGCTTATTTCTAAACACCCGACACCTCCCCAGCACACATTCCCCATTCTGTTGCAAGCCAGGGGTCTTAGCCCGGGGGTCTTAGGAGGCCAGGAATATAAACCTACTCACTTTAACATGAGGACCCAATCAGATACCTTGCGTGGGGTCTCCAGGCCTTTACCCGACCCCGCTTCCTTCTCCTGCTCCTTGCTTCACGCCAGCTTCCCCTGCTTGCAGCCCGTCACTGGGGCAGCGGGAGGCTTTGCCTCGTCTGGCGCAATCCCTGCTCCCACGCTGTGCTTCCTGTCGGCTCCCCTGTGCGCCACCATCCACCTGACTCGTGCTCAGGGTCCCCAGACGCAGAGCTCTGATTGGCTCAGCATAGATCAGGGGTTCACCCCTGGTCCAACCAGCTCTGCCTTCAATGATGGAGCCCTTGGACACAGGACTGCCCTCTCTAAGGGGCCTGGGTCTCTAAGAGTGACCAGTGGGCCTAGGGGCAATGGCTGGCATGGGAACACTTGCTATTCTTCAGGCAGACTGATGCTTGCCGGCCTCTGGGCTTTAACTTATGCTGTCCTTCAATCCGGAACAGCTGCCTGCCAATCTCTGTCCTTTGTGGTCCAGATCAAGTTCTTTGATTTCTCCAATCCTCCAACTGGATGACAGCCCCAACCCCGCACCACCTTTAGGTGGTTCTTTCCCGACCTCTTGCACCGTGGCCAGCCCAGGCCCTTCCCCGTCACGCCCTGATGTGGTCTTGCCAGCCCCAGTTTGCACTAGCACAACACGCTCCACCCAGCCTGCCCCTCCCCCACCCCAGAGCGCAGCACTGATGCGCAAACACATTGAGGAGGGACAGGACGAGCAGATGCAAGTTCTGAAGGCCCAGTCGCCCCGTGATGCTGTCTCACTGGGAGAAACCACTCGCCGGGCTTTTCCACGGCAAAGCTGATTCCCTCTCTAGGTTTAGAGGATTTCTCCTCCCCCTTCTGAGTCCTCCCCAGCCCAGTCGTCAAGACAACCCCCATCTCAGTCCATCCCCCACCCCAGGTTCCTACTCTGGAGCCCACGTCCTCCCCTTCCCCCGACACCTAATCTGCACCCCCAGGTGCAGGGAGGGGGAGTTACTCCACCACCGGGTCCCCGCACCTGCAAAACCTTTTAAATCAGAGATGCCAAAGTCAAAATGCTCAGATGCTGAAGATGCTACTCACCCCTCTCCCTCGCCCCTTTCCCCAAAGAGCAGGCTCTCACCTGCACTGTCCACTCTCAGCCCCATTCATTTTTTCCCTGTCTCTTCTTTTTAAACACAGGGTCATTGAAACCCTCTTTTCACAGATGAGAAACTTTCAACTTTGGCACCAGAACTTGGGTTTGACTTTTTTTTTTTTTAATCCTCATAATAGGCTTTTCCTAGCCAGAGGACCCCCTGCCCCTCCCCCAGGGATCAGCCCATCATTCTGGCCGAGGCCACGGTAGCAGCCCAGGTTCACTGGGGACTTATGGCACACGAGGTCGTTCACCTGCATGGTCACAGCCAGCCTTCCCAACAACCCCAAGAGGTAGGCACCATGACCACTAGGCCGCTCTACAGACAGGGATATGGGCTCAGAGGAACTCAGCAACTTGTCCAAGATCACACAACAGGTACGTGATAGATCTAGGATTGGAAGCTGTCTGGCCTTGGAGCCCAAGTGCTTCCCGATACTGCCCTTAATTTAGGTTGTTTTTAATTCTGCAGGTTGGGAAGGAGCCAGGTGGAGAGGGGCTGAGTGGGACCGAGGGACTCTTACATGCACGGGAAAAAAATGCTACCTGTCATGAGCACCAGGTCAGATAGCTGACCTTGTTGCCAGCCGGGGTGGACCCTGGTCGGTGGCTCCCACAGATCAGATGCTAAGCTGGGATAGGGCCTGTCCTCACCTCCCCTGGAGGCTGCCCCGGCCATGTGGACAAGCCACCGTTCCAAAGCCAAGACAGTTGTAAGTCCCCAGGGCAGAGGGTGTGGCCCTGGCTCAGGGGTGGCATCAAAGTAGCACTAGCTGGAAGCGGACTGTGCCAGGGCAACTCCCCTAGATGTCAGAAGGTCAGCTCACTTTCTTCCAGTCTCCGCTCAGATATCACCTTCTCAGAGAGACCAACCTAGAATTGCAGGTCTAGAATTGCAACACTGTCTAGAATTGCAGGTCAGCCCCACCACTGCCTGACCCCCTGCCTTGCTCCGTGTCCTTCGTCCCTCCAGCCAGCTCATCTCTTTTGTCCTGGTGTGTGTGTGTGTCTGTCTCTTCACATAAGCACCATCAGGGCAAGGACCTTGTCCATTTTGTGGGCTGCTCTGTCCCCACTGTCCAACAGTGCCTGGCGCAAAGGTGCGTGGTCACTGAATGAGATAGGTCTTTAATTCTGGGAAGGCAGGAGCCAGCACCGCCTGGGCCACTGTCAGGGTCGGTGTTTGAAAGCGGCAAGAAGATGTCACATCAAGGCCACCGTGAAACCACCCAGCTGTGAAGGAGCGTGTGAGCGAGGGCAGTGAGAACCAGGACGCAAGGCCAGGCCAGGGAGGAAATTTCCACTGAGTGGCCCTAATGACTATGGCAATTATAGCCACACATTCCTCTCCATTGCAGCATATGCTTCTATTCAATCAGGAGGGTCTAGGCTAACGCTGCGGGGCTTGTGTGTGTGTGTGTGTGTGGGTGCGTGTGTGATGAAAGAAGCAACTGGAAAAAGACATTCAGAGCCAACAGCCAGACAGAAAATGAGGCGAGAGGGAGAGCCGGAGCTGCCTGGAATATCATACAGAATTGCTTGAATATGGCATCTCACACACGCTCCTGGAATTCTCGTTGCACTATCTCATTGTGTGTAGTCAGGGGTGTGCTTGTCTCTCTCTTTCTCCCCTGCTGCAGCTCTTTGGGGTGGGGGACAATGTCACATGCACTTTGACCTCCTAAGCCCAACTGGGTGCCTGGTATACAGTAGGTGCACGTACATGTCTGATAACTGGCCTTGTCTTGACTGCACTTCGTTGGCTGGCCCGGGGGAGGATACGGGTACAGGAGCTCCCACAGGGACCAGCTGTGGGCCCGGCCAGCCTCTACCCCTTACCAGGCAAGGTGTCGATGGAGACAGCCGTTGCCCTCTTTTGACCTGGTTTTGGCATCCATGAAATAAACAATTACACTAGATGATCTCTCAGAGTGATTCCAACTCTAATATTCTGTGAATGTATGAGAGTTTTATTCCGAATTCTGTGAGCCACTTCCTGAATGGAGGCAGCTACTCTCTTTACCTAGGGGGAAACTGAGGTACTGCCAGAAGAGATATGATGTGTGCAGCCTCATCACCTTGCCCCAGAGGTTAGCCCCCTCTTTTTCCTGGGGGTGGGTACCCCAGCTTTCTGGCATCTACCGTTTACCTTCTGTGGGGTCATTGTCCATTACACATAGCTTAGCTAGGACCCCGGGAGTGGCCCAGCCCTGCTCTGCTTGTCTCCCCCCTCCTCAATCCCTCGTCCTATCGCTGCCAGAGAGACCACGCCAAAGCTCAGCTCTGATTATGTCACCCCTCGTGCAGGTCCTTGAGTGGCTTAGGCGCGGTCTCTCACCCGGCATTCAAGGCCTCCACAATATGACGCCAGCCTCCTCTCTCCCTTTCCTATCTTCAGTTCCCTATCTCCCCTCCCTTCTCCAGACCCCAGGTCTCCCCACTCCATGCCTTTGCTCATGCCGGCGCCCCTCCCAGAATGCCCCCCACCCCCAGTATTAACTCTACTCGCCCTCCAGTGACCCATGGAAAGCCACATCCTCTCTCTCCATTAAACCTTCCATAACTCTCCAAACGATTGGAACATTTGACCCAGGCACGCCCCCTGTCCTCTGTCTGTGTTTGTGTGGACGTCATGGAGGGGTGTGTCAAGGATTATCTCTGACCAGTCTGTGTACCCTTCACACACCAGCCAGTGACCTGCACTCACTAGGTGCTCTGTATCCTTGGTGGCATGTGACATCCAGGACTCCAGTCCAGGGTAGAAATCACCAAAACTGGAGCACATGCGCTATTCCAGACACTGTTCCAGCGTTGTAGTATAATAAAAAATACAGTACAGATGCTCCTCAACTTACAATGACTTTATCAGATGTATGCCCGTGGTGAGTTGAGGAGTGTAGTGTTTGCATATCATCGTTAAGTCAACCATCGTATCTCAATACCGTCTGTATATTCGGTCTTTGTGCTTGATTCCTAGCATGGAGCTCCTAAAACCCTTGGAATTTCCTGAGTGATAGGAGTATCTTTCAACCATACCTGAGTTTATACCAACGAGGTGACTATTTGGGCCCCCTAGGTAGCTTCAGGATAGGGTCTGGTAACCAGAGCAAATAACTATGTGATTATAAGAATTTGGAACTTTCAGCCCCATCTCTAGCCTCCTGGGAGGTGGGAGGGACTGATAACTGAGTTGATCACCAAAGGTCACAATCTTGCCTATGTTGTGAAACCTTCATAAAAACCCCTAAGTAGGCCAGGCACGGTGGCTCACGCCTGTAATCCTAGCACTCTGGGAAGCCGAGGCGGGCAGGTCATTTGAGCTCAGGAGTTCGAGACCAGCCTGAGCAAGAGCAAGACCCCATCTCTACTAAAAATAGAAAGAAATTAGCTGTACAACTAAAAATATATAGAAAAAATTAGCCGGGCATGCTGGCTCACACCTGTAGTCCCAACCACTTGGGAGGCTGAGGCAGAAGGATCGCTTGAGCCCAGGAGTTTGAGGTTGCTGTGAGCTAGGCTGATGCCACAGCACTCTAGCCTGGGCAACAGAGTGAGACTCTGTCTCAAAAACAAAAACAAAAAAAAACAAAACCAAAACCCTAAGCTAAGGGGTTCAGGGAGCTTCCAAACTGGCAAATGCATCCACATGGCAGGAGGATGGTGCACCCCAAACCCACAGGGACAAAGGCACTTGTGCTCAGGACCCTGCAGGATCTCACTCTATGTACCTCTTGAGCTGGCTGTTCATTAGCATCCTTTATAGTAAACTGTAGTTGTAAGTACAGCATTTTCTTGAGTTCTGTGAGTCATCATGGCAAATTATATGACCTTGGGAAGGGGGATTGGAGAAACCCCCAACTTTATAGCCAAGTGGGACAGAAGTGATGGTAATCTGGAGACCCCACACTTGCAGCTGGCATCTGAAGTAAAGGCATCTTGTGGGACTGAGCTCTGAACCTGTGGAGTTTGTCATTAGCTCCAGGTAGTCAGTATCAGATTGGAATTGAATTACAGGACATGCCATCAGCGTCGGAGAATCAGAGAATTGGTTGGATGGAGGGAAAGGAACCCACAGTCTCCTACATGCTTCGCCTTATTTCACCCCACAATAATCCTATGGGGCAGATGCTATTGTACAGACGAGGATAGTGGGGCTCAGGAAGCTGTCCAAGGCCACAGACCACCCAACAGCAAAGCCCATGTCCTCAGTGGCTGTGTCCCCTGCAGGCCCTCCCCAAGCCTGTGCCCTCCCGGCTCTGCCTCTCCTCGGCCAGGAGGCACAGGGAATCCCTGCCTCTGTCCAGGTTCCTTGGAGTCACTCCTGCAGAAGGGAACAGTTTGGATTGTTGATCCTGGGCCCTGCACCAGAATGATGCCTCAAAGAGAACCGGGTGGAGGGCTTTCCCGAGGAGGAGGCTCAGCAAGTATTTGTTAGGAAAATGAAAGGATAACAGAGTGAATGGAAGAGGAAGAGAAAGAGAGGAGGTGAATGGGGAGTTGAGTACAGGTACAGGGAGATTAAGGAGGAGAAATGGGGTGGAGTGAGGGGCAGCCTCTTCTATCTCCAGCCTTAAACAAAACCCTGATTGCTCCAGCCACACCGCTGGCCACAGTGTAAGGTGAAACCTCCCCAAAGCACCCAAAGGGTGTGTGACAGCAAGAACTGTGGCATTCTCCCTTCTATTAGGGACTTGGGGGACCCCAAGTCAATAAGAGGGGGTTCTAGGAAAGAGCAAATAAGAGTCCCCAAGACGGTATTTACCTGACATGCAACATCTGAAATGAAAAATCATCATTGTCAGGATGTTTTATTTTTTTCTCTGTACAAAGCTCCAGGTATTTAGAAGCACCTGGGTGATGGGCTGGCTGATTCAGCTTTGCAACCAGATGTTCAGTATCATCTCCGCTCAGCCCGAGTGTGATTGCTGGAGAGACAGCTGAAGGCTGGGAGGCTGGGGGTTGGGGCTGAGGAGACCAGAGGATGAAAGGAAGAAGGGGCAGCAGTCCTGCCCTCTGGAACATTCTGTCCCTTGGCTCATCCTGGTCTTCACCACTGTTCAAAGATCCAGCCCCTCAGCTGGGAGTATTTGTTCTCCTCCAATCCCTTGCACAGCCCCCAAATTGCAGGAGCTAAGAGACATTGACGTTTACAGAACATCTTCCGCTGGAACTCAGCCGGCTCAGTACGGAATTAGTTGACATCTTCCCGCTCCTGGATTATACAGGCAGCGACTTTGATCGAATCCGGCAACCAGATTTATGAATCAGTCGATATTTATTGCAGGGAATAATCCATCTTCATGACTGGTCTGTGCACACAGAACCCTGCTCTGGGCACACCCAGGGGCCCAGATGCCAAATGTTGGAGAGGTCTTGTGAACACATTTGAGAGAGGGGACGACAGGGTTCTGGCACCAATCAAAAAGGAGACAAGATATGATCTGGGGAAGTGTCCGTTGTGAGGCAGGGTAGCTACCATATCCACATTTTCCCGGTTTTCCCTTCTTACAACCTCTCCCACTCACCCCCACCATATGACTCAGCAAAAGTCAACTACTTGTTATATTATTTGAAGTCAAATGTAATGCAAAATTTTGATATAATAAAATGAACTAAAAGTATCTTGTTGTTTTCCTCTAATTATCTACGCTTTTATTCTTTCTCCTGTCCACTGGCCCATTAAAGAAGATAATTGAGCCTGAACTCCCAAGCTGTCTTCCAATAGACCAATCAGACAGCCAGGTTATAACTCTGCTGAGGAGCAGCGGTGGTAGGGGGGGAAAGGCTACTCAGGATTCTCTCATTTGCATGTCTGCACTAATTGGCTGAATTGCTGCCACCTCCCACCCCCCCACCCCAATCCCCACCCCAAACGCCCACTGCAGAAAGCAAGTTCCCAGTTAAGGCAGAGGGAAGCCAGGTGTCCATCTACCATCCGCCCAACAGCAGTCGGCTCATTAAAAGGGCCAGGAAGGTTAGTCTATTAAGTAAAGCAAAACTGTTCTGGGCTTCTCAGCCCAACTGGAGGAAAGGAGTGAGGGGCAGAGTTTAAGATGGGTGAGAAGGAAGAAAATAGAGTTGTCTCCCAAGTGCCACCCTCTCCAGCTCCCTTCTCAGCCCTAACTCTGCCTGCTGCCCTGTCCTGTCCCTATGCTGCTATACCTCAAGATGACCACAGTTTAGGTACTGTGCCCACAGCCCACCCACCAAACACCCCCCTGCTTGGAGCTTCTTGCAGGAGATATAAGGCCCACTAATGGGCATTGAGGAGGCAGAAGGGAAATGTTTGGAGGAAGCTTAGTAGTAGCCTTCCCAAAACTGTAGGACAGAATTTCTACCACTGGGAACATCAGAGAGACCCTGGCCCTTCCTCATTTCCCCAGCCTTTACAACTTGCAGGCTGTTCTAGCAGAGAAGGAGGAGCTGAGAGGCAATGGCTGGGTTGGGGAGACAGGCCCCAGGAACCGTCTCCAGCCACCCACAAGGCCTGGGCCTGAAGCTGGGCAGGGGAACTGCTTTCTTGCTTTATGGAGACATAGATCCATGGTCTGGGGGCGGGGGGCATGAGGCAGTGCATGGGAGAAAGGGGCAGCTCAGGAACTAAAGCCACAGATGGCACAGAGCAAGGAGAGGCTGAGCCAGCCTCTTAGAGCGTGACCGATGGGAAGAGATGGGAAGCACCCCAGGAGCTAAAAGACAGCACCGTTCCCCCATCTCACCCCAGCAAAGGGTCAGGGCACCTGGGTACCTGCCTCCTAACCTAGCTCTGGGCCACGGCCAACTACTTCACCTCTCCAAACCCCTGTAAGATGGAGAGCCGACTCATCTCAGACTTTCCCCAGAGCTAGTCAACACGACAACACATGTGAAGGGCTTGAATCTTTGTGGCTCCACAGGGCAGAAGCAGGACGGATGGGTAAAGTTACAAGGAGGCAGGCTGTACAGATATACAGTCATGTGCCGCATGTCAGCGTACATTGGATGGCATATATGACAGTGGCCCCATGAGATTGTAACACTTTATTTTTACTGTCCCTTTTCTAAGTTTAGATATGTTTAGGTAAACAAATACTTAGCACTGTGTTACAGTTGCCTACAGTATTCAGTACAGTAACATGCTGTACAGGTTGGTAACGTAGGGGCAATAGGCTGTACCATATAGCCTAGGTGTGTAGTAGGCTGTATCATCTAGGTTGGTGTAAGTACACTCTATGAGGTTCTCACAGTGATGAAATTGCCTAACAATGCATTTCACAGAATATCTCCCAATCCTTACATGATGCGTGACTGTAGAAGAAATATGAAGAGCTTTCTGTATTCAGTCCAGCAATAGAAGCAGTTAAGAAAATGATTTCCCTGTCACCAGAAGCATCCAAGTGTACTTTGGATGACCATCTGTTGTAGAGTATAAGTTCTGGACACTTTCCCACATGAGATGAGAATTTTGGCATAATGTGTTGACTGCCTCCAACCCTTTATGATTTTATGATTCATTCAACAAATGCTTCTCAGTTGTCCCCTAAACCTAGCTCTGATGCTAAGGTGCTGTGGGACTATCATTTTTCCTCTCGGAACCCAGTTTCCCATACATAAAATGAGGGTGTCGGGTCAGCAGACCTCTGAGGGCTCTTCCTGCTCTGACCAGCTGCTCTGTTCAAAATGTCAGTGGGATCAGAAGGAACCACAAAGGCACCCCCTCCTCTCCCTTATCCTCCTCTTTGTCTGGCTTCTTCCTGCACGACCCATTACTTAGCAGAGTTGGGACAGAATGAACTTCCCCTGGCCTGAGATGCCATGTGAAACAGATGGCCCTGTTGCCATGGAGACCAGGGAGCTAGTTGTCCTAAGGGACTGGAGAATGGGTGGGGGGCAAAGGCAAGCAGGGTGATTTACTCCAGCAATAGCCCAGCCTGGAATCTACATGAATGTTAAACAGGGGTGGCTCCAGGCAATCACTCAGCCAGACAGATCAGAAACCACTTAAGATGAAAGACCCAGAGCATCTGTGCATCAGTTCCCGGGGATGCCTGCAACTTCCCCCATCCCCACCCCCACTGCACAACCCTGGGCAGTTCAGCCCCTTCTCTGGCCCAGGGGATTTCACTCGATCCTCCCACAGGCAAAGATGCAGTGCTTCAGGAGCAGAATATAGGCAACTCCAGAGCAGACACGCTGGGGACTGAGGGAGGCTGACTTCTTGGGCTCTTTAGTAAAAGAGAATTCTCTAGCAATTAGCACTGTCCAAACACAGATGTGCTACCCCAAGGAGGGAATGAGCTCCTCACCCCACCCCCCAGAAGCATTCAAGCTGGGCTGGGAGACTCCTCTGTCAGACTCTCAGGATGGCTTTCCCCAACAAGTGGGAGATTGAGCCTGGTGACTTCTAAAGATGGCTCTTCCACGTCTGAGATCTTATGATGGCAGAGTCAGCAGAATGCAATGGGCATGAATACGCGCTTTGGAGGCAGGCAGACCTGGGCTCAGGTCCCAGCTCTGCATCTTACCTGCTGCGTGACCTTGAGCAAGTTAACTTTCTCTGAGTCTCTGTTTCCCCACCTATGAGGTGTATATAATAACACTGGCTTTGTAAAGATTTTTTGGAAAGAATTAAAATGGGGCAATGTATCTAAAATACTTAGTACAGAAACTTGTACATATTAAGTACTTAATAAATGGTACTTATGATTATTCTGCAATTAGTCAACCTACACAAGAATGGGAGCTCCCCAAGCTGGGTTTGGGTTGGACTCAGCCAGGATGCCTGGCTTCTGCTCTGCCATTTATTGCATGCCCTTGGCAAATGTCTTAATCTCTCTGTGCCTCAGTTTCCTCTGTAAAATGAGGCAAATAATAGTGTTTACTTCATAGGATTATTGTGAGGATTGAATTCTATAATCCACCTGAAGTGCTTAAAATAGAACCTAGCACCCAATAGTGATGTGCTATTGCAATGAACTGAATGTTTTTGTTGCCCTAAAATTTATATCTTCAAATCTTAACCCACCCAATTTTATAACCCACCCCAAATTTATATCTTCAAATCTTAACCCACCCAATGTGATAGTATTGGAGGTAGGGCCTTTGGGAGATAATTAAGTCCTCATGAATGGGATTAGTGCCCTGTTAAAAAAAAAAAAAAAAAAAAAAAAAAAAAAAAAAAAAAGGACCCTAGAGAGCTCTCTCACCCTCTTTCTGCCATGTGATGATACCACAAGAAGCCGCAGTCTGCAACTGAGAAGAGGGCCCTCACCAGACCTCACCTGACCATGCTGGCAACCTGATCTCTGACTTCCAGCTTCCAGAACTCTAAGAAATAAATTTCTGTTGTTTATAAGCCACCCAGTCTGTAGTACTCTGTTACAGCTGCCAGAACTAAGACAGCTGTCACCATCA
This sequence comes from Cheirogaleus medius, assembly GCA_008086735.1. Taxonomy (NCBI): domain Eukaryota; kingdom Metazoa; phylum Chordata; class Mammalia; order Primates; family Cheirogaleidae; genus Cheirogaleus; species Cheirogaleus medius. The sequence continues at coordinate 30,088,123 of VBSM01003215.1, read as the reverse complement.
TCATCACCATCATTGCCATCATCCTCATCCTCATCACTGGGTTGCCTCCCTAATGCCTAGTACCTGTCAAGGCTTATTCAGAGATCAAGTGAGTGAATGAGCGGGTTATGAGTTGAATGGGAAACTCTCACCAACAATAAGCATTCATGAGCACCTACTGTGTTTGCAGCCCTGTGCTGGCCAAGAAAATGCAGAGGAGCTGTCCTTGAGGGGCTTACACTGAGTTTAAGTCGCCAGCAACTTCAGAGAGAAATGCAAACAGCAGTTCAGTTCTACAGGGCGTCAAAGAACGGCCATTATATCCTTGATGGTACAACCAGACGGGCTTCCCGGAAGGGATAAGAGTTGCATGAGGCTTGAGGAAGGGATAGAAATTTGGCAACTGTCCAGACATGGGGAGGCCAGGCTGGCAGCATACCAGGTTGGGGGACAGTGAGACGAAAGACGCAGGGCAGTATTGCACATGGTCTTTCTGGAAGACCATGACAGATGCACAAGGATGGGGCCCACGGTTTTTATCCAGGGCATCCGTGCCTGAGAATGGAGTGAGAAGGAAGTTAGGAAAAAAGGTAGAGCACTTCATACGGATGACCGAGATCTGGATTTCATATCTATCAGGTAGTTGAGTGACCTTGATCAAATTACTTGATATTTCTAAGCCTCAGTTTCCTTATCCTTACAAGGAGGCTAATACATGCCCCCTAAAAATAATCACTGTAAGCTCATATTTATGCAGAACCTGGCATGTAGCAGATAATACATGGCAGCTACTGTTTGTCCTGCAAGTGTTGAAGAGCCCAGGGAAGCTTTTTCCTGATACATTTCAGGGAAATAAATTATCACTGAATGGTAGGAAGGATGAACTGGAGTGGGACTCAAGGGAAGACCAAGGTTTAGAGGTAGTGGTTTATGAGCAAGGGAATGCTGCTTCAAATTTTAGTGGAGACAGCAGAGACTGAAGGGAAGCAAAAGGTAAGTGGGCAGCCTGAAGGAGGACCCAGCAGAGCAGAAGTTGGTAAGTAACAGAGAAGAGCAAGGAATCACCAGTCGCTCCGCACTGTTAGGGAAGGAAGCAGATCTGAGAGAAAAGAAGAAGGGACTGATGGGGAAAAGGAAACCCTGATCTTCATAAAATGCAAATGTTCTACATTCAGTCAACAAACATATCCTGAGCACCTACAACACATGGGGTACTGAGAATATAAATATAAGCAGACATGGTCCCTGCCCTCAGGGACTTTCTGGAAGCAAAGACATCAACAAATGCATGTGCTGAAGTTTAACAGATGCTTCTACCCACAGTACCTGTCCAGGTAAACTGCAGGAAGGTGATGGATTGTACCAGGCTTCATGGAGGAGGTTACTCATGAACTGAGCAGATGTTTTCCAGGGAGACTGTGAGGGAAACATAGTCCATATGGAGGGGAAAGTATGAGAAAAATACCAATGAGAGAGAGAAAGCATGACATGCTCTAGACTTCCTGATACTCGGGGCTATCAGAGTCAGAGCTGAGGCTGGAGATGCCTAAACGGACCATGGCATGGACGGCAGTGTGGACCGTAATATGGAAAGAGGGAAGGATCAAGAGTGTTGTGCTGGGCATGTTGGAACCCTAAAGGGAAAGGAGATGGGAGTTCAGGGCATGGATCTGGAGTCAGACATATATGAGGAGAGTTCAGCTGGGAAGGATCAAGGACAATTCTTTCTTTAAAGTGGGAGGGAAGGAAGAAAGAGAAGATAAAGACATTGCAAAGTACAGAGTAGGGAGCCAATAGAACTGGGAGATCCACCTTGACCTTTGCAGAAAAGCCAGAGGCAAGAGCATTAGGTTAAAACAAAAAAGTCAGAGGGTGAGCCAGCCAGGCTAGATCGATGATGGAAAAAAGAGAGAGCACAACTTATTGATATCAGGAATGAAAGAGGAACTATTACTATAGTCCCTACAGATGTTAGAAAGATAATAAGAGACCATTATGAACAACTCAGACAAACTGGACACATTCCTTGAAAAACACAAGTTACAAAGCTGACACAAAATAAAATAGAAAATCTAAATAGTCCTACATCTATGAAACAAAGTGACTTTGTTATCAAAAACCTTCCCACAAACAGAATTCAGAAATGGATGGTTTTGCTATGAATTTCATGAAACATTTAAGAAAGAAATAATGCCAATCATAAACTAACTCAGGAAATAGAGGAGGATGAACATTTCCAATTTGTTTTATAATGTCAGATTAACCCTAATACTAAAACATGACAAAGACATTACAAAAAAAGAAAAATAAATGACAGACCAATATCTCTCATGAACATAGACCACAAATCCTTAGCAAATTATTAGCAAATCAAATCTAAAAACATATAAAAAGAATAATACGTTATGGTCACCTAGGTTTATATCAGGAATGCAAGATTGAACACTCAAAAACTAATTATATAATTTACTATATTAACTAGATAAAGAAGAGAAAAACCATATAATTGTTTTTATAAAATTTAATACCTGTTAATCATTAAAAAATCTGAGCAAATTGGGGGAAAAACACTCTAAGAGAATTAGGAATTTCTTCACCCTGTTAAACGACATCTATGAAACACCTACAACTAACATCATATATAATGATGAACTATTATACACATTACCTCTAAGATCAGAAACAAAGTGATGATGTCCACTGTCACTATGTCTATTTAACATTTTATTGGATGTTCTAGCCAGGGCAAT
>VBSM01003215.1:30044930-30085384 GCA_008086735.1 Cheirogaleus medius | reverse complement strand
AAAATTCACAATGATTAGAGAGAAAGAACTAAAATTATCTCTATGCACAGATGAAATGATTGTTAATGTAGAGAATCCCAAGTAATCTACAAAATAGCAACTAGAACTAATAAAGAAATTTAGTGAAGTCCCAAGATAAATGGGCATTACACATAGATCAATTGTATTTCCATATACTAGCAGCAAAATATGAAATACTTAGAAATAAATTCAACGTAAGATGTACTAGACCTATACACTGAAAACTACAAAAAAATTACTGAAATAAATTAAGAAGACTTAAATAAATGCTCCTATATTAGAATATTGTTAAAATGTTCACTCTCTCCAATGGATAATTTGTTAATTCTACAGATTCAACACAATCTTAATTCCAATTTCCAGTGAGCTTTATTTGTAGAAATAGATAGGCTCATTCTAAAATTTACATGGAAATGCAAAGAACCTAACATATCCAAGGCAATCTTGACAAAGAAATATAAAGTTGAGAGACTTACACTACCTAACTTCAAGTCCTGCAGTAACGCTAGTGTATTACTGTCAAGACAGGATGATAATTACCCATTCCTGAATTGACAGGCACTTGGATTGTTTCCAAGACCTTGCAATAGTGAATTGTGCTGCAATAAACATTCAGGTGCAGATGTCTTTATAATAGAATGACTTGCTCACAATGGAATATTACTCAATTCTAAGAAACGGCAGTGAATTAGCACCGTTTATGCTATCCTGGATTAAGCTTAAGCCTGTTATCCAAAGTGAGGCAACACAAGACCAGGAAAAGGGGCTTTACATCTACTCACCATCATATTGGTTCTGACTGATTAAAACTGTGGTGCTCAAATGGTAGTAGTACTCACCAGGGAGTTGAGGGGGAGGGAGACCCACATCCTTGGGATATGGCGAGCATTGTTGGGGGGAAGGGAATACCTCTAACCCTTCTTAGGGAGAGGCAAAGAAATACAATGTAATCAAAATGTCAAAAAAAACACAAAACTTTTATCGGATGGTGGGCAAGTGGGGGGGAGGGGAAGAGTGTATACTTACATAATGGGTGTGACATGCACCACTAGGGGGTTGACATGCTTGAAGCTCTAGCACAGCGCGGGGTGGGGGAGGGTTGGCAGGGGCAATGTATGTAACCCTAACAATAGCTGTACCCCCATAATATAATGAAATAATAAAAAAAGACAGGATGATAGTATAAAGAGAGACGTATAATTCAGTGGAAACAAATAGAGAGCACAGAAATAAACTTAAATTTATATGGTCACATTTATATTGATTTTCAATAATGAACCAAACCAATTCTAAAGCAAAGTCTTTTCAACAGGTGTTCCTGGAACAACTAGCTATCCACATGGGAAAACTGGACCCGTGTCTCACACAATACATAAAATTTAATTTGAGATGAATCACAGATCTAAACATATAAGCTAAAACTATAAAGCTTCTAGAATAAAACACAGGAGAATATTTTCATGACCTGTGGGTAGATATGCAAAGGTTTCTTAGAAAGGAGGCAAAAAAAATAATAATTATAGAAGAAAAATGATAATTTAGACTTCATAAAAATTTAAAACATCAAAAACATAATTAATAAAATGAATGGCTAGTCACAGACTCCTAGTCTGTTACTAGATATATTTGCAAAATATATCTGTTAAAGGCCTTATGTTGAAAATGTATAAAAGAACACCTACAACATAAAAATAAAAACACAAACAACCCAATGAGAAAAGGGCAAATATCTGAACAGACATTTCACAGTAAGGTATGTATACTAAGTGTACACCTACACTGTGACCCAGCAATTCCACTTCTAGGTATTTACCCAAAAGAGATGAAAACATATGTCCACAAAAAGACTTGTACAAGAATATTCATAGCAGCTTTATTCACAGCAGTCCCTAGCTGGAAACAACCCAAAACAAACTGTCCGTGAACAGGAGAGTGTTAAACAAATTGTGACCACTTCTTAGTGGTACAGAAGGAGCAAAGTACTGACACATGCAACAACGTGAATGAATCTCAAAAATACGACAAGTGCCTACTGTATGTTTTTCCATTTATGTGAAATTTTAGAAAGGTTTTTTTTTTTTAAGAGAGAGAGAGAGAGAGAGAATTGTGATTGCCTCTGCAAGGTGAGAGCAGTGATTGACTGAAAGGGGGCATGAACAGACTTTCTAGGTGATAAAAATATTCCACATCTTGATAGAGATTTGGGTTACACATGTGTAAGCATTCGTCAAATCTCCACAGAGGATGCACTCACTTATTTGTGCATTTCACCGTCTCGCTGATGTAAATTTAACCCCTCCTCCTACACACACACAGATGCGCAAGCAAATGCTGAACTCTATTTAATGATATGCATGCTGAAAAGGTGTTTGGAGAGAAGAATACTGATGGTCTGCATCTTACATTAAAATATACCAAAAATAAGATTGAAGGGTAGATATATGTATAGGTATTTGATGAAAGAGACAGCAAAATATTGACAATTGTAGATTCTAGATACTGGGTATATGAGTACTTAAAATTCTTTCAATTGTTCTGTAGGTTTAAAAAGTTCATGAAAAACCTTTGTGGAGAGGGGAATCAGGAGAGGAGGCAAAGGCTGGTCAAGAATGGAAAAAACTCGGAGTAGCCTTGATGTGGGGGCAGGAAGGAGTGGTCAGAATTTCCCACGGGCAGTGAGGGTTCAGCTAGAGTTCTACAGAACCCTAGCCTCGTGTGTAGGCAAGGCAGTCAGCATGGGTCTCAGAGGCTCTCCTGCCAACAGTCACCCCCAGCCAGCCTGATCATCCCTATCCAATAGGACATCTGGGGGCAGGACGATTCTATCACATTCTACATTGCTTAGTGGAGAGTGTCTCCTCCGTCAGATCAGAGGTTCCTCCAGGGCAGGGACAAGGTCTCCCACATCAGACTGGGAGCTGACTTTAAGCAGGACCTAGGTCCCCCCACCCCCGACCCATCACACTTGGATTTTCCTTAGGATAGAGACTATGTCTTTTCCACCAGCTTGAGAACATCCTCAGGATGGGGACTAACTCTGCCACAGGAAGTCCCCTCTGGATGTGCCTGCCAGCCGAGAGGGCTGGGGACAGTTTGTATTTCCCTACGACTCCCCCCTGGGCTCTGCAGGCTGAGTGCACTCAGCAGAGAGTGACGGAGGAGTGATTGACAGTATCCAAACAGGAACACCCGAACTTCAATCATCCAGGAGCCAACACTCACTTATATAGGTTTCGCATTTAGCCATGGAAAAGCAGCACTAATTCACGGTGGTGACTGAGATTTCGCATGCTGTAAAGTGAAGAAATTCTAACTTGAGTCTCCCCCAGCAACTGTAGCTGGGCAACGTAAGCCCCGGCGTTGGCAGGAGGTCACAGCGCTCAACAGCTCACTGAGCAGGTGGGAGCACAGCCGCCTTCGCACACCTGGGCCCCCAGGAATTGAGGGCGGGGTGCACCCAGAGATCAAGGAATGGGAGACAGTGCTGAGGACCCGGAAAGAGAATGCCTGCCACTCCAGTTTTCCAGGTGTCTGTGTGAGGGATGACCCAAGTAAAGTAAATTGTGTGGAGAAGTATAGTCAGGAGATGAGAAGGGAAGACCCAAAAGTGTATACTCTGCTTCCCTTCTTTAAATCACCCCATAGGACAAGTAGTGTGTCTCTCCCATCTCTCTCTCTCATACACATACACAGATGCACAGCTTAAAGTATGACTCATGTTCACAAGAGTATGTTCCCTAGCAACTGATGACATATTTCCAAGGTGTTAGATGATTGGACACCTAGAATTAACACCTGGCTGAGAAATGGAACAAATTTGGCTATTGTGTGGGATAAGGAGATATATTTATCTCCCATCCTTACAGCCAGTTTCTTAAGAGTGCCCACCTTCTCTCCAAACCCCTATAAGTTTAACTACCTTTTGGATTCTCTTTGAGACTCAGGTCCTATCATGATAACACAGCTTGCTATTATAATCCCAAGTAAATTGGAGAGGGGGACCATCAAGCCAGGCCATGAGAACTAATCTTCCATTTTCTATGTCAGAGTTTTTCAAATTGTCATCTTGTATCATTTCCAACAATAGCAGACAAGACAACCTAAAGTTTCTTTTCAGTTAAAGACATCTAGCTTCTCTGGGCTCAACGTAAGTAAGAGAAACATGTAATAGTCCTACACATTTCTTAAAATTTACTGAAACTAGGGTAAGGAGTAGTGGACAGCAAGACACTCAAAATTCAGGTGTTGGAACAAGACAAGAATACCTACTTTCACCACTGCTATTCAATATCATACTGCTATTGGCAATGGGACAAGAAAAATAAATAAAGCCATCCAAGTTGGAAAGCATGAAGTAAATCTATCTCTATTCATAGAAGACATGATCCTATAATTTTAAAGAATCCATATGAAACTTACTGGAGCTAATCAAAGAATTCAGCAAAGTTACAAGGTACAAGATTGATATGCAAAAATCAGTTGTGTTTTTGTATACTTGCAAATAAGACAGGGAAATAGAGAAGGCAATACCATTCACAATAGCATTTAAAATAATAAAATATCTAATAATAAATTTAACCAAGGAGGTGAAAGACCTCTACATGGAACACCAAAAAACATTGTTGAAAGAAGTTAAAGAAGACCTAAATAAATGGAAAGACATTCCGTGTTTATAGATAGGAAGACAATAAGTGCAAGTTGTCCACACTACCCAAAATTATCTACAGATTCAACAAAATCCCCATCAAAATTCCAACAGCCTTTTTTTTTGAAGAAATGAAAAAGCCAATCCTAAAATTCACATGGAATTGCAAGGGACCTCGAATAGCAAAAAAATAATCTTGATAAAGAAAAACAAAATAGGAAGGGTCACATTTCCCATATTCAAAACTTATTGCAAAGCTACACTAATCAAAATCGTGTGGTGCCGGTATGATGATTGCCATATAGTCCAATGGAATAGAATTGACAGTCCAGAAATAAACTCACGTATCTATGGCCAATTGATTTTTGACAAGAGTGCCAAGGCTTTTCAATGGGGAAAGAAAGGTCTCTTCAACAAATGGTGCTGAGACGACTGGATTTCCACATGCAAAAGAAGAATGAAGTTGGACCTCTATCTCACAGCAAATACAAAAATTAATTCAATGGATCCAGGACCTAAATATAATAACTAAAAGTATAAATATCTTAGAAGAAAACTGAGGGGAAAATCTTTATAACCTTAGACTTGGCAATGGATTCATAGGTATAACAACAAAAGCGTAAGCAACAAAAGAAAAAAAAGATACATTGGACTTCATCAAAATTAAAAATGTTTGTACATCAAAAGACATTATCAAGAAAGTAAAAAGACAACATACAAAATGGGAGAAAGTATTTTCAAATCATTTGATGAAGGCTTAATATCCAGAATATATAAAGGAATTCTTATACTAAACAATAAAAAGACAAATGACCCAATTAAAAAATAGACAAAATACGTGAAGAGACACTTCTCCAAAGAACATATACAAATAGCTGATAAACACATGAAAATATGTTCATCATCAGTAGTCATTGGGCAAATTTAAATGAAAACCACAGTGAGATACTGCTCCACACCTACCAGGATGTTAATAATAATAATAATAATGATAATGATAATGGAAAATAACAAGTATTGAGAATGTGGAGAAAATGGAACCCTCGTACATTGCTGGTGGGAATGTAAAATAGTAAAACACTGTGCTGGTTCCTCAAAAAGCTAAACATAGAATTATCATATGACCCAGCAACTCCATCCCTGAGTATATACCCAAAAGATAGAAACAACCTAAGTCTATCAACAGATAAATAGCTGGCAAAATGTGTTATAAACATACAATGGAATATTATCCAGCCATACAAGGGAATGAAGTTCTGATACATACCACAGCATGGATGAACCTTGGAAACATTATGCCAAGTGAAATATGCCAGACACAAAAGGACAAATATTATATGATTCCGTTTATATGAAATATCTATAATAGGTAAATTTTCAGACACTGAAAGTAGATTAGAGGTTACTGGGGGTTAGGGGAAGGCAGCAATAAAAAGTTATTGCTTAACGGTTACAGAGTCTCTGGGGTAATGAATAATTTCGGTTATAAATAGTTATAACTGCTCATTGTTAATGTAATCAATGCCCTTGAGACCTTGGAGCAGTGGTAAGGTAGAGAAAATGAGCCAGGTCTCCTATTTTAATCTGGATTCTCAAAAAGGTCAAATTGGTTCCAGAATAGTAATGTTCCCTGGTTTCTGAATGAAGTCTTCTCTGGAGGAAAGCATCCCTAATTTATTTTCCTAACATTCCCACAGATTATGTGCAGCCAAATATAAACTCACAGTCAAAGATTATAAACATATAGGGAAATAAACCACTATGAATGAGAGTCAGCAGAAGCAACTAATAACAAATTCAGGCTCTTAAAGACTTCAGATATTGGAATTATTCACTAGAATACAAGCTTCATGACAGCAGGCATTTTTATATATGTTTTGTTTACTGCTGATTCAGTTTTTATAACAATAACTGACACCTAATGGGCACTAAATAAATATTTAGTGAATAATCACATATAAAAAATAAAATATGTATAAAATGTTTAAAGAAATTTGGAAATCAGAAAAATAAGGAAACAATAATAGACCATAAAAATTATTCAATATATTTGTGAAAAGAACAAAATAGCACTTTTAGAAATGAAGAGGATATAGTAAATTAGATGCAGCTGAGGAGAGAATTTAGGAGACTGAAAGATCAATCTGAGGAAATTACTCAGAGAAATAAGATGCTGTACAATAATAAAAGAGAGATTAAGAGATATGGAAGATAGAATCAAAAGAGAACTAACTGCATTTAATCAGAGACCTAGATAGAGAAACTAGAATCAAAGAAGAGATCCAGATGGAGAGAATAGAGAGAATCAAAGACATGAAAATATGAATAAAAATGACTGAAAATTTTCCATAAGTGATAGAATAAATGCATCCAAATATATAGGAAGCACAATATATATCATGCAGAATTTTTTATAAATCTACATTTATGTACATTGTTATGAAATTAGAGGACATATATTAATACATTCATTGTTGTAAAATTACAGAACATCAAATCTAAAGGGATCTTAAAAGAGCCAGAGAGAAAAGACAGATCATATACAAGACAGCTAGAATTAGACTGACAGTAGATTTCTCATAAACAACAGAAACCAGAAGCCAGTGGACTATTTTCAAAATATCAAGAAAAATAATCATCAATCTAGAAATGTATAGATTTCTAGATTACAAAACCATCTTTCAAAAACAAAGGTGAGATAAATATATTTACAGATAATCAAAATCTGAGAGAATTTACCATCAATAGAACTTCACCAAATGAACTTCTCAATGATCTACTTTAAGAAAACGATTTCAGTATTAAATTTTCAATAAAAGCAGAAACTTTCCTACCTTAAAAAAAAAATGATTTCAGAAGGAAGATCTCAGATGCATGGTGGAATGGTTAGCAAAGAAACTGGCAAATAAAAACATTGGTAATGAATTGGTTAATAAAGACATCTGTCTATTAGGAGTAGTAACTATTATAATGTCCAATGTGGGGATTAAAACAAAAGACAGACCAAAAGGACTAGACAACAGTAGTAATTCTCTTCTGGTTGTCTGAAGAGAAAGGCAACAATATTGCTGTGTCCATAACTGAAACTTCAGAAGTTGAGAGAACATGAGTTTGAGTGACTAACTCTGAGCTGGTTTCTCTATGAGGCAGCTCATAATAGTCACTGTATTTGTATCTCTCTATTGGATTATGGGGAAGTTCACCTTCAAAAATCTCAGTTTCCTAGACAGGCCTCTTACCCCACTCAAAATTCCTGACCTAAGACATCATCTGGACATGTTTAATAATAAATCTAAATGTGTACACTGGCCGTCTATACTGACCACTGTTGCATTGTGTTTTTTATTAATATATGGTATATTTTACTTCCAAACCTTCCTTATTGAAAATGAACAAAAGTTTAACCTTTTAAAGCACTTCAAACATAGTATAATCAAATTGTATGTGCGTTATAATTTATGACATCATACACGTGCTATATACTCCTAACAAAAATGTGATCTGTTGACGCCCCACATCAGCCTCACTTGGGCCACTTGTTAAAAACACCACTGCCTTCCTGACCAATCAGAACCTCTGCAGGCGGGGGCCCAGCATATCTGCATTTTAAACAAGCTCCTTCAATTCGTCTTCCAGCTGAAAAATTGGAGACCCACAGCCATAGACAATAAAGAAGGAGAGGGTACCATTATGAGTGAAGAAGAGAAACTTGAGAGGTGACATTAGTCCTTGAGAGATGGCTTTGGGTGCACATCTGTCACCACTGGAGATATTAAAGAATTGGTGGGGGATCTCACTGCCAAGAGAGTTCACCTGCTCTTAGTGTCACTTCTCTGCCATCCCATCTTAAACCCCTCCATCCCCCAACTCTCTCTCTCTCTCTCTCTCTCGTTATTCTGTGATGTTAAGAGAAGACCAGAAATATAAGAAGGCAAACAATTATTTTCAGATGGCACCTGCAAAATGAATAACAACCACAGTCACACTGGGGGAGGGATGGAGGTCCTTGGCTTTAAGAGTAAAAGCTATTGGAAGATTTTAAAGAAGCAAGATGTGAACTGACTTATGTTTTTTTGTTTGTTTTTTTTGTTTGTTTTTTTGATACAGGGTCTCACTGTGTTGCCCAGGCTAGAGTGTCATGGCGTCAGCCTAGCTCACAGCAACCTCAAACTCCTAGGCCCAAGTGATCATCCTACCTCAGCCTCCCCAGTAACTGGGACTACAGGCTCATACCACCAAACCCAACTAATTTTTATACTTCTTTTTGTAGAGACAGGGTGTTGATTTGGTGCTCAGGCTGGTCTTGAACTCCTGGCCTCAAGTGATCCTCCAGCCTTGGTTTCACATAGTGCTAGGATTATAAGCATGACCTACTGTGTCTGGCCTGTTTTAGGTTTTCTTTTTATCTTTTTCTTTTTCTTTCTTTTTTTTTGAGACAGAGTCTCTTTGTTGCCCAGGCTAGAGTGCTGTGGCATCAGCCTAGCTCACAGCAACCTCAAACTCCTGGGCTCAAGCAATCCTTCTGCCTCAGCCTCCCGAGTAGCTGGGACTACAGGCATGCGCCACCATGCCCGGCTAATTTTTTCTATATATATATTTTAGTTGGCCAATTCATTCTTTCTATTTTTAGTAGAGACGGGGTCTCGCTCTTGCTCAAAACTGGTTTTGAACTCCTGACCTTGAACAATCCTCCCGCCTCAGCCTCCCAGAGTGTTAGAAATACAGGCGTGAGCCACTGCACCCGCCCCGACTTATGTTTTTAAAGAACCTCTTTGGAGAGAAGGAGAGAAGTATGCAAAGCAGTTAGGAGGCTAATGAAATTATCAGGTGAGAGACGATGTGATTTGCACTCAGGAAGTAGCAGTGGAGGTGGTAAGAAGCAGGCAGATTCTGAGCATGTTTTGTAAATAAAGACAGCAGGATTTACTGACAGAATGGAACTAGCGTGTGTGAGAAGGGGTGGGGTCGAGGATGACACCAAGAATTTTAGTTTGGGCAAAGAATGGGTGGAGTTGACATTTACACAGATGGGACAGACTGTGGGAGGAGATATTTAAAAGGAGTATTCAAGAGTTTCTTTAGGGGCATATTAAGTTTGACTTAAGAAATCTAAGAGGAGATATTAAGATGTCTAAGAGGAGATGATGTGTAGGTAGCTGGATATATGAGTCTGGAGTGAGACATGTGTCGGAGATGAGGAAACTTCTAGATTCGTGGCCAAGGTCACGTAGCTAACAAGTGGCAGAACCCAGGACTCAGCCCAGGAGTGTCTGCCACCAAGACCTGGGTTCTCAACCTCGATGTTATACTGCTTCCTCAGCAACCCAAGGTGAACCAAGGCTTGGTTTTCGAGAGGACAGAATAGAGTGGAAGTTTTCAGGCTGCCAACTCACGGCCTTGTTGACTCTAATTCTCCCTGTCCCAGCTCGAGCTGTTCCTAGGTCAGGACTCTGTCTGTACTCCCTTTCAGCACATACTTGCCTTTTGAAGAAATCCTTTCCCAGGAAATGGGCAACCCATGTCTTTCTGTGCATGCAGATGGAGTGGGAGGAAGGGAAAGTTGTTAACGGTTTTTTTTTATTCCCCCCTTTCTTTCTTTTCTCCTTATTTTTTTTGGAAACTGTCTGGGGGACGTGGTGTTGCTGCTGGTGGTGGCAGCAACTGCTACAATCAGAGCTATTTTGAAGCAAAGAACTAATTTACTGCATGAATGACTTTAGCTCAAAAGAAGAAATAAGGACGATCGGGAGTCCTAAGGGAGCAGAATAATAGGGTAATTTACACGAGGAGAAAAGGGAGGTGGGAGAAACACACAGCGTAATTCTTTTGCATAATCTTTATTTTATATCTTTTCCCTTTCTCCCTTTGCCTTTCTGGGGGCAAAGCCTCAGCTCAGAGATGCTTCTGGCTACCCCCGGGGTTGATACCTGAAAAGGATGAAAGGGCCAGGGAGACAGGGCTGCTCAGGCTGGAGAAGAAACAGTCAAAAGGTGGATTCGTGCCTGTTTCCTAAAGCCAGGTTCTGCTGGGGAGAGGGTCTGTGGGAGGCACCCCGCGGAGCCCAGCGAGAGGTGAAGGATGGCAGAGGACAGTGTCCTATGCCCACCTGCATGCCATATACAGACAGAGATGCTGCTGTCTGTGTCACCAGCTTGGGATGGCCCCAAACTAAGAGTTCACTATCACCCCAGGTTCTTAGTTTCCCAGGACAAGGAGGATCTGGGCTGGCAAGGCTCCTGGAGAGTATTTAGTGCAAGACCCGCATATTCCAGGGCAAGGAAACCTCAAAGGCCTGGATTCCAGCTCTTACTCCAGCACTTTCTAGCTATGTGACCTTGGCCGCATCCTGGAACCCTGAGTTTCCTCCTGTGTAAAGTCAGGATTGTCATCTTCTTCGCTGACAGTCATGAGGATTAAATAAGACGACGGCTGACAAAACATATGAACTGCAAAGCACCATGTAAATATGGCTTATTGTTATTCGTCAGTGAAGGAAACTGAGTCACAGGAACGCTACATGATGCATCCAAAGTCACATTGCAAGTAAAAGCAGAATGAAGACTTGAACCTAAGTGTCCAGTCCTTCCCCAGGAGAGATGGTGTGGTGTGGTGTAGTGGTTAAGAACACACATCTGGAGCTTTCAAAGAAAATATTATTCATGGCACTTATAAAACAGTAAGGCAGATTTTGTTCAAGAGGATTGCAATTGGTATAAGGGAGAGAGATTGGGCTCAATTCCAAATACAACGCGAAAAGTGGGAAGTTATAGCCAAGGAGTAGGGGTTGCGGTGGGGGGAGTTGGTGGACGGGAAATGACTAAGTGGCAACATCAGGAGGTAAGTGGGGATTCTGGCTAAAGCAACCGAACAAGATCATTGCTGAAGGCAGGCCCGGATGACCAGACATCACCTGGGGGTGGTGGAGGAGGAGGAATTTGATTAGATACTGAGGGTGGAGGATTCTGGCTAAACCAATTTAGCAGGATTCTTGCTAAAATTAGGCAATGCAAAAAAAAACACAAAAGTCCAAAAGTCAAGGCCTAGTTGGGAAGAGGATTCAGAGGAGCCAGACAAAAGCTTGGTCAAGGAGAGACTCTGTTGGAGCCAGCCTACCTGGTCCACCTTTGGCCAGCTGTGGGACTTTGGGTATGTTGGTTAAATCTTCCATTTCCCCATCTGTGAAGTGGGGATAATACTAGTCCCTGCCTCATAGAGTTGTTAGGTGAGTTATATGCATACACATAAGGTATGCATGTATATGTATTTACATTTATACAATCATACATATGAATATATATACACACACATGAAGCACTTAGAACAGTGCCTGCAAATGGTGTTTAATAAACGCTAGATATCCCTGTTATTCAGGAAATATGGACTAAACCCAGCAGACTTCAAAGCATGTGGGGATGGATTACCCCCTTGTGGATCCTCTCAAAGACCAAGAAAAGAAATGACAGTCATGTGCCCAAATCAAAACTCAGGTTTGGCTGACTTGGAGCTTCAAGTATGGGAGAGCCAAAGGGTTTTGCCTTGGAGTCAGAAGAACTGAGTTCTGGTCCCAGCTCTGGCATCTAAGGCAGACCCTGGGCAAGAGTCTTTCTGAGGCCCAAGCACCTTGTCTATCAAATGAAACTAATAATCATTTCTCAACCTGTCCATACTCCAGGGCTTCAGTTAAACCCAAGTGGAAAGCTCATAAAGTTCTGAGAACATGTTAAGATTATTCCTGGCAGTATAGATCCTGAAAAACATTTTACAGGCACATGTGTGTGTTGGAGGGTGTCCAGCTAAATGTATGGCATTTTCTGAGAAGCATGAGCAAGAGCCACCTTCTAGAGGGTGTTGGGTTGCAGTCATTTCTGAGAGTAAAAGAATGCTCAAGGGCCTCCGTGGCACAAGCCTAGCCAGGTACCTCCCCAGAATAGGCATGAGGGAGGTTGAACAGGATACATCAGCCACCTGCTTCCCACCAGCCCCCACCCCTTACAACATGCCTACAGGTGAAAGCAAGCTGATGGCATGTCTCTACATCTTTCAAAGCCCCTATCAGACACCCCTTCCTTCAGAAAGATGACCTGGGGTTCTCCAGCAAGAGATCCTCCCAGGATGCTTTTGTTTCTTGCATAAATGGCTAACTCTCAATTAACTGGAGTAATGGGACATAGAGGCATGGAAGGAAGCCACAGATAGCCCTGAGTCACAAATAAAACAAAACTACAGTCAACCCTCCATTCTATGTTATCAGATTACTGTGGTTAAGGGGAGCTCTGGAACTGGGGGTGCTCACTTTCCAGAAGGGGCTTGGTAATTGAGCAGGGGATGATGGATGGAATTGCAGAAAGGAGCTAAGCTTGGGGTCAGGAGGCTGGGGGGGGGGGTGATGGAGAAGGGGAAGGGAGCTGTTCCAGCTGAGACACAAGTAGGAGCTTATCTGACCCTCTAACAGGAAATCACAGGCATCACCACTCACAAAAGAGGTTTCCATATACACTAGTCACCTCTCCCTCTGCCCCTTTAAGGGAGGTAAGCACATCCCAGTCTCTAAGGTGTTTTAGCCACAGGTAATGCATTCATTAGCCCTCAGATAATGATACCACAATAGTTTTGTTGCTACATCTAGACCATTATATTGAAATTTGTTACCTTTACAAGTCCCCTCCAGATTAGAAATTCTTTGAGGGAAGAGATTGTATCTAATTCACTTTATACTCCCTGTGTCTAGAGCCTGGCATACCATAGGGGCTTAGCAAAATTTTGTGGAGCAAATATTTGTTGACTTTAGAGTATAGAATGTGTCGTTAGTTGTTAGAGGCATTTCTGGATTGCTGTCAACTGCATCTCCTTGCCTTTCCAAGACTCAGGGAGCAGCAGGAGGCTTGCTGCATAAATCTACCTCCTTTGCCCTATGACCTGAATGGATCAGGGGAAGCCCTAGAAACTATCAACAGATTGAAAGGGAAGAGCCTAAACTCAAAGGCCAGACTCAGAGCTGAGTTCTAACCACTGACAGTGACCATGACTCACTGAATCAAGATTTTGGAGAGATGAGGAAGGAGACCCAAACAATACTTCAAAACATCATGCTTCCTAAATCCCAATGTGAGCATCACCAATCTGACCTAGACACTGGGCTCATTCCTTCTTGGAGGCAGATGGATGGACAAATTGACTGGTTTCCTTGGTCACAAAATTCCTTGGTCAGTTTTATGTACACCGACCTCCCCATATCGGGCCTCTTTGTACATCCACTGTAATTAAACAGCCGCAAAACATTCACGTAGGGCCAGTTATTGCCACAAACACAGGATCAGGAGTTATTCTCTGTTACCTGTACATAAATGTGCTCCTGCTTCCTGTGTAACAGCACCTATTCTATGATTGAATGGGCTCTAGGTTTATGACTGTAGCTGTTGCGTTGCTGTAGCCTGTGGTTTTATGACACTAATTCCATAATAAACCTAGTTTTTAATTTTTCTCCTTTTATCCTGCAGCTAGAGTCTCCTGAATGTAGGGGAGGGGAGAGGGTTTCTACCCAGTGGCTCTAGGCAACCTGTCACAGAAAAAAACCCTCACTAGAGCCAAACCAACCCACCTGCTCTTCTATCAAAGAAGGTCACCTACCCTGTGGGTTGGAGGTCTGAGCAGCCCAGATGCCCTCCATGTTGGAGGTCTGAGCTTTGAAAGCAGCAAGTTCATCCTGTAAGTGTGCCAGGGAAGTGCCAGCTGTTCATGGCCCCAAGAGATGTCCTAGCTGGGGCAAAGGGAAGGCAGGGGTCAGATAAACAGGCCAGGATGGGAGGCCTTCCAGTTGCAGGACCTGATTCTAGCCATAGGCACAGCATCATTAACCAGGAGCCAAGGGAAGGGGTCAGATAACAAGCTCTGCCGCTGTCCGTGGTGCTGAATCATGCTAGCAAACTATTAATAGGTCCTGATGGTTTTCCTATCCCGGGATTCTGGAGACTCTTGCCCAACTTTCCTTTGCTTTTATTTCCTTTTTTTCTTCTTTTTTGATGACAGTTTAGCAATTTTTACACTGCTGTAGAATAAACAGAATCATGACATGTGTTTCGCAATTGATGCAATTGGTTTCAAGTAATGTTGACAATTCTATCACATTTCCAACATTTACAAGAAAGTATTTATTTTCCTCTGGGCATTTTGGGTGCTCCTCCCCATGAAACACCACTGCTATTCACATAATCTTTACACACAGTACAGAGGTGAGAAGTGGGGAGAGGATGGCATCAGCAGGAGCTACTGGGTGAATGAAGTTGGTCCCAGCAGGATGCCTCCCCACCTGCAGATTAACTGTTCCAGGGAGCCACCAAACGACCCTTGTGGAGCAGAACATGTTGTTTGAACATTTCTAATTTTGTAAAGTCATTTAGTGTGACAAAAACTCTCCCAAGAGGCATATTGAAGATCTAGAGGGCAAGGATAGGAAGGAGAAGCCTCATCCCAGTTCCACTCTCCAGAGAAGGAAGAGGGATGGCCTTACCCCAAGAGGGAATCTGGCATTTTACTTGCTACAACAAAGACAGGGGCTGCAGATGCGGAAAGATGGGCAATTTAGGAGAATTTAATATGAGATTCTTTTAGGCTCATTCTCTTCTTACCCTTAGACCTGCATTCATTTTGGAAAGGAAAAAATATGGGCTCTAGACTGGAAACTATGATCTACTGCCTGCTAGCTGGTGAGTTTGAGCCAGGCAGTTAACATCTCTGTACCTCTTCTGCCACATCTGTAAAATTGGTATAATAACAATTATCTTTTCCTATAGTGTGACTGTTTTTGTCCTCTCCAAAAATTCATATACTGAAAACTTAATCCCCAATGCAACAGTGTTGGGAGATGGGGCCTTTTGGAAGGTGTTTATACCATGAGAACTCTGGCCTCATAAATGGATTAATGCCCTTATAAAAAGGCTTAATGGAGGGAGTTCGCCCTTTTATCTCCTCCATCTTCTGCCATGTGAGGACACCATATTTCTCTGGTCTGGAGGACACAGTACCCAAGAGACCATCTTGGAGGCAGAGACCAAACTCTCACCAGACACCAAACCTGCTGGTACCTTGATCTTGGTACCTTGACCTCCCAGCCTCCAGAATTTTGAGAAATAAATTTCTATTCTTTATGAATTACTCAGTCTGTGGTATTTTGTTACAGCAGCACATATGAACTAAGACATCCTTCTTCACAAGACTCTTAGGAGAATGCCATAATAAGTTTAAAACACCCAAAGCTTGGTGAGGACCCAGTGAATGATGGATTCTCCTCTGCCCTCCCTTCTGTGCCCACTCTTCTCAAATATACAGTGCAGCTTTGAATACCTCCTCAGAAATCCAAGAAGGCAAAGGCCACTTGAACTTTAAATTCTGAGGCTCAATTCCTTCCCTGCTCTAAATCCAGGAGTAGAGGGGAAAGCAGGGCTCTTTCATGCCAATTCTCATGTTCTGAAGATATCAGAGGGAAAACTTAGGGTCAAGGGGATCAGTTATTGATGAAAGACTGTTGTCCCGAGAATTGCACTCACACTCATCCCATGGGGGAGAAGGAAGATTCTCTTTCCTAGGTTTTCATAGTTCCTTTCATCCACCACCCTGTCATAGACACAGGAAAATGGGCAGCAACGGCAGTCATGACCAGTGCAAGCTGGGGGCGGGGAAGGGTAAACATCACTATAAAGTGAGAGGTTTGGACTAAATGTCCTCCAATCTGATCCTGTTATATGTATCTTCTGACTCTCAGAAGCTGCTTGGAGGTAGGGTTTGAATCTTATATTTTGACTGTGTCACCCACAGCTGTGATGATAGTTCTTGCCACATGCATGCACAAAACTTTAAAACATCACATTGTACATTGTAAAATTTTTTTAAAAATTATTTTTCAATTTAAAAATAAATAAATTTAACATTTTAAAAATTATGACAATTGACAAATGGATAAAAGCACAACTGTAAACGAACCAGATCTAAGATGGGTGGTTCTCACTGGGCCCAAGCTCAGTAGGACCATGGACAGCTCCTGACACCCAAGGAAGAAAGGGAAAGTGGTTGAGAAGAATGACAGAAAAGCAAAAACTAGAATGTCAGAGACTAGAAAAGACCCCATAGATTTTCTAAATCCGATTAGTACTTTGCAGATGATGCCAAGAGAGGAGGAAGTCATGCGGTGACCAGGTATGCTCTTATGACTCCCAGCCAGTTTTCTCACAACTCAACAAAGAGTGTAAAGTCCAACTTCAACTTGGTAGAGTGAGACATGATATTATACTTACATGTTTGTTCCCAATTTGAGCTTTTCTGCCCCAAATGACAAGCAATGAGACAACAGAATCTTTTTGTCAAGGTTTCCTTGTTACGTTCTCTGTTGAAGAAATTTATAAAGTAAGAGTTCCCATCCTAGGCATGAG
Organism: Cheirogaleus medius; assembly: GCA_008086735.1. Taxonomy (NCBI): domain Eukaryota; kingdom Metazoa; phylum Chordata; class Mammalia; order Primates; family Cheirogaleidae; genus Cheirogaleus; species Cheirogaleus medius. The sequence goes on along the minus strand of VBSM01003215.1, from coordinate 30,068,296 downwards.
GTTGCACATATACAGAAGCACACGCTTCCCAGCAATGATCTCCTTTATTACTCATCTCTCAAAGAGTGAGGAGTTTGACTCACCCCTCTCCAAAAGAAAGGCCACTTGAGGCTCGGGACCTTCCTCTTCCCTCCAGGATGGAATTGAATACTCTTCTTCAGTCATCTTTCTGCATTTGTACTTTATGTTTTTCCCCCTTGAACTCTCCCAACTCTTTTAGAGCAGCTCTGGCCCTGCCCCAACAAAGACAAAGCTAATATCTTCCCCACCAGCCCAAGATTCCCTAGGGGAGGCAGCCACCGAATCTTCTCAGGTTGGGTACTCCCTCCCACTGGGAGCCACACCTCCTGCCTCAGACCCACAGGATGGAATTGGGTCTCTTCCAGCAGGCAGAGCCCTGTCTCTTCTTCTCACTCTACAATACTTAGGATAATAGCTCAGAGGAATGAGGCAATTATAAGAAAATGATACTCAGGCCAGGAGTACTTTCAGGAACCAAACACCTCCCTAAAAGCGTGAAGAAAATGCAGCATTCACAAGTCTGCAATCTCTCTCACTACATTTTTACAGGTTCGCATCCTACCTCCCACCCTCCTCATCCCAACCCCAGAAACCTCTCCATTATTCAGTGTATCTAATGGCAGGAAAGCATCTGGGAACTTTGGTGCTAGGCTGCTAATTGGGGTCTGTGGCTTGGAGAAAGGGGCGAGGGAAGAGGAGTTATTGCATTCCAGAGAAATCGTTCCGGTTTTCTTGCCAGATGGAGTCGTTGAGGCTGGGCTGGCTGTCTCGTTACTCCATCCTGGAGCAGTCTTACATCTGCAGCACTAGATCCAATAGCCAAAGGATTCAGGGCACCTAAACGTGGTGATGCTGAGGTCTTGAGAGGCAGAAAGGCTCCACTTTAGTTCACTGGTGACGAAGATCAGGCTGGATGCCCTGATGTCCCTCCAAGCCATTCAGCCGTCTCAACTTTGGTTTGAGAGAAGTCCCAAAACATTCAGCTTTTATGCACAGAAAGCCAGCACTAAAAGAGACTTTGGAAATCACCTAGTCTAATCCTCTCATTTTACAGATGGGTAAATATAGGCTCAGAGCAATTCACAAGGCAATTTAGCACCGATGTCTGTCTCTGAAACTCAGAACTCCCAATTCCTGGTCAGGAGAGAGCCACCTTGGTAAAGTGTCAGACGGGGCTGGTGTCTGAATCTTGACCCTGACACTTCAAATGCTCTGAGTTCTTGGCCGAGTCACTTAACCTCTCTGGGCCAGTTTCCCCAGTGTTTAAAATGGGGGTGAGAATGGATTATTGTGAAGCTTTAATGAGATAACGTGTGTGGAAGTGCTTCATACATCACAGACGATCACAGTGAATTCTCCTTCCCTGTCTGGGTTTCCTCTGCACCCACAGGCTACCCACGGCTCTTTCTTGACTCCCACCCACTCCTCTTTCCTCCCCCAAGCCCCAGCCTGCACCCTCAGCCCTCTCTTCTCTGCCCATCTGTGCATCCTGACGCCTTCTCTCCAGAGTGAGTTGAAGACAGAGGGGTTAATGGCAAGAGTTCTTGAGTCTGTTCTGAGGTCTCTGCCTCTCTCTGCTTCATTCTTTTTTTGTCTTTTCGCCCATCTCTGATGGGTAGCAAAGTCCTTATGCCACCAAGCAGAGGCAGGGAGCAGAGCAAGGGCGGGAGGGAACAGGCAAGTTCAGCACGCTGGCCTCTTTGTTCCTGGAAAATGAGTGCAATTTCCATTCCTTTCCAGGGAAGCTGGGTGGAGCGAGCCACAGGTTTGGTGACAGGCAGTGGGATGTTGCCGTGGTGAGTAATGGTGCAGGCGATGGCACTGCCCTCTGCTTGTACTTTGTGCCCCGGAGATGAACTTAGGGCCAATGAGTCAGGGCACTCCACGGTGTCAACCTGGCTCTGGCCCCCACACCAGCCCCTCGACACACTGCACTATTTCTCCTCTCCAGGGAGCCCTCCAAATCTGATCTCAGGAGATGTTGCCAGGGCTCATTTGATCCACTGCGCCAGGGGGAGGTGGAGGCCCAGGGAGGGAAAGGTGTTCTGTCGCCCGGAGGCTGAGGTCTCTCCAACACTCTCCAGGGCCCTGCCACCAGCCCACACAATGAGCCACAGAGGAAACAATGAAACCTCAACAGACTTGATTTGAATGTCAGCTCACTGGCTATGTGACCTTAAGTACCTTACCTAACCTCAGTGTTCCCACCTGTAAAAAGTGTTAACGATAGTGTCTCTGGGATCATCAAAGGACTCAGTGCGTAAGAGCCTTTAAAGTGCTACACACAGAGCCTAGAACCTAGTCAGTACTCAGTATGCATGAGTTGCCCTGTCCTACTCATTCACAGACCCTGTCAACTTTTCTCCTCTCCATCTGCTTCTCCAAACGTTGTCGTTGTCGGGGAGCAAGCGTATCCAGCCTGGGACTCACAGCAAGTTCATGCTCCTGCCTCCCACTGAATTGGCCTCTGGGGGAAATTAAAGCCCAGAAACCTGGAAATCATGTTCCCAGGAGGGGACAAGGGGTCCTCCAGGCCTCGGTTTCCATGACAAGATAAGAGAAGCTCCTGCTGGCTCGTGTCCCAACTTTGACCCTGAGCACAATTCGATGGGAGCAGAGACAGGGAGAATATGTTAAATCTTGTATCTATCTCTTTCCCCGAACACCAGGCCCTTGGAGGGACCACTGAGCTCTGTGGTCTAAGAGTGGCCACCAGGGACCTGGGGGCAGGGATGCCCATTTGCAGACCAGAGAAAGACTTGGTTGAGAGGAGCACAGAGGAGGGCCCTGAAGGACATGGAGGAGCCACTTTCAGACCCTGCCTGGTCACACTCATGCAGACAGGTGCACATGAACGCCTGCTTGGAGGCACGTTGCAAGAGGCAAGCGCCACATGTGCGTTTTCCGGTGTTGCCTATGGGTAAGCAGGCGGGTGTGAGCAGGTGGGCCTCCTCGCCTGTGCCTAGTGCTCTCCCGGAGGTGCTGGGTGTCCCAGTCTTAGTCCCACGCAGGGAGGGCCGTCAGAGGCTCAGGCCTTATCCCTGAGCCCCTTGGAGGATAGCAGACCTAAAAAGGCTCAGAATGAAGGAAGGTGGCCCAGCAGTGTCGCCCAGGCTGGAATTGGCAGATGAGTGGCTCGAAGTCATGTCTTCTGACTCCAAATCCAGTGCTCTTTCCACCAAAGTGAGAGAGCACACATGCATGCCCACACACACTCCCACTGGCACGTGGGCATTAGTGTGGCTAATGTGGAGGGCTTACTGCTGCCAGGCCCTAGTCTACGGGGTTTACTTGTATTCTGTCCGGGTGAACCCTCTTAACACCTGTGGGAGGTAAGTACCTATTAATATTATACCCATTTTCCAGGTAGGAAAACTGAGGCACATTTCATCCAAGGACAAATAATTAGAGCCTAAATGTGAACGCCGAGCAGTCTGGCTTCAGAATCCAGCCTCTTAACTGTCACCAGCTCTGCTGCACTGCCTGTCTGTGCTCACACACACTCACATACTCTCTCTCACACACTCTCACATGTACACACACACACATGCACACGCTATCACACACACACACAGTTCTTAGGTGATCTGGGAGCTCGCTCCTGGGTGCAGCAAAGATGCCAACCACAGACAGAGAAAGCTGGCTCAGGCCCTAGAGTGGACCCCCTTCCTGGGAGAAAAGCAGAAATACCCTCTCCCCTTGCCCTGCCCCAGCCCCTACATAAGGGAAAAAAAAAAAAAAAAAAAAACGCCCACCATTCTGTCCTTGTCCCAACCTCATCTTCCCAAACCCCCATCTGCTTCCCTCCCTGTGGGCTTCCGGCTGCATCGTGGAGATGTCCTGGCAGTCGGGAGGCCAGAACAGGATGAAATATATGTAACATCTTATTAGTAAAGGACATCCGAGCCTCTAATTAAAATTTGCCTAATGACCCAACTTCTCTGTCATTTTTGCTCTTAGAGACATTAATTTAAGGTGACAGGTACTTAGGCAAAGGAAAATTAATTTTTCCTTTAAAAATTAAAGAGGAAAAGAGTGGCCCGCTCTCTCCTTTATTTATCTTTAAAACTTTAATTTATTTTTGAAATTCCCTCCCACTCTTCTCCAATAAAACCTGATGTTGGAGAATAATTTCGTGCCGGGAAAGGGATTAGAAGAAAAGTGTCGTGGAGTAGCCTGGAGGTACCCACTTCCCCCCTGGGGAGGGCAGGTTAGCAGATGCCCTGCGGGGTGGGGGAGCTGTTTGTGGTTCCCGTCTCAGGAGCCCCGGACTGCTCATTGACAGCCGGCCAGCTCACGGACTATTATTGTAGCTGGAATTCCGGGTAACCTGTTTGCATCCAGGTTGATGGACTTGGCTGCACCAGTGGTAACCGTTTCTCCATGGAACAGATGGTGGGCGCCTCCCCCCAGCCCCCAACACACACACCAAGCTGCAGCCCAGCTTTCTGCCTGGGTGGATTTCCCCAAGCAACAGGCTGCAGCCTTGAGCAGGAACCAGGTGTGAAATTGGACGGATGCAGCCGTGGTCCTCTCCCGGTCCTCTCTCCCCCTAACTCCCTGGGTCTCTTAGGACAGAGGGGCTTTTGGTCAGGGATGGGGCCATCCTAGCAAGGGGACAGGAGCACAGACTGGATGACACTCCAATCTCAGAGTTCAGATTCTGCACAAGTCCACTAGGATGGTTCTAAAGAATGTAGAACATGTCCTTAGTATGCATCCCCCCTCCCACCTTTCCTGTTATAGTCTTCCCTTTTCTGTCCAACAGGCTCCTCTGTGGACTCCCTCACGCTCTCTGCCTCTTCCAGCTCTTCTGGGGGGCCTACCCCACCCCAGCCCCCAGCTCTCAGGTCTCAGCCCAGCCTGCCCTCCCCCCCCCAGTTCCTAAGCCCTTTCTGCTGCTCTGTATGGTGCTCTAGGACGTGAGCTTGGAAGCAGGGGTTCCTGGTGGGCTAGGGGACAGGGAAGACAGGCAAGTGGGGAGGGAGAGAGGTGAGGCAGGAAGACGAGTCCTCCTTCCTGGAGACCCAAAGTCCTATTACTAAGCTCTCTCTCTCTCCTCCTCCTCCATCCCCCACCTCCTCCCCACCCCCTGCCCAGCAACACGACTGATGCTAGGAAATCTGTCAGGTTTGGCTTCCCAGGAGCTAAAGGAGGCTTTTCTAGTAATTAGGCCAAGGCCTCTGATCTGAGGGACCTGTAAACACCTGGCAAGCAATAACTTTGTCCACCGGGCCCTGTGGGGAGGGCAGGAGTTAGGAGAGGGGAGTACTCAGGGCCTCTCTCCATTTCCTGGCCAAGGGACCAAGGCCGACCCCTGCAGGAAGGGCTGCTGGGAAGGCCTCCAAAGTCCGGTATCCACAGGCCACCTGAGCTGCAGTTCCCCCATGGCACAAGGGCCAGAGAGGGAAACTGGTGGAGCTGTGGGCAGGAGGAAGGTGTGTGCGCAGGGCAGGGGAAGGAAACCCAAAGGACCCATGTCTGAGCTCCACCCCTTTCCTCTCACATGACCCTGAGCATGTCACCCTGCTTGTCTGAGCCCCACTGGCCTCGTCAATTAAATGGGGATGATAGTAACCCCACCCACTGTACACAGCCCCTGGAGGGACAGAAGAGCCAGTGGACATACACTCGCTTGAAAGTGACAAAGGACCCCGCCCCCAATCTGCCCACCACCCCCACCTCTCCACCCGCTAGCTGGGAGAGCTACAATGCAATTCCTCTAACACATGGAGGGAAAAAAGGGCCGAGGTTTTAAAGATGCCTGTTCATCTTGCTTTGCATACATTTGCATATTGAGTTCAAGAGGCTCGTCCTAATTCTGAGGATGGAAAATAAAATAGATTAACGAATGCAAGATTAACAAACGCGACTCCTGCAGCAATTGTCTCCCCGGCTGTTCTGGGCTTGACACCCTGGGGACAAAGAATGTCCTCAAGGCAATCAACTTTTAATCCTCTCTGGCCAGGAGCCCCAGACAGAGGCACCCTGCCCCTCCCACTCCCACTCAGAGGTGGGTGCTGGGGGATGTAGGTGGGGGCGGGGCCTGGAGAGTGGGGGCCAAGGCCAGGGCCAGACCCTGGGGCAGGCAGTGACCCTTGGTTTGCTCCGTTGTGAACTTGCAGCACAGGATGTGGTGGATGGGAGCGCGGGCTCGGGGCCACTGCCCAGGTCTGAATCCTGCCTCTGCCACGTCCAGCTCTGTGACCTTAGGCAAGTCATCTAACCTCTCTGTTCTCGGGTGCCTCCGTGAGTCCAGTGGAAATAATAGTAACACCTACCCCATAGGGTTAGTTTCGAATATTGAATGAGTTAGTGTTTAGAGCTGTGCCCAGCACACAGTAAATGCTTGGTGGGTGTTGACTGGTTTTATTACCTTTGTTGTCACCATCACTATTACCATCATCACCATTATTATGTGATAGAAGATGCCTATGGGACCAGGAACCAGAGACTTCATTTTTATTCTCACTCTGCCCCTCACCCACCACGTGGCTTTGGAGAAAATCCCCCCATCCCTTTGGCCTTTGTACTCCAAAGGGGTTGGCCCAGATGCCCTTCAAGCTGTGACAAGCAGATCCACAGAGTAAGATTTCAGCTTGCTTCAAGGCTGCCTGAAAACACACTCAGCAGCCGATTGTCATATGCAAAACACATGTAAAACACATGCAAAACACATGCAAATTGTCCTCTCCCTTGCATTCCAGAGTTCCTACATGTAAGAAGGACCACTGGAGCCATCCCTGTGCAGACCCCAAGAACAAGGACCCTGCCCAGCCACAGAGACAAGTGCACCACTCAGCTCCCCTCACCCAGCTTTCTTTGGGGTCCCGAGAAGAGCTTGGCCTTTCTGCTTCCACCCCCTTCTCACCTTGACCACACCCACCACCCAGCCCCTCCCCTTCTGCCTTGACTGGTCTGAGAATCCCTCACCACCTTTGAAGGGCCGAGGGGCAGGATCGAATTCCATGTCCATCTGCCTTGCTGGCCCTTCACCCCTTTTATCACATTTCACCCTCACTGCTATGCGGGTATCAGGATCCCCATCTTACAGATGGGAAAGTTGAGGCTTAGAACAAAGCAACTTGTAAGATGTCGACCACTAGAAGAATGAATCCGGACCCAGGAGACCCACTATGCCAGGCTACCTTCCCACAGGTGGTGGGTCTCGGTCGGTCCAGGACAGAGAAAGGACAAGGAGTGGAAAGAACCACGTGAGCCCCATTCCCTGCCTCTGCACCCTCGAGGTGGATGGAACTCCCTGCCCAGGAAGCTGGTGCTGTTAATCGAGGCTGAGAATCAATGCTGCTGCCTGCCTGGAGGTTTCCAGAGCCTCATTAGTTGATGGCCTCTGAAAGAGAGCCACCACTAAGTGCCACCACCGTGAACATGATCCCTGACCAACCCTCGGCTGGGCTTCTCCACCTTCCCTCCAGCCCAGCACTGTGGATCCAAGAGGCTGAAGGGGGCCAGAAATCAGAAGTCAAGGGTCCGGGACTCCCCTACCAAATCCAGGAGGAGCCAGGTCCCAGGCTGGGGAAAAGGAAGATGGCGAAGGTCCTGACCACCAGCCCCACTTCCTGGCTGCCACCTGCACCCCCTTCAGCTCCCTTCCCCAGCTGCAGCCCAGCTCCCACCCACGCCCAGTCAGTGGCCTCGGCTTCCACCTCCATCTCCTACCTACTAAGGCCCCTGCTCAGCCACAGGCCCATTAAGTTGATTAAGAGGCACATTCCGGAAAGGAGGAGCCATATTTCAGCCCCTAGAGGACCCTCCGCCCTCCTCCACCTCCACCCCTTCCCTCTGTAACGTTCCTCTCCTCCTGCTCTCTGCCAAGCCCCTCCCCGTGCCTGCCCTGGCCCTGCCACTCACCCTCTGCTCTCCTACATTCTAGGGTGCAGAGACATTGGCCAGACTCAGTCAGGCTGCGGGGTGGGATGGGCCAAGACCAGGCCAGGCTGACATTTGAGACAAGTGGCTGCAGAGGGAAACAGGAACCTCGTGCATCGATCGTGGAATTTAATCCTCTCAACGGCTCTTCCAGGGAATTATTACCCCACTTTTTATAGATGAAGAAACAAAAACTCTGAAAGCTTAAGTAACTTGTCCAAGGTCGCCTGGCTAAGAGACAAAACCTCAGCCATTCGGAAGGCAAGCCCTGCCCATCCCGCACGCCCCTGCAATGCCCTCCACCACACCCCACTGCCTGCCCAAATATCGACTCAGGTTAAATGCATGAGATTCACCTGGGAAACTGGTTAAACAGATTCCTGAGCCCTCTCCCAGTGATTCTAGGCTGGGGGCAATCTCAGGGACCTGTATTTTAACAACCTCCCTTAGTGGTTCAAATTTGCAGCTAGGTTTGGGAACCACTTTATTAATCCATATCTTTCATTTTACAGATGGAAAAACTGAGGCCCAGAGAGGGTATATAATCAGTCCAAGGTCACACAGCAAAAACCCAAAGTAGGACCTATGCCCCAGTTCCCTATCCACATGGAGGTCCATTAGCAGAGGGCAGCCAGGCCCCAGGGCTTCTCTGGCATGGCCCCCACCCTCACCCCCCACCTCCCACCAAGTAGAAAACTCAGGCAGGACATTCTGCAGGAGAGAAGTGATCCGATGACCCCACTCCACTTTCCTTCTGGGCCTGGCCTGGATGTGCCCTGTGGAAAGGTCGGTGCCTTCTCGGGGCCTCGTTTCTTCCATCTGTAACTTGGGTCTCTGAGATGCACCCTTTCTGCCTCCTGCGAGGGAGCCCAGAATCAAGTGAGAATGAAAACACGGCAAGTGCAAAGAGTGACTTGGCCAGTTCCTTTGACAGTGTCAGGAATGGGTCACCTGATAAGTCACTAATTCACTCCCCAAGGCTTGGGGATTGTGCTCATAGGCACCGCCACTCGGGTTGTTCCCGTAAGATCTCACAGTTGTGCCAGAGGGACCTGGATTGCAGAGAAGCCACTTGTCTTTGACAAATCCATCACACCTTCCTTGGGGCCGTTATCCCCACTGGATGGAGGAAACAAATCACAGCCCACAGACAACAGTCGGATGACAAACCTGCTCTGGGATTTGCCTGGGACTCTCCTCTTTTTAGCACTGAAGTTCCCGCATCCTGGAAAAATGATCAGTCTTGTAACAGAAGGGATGGCCAGGGGGAAAAAAAGGCAAAAATATTTTCCATCTCTTTAAAATATCCTCCACTCTTTTTTAAGAACTAAAACCCTCCCGCTGAGCGGGAGGGTAGCTAGAGCTCAGGAGTTGGAGACCAGCCTGAGCAAGAATGAAACCCCATCTCTACTAAAATAGAAATATTAGCCCGGCACAGTGGCGCATGCCTGTAGTCCCAGCTACTCGGGAGGCTGAGGCAGGAGGATCCCTAGAGCCCAGGAGTGTGAGGTTGCTGTGAGCTAGGCTGATGACATGGCACTCTAGCCTGGGCAATAAAGTGAGACTCTCAAAAAAAAAAAACCACATCCTTGTCTCAGGCCAGTGGTTGGGAGTGACAGGATAATATTTTTTTGTTCTTTATGTTACAAGAGATAGCTCAGCCACCCCAGGACTGCGCCAGCCCCCCAGGTGGGCCCACGTGGGTGGAGATCGCAGGCTTTGTCTTTGGCAGAGATGGGACAATTAGAATAGTTAACCACAATAGCCAAGAACTGAGGGTCCTCCCTTTAAAAGCTCTGTATTTCTGCTGATGTTCAGGAAAAATCTGGATTTTGAGATGAAAAGGTCTACCATTTTTCCTCCTTTACTGGCAAAGTAATAAACTTCTCTTTCCTTCTCCTCAAACCATTTGTTCTCATTCTTATAATGTGGCCTCAAGGACAAATGCCGAGCTTTCAGTAACGGTCTCAGACAAACCGGACTGGTGGCCACTCTGGACCCTAAGCAATGTGTCCAGGGTCACACTACATGTGCCCTGTGGGCCTCCTGTCTCCTTCCTCCCCCAGGATTTTTTCCCCTTTTTATGGTGAGGAATAGGCACTGATATCCAGGCTTGGAAAATACTAGTGACAATAAACAACAACAACAACAATAATAGTATCATGTTTCTTCAATTCTAAGATGCCATTGATTTTAAGTTAAAGTCAAGTTAGCAGCTTGTCAGGGCAAAATGGGAGCTACATTACATTACACGTAAGATGCGTCGTGATCCCAATGAATTGAAATGTTGGAAAGTAAAACAATGGTGATCCTCAAATTGAGGAAATATAGTAGTGAGAATAAAACTGATGGACTCACAGCCCAACACATGCAGGGAGGGCCCTGTCTGTTGGCAAAGCACCACCAGTTGTGGCAGTTGTGGTGATTATCGCCACCACAGTGATGAGGAAACTGAGGCTTAGATGGGCATATGGCCTCCCAAGGTTTCCCAGCTAAACTCAGGGGTGGGTCTGTCTGTCTTGCGGACCCACGGACCTCTCTCTTCCTGAGGATCTCCCTCACGTTCCCAGCAGACATCTCAGCTAAGAAGGGCGGAGTCGGGGGAGGCTCTCGGTACCCTTCTGGGGACTAACAGCGTTAGCTCCAGCTGTATAATACCAACGGCCTCGTAATTTATATAGAGATTTTCATTACTTCCCTTCTCCAAAGGCTTGTTCAATAAATTTCCATTTTATGAATTCCAAAGTGCTTCATGGAGCACAGAGCTCCACCTGGCTCCAACTGCAGTAGAGAACAGAAGGGGCTAGAAAGAGGGTTGGTGGGGGCCTGGGTCCCCACATGCCAGGGGGGCTAGGCAGCTTGCCTATGTGAGGTGGGGGAACCCCATGGGCTTGGAGGGCGCCAGCCTGGGAACAAGTCCTGGTCTCTGCCCACGTCCCAGCTTAGTGAGATTGCACCTCGTCTTCCACATCTATAAATGTGGGAGGGATCGGATCTCCCTTGTGGATTGCTGCGAGCAGGAAATGAGTTAATGGGAGTGCAATACCGTACCTGGCGCACTGCAGTTATAACAAGCGCTATTTTCTCTCCTTGCTTGTAGTCATCTCCCTCAGGTAGTCAGTCACCCCCTCCTCCAGGGAGCCCCCAGGATTAACCCCAGCTCAGGCCTCCTCTTCCTCTGCTCTTAATACCCTCCTCAGCAATAGCAGATATATTAAGACTTACTGATATGGAAAATCTCCAGGACATAGCGTGACGTTTAAACAAGCAAGATGCATTTCAAAATAACTGAAAGAGTCCATTTCAAATGTCTCACCACAAAAAAATAGCAAGTGGGGTGATGGATGTGCTATTAATCATTTCAATCCTTCCACAGTGCATACATATATCGAAGCATCACATTATACCCCATAAATGTATACAGTTATGATTTGTCAATTAAAAATAAGATTAAAGAAAGAAAATAAGATGCAAAGCGATCTGTAGAATATAATTCAAATTCAATAAAATAGACTTTTACATGTATCAATATGTACGAGAGAGATCTGTTTAAGCATAGAAAAATCAATAAGTAGATTTCACAAACTGTTAAGTTTTTAACCCCTGAGGATAGGGCTTAGTGGTAAGGAGGGAAGATTTAAATTTATTTTTGTATAATTTAATGTAGTGAGATTGGGGGTGATTTTTTTTTACTTTGGAGTGAATTTTTTATATATTTTTCAAATTAAAAAAGGAAAAGAAAAGATGACTCCTCCTTTGAGGGATGTGAAATCCCCTCCCCTCACCGCTCCGAGGAAGATGCAAGATGTCAATTTTCAGGTGCCAGGAACACTTTGAAGCAATTTTGAGGGGAATTTTTGCACTGAGGTGAACCAGGCTCTGGTCCCTGTTCCCTCCCTCAGACCCACCTCCAGTCTCTGTCCTCTTCCCCCTGTCAGGGGACCAACCTGTCCTCCCCTGGCACGTGCCTGGTGAATTTGCACGTCAGAGGACCTATCTGGGTACCTGAGTCTCTCTCAAAGGGGAACGGAGGGCCAATTAGGAACTGGAGCTGTTCTGTTCACCATCTTGGAGATGCACCTGTACCCACTGCAGTCGCCATGGCAACACAGCTGCACCAGGGGGCGCTGCCCAGGAAACAGGTTGCCTGGAAACAGGGCTGAGGATGGGCAGGGTCTGACCAGAGAGAAGCCCGCTCCCCTCTTTCTGAGGAGGAGGCAAAGAGAGGGGAAGCCAGGTAAAGAGACCCCATCAGTGGAGGTGGGGAGGCCGAACAAGCCTCTCCCCAGCCCTGGCCTCAGTTTCCCGCCATGTAAGTGAAGAGACAACAGCAGATGAATGATTTCTCAGGACCTTTCTGCGTCCAGAAATTGGTGCCCTGGCTGGAGAAGAGTAGACCCAGATCCAGGTTAAGCGTCTGGGCTCTGCAGCAGACAGCCTTGGCTTATCAATAACTTCTGTCCTGAGTGTTGCAATCTCCCTGTGCCTCAGTTTCCTCACCTGTATAAAACAGGGATAATAGAAGTACCTGCCTCTCCTGATGATTGTAAAGAATAAATATAGGTCTGCTGTAGGGCGCAAACTCTCCATATATGTCAGCTATTGTGATTAAAATGCCTGGCACTTAGTAAACACTCAATACGTATGTGCGATTATTATTAATCCTCCCTTGTCCTAGCAGGTTCCAGACAGCGTGCACCCCCGACTAGCCCATCAACAATTATTTGGTAAGCATCTGCACTCTGCCAAGATTTGCTCTAGGCCCTGGGGATACGAAGATTGAATAAAACAAATAATTCTTCCTGCGCGGGACTCGAAGCCTAGGAAATTGCTGAAGCCCGTGGAGGGAAGACAGTGACACTGGTGATCTGTGCTGGGATGGCAGAAGAGCAGAGCTGGGGAGGCAGGTAGGGCAGTTCGTCCTGAGGCAGCACCACCTGAGCTCAAGGTCAAGTAAGAGCCTGGCCCTGGGACAGAAAGCCATTCCAGGCAGGGAACAGCATCTGCGAAGGCACCAAGGTCAGTGACAGATCAAGTTGTCTGTGGGATGGCAAGGAGCACAGTGCAGCTGGAGTGGGGACTGGCTGGAGTGGAGACTGGGAGGGGGATGTAGAGATAGCTGCAGAGGCAGACGGTGGCGGGCCTTGAATGTCATCAGCTTGAGGACACAGAGAGCCCTGGGGGGCCTTAAGCAGGGGAGGGAGAGGCAGAGGCAAGGGGAGCAGCAAGGAGGGCACTGGCCAGGTGCAGACCATGGAGAGATCCTATGCTCATGGCCATATGGGCCTGTCCCCAGCCCTTATCCCATGGGAGCAGGGTGTGCTTTGAAAAGAAGCCATGTGAAGAGGCTGAAGCAATGCCTTTGTCAGTTCCTCATGTGCTTCGCTGTGGCTCTAATGGCCAGTCCCAAAGGGGAGCTCCCAGACAGTCCCAGCAACTACATGTCACCGAATTAAGTGCTGTGCCTCCCAAGAGAAGGCCAGGGCAGTGCAATGTTCATTGGGACGTGAGCCTCAGGGCCACATCTGGGGATGGAGGCTCAGAGGTGGAATAGAACTTGGGGATCTTGCTATCTGACTCTGGGAGGCCCTGCAATCCCTCTAGGAAGGAGTCACCCACTTTTCCCAGCCCCTTTTTTTGGAGGCCAGAAGAGCCCTGAGCTCCTTGGTGAGCTGGTGCTGCTCTGACCAGGAAACGGAGTGGCCAAGGTTTCTGCAGGTGGGGGTCCCGTGACATCCTCCTCCCCTAGTGTTACAGATGGGGGAACCGAGGGTCAGTGAGGAGTGACTCACACAAGGCTGAGAAATAAACAAGTGGCAGCAAGTGAGGGGCCCCTGAGCCAGGTCCCTTGCCAGCCTTCCCCCCCAGCTCCCTAAGGACCAAACGGGCACTGTCTGGAGCCTGAGCCACCTCGGCATCTACGCCCCAGCCTCACCCTCAGGCTGCCGGGAGAGCCAGACCTGCTCTGTTCTTTCATTCCTCTTTTATGTTTTTAATCTTTTTCTTTGAGCTCAGCTTGGAGTGAGGAAATGAGTGAAGGTTCTGAATGGCGGGAGGGATGGAGATGAAACTAGTGCTGGGAACAAGACTTGGCCTCTTCTGGTTCCCCAGAGACCCCAGTATTTTACCCACTTTTCAGCTGGGCTCAAAACAGAAGGGGCTTGGAACAAAGCCCTATAAAGAAGGGCCATCACTCAACTGGGAGGTTAAGAGAAGGCAAGGACCAGGGGTTAGGGACACAGGACCACCAGCTTGCAAACTCCCGTGCCTGTGAGCATCCTCTGAGACAGCAGCCAGCGGGAGCCCACCTGAGCTTCCTGGTCCCACCTGCGGCCCAGAGTGATGCAGGAGGGGAGGGAGGAACAGAAGGGAGGGGGTGATCCTCCCACTAGGCTGTGAGGTCCTGAAGGATAGGAACTGGGGCTTATTCATCGTTAAGTCCTCAGCATCCAATGAGATAAACTGCATTTCATCAAAGTCCGATAAATGTCACAATGGAAGAAAGAAATAAGTATTAAGCACCTATTATGAACCTGGCCCTCTGCTAGGAGAATTCTCCTATTTTTGCCTCATTTAATATACACTTCAACGTGCTCAGAGAACTGTGGTTGTCCCCATCTGGCAGATTAGGATCTGAAGTTCAGAGAGGTTACCTTCATCTCCCAAAGTCACACAGCACATGAGTTGTGGAGTTGGGATTCATATTCAAGGCAGCCTGGCCCTGAAATCTGTATTTATTCCTCCCCATCTTGCCACCCCCGATGCGGGGGAGCTGTTGGGGAGAGAGACTCCCACAGAGCCGCCCCCAGGTCTGGAATCCTCCTTGCTCCTCTCTGCATCTGCTGCGCAATCTTTCATTTCAGCCCGGTTCCTGGAACAGGGCTCGGTGTCAGTGCCTCATTCGGTATTTGAGAACAAATGTTTACAAGGAAATAGAAATTCCCCAAATTACTTTTTCCCGAAATCTGACATTTAGGTCTTGCTTCTAAAGGGCGCTGTGTCTGGGGTGTCCACTGCGGCTGGGGTACCGTGTTAGAGAGACAGAGTGGGAAGGCAAGGGCCCTGGGGGGGAGGGGACAGCGTGAGTCCCCCGCCCACGCCGGGATCAGGATGCAGACCCCTAAGGGAGGCCAACCAGGGCGAGGAGAGAAGCAAGTAGGTGCCCAGCACTTCGTGAGCCCTTTTACACCCAGGGCTGCATTTCCGCCTCAAATAGTCCTGCCAGGAAGGCACTTCTGTCCCCATTTTATAGAGTGCAAACTGAGCTCGGAAGTAGCAGAATCAGGACTTGAACCCAGGTCACCTGGCCCTAGACCTGTGTTTTTTCTGTGGCATCACACTGCCTGAGGGCTAAACGTCCCTTGCTGGATGTGCCAGCAGCCAGTGGACCTTGTCTCTCTGCCCCTCTGGGGAGGAGGACGTGGCCTCTGGGCACATTACTCAGCAGACTGGACCCGTGGGAGTGACCACCAGCAGCTCTCAACCCCTCTCCCCTATACACGTTTGTAGACCCCCTCCTTTCCATTAGGAAGTCTGAGTCATGAGGAGTCAAGGGTCCCTCTACCGTGTCACCCCAGGGGCCCCGGAGGCCCCAGGAAAGGCTCAGAGAGTCCAGGAAGTCCACACCTGGGTCACCATTAAGGATTCTCTCTGCATTTGACACATGGAGAAACTGAGGCACAGAGAAGGGCAGGGACCTAGCCATACCCACCTGGTGGGAGGCTGAGACAAAGGCACTCATACTCGACACCCCCGTGGGAGCTCCTTCCCCCGCACAGGCTGGGGGGCCATTTGAGAGAGCTGGGCCCTTGAGCCAGTCCCAGCCAGTGGGTGTTGGGGGTGATCGGACAACCGATGAATGTTTCCTTGGTCCAGTGGGTACTTCTGTCTCAGGGTTCCGGTGGGGATTAGATGACACGGCACATAGAAAGGATGCAGCTGCAGAGAGACCGTAGGCCCATCACTGCGATAAAGAGCTCACTGTGCACCAGGCGTTCCAACGTCCTCTCGTGCAAACCTCCGGTAAATGAGAGATCGGCGTGGTCACATTGTCATATCGCCAATGATGACACTGAGCGGTATGGCCAGGACCCCGATTTCCCGTGTCAGTGACCCCGACGCCCATATCTAATGATGCCTCCACCTCCTCCCCCAGCGCAGCCAGAGTCGGTGAGGACCGTACCCCGCCCCCCTCTGCAAACCAGGTGCCTCCAAGCGCCTGGAAACAGAATGAGCTGGGAGCAGGCCGGGAGCCGGAGCTGTCAGCCTCCCATCTGCGTGGGAGTAACGCCTGCTTCAAGTTCCCACACCCATTCAGGGGCTGTGATTGAAGGCACCGGAGGGGAATCGCCGTCTTCCAGGATGAGGGTGATTATTAGCCGGGTAATGACTCTGTGTCTATTCTTAAGCAGAGGGCTGGCGCCAGGTGCGGGGTTGTTCGGCGAGGCCCACTTTCCACGAGCACTGTTCCAAGTCACGGAAACTTGTGCTCAGGCCCGGCGGGCACACGCTGGCCGTCCAGGGCTCAGCCTCCCTGAGCCGTGGCTGGAATTCTCAGGCTGCCCTTAATTGGTGAGCTGTCTGAAGAGCTCTCAGCCAGTTCAGACTGCACCTTGTGCCAACTGTCAGAAGCAGGGAGTTCTTTCTCAAGTTCAGCCTGTAATGGAAAGGGCACACACACTGGGCTGAGAGTCAAGGGGCCCGATATCTGGTCCTGGCTCACCACCACCACGCTGTGCCACCTTGGGGGGGTCCCTGCCCACCCCTGGGCCAGAGGAAGAAGCTCTGTCAATTTATATTAATAGCTCAAACCCAAGACATGCTGCAGATCACTCTCATTCCGTAGTTCAGACTCCGGAAGAGCCAGGTAGCCCCTTCTGCAGACCTTGGTCACTGCAGTCACATCATAAAGCAAGAGAGAAGGGGCATATTCCATCTACCCTGTTCTCTGCTCTTGAGGCCAAGGTTTGTAGCTGTCCCTGCTTGTGACACTATGTTATAATCAAGAATGTCCCCCATGAAGAGCTATGCCTTTCTCACCAGCACGGCTGGGTCTCCAACCACACAAAAGGGGCCCATTTCCCAGAGCAGTGCTGCTTCTCCCCTATTCTCAGGTCCCCCCAAAACTCCCTGTTCACTAGGCTCAGACTCCATCTTCCCCCAGACCTGGAGCACCAGGCTGGGTTGGAGCCTCCTAGAGCGGCATCCCTCCCCCACTCCTTGGGAGATGTTTGTAATGGGCACGCGGCCAGTGGGGAGGGAGCACAGAGATGTCCCAGACCTGCTGAAGGTCTGACAGCCACGCAGCCCTCAGAGGAGCCACCTGAATCCCAGGTCCTCAGGCGGGGCTGGACAAGCAAGGAGGGATGCCTGCGGCTCCCCCTCCCATCTAAGTCCCAGGAACGTGCATCTGCTCCGCTCAGCTCCCAGCAGCCCGCCTTCCCTGCAGCCCAGACCAAGATGGGGACTTCTCTCCGCAGAGGCTCAAGAGGCATAGGAGAGGGTGTTGGTCAGATTGGGGGCCTGGAAAGAAGGGGCCAAAGTGTTTTCCTGTGTCTCTTGCAGACGTTGTATAAAGAGGAGCTTAAGGGCACCCGTTTGCTCCAAAAGGAGGCCTTTGCAATGCAAGCCTGCTGTTACCGTGCAAGCTATTTCAGATCAAAACAGCCACACTTCCTCACGCTTTCTTCACGCTGTACATGAGGGTGAGAAATCATCGATTTGCCTGTATTAAGAGGGCCACTAAGGGATGACTTTAGAGGTGGGTGAGGAGAGAGGGAAGCCGATGAAATTGCGGAGGACCTGAAGCCACTCTAGAAAGCCTTGGCAGGACACAGACCTCGCCCCTTGCTCCTTAGAAGGATGAGCATGCTGAGTCCGTTCCTGAAATCTACCAGGGTTTCTCCCCATCCCCTCCTATGGAACACAGTTTTCAGGAAGCTTTCCCGTGTAAGTCTTGAATGAGTGCTTGCAGGCTGAAGGAATGAGGAAGTGGGGCCCCAGGGGCTTTGGGAGCCTGATCTCCAAAGACCAAGTTGCTGGAGGGTGTGCAAGCCTGTTTACTTCTTGCCAGAAACACAAGTCTCCTCGGCTTCAAAGAAAAGAGGCTTAAAAAAGCTTGGGCACCAAGACACAGACATCAAAAGCCTCCTGCCCACTGCCAGCCAGATGAGTTAAGTGCAAATGAAGCTGAAATGTGCCGATTCAATTTCCCTTGAAATGTGCCTGTCAGCCCGGAAGGGAAAGATTAGAGAGTTGGGGCTCTTCTCGGCCTACCGCATCTGCCCTCCTCCCCAGCCCCAGTCCCACAGCCCCCGCATCCCTCCACACGTCCACGGAATCTCTCCCTCCCCAGGTTGACTGCCCCTTCTGTGGGTGCTCTGGAAAGGGAGAGGTGTCGGTGTTGAAGGCAGTGGTCTGGACGGAATGGCTGTGTAAGGATCTCAGCAACAGGAAGTGACTGAGGGTGCTTTGCTCTTTCTTTGGGGGCAGTGAGGCATCTACCTAAGGATTTTAAAAAAGGACACAGCCCCTGTCCCATCCCAGGGATGCTCAAGCCTGATGGGAAGGACCCAATTCCTATATAGGGGAAGACACAGCCCAACTGGGGAGAGAGGGTCCCTCTAGTCTTAGGGGACAGAGACCATTCATGCTGGCCAGAAGCCTCCGCTCTGATAGAGGGGACACAGCCCTGCCTCAGGTGAGACCCTAGTCTGATGGGGGGCAGGTGGCTCTGCCCAAGGTCCCCCATCTGATGGTCAGTTAGCCTTCCCAGCACCTAAGAACACTCAGAGGGCAGAGTCCCTGGATGAGCCTTTACCAGATTCACCATAAGCAAGGACAGCTGCCAGGCATCTGGGCAGCAGATGCTCTCCTCATCTGCTCCCCGGTCCTACCCAAGGATCCAGGACCTGTCCCCAACTCACGCTGCGAGCCTGAGCAGGGCTCAGCCTGGGCTGCCCCCACCATTGTCTCCCTCCGTCAGCATTCCCAGCTGCACGTGTGGGAAGCCCCGTTCTTAAGGCAGAAATGGTCGTGCACCCTCAGCCTGACAGCAGTGCCTGAAAATCAGCAGCAAAATCAATGCACAGTTATTGAGCGCTTACCATGTGCCAGGCATACGTGATGTGCTGCAGTCCTGACCGTGGAGGACTCCCTCCGTGTCCCAGACACACGGTTGTCACACGCTCTGAGTCCTGCTGTAGTAAGGGTAACTGCACGACTCCCCAGAGAGCACAGAGGAGGGAGTGATTAATTCTCCCTGGGGTGGGGGCGGGGTAGAGAGGCTTCCACCCAGAGGAGGGGGCATTTGACCCAGGCCCTGTAAAATGAGCAGGAACTAGCCAGGGGGGTGAGGAATGGGCATTCTAGCAGGGAGCAGAGAAGGTAAAGGCTCCGGAGAGACACAGCTCCCCTGCAGCCAGAACCAGCAAGACTCGGGCAAAGCAAGACTCCAGCCCGCGACACCTGGAGGACTTGTTAGAACACAAATCGCCAGGCCCCACCTCCAGAGATTCTCATTCAGTAGGTGATGCTGATGCTTCTTACTAGTCCCCGGACTACTGTGACAACCGCAGTTGTAAAGGGCCACGGCAAATTGGATTATTATTCCCAATTCCTCAACTCCTCTTTGTAATAGAATTACAGATCTGTTCCTTTTGCCGCGTGACTTGCTGCCTGCTATTAGAGGAGATGAGTTATACTTTCCTGCCCCGCTGGGCTCGGCCAGGTGACTCGCTTTGGCCAATGCAGCATTAGGGGACTTGACGTGTGCAGACACTTTAAATGCGCTTCGCCATCTGCCGTGGGAAGAGTACGCTCTGGGGAGCCGCGGGACCCACCCAGAAGGGGCGCCACGTGGCACAGTCTCGAACCCAGCCTACAGCTGGAAACAGAGCTGCCCCGACCCGCCTGAAGACCCACGAGTGGGAAAAAGACGTGTTTGGGACGGTAAGCCACTGAGACGTAGGTGGTGTTACACAGCAGTATCACAGCGGAAACCTGATTGATATAAAAGCTTTGAATGACGTGCTAAGACATTTAGGATGGATGCAGGTAGGAGAATAATAGCTGAGTGTAGAGTGGGTCTAACTGGGCAAACTGGAGGCAGGGAGGCCACCTAGGAGGCTGCTGCCACGTTTCAGATGAGACACGGCATGAGGGTTCCAGTGAGCAGAGGGAAGACAGTAGGAAAAGGGTGGAGAGGTGCTAAAGCGCTGGACCCACAGGACCCAGTGACCGCCTGGCTGAGGAGAGGAGGGAGGCAGCACAAATCCACATAATGGCCGCACTTCCGGTCTGGACGGCAGGGAAGAGAGGGAGATCAGGGAGGCCTTCCGTTCCGTGACGCCCCAGGAAGGCCAGCCGCACACGAAAGCCGATAAACCCGCAGGGCTGCCCCCCAGGCCCCACCGCCCCGCCCCGAGGGTCCCGGGCAGGGCACACACCTGGGCAAGGTGGGCTCCCCCTTAGTAGCGGCTTCTAGGAGCTGCAGAGTGGAACTCGCCGGCTGAGGATTCAAAGCCGCAGCAATTTATGTTGTTTTTCTCCGATCCATTTGGTTCTAAGTCAGCTGTAGACGAGCTTCGCCCACAACCGCCGGTCTTTTAATTTAATTGTGTGGTGCTGGGGGTGTTTTTTTTCCCCTAGCAAATACATCAAAATTGTCACATTGTAAATAAACAGCCCTCTTCCCCCACTCAACACCCACCATCCAGCGTCACTCCCCCCGCGAGCCAGCGTGCACAGCTGCAGCAGCTGGAAGGGAGGGCGGCCCCGGGGCTGCGGATCCCAGAAGAAAGCAAAGGAGGCGCCCTGGAGGGACACGGGTGACATGCATGCACCAGGCTGCCTTCAGAGCCAAAGGGACCTTGTGGATAGAGCACTTCTGCAAGCCTGCGCCAGCTACAGACCTCAGGGAGACCAGCAGCAAGCTGGGCCACTGGGGCAGATACTCAGCCTCTCTGAGCCTCAGTCTTCTCGTCCAAAAAATACTTTATTGTGAATCAAAAAAAAATCATAGCTACCACAGAGCCTGTAAAATGAGAAGCATTAGACTAATAGTGTGTTGTGGCATAGCCGTAGTGTAGCATTTATGGGTGCAGCCTTGAACTTCCTCCTGGTTGCCTCACTTACTGTGTGAGCTTGGGCAAGTGAGCTGACCTCTCTGAGCCTCTGTTTCCTGATCTGTAACAGAGGACTCTTAAGGGGACTCGACTCATAGCATTGTTGTGAGATGTAAACAAGGTACATGAAAGTGTCTAGAAGGGAGCTGGCACATGGTCAGGGACTGACGGACGTGAGCTATTCCTGCTGGAGAGGCTCAGCGTCCCTCCAGGTTACTTAGCCTCCTAGCGCCTAGGCTGGATGCTATAACGAGTGAGAAGCAGAGATGACTGGAGGTTCAGGAAACTACTGCAAGAACTCTTTTCAGCTGACTTGTCACTTCTGCAAACCAGACCTCACTGTGGAATGTGTTGTCCCCCCGCACACGCGCACACACACACACACACACGCACACGCACACACACACACGCACACGCACACACACACACACGCACACAATGAGGAAAGCAACGTTGCAATGGCAGGTGGCCCAACTGGGAGGGAATAAGTAAGGAGGGGACAGATGCCACCAGCACCCTCCCACATGGCAAGAAAGGGTGGAAGTCCCTCCTCTTGGTAATCCCAAAAGGGGCCAACAAGAAAAAAGGAACAGAAATTCGTTCATTTCAGAAATATCAGTGATTCATCCCCGACTGTTCTCAGGGCTGCAAATAGAGCTGTGAAGAAAACTGACGGCGTCCCTCCTTCCTTGGAAAACCCCTTCTGTGTGACGAGATGGGAAAATTCTGGGCTCTGGCATCAGGCACCACAGCTATGGACCCCATCTTGCCACCTTTCAATTTTGTGATCTTCGGCAAGTCCTTTAATAGCCCTCCTCACCCCCGTTTTCTCCTCTGTAAACAGGGGTGATAATTCCTGTCTTGCAATGTTGGTGTGAGGATCCGATGAGACTTCCTGCCTTTTAGGGGAAAATGCTTGCTTTTAGGTTCTACGCTATTTTAGTTGTTCACATCTGTGCTGCAGAGACTGCTCGCTGTCATTCTTTCCTGAGTAATGGAAGCTCCAGGTTTTAACCAGGCACATGGCCTCCAGAGTCAACTACATTTGCCAGCCTCCCTTGCAGCTAGATTTGGCCTGCGGTGTGTGAGAAGGGGTGGCTGCCCCTCTGGGCTGTGCTCTTGAAGAAGGTGGCCGGCTGGCCCTGCAACTCCACTGCTCCCTCTTCCTCCTTCCCCCGACTGGAAGACAGATCCGGTGGACATGCGGTGAGTCCTGCTGGCCATGCTGGGGAGGGCAGCACCCTAAGGAACGGAGGAACAGCCAGCACCCAGGGGCCACCATACTAAGATGGACTGCTTACGAGCAGCCGGTAAACATGGGGAGAAAAGAACCTATGATCTTCAGCGACTGTTACTTTAGGTCTGTGTTACAGCTGAACATGTACCCTAATTACAGCAATCTGTGATCTAGAAAGGGTAATACTGTTTTGCCTGAGTCACCACCGCCTGTCACCACAGCTCAACTGCGAGGAGCAAAAAAGAACACGGAATGGGAGATCTGTGCACACGATCAGGTGACGTGTGCATGGGAGCTGCTCCAGCAATTCTGGAAGGGCCTGCCTGAGGGTGATGAGGGTAAGAATGGGCTGATGGGGCATCAGGGATGAAGAGGCTGGGTTTGTCACCAACTGGGTGAGGGCCATGAAGAAAGACAAGTCCACGATACTCCAACATGTCTTGTGTGGAAGATGAGAAGAATGGTGCCCTAGCTAATCCCATTACACAACTGGGATTATGAGCCAAGCTGGTGAGGGGAGAGGTGACAAGCTCAGGGTGGGACATGTGGAGTTGTGGGCATGACCTCCAGGCAGAGAGGTCCAGGATACGAGGGAAATTTGGGGGCTGGAGATGTACATGTAAGGGCCTTCTCTGTAAGGAGCTGAAGCACAGTTCTAGGCACAGGGATGAACTAAACATTTGGAGAGGACATGGACATCTAATAAGTACTCAGATAAATACATCAGTACCCTATGTGGTAAGTACAGGAAGGAAAAGAATGAGGCACCATCTCTGAGTGAATAGAGGGGCTGTGTGAAGAGGGCCAGGGAAAGCCTGTATGACTTCATGATATTTAAATTAAGACCTAAACTGCATGGAGGATTTGAAGGTAAATGGTAGGCGGAAGATGGGGCAGGGAGGAAGACAAACAGCGAAAACAGCATGTGCAAAGGCCCTGTAGTAGGGAAGAATTTAGCATGATTGGAGTCAGGTGCAATGGAAGTTTGTCATCCTTTTTGGCTGTCCAACATGTGAACCCCCTCCCTATGTTTGAGGAAACCCCCCCACCCCTCGCTTTTTGTGTCAGGGCTACCTTGGCTTCCCATCATAAAA
>VBSM01003215.1:30028394-30044830 GCA_008086735.1 Cheirogaleus medius | reverse complement strand
TTTTTTTTGTTTTTTTGGAGAGACAGGGTCTTGCTCTTGCTCAGGCTGGCCTTGAACTCCTGGCCTCAAGCGATCCTCCCATCCTGGCCTCCCAGAGTGCTAGGATTACAGGCATGAGCCACCACGCCCACCAACCCCCAGCTTTTATATGGATCCCCAGAACGGGTGCACAGAAAACTAGGGGGTGACACTGAACGCATCTCTGTTTCGTGGGTCCCATTCTGGTGCGTAGACTCTCACTTTTCTTGACAAAACCCAGCATCACATTTTTATCTTCTCTAAGAAGCTTGTACCTCTACAAGCCTTTGTGGGATGGGCAAAAGGAAAGAACTGATGGGTCCTCCTTATCTTGCTCTCACTTCAGCAAGGCTGGGAGAACTCGAGGTCCCCAAATCAGAGTCCAGGCCCCCTCTGCTCCCCCGACCCCCACCTGCCAGGGAGGACTCAAGCGTGAGCTCTGCAGAGTAAGGCGCAGGCAGAGACTCCGGCCAAGGCCCCGGGGCGCGAGACAAGCACCCACCTCGCTTCTTCTCGGTGCTGGCCCTTGTCGCCTGGGCACAAATCTACTTGGACAGAAATAATCAGCCGAATTAATTTAGCTTTAAATAGCAGCACTGAGAATGTTTCCACAAAATTTTCTCCAAGGAGAGCTAAGCAGAATTAATGATGGCACAATATCAGAGAGAAATGTTATTTATTAAGGTCTAATCATTCCAGGGAGGGGGAAAGTCATCACACATAATAATGTGGAAATCAGCCAGCCCAGCCCAGCCCAGCCCAGCCCAGCCTGGCTCAGCCAGGAGAAGACGAATGTCCCTAAGAGGCCGTGATCTGGCAGCCTCGTGGTCCAGTGTCCTGCAAAGCTGGTAGCTCCTGCTGGGGTCCCGCTGGCCCTGGAGGGCTCATCTGGGCTTCCCAGTCCCAACCCCATTCCTCGCAGGATGCACCAGCTCATTCGTTTGTCTGCAGAGTGTCTCTGAAGGTGAACAGCCTCAACCACTGCACGAGACACCCTCAAGGAATGAAGTTCTCCAAAAGAAGAATCTGTCCTACCCCACCTCCTGCCGCCCCTCCTTAAAGCTTACTTTGTTCATTCGATCTTTCAACTGATATTTATTGAGCACCTACAGCTAAGAGCCAAGCCCCGTTGTAAGTGCTGGGGATGCAGCAATAGGAAGACAAGCAAACAAGATAACAGTGTGACGAACACAGCAAAGGGACAGAGGGTAATGGGGGAGATGGTCATTCTGATGGCCTGAGCACAGAAGGGGATACTGGAGATGGGACGTCAAGAATGAGGTCTGGGTCTGTGTCCACACGCAGGTTCTGCAGGGCAGGGGTCCTGGGTGTAAGTCCTTACCAACCACACAACTGCGGGCAAGATTTTGAACTCCTTTAAGCTTCAGTTTCATCACCTGTGAAAGGGATAGTACTACCTACCTTGTGGAATCTTCTGGAGGATTAGACGGGTGAGGAAGGTCCTGTGGAACCTCCGTAACACCTCCGGGATCGTGGAAGGCACCCTCACTCAGCACCGCAGGCCATCAGCGGCTTGGGTCTGGGGTGCAGTGAAGAGTCGACAGACCTTGGATGTGTGACCCTGGGCGGGCACAGGACTCGGTACCTGTTCCTGGCTCAGGAAACAGGACTCATGCTCCTCATCTGTAAAGTAAGAATGGTAATCCTTTCTTTCAGATGGACGCTTGAGGAGCACTTAGAAAGCACCTGCTCCAGGTAGCTCCCTTACTGCTACTGCCCACTCTGTGCCAGTCTGTTTGGGCTGCCGTTACAAAACACCACGGGCCAGGTGGTTTAAACAACAGAAATTTACTTTCACAGATATGGAGGCTGGAAGTCCAAGGTCAGGGTGCCAGTGTGGCCGGGTTCTGGGGAGGACTCGCTTCCTGGCTTGCAGACGGCCACCTTCTCACTGTGGGTTTACGTGGCTTTTCTTCAGTGCACACATGTGCAGCGGGGAGGCACAGGGCATCACCTGGGGGCTGAGCGTCTAGCTCAGGCCTCTCTTCCTCTTCTTACGAGGTCATCAGTCCTACTCCCATGATAACTCATTGATCCATTAACCCATGGATGGACTAAGCCATTCATGAAGGCAGAGCCCTTGTGACCTAGTCACCTCTTAAAGGCCCCACCTCTCAACTCTGCCACATTGGGGATTAAATTTCAACATGAGTTTCAATTGTAGCAGCTTCCTTCTCTTCTGAGATCTCAGATCAAATCCAGTCCATTTGCACTGGAAACAGCATGGTCGATGTGTGCAGGTCACGTTTCAGAGGCAGGATCTCAGACTAGCTTTGGAATCCAGCCTAAGCTTTGGTGAGAAGAGTCGTCTCGCTCAGGTCTCCAGACTTCCACCTCAGCCCCGACCACTCTGATTCCCAGGGCCATGGGGACTTCTCTCCAGGCCACGGGACTGATCTTGGATGTCCTGGCCTGTCCCGCAACTCCTCTGATGCGTGAAAGGGAGACCTACATGCCACCTCTCAAGGTGCAGATGTCTCCATCGAAGTGTGCCCTACTCCACTCCTCCTCCCCACGGGGACAAGCTTTCTGGAATAACCCTCATTAATCCTAAAATCAAGTGGCCAGGGAGGCCTGTTGAATGAGAAATGCTTCATTTCTACTGGGGCTTTTATGGAACCTAAAACCAAACACAAATGAAGAAGCCCTCCGATCTAGCCAGACTGGATGATTCATTTTCCATCTGAGTAACACATGGGGTTTCTATGTCCTGAAGTCTCCCCTCTCCTCTGTTCACGCCCAGCTCTCTGCCCCCTGCTCAGATGGCCTTGCCTGCTCCTCCGCCAGGTAGAAACTTCAGGGTCACATCTTGCTTATCCAATCAGTCATCGACACCTGCGAATTCTCCTTCCTAAGTACATAATTATGTACTTCCTCCCTTCCTGTAGCGAACATCTGTCACTCTTGCCTGCCTAGCATCCGTTCCTCCTTCTTCTGATAAACGCACCCCGGTTTCCTTGAAGAGTGACCCTCCCCAACTCTCTGTCCGTGTGGATTGATGGGGTGCCCTAGGTTGACACTGTGCCCCAGCTGTGCGGGTAAGCCCACACCTAGACTCGGCCAGTCGAAGCAGTCCACACCCCCGACCACAGTGATTGGTTTGGGGATAGGCACTGGACCTAATCTAAGCCAATTAGAGTCAGATCCTGGACTCCGTAGGGTCTGTCGGGGTTTGTGCTGGGGTGTCTGAGCTGTTAAAGGTAAGCTAGACACATCGATGGCCAACTTCCCCTATAAAGGTAGTGCCTGCTTCAGAAGGAAGGCTGAGAGATGGGAGGGCGTGGTCTCGGAGTGTCAGTGGCTTTTGCGGGTGATAACGGCCCACAACACGTCAGCAGCACACCGCAGTATGCTCTTATTTTCATGGATGCACAGGTCAGCCGGGGTTGGGTTGTCCCAGGAGCAGGCTCAGCTGGGCGGCCTGCTCCATCCAGGCTGTGGGGCTGGGTGGCTCCGCTCCACATGGCTGTCATCCTGCTTGGGCCAGCAGGACAGCTGCTGCTTCTCATAAGAATGGCAGAGGGCCGAGAGAGCAAGCAGAAACACCCAAAGTCTCTTAAGGGCTGGGCTCAGAACCGTCACTTCTGCCCTATACCATGGACCAAAGCAAGTCACATGGCCTAGCCCAGAGTCAAAGGGACCTGAAATCCACTCTGCCCTTGTGGTGCAAGGAACTGCGAAGTCTCAATACCAGAGTCGTGGGTATGGAGAGGGATTCAGATTTCAGGCCAGGAACACAATCTATAACAGGTGGTCTCATGCAAGACCCTGGATCCGGCTGAGCGTGAGTCAGCGTCACCACTTAAATCCAAGTGACCTCCCTTCCCCAGTCTGGTCCTGCTCGTACCTTCACTGACTCCATGTTCTGTTCAGTGGAGGCAATTCTCTTCTTAAAGAAAAAGGAGACGCCCTGATACATATTGAGTCCCACAACGTGACGAGCTTCGTGCTAGCAGCTATACATCCGTTCTCACACTTGAATCTTAGGGTAGCTCTGGGAGGTGGCCGTGAACATCCCCATTATGCAAATAGGAAACAAAGTCGGAGGGGTCGTGTGACTTGTCCAGGATCTCACGGCGAGGAGGTTCAAAGCCCAGAGGTCTGCCTGAGATGGAGCCCATGCTTTGTCCACTTTGTGATTACGACCCTTCACCCTGAACGTGGCTGGCACAGAGCCTGTGCCCCATGCTCCGCTCGGCCAGCCATGCTAACAGTAACCACAGCTGATGGTCCTGAGCCCTGGCTGTGTACCAGGCAATTAGGCACTTCGAATGCATTAGCTCGGGTCATCTTTACAAAGCCATAGATGCAGGTGTTAGCACCGTCCCCATCTGACAGATAAGGAAACTGAGTCTCAGGATGTCAGAGAACTACCCAGCTAGCAAGTGATGGGGCCAGGATTCCTGCCTGGCAGCAGAGCCTGGCCTCATAGCCTCTGTTTAGGCCAAAGGGAGGGTCCTTAAAACTGCTTAAAATCCTGGGTGTTGGAGTAAGAGGGTCAGGGGCCTCACATCCAGACGACCGAGCCTCTTCTCGAGAAACCAATCACCTCGCAGCCCCCCCAGCCCGCATGGGCTCTCAGTTCACCCCTCGGTGCCTGGTCACCGGCCTCTGTGCCACTGAGCCGACCCTCTCTCTGGCTGCAGACGTGATAAATGGCTCCAATTATCCCCTCCGAGCTCTGATTTAATGTAATGTTTTGTTAATGGCCTCTATCAGAGGAAAGCAAAGAGCCCACTGCGCGCCCGCTGCCTGCCTCCATGCAGAAGCACACTCTCTGGGTTCAGAAATGAAAGGGCGAGAGGGGAAAGGCACCACCCCCAGCCCCAATTCCACCGGCAGGGAACCAGCCCGTCACCCCTCCTCACCCAGGCCACGGCTGCATGGGCGCCACACTCTTGCCTGCCACATGCCACCCATTGCTAATGCTCTGCCGCTTCCCTGACTGACAAATTAGGGGTTTGAACAAACCAGAAATTAGGGAGAGGGGGAGATGGCAGCTGCCCACCCTGCAATTAAGAGAGGGTTGAGAGAAGAGGGGGGCCCCCCTGCAAATGCTGCTGCATCTCTCCCGGCACTGGCTGAGTGTCTGGAGGGTGGGCGTGGGCGACTCTGTGAACCACGGGTGAGCGATCCACTGGGAACCGGCCCCTCGGGTCCCCCCACTTCGCTGAGGCTAAGACTTCTCACCCAGCCTTCAGACCTGTCACCGTGGGCATCTGGGCATCATGGGCAGGTTCCACGGGCCCATTGGATGGACAGGAAACTGACGGACAGTGTCTCATGCCAGGTCACCATGGGAACAAAGCCAAGACTCACATTCAAGGCTCCTGGCCCAGGCTGGGACCCTCCTCCTACATGAAGCTGCATCAAACGACCACGGGTGGCTCGTAGTGGAGAAGGGGCTGGGGGTCTTCTCACCGCTGCCCAAGTAGACTCTGAGTCCTCAGCACAGGCTGAGCCTGGCAAACTCTGCAAGGGCGTGTGTGTATGTGCACGTACACAATAGTACTCACCTGGTCCTGTGAACCCCCCTGTTCCCAATATTAAGGTGGTAGGGACAGGCCTGATGCTGCTCATTTAGCAACAAACATGTACTGAGTGTCTACCACAGGCACCTGCTGGGGAAAGAATGAAAGACGATTATTATTACTAAAACCAGACCCCACTCCAAAAACATTTTCCAGAGTTAACCGACCATCTCAATACCCTCTCAAAATGCTGCAAGGGAGGCAGGTGCAGAGAATCACCGGAACCCCCGAAGGGCATAGCTATGCTGTCCTTGGTGAGATGAGGTCCAGGAAGACTTCAAGGAGAAGACGAGCAAGATGGGACTGAGGGAAGAATAGGAATTCGGCAAGCAAAGAGGGTGGGAGGTAACTCCAGGCAAAAGGGACAGGGGACAGAACTTAAAAGGGAAAAAATGAGTGGGGCCCCATCTTCAAGGAGGAGGAGGAGGCATTGGCTTGAGAGTCCCAAATGCAATTGAGGTTGGAAGGAGCCACATCCCGCAGGGCCAGGCCAAGGAGCTTGTGCTCCCCGCCCTAAAGACCAAGCTCTAAGCAGAACAGTGAGGTCGGGGAGTTAGCAAGAGCATGCTGCCTGGCTGCCCTGCAGAGAAGGATGGAAGCAGCCAGAGGCTGTTACCACAGTCCAAAGTGGGGGCGGGGGCAGATTGTGGCTTGGATTAGGGGAGATGGCCATAGAGATGCAAAATGTGCTAAGGAACTTCTAATTGACTGATGGGCGGGGTGGGGAAGGAAGCATCAAATGGCCACCTGGTTTCTCACGTAGAGAATTGGCTGGAGCAGCTGGAGGTTCCCTGAGAGGATGCTGAGAGAGAGATCCACGTGGGGTTTAAGGATACTTTCGACGTGTAACGTGAGATCAAGCTGGGTCTCCCAGGGCCCTCCAGCTTGGCCAGCTAGGATCGTGATGATGGGAGGTGATGATCAAATTGCTCACAACAATAAAACCTAGTACCTCCAGGTGAGGTGGGCATGGGGCCAGACCTGTGATCTCACCTCTCCCAACAACCCTATTTCCCCCAGCCCTGGGGCCTCCGCCATGCTGGCCTGCCAGGCCCTTTTAACTCTTCTTTTCCTCTCCTTTTAAAAAAAATTATTTGTTAACATAGAATAAAATTGACTTTTAGGGGGGCGGGTACAGTTCTATGAGTTTTAATGCATGTATAAATTCACACGCCCACCGCTATAGAATAGTTCCACCAGCCCAGAAAACTCCCTCCTCCCTCTTCCCTTCTACTGAAACCCTCCCCCATCCTATCCTCAGCAACCACTAATCTCTTCTCCGTGACTATTGTTTTGCCTTTTCCAGAATGCCCTGCGAGTGGAATCATACCGTATGTGACCTTGTGAGACTGGCTTTGTTCACTCAGCATAATGCCTTTGAGACTCATCCAAAGTGTTATGTGTATCCATAGTTCATTCCATTTTGTTGCTGAGTGTTTTATCGCGTGGATGTACCACATTCATTCACCCATTGAAGGACAACTGGGTTGTTTCCCGTTTCTGGTGATTATGAATACAGCTGCTATGAACATTCACCTACAGGTATTTGTGTGATCATAAGTTTGCATTTCTCTATGGTAAATAGCTAGGAATAGGATTGCTGGGTTGTACGATGCATATGTTTAACAAGAAGCTGCCAAACTGTTTTCTGGAGTAGCTATATCATTCGTGTTCCCATCAGCAATGTATGAGACTTTCAGTTTCTCCTCATCTTCCCTACCACTTATCATTGTCATTATTTTTTATTTTAGCCATCCCAATAGGTATGTAATTGTATTTCATTGTGGTTTTAATTTGTACTTCCCTACTAGCCAATGATGTTGAACATCTTTTTGTGTGTTTGCATACTATCCAGAGATTCTCTTTGGTGAAGTGCTTGTTCAAGTCTTTTTGCCCATTTTTTATTGGGTTGTTTTATTATTATTAACTTTTGAGAGTTCTTTATAAATTCTGGATTCAAGTCCTTTTGTCAGATGTGTGATTTGCAAATATGTTCTCCCAGTCTACAACTTGTCTTTTCATTCTCTTAGCAGTATCTTTCATTTAACAAGAGTGTTTCACTGTGATGAAGTCCAGCTTATCAAATTTTTATTTTATGGATAATGCTTTTGATGTCATATCTAAGAATTCTTCATCTAGCCCCAAATCACTGAGGTTTTCTCCTATGCTTTCTTCTAAAAGTTTTATGTTTTACATTTAGGTCTATGATCCATTTTGAGTGAATTTTTACACAAGGTATGAAGTTTAGAGCAAGGTTTGCTTTTGTATACATGAATGCCCAATTATTCCAATATTATTTAATGCAAAGAAAAACAGTCCTTTTTCTATTGAATTACCTTTGCAACTTTGTCAAAAATCAAATAATCTGTTCTATAATAGGTCTGTTTCCGGACTTTCTATGCTGTTCCATTGATCCATGTTTTTTCTCTTTGCATATGTGACTTTTTAAAATTACTATAGCCTTATAACAAATCTAAAGGTTGGGGCTGGGCATGGTGGCTCATGCCTGTAATCCCAGCACTTTGGAAGGCTGAGGCAGGAGAATCACTTGAGGCTTGGAGTTCCAGACCAGCATGTATAACATATCAAGACCCCCATCTCTACAAAAAAAATTAAATATTTAGCTGGGCATGGTGGTGCACGACTATAGCTCTAGCTACTTGGAAGGCTGAGGGAGGAGGATCACTTGAGCCCAGAAGTTTGAGGTTACAGTATAATTGTACCACTGCAATCCAGCCTGGGCAACAGAGCAAGCCCCTGTCTCTAAAATATATATATATATTATATGGACTATGAGTCCTCCAACCTTCTTCTTTTTCAAAATTGTTTTGGCTATTCTAGTTTCCTTGCTTAATCAGCTTGTCTATATCTACAAAAAATCCTGCTGTATTTTCATTGGAATTACCTTAAATCTATAGGTCTATTTGGAGAAAATAGACGTTTTCATTATGTTAAATCTTCTAATACATGCACATTACATGTCTCTCCATTTATTTGGCCTCCTTTGATTTCTTTCATCAGCATTTTGTAGTTTTCAGTATACAGACCACTACACATTTTGTTAAATTTATACCTATGTATCTCATATTTTTGAAGCTATTGCAAATAATACCATTTTTAAATTTTGGTGTACAATTGCTAGTATATAGAAATATGATTTATTTTTGTGTGTTGACTTTATATCTTGCAATCTTGCTAAACTGCAACTTAGTTGTAGTTTTTCTTTTTGTAGAGTCCTTGGAATTTTCTGTATAGACAAATATTTGGTCTGGGAATAGGGACAGTTGGATTTCTTACTTTTCAATCTGTGTGTCTTCATTTTCCTTTCCTGATTATATTGGCTACAATCTTCAGTGGTGAGTGGACATCCTTGACTTGTTCCCAATTTTAGGAGGAAAACATTCTATTTTTCACCATTAAGTATGCCGTTAGTTGTAGATTTTTTAATAAATATTCTTTTTCAGATTGAGGAGGTGCTCTTGTATTTCTAGTTTTCTGAGAGTTTTTATCATAAATTGATATTGAATTTTGTTAGAGGTGTTTTCTGCATTGGTTGACATGATCGTGTGGTTTTTTCAACCTTAGGCTGTGATATGGTGGCTTACATTGATTAATTTTCAAATATTTCACCAGCTTGGCATTCCTGTGATAAACCTCACTTTGTCATGGTACATTATTCTTTTTTTATATTGTTGGTATCAGTTTGCTAATATTTTGTTAAGAAATCTTGTGTCTATGTTCATGAGGGAAATTGATCTATAGTTTTCTCTGTGCTCTATTTGTCCGGTTTTGGTGTCAGGGTAATGCTGGCCTCCAAAAATGAGTTGGGAAGTCTTCCCTCCTGTTTTCTGGAAGAGATTATGTAGAATTTGTGTTATTCATCTTTAAATATTTAGAAGAATATTCCAGGAGAGCCATTCTGACTGAGAGATTAATTTTTTTGAAAGATCTTTATAAATTCGATTTCTTGAATAATTACAAGACCATTTAGATTATCTATTTTATCTTGTTTGTGGCTGTCTTAGCTCAGGCTGCTGTAACAGAATACCATAGACTAGGTGCCTTAAACAGCAAACATTCGTTTCTCACGGTTTGGAAAGCTAGGAAGTCCAAGATCAAGGCACCAGCAGACGCAGTGTCTGGGTCCTTGATCAGGAAGGGCCCCTTCCTGGTCTACACACAGCCGCCACCTTCTCCTTGTGTCCTCACATGGCAAAGAGAAATCGTCTCTCCTGTGTTTCTTCTTTAAGGCACAAATCCCATTCATGAGGGCTTCACTCTCCTGACCCAATTAATCTCCCAAAGGCCCCACCTTCTAATACCATTACATTAGGGGTTAGAATGTCAACATAGAAATTTTGGGACGACACAAACATCATTCAGCCCATAAAAGTGGTTTGTAAGGAATTGGTCCATTTCATCTATGCTGTCAAATTTATGTGCCTGGAGCAGTTTGTATTATTCCCTTACTATCCTTTTAATGTCTGTAAGAACAGCCCATCTTTCATTCCTGACACTGATAATTTTGTCTTCGCTCTTTCTACCTTTTTAGTTTGTTTATCACTCTTGCTAAAGTTTTGATATTTTCAAAGAACCAGTCTTTCGTTTCATTGATCTTTTTCTATTGTTTTCTGTTTTTCTGTTTTCAATATCATCGATGTCTGCCCTCTGTTTTCCTCCTGCTTGCTTTGGGTTTATTTTGTTCTTCCCTTTCTAGTTTCTTGAGATGGAATCCAATACTATTGATTGGAAACTTTTCTTCTGTTCTAATGCAAGTGTTTAATGCTATAATTTCCCTGTCAATACTGATTTAACTGCATTCCACAAATTTTTATATGTTGTGTTTTGATTTTCATTCAGTTGGAAATATTTTCTAATTTTTCTTGAGGCTTCTTCTTTGTCTCATGGACTATTTAGAAGTATGTTATATAATTCAAAGCATCTGGAGGCCGGGCACGGTAGCTCACACCTGTAATCCTAGCACGCTAGGAGGCCGAGGCGGGTGGATCGCTCAAGGTCAGGAGTTCGAAACCAGCCTGAGCAAGAGCGAGACCCCGTCTCTACTAAAAATAGAAAGAAATTAATTGGCCAACTAAAAATATATAGAAAAGAAAATTAGCCGGGCATGGTGGCACGTGCCTGTAGTCCCAGCTACTTGGGAGGCTGAGGCAGTAGGATTGCTTGAGCCCTGGAGTTTGAGGTTGCTGTGAACTAGGCTGATGCTACGGCACTCTAGCCCGGGCAACAGAGTGAGAATCTATCTCAAAAAAAAAAAAAAAAAAAAAAAAAAAAAAAAAAGCATCTGGGAGAGTTTCCTGTTATCTTTCCATCATTGATAGACAATTTAATTCCATTATAGTCCAAGAACATACTTTGTATGATTTCAGTTTAAATTTGCTAAGATTTGTTGTATGATCCAGTATATCCCCTATATTGGTTAATGTTCCATGTGCACTTGAAAAGAGTGTGTATTCCACTTTTGTTGGGTTCAGGGTTCTACAGATGTCTATTAGATCTGGTTGGGAGAAGGAGCAAGAGAGAGAGGAGGTGGTGCCAGACTCTTTTTAAACAACCAGCTCTCATGGGGACTCATAAAGTGAGGACTCACTCATTATCAGGGAGGGCACCAAGCCATTCATGAGGGATCCACCCTCATGACCCAAACACCTCCCACCAGGCCCCACCTCCAACACTGAGCATCCAATTTCAACATGAGATTTGGAGGAGCCAAACATCCAAGCAATATCAGTAATGCATCATTTTTCTCTAGCTGCTTTAAGATTTATCTTTTTCTTTAAACAGTTTGATTTTGATGTTTCTGGATGCGTAGTTTGGGGGGTTAATCCTCTCTGTGACTCAGTGAGTTTTGGATCTGTATGTTTATTTTACATATCAAATTTGGGGAGTTGGCAGCTATCTTCTTTCTCCTCTTTTTGTGGGATTCTGATGACACAAATGTTAGCCCTTTTGGCATTGTCCCATAGGTCCTAAAACTCTGTTCATTCATATCAAATCGTTTTTCCTCTGTTGTTTCAGATTGGTTAATTTCCATTGATCTGTCTTCAAGTTCACGGACTCCTCTGTCATTTCAAGTCTACTGTTGA
The DNA here is from genome assembly GCA_008086735.1 of Cheirogaleus medius. Classification (NCBI taxonomy): domain Eukaryota; kingdom Metazoa; phylum Chordata; class Mammalia; order Primates; family Cheirogaleidae; genus Cheirogaleus; species Cheirogaleus medius. Next base: position 30,033,156 of record VBSM01003215.1, on the reverse strand, counting down.
GGCCATCTAGTGAGGGATTTTTATTTTATTTATTGTATTTTTCAGTTCCGAAATTTCCTTTTGGCTCTTCTTTAGATTTTCTGTTTCTTTGCCAAGTCTGTCTGTCTTTTCATTTATTTCATGACTGTTTGCCCAGATTCTTGAAGTATTTTTATAATTACTGCCTTAAAATCTTTGCTGAATAACTCCAGCATCTCTGTTCATCTTGGTGTTGGCATCTGTAGAATGTTCATGTGGAGATTTTCTTGGTTCTTTGTATTTTAAGAGTAATTTTGGTTGTATCCAGGACTTTTTGAATATTATGTTATGACTCTGGGTCTTACTTAAGTCCTGTGAAGAATGTTGATGTTTTTGTTTAAGCACATCACCAACCCAGATGGGTTCAGGACACGAGTTCAAACGAGCCTCCTGCTGGTTATGTTTCCAAAGTCAATTTTGTTTTCAAAGCTTCCATAGTGCTGCTTGGATCTGTCCTGTGTGTGCTCTGCCCACCGGCATGTCTGGGACCTGGTGGGGAACCTGCAGCCTCAAGGCCACATGTGGCCCTCTAAATCCCTAAGTGTGCCTCCTCAGCTGAATCCAAACTTAAAGTTTGGATTCAGTAAAAGGCCGCACTCAAGGATCCAGAAGGCCACGTGTGGCCCCAAGGCCACAGGTTCCCCACCCCTACGGGATGCTCATAAATAAACGTATGGGGTCTCTTTCCTACCTCCCTTCCTCCCCATTACCCTGAGTCCAAAGAAGCTTATTTCCAGTATAGACAAATTATGAACCTCATCCAGGGTCAAGAGCACCTTAACCCTTACAGTACCAATGTGCAAGCTAAAAAACATATACCTCTTTCTCTGGGGGACACGGGGCCCCACGTCAGGACACATGCTTTGCAGAAGGAAGTGGACATTGGACTTCAGCTCCCATTTTCCCTCTTAGCTTAGTACAGTGCACAGCATGCCCAACAGTTCATGGCAGCCCTACTCTGGGGTCCACGCCTTAGCTTCTCTGGGCCCCTCTGGGCCTTTGGGCAGTTCCAGAAATGTCTTTGCAAACTAAACAAGGCACCTCTCATCATATGAAGGAAGCTAACACAGTGTTCCACAGGAGCTGTCTGACTTCCCTGTCATCCTGGCTAGCTAGGGTCCCCCTCTTGCTGCTTTGGCTGAACCCCTCCTTCTCTTCTTCCCCCTTGTCCTCCAAGTCCGAGGAAGAGAGTGTGTCTCTTGCCTGTCATCCTTCTGTGCAGTTGGAATCGACAGGTCCTCAGGCAGAGGGAGCGGCCCCTCCTCTGACAGCAAACTAGTTCTAGATAAATGAGTATTGGTTTTGCTCTGTTAGTTTTTCATTTGTAGCTATCCTTTGATTTTTTTTTTCTCCTGCAAAATTGGTTAAGCAATGATAGTATGTGTGTGGTTCTGTGGATGCATTGATTGGGCAGGTCCTGGCATCTGGGTCGTTTTCTGGGTTTTCTGTTTGGTTTAGCTTTTCACCCCACCCCCAGCTCAACTGCCTTCTCTATTGTTGTAGCAAAGGTAGGGAGGACGGGAACTACCGTATATGGAGCATCTATTACTGCCAGGCAGGCACTACATGGGTGATTTATGTCCATTGTTTCACTCTGTCTTCAAAAAACGAAACAAGTCAACGTGGTAGGCATGGTTTGTCCTATTGCGCAGATGAAGAGAGTGATGCACAGAGACATTCAGAAACCTGTTCGAGATTGCAGAGCCAGAAGATAGCGGGGGTGGGGGGCAAGGAGGGCCCGACAGCTTCTCCAATCAAACATGTGTGTTTTATGACCGGCCAGTTTACCGGGTGGCTCTCGGGAAGGGGTTTTCTCTAGACCTCCGGCTGCCCTCTGTGAAGTGGAGAGAGACCACAGGGCACTCAGGCCAGCAATAGGGTGTGGGTTGTCCCCCTAGATGGGGACACTCTGAGCTCGTTAGAGAATGGTCCAGAGCAGAAGAGGAGTGGGGTGCTGGTGAGGGGGGAAGGGGGACATGGCGGGGTGGGGAGTACTGGGGAGGGACATTGGGGCGGCCGGCAGGCAGCTGTGCCTGTAAGTTCTCAGCATGGATCAGTCGTGGTCTGACTCGTTTTCCCCCCCTCCCCCTGCTCAGAGGAGTCACCCGGTTGGTGAACATCGCAGAAGCCCACCTTTAGGCAGACCTCAAAAGTCACAGCTAGAAGGGCCCCTGTCGACTGGAGAGGCCCTTTGTGATACACGGAGCTTAGAATTTAGCAAGCCTGCAGCTCCTCGTGTGTGGGCAGGGGAGGGGGTGGTTCTCTGTGGGTTGGCCAGGCCCTCTGGGATGTCACCAGGGCTTGACACTGGCTCAGCCACACCACTTGCTAGCCAGGGGTAGAGGAGGGGGCGTTCTGTGGGAAGTAGCGACAGGTGAAGTGGAAAGACCACAGGAGCTTAAGCTCCTCCCATTCACACACCTCTTAGCTGTGTGACCTCAGATGACTCACTTCACTTCTCTGAGCCTTAAAAATACCAAAAAGCTAATAACTGGATGCTTACCGTCTTCCTGGCACTGATCTAAGCACTTTCCATATATAAACTCATTTAATCCTCCAGACCGTCCTAGAAAAAGTATTACCTTTATTTTACATCCATCAAAGTGAAAGTAGTTGTGAAGATCAAAGAAGCAAAGACAATAAAGCAGTTTGTAAAGTGTGCACATGCGCACGCGCGTGTGTGTGTGTGTGTGTGTGATGTTATCATGGTACAACTCAGCGCAGCCAGAGCCCGCCAGGGAGAAGCAGCTTCCTGGGCCCTGGCAGCCCCTTAAAGAGATTCCAACACCCTCAGTGGCCCCCTGGGAGGCCCCTGGCCCTGGCCGTGGTCACTCACCTTCGCCCATCCATCCATTCGCTCAATCAGCAAATATCTAGGGTGGCTCAAGGCCCAGGCATTGTGCTGGGTGCCGGGGCCCGAGAACAAACAACTTCCTGCATACGTGGAGCTTCCATTTGAGCCAGGGAAACAGACTGCAACTTAATAAATGCACGCTCTGTAATAAAATCGTGTGCAGGAGAGATAAGTGCTCGGAGAAAAATTAAGCAGAGCCAGGAGTTGGACAGGGATGGCTGGGGAGGCCCCTGGAGACGATGACGTCTGAGCAGAGACCCGGATGAAGGGACGCAGGACCAGCAAGGACAAGACTCTAGGTGGGGCCGAGCCCCGCAGGACCGTGAGTGAGTGGGAAGCCGAGTCAGAGCTGGCAGGGCCAGGTCACCTGTGGTCTTTGGGGGTTATTTTAAGCACGGTGGTGCGCCTTGGAGGATTTTGAGCAAGGGGTGACACCCTCTGATGATGATGATGCAAAAGGTGACTATATACCTGTCAGGTGACCTTTCTAAGACACCTGTTTAAACATCTCTACCTGCGCTTCCTTTTCTAAACACTTTAGAGGCTCCTCCTGTGCTCCGGCTTGGTGTGGCCCTGCCACTGTGCCCTCCCGGTCACCCCTCCCCACGCACCAGCCACACCTCCAGGTTTGCTGACCCCCATCTCGCTTTGGCCTCTAAACCTGTTCACTCTGCCTGGATACCCCTCCCCATCTAAGCCGGATGCCCCCCACCCACACCCTGATCCCGGCAGCCTTCTCCTTCCAGGACTCTTCCGGGCCACCCGGCTACCCCGCAGGTGAGATCCCTGCACTTTGCTGTCAGGGCCATGCTGCCTTCAGACCACATCTCACAATGAAATAGTGACGACCTGCTCTCCCGTGAGTCGCGACCAGCCCCTGCAAGCTCCTATGAGCCGGACTGGAAATGACCCACCAGTGTGGCCCAGCCCCTAGCACTGTGCCCGACGGTCCACAGCAGGTGCTTAGCAAGCACTGCCTGAGTTAGTGACAGAAGGTGGATCTGATCTCGGCTGCCCCCTCTCTCCCACCCCTGCTCTCTGAGGGGTTTTTGGGGGGTGAGGGAGTGAGGGCCTGAGGAGAGAACCCCCTTTTCCCTTCCCAGGCAGAGGCAGAGCAGGCGGGGCCAGGCCAGCTCTGAGAGGCCAGGAGCCGATGGCGAGGCTGACATAGAGAGGTGGCCAGCCGGCAGGGCTCGTAAACAGCCCAGTTACATTTATAGCCGTGTTCTTATTAAGCACCAGGAGAGGAGAGATGATTCATACCTCCTCCTCCTGCCCACAGCCTGGGGAGGTGGAGGCCACCAGCCAGCCTGGCCTTAAATCGCAGGAAACTTAAAAGTCACAAGTGCTCAGGGCCAGCCGTGCATCACCAGGGACAGCAGAGAGGAATGCAAGCTTCTCGGGCACAGCCTGGCCTTCTGCCGCACAGGGTCCAGGCCGAGGAAAGGGAGGGGCGAGGGGACCTCCCTGAGAGGTCCTAGGAACAGGATCTTCCATTCGGATCTGCGCTGAACACTGTGTGACCTTCAGATGGTCAGATGACGTCTCTGGGCCTTCGGGCAACACACGTCCCCTTAATGAACAGAGTCTGGGTGTTTTGGGGAGCACCCCCCTCAATCCTCCCATTTTACAGAAAGAGAAAGCAGACGCTGGAGGGGGCCCTGGCCACCAGACCTCAATAACTGCTGCCCTGGAAGGTCAGTGGTGCAGAGGGCTCGTAGCATGTACGTGGCCTTGAAGGCAAGGACGGGAACCCTACTTACAACAGCATCCACACAGTGTCCTCACCCAACCCCTGACCCAGGTGCCGCACTGCCCCCCACCCTCCTACCAGCAGCGCATGGGGCCCTTTGCGGATGTCCTGCCCCTCCGTGCGCTCGCTCCCCTGCA
>VBSM01003215.1:29994176-30028294 GCA_008086735.1 Cheirogaleus medius | reverse complement strand
AAAGAAAAAAAAAAAAGAATTGGACCCCTTTAGCCAAACAGTCTAGCATCCTAAACCAGCAGGATGAAAATTCTGCTGGGGGAGATGCACGCACAGGAGCAAAGGGCAGGGGCCAGAGGGTACCCGGACACCCCTTCCTGGGCTGGTGTTTCCTTCCTCCTCATTCCTGGGAGGGATGTCCTTCTCCCACCACACCCACCTGCTGCGACTAGGAGAGGTCTCTTTCTGCCTCCCTTGGAGAAGAGTTCTGCGGTGTTCTTCCTGGAGATCTGTGGGGAGCCGTGGGAGCTACTTAGTCCTCTGGGCTCACCCCCAGCCCACCAGGAAGCCTGTTGTCTAGTTTTGAGTATTTCTCTAGAAGCCAAGTGGAGTTTCTTCTGCTGTCACATCTCGAGATCTGATGTGACTTTGGGATCCCTGGCCACCTGCCCTCTCCCGGGATGGCTGAGCTGCTTGGCAGGGCTCTGCAGCCCGGTGCACACCTGTGGGGAGGGAGCGGGGAGGGGGGCTGGTGGAGCCAGCATTTCCCAAGCCCCTACTGTGTGCCAAGCATCTCAGAGGTACTTGGCATTCATCATCCAGTTTCATCAGCCTCCTCACACAGTTGGAAGAAACACTAACAGCTCCGTTTTCCAAAGGAGGACACCGAAGCTCAGAGTTTAAGCAACCTGTCCAAAGTCGCGCCTCTAGGAAGCAGCAGAGGTGGGCTCAGAACAGGCCTGTCCAACTCCAGGGCTCTTCCTGGTCACTCCCTGAGCAATTCTGGCACAGATTCAAGAGAGGAAGTCAACCTCTTCCTGAGATCAGCCCCTCCGGCCCTGGCTGGGAGTGCCTGGGGCTGCCAATGGTGGTGGATCCATTAGCACAGGAAGGCGGTGGAGATAAGGTGACATGAATGGGAAGGAAGAATGAGGGTGGGGTGGGGGTGAGGAGGCAGGCGAGGTTTCAGGGGAGGGCCAGGGAAATGCTGTAGCTCAACTCCAAGATGGGAAAGACCAGCTTTGGTCGGGGAGGTGCTTGATTTTTTAAGACTTTAAGCAACTTGGTATTCACTTCTTTACCTCTTGCAAAGAGCCTGCCGTGGAGTGTGAGCTCTGTTAATGTTGGATGGGCAGACAGACGGATGGATGGAAGGTTGGCTGGAAGAAGGCAGGGGTGAGGGGTCAACACATTTGTAGCTGAGGGACCCTCTGGGCTCCCCATTGCATTCCAGGTGGAGGTGGGAGAGAAACACGCATTTGGAGTAAGCACCCTACAAGCAGATCACATCACCCAGAGATGCCTAGCTGGGGCCTCACGGGCACTGTTCCTGAGTCTCCTCCCTCCCACCCTCCTCCTCCTCCCCTGCCTGCCCTCCCACCCTCAACCTTCATTCCCTCCTCTGTCTCCTCCAGAGCCCGGAAGGGAACATGCTTCTCTGAACCCATGAGCCATGGCTGTGAGCTGCAAACTCCTTTGCTCATCCCTGGGGCTCCAGCCTGGCGGAGCTAGGGCTCAGGGGTTCTGGCATCCTGAGTGAAGAACTCAGCAAGGCCTGGCACCAAGGTGGGACCTCCTGGCCGTTGGGCTCCAGCGTCCCATCGCTGAGCACATACCAGAGGAGAGGAGCCAGCGGGGTCCTGCACTTTTTGTCTCCAGAAAATGCTGGAACAAGCCAGCCTCCCAGCCGCGCCGGGCTCCTGCCGCCCAGCCTCAGTTAAGGCCACGGCTTCTCAGCAGCAAACCATGTTTGCTCGTGTCGCCTATCCTGCTGAATGATTTTAGCTGAATAATTTTGCATGATCTCAGCACAGCATGAAGAGAGAGCCAAGCTGAGGATGTGGGGCTCGTACTGAGGAGCGAGGGGTAGAATTGCAATTTACAGAGCTCCCTTGAAACTGACCTCGGTCAGTGACGGGGTTTCCACACCAGCTGTTGCTGGTCACCACTAGTTTCAGCAGCTCCTGCCTCTGGGCACTGGTCCAAGTGAGTCCCCAAAGGGAAAGGGGCTCAGGGTGGCTCCCGGCTTTGCGTGGTCATGGATGGGTCCCACATTAATGGATGTACCGGGCATCGCACTGGCCTTATCTCACCAAATCTCCGCCACCTCCCCCAGCTGTCCCCCACACACCCAGGAAGCAGTCACTGTCATCCACACGTGCAATGAGGAAACAGGTGCGGACTTGCTTGAGACCCTGGCCCACAAGGACGCATGGGGCCAGGGTCAAGCGCAGACTGGCAGACCTCAGACAGGAGCACTCGTGGTCCCAAGCAAAGGTGTTGCACCTGAGCCCAAGGTGACGTTCTCCTTCCAAACTGGAGGAAGGCCCAGTCCAGGGGAGGAATCCGAGGAGTTTCCCTGTAGGAGGAGGAGGAGGAGTTGGGAAAGCAGGGCAGTGAGAAGATTTGGAAAAAGTTTGAATCACAAGTCAGAGCTGCCAGGACTCTGAGAGAGCTTCATTTCAGATCGTCTTGCAGATGAATTTCACAATAACCCCAGAGAGGTCAAGGGGCTTGGCCAAGGTCACACAGCAGCCGAGCTGTGACCAGGGCCAAACACTCCCAACCCCCTGACCTCAAACGGGGCTGGGCCTGCCCCTTCCCCAAGGCCAGCCCAGCTCTAGCTCCAACGAGGGAAGGGCAGGGTGGGGCCAGGGGAGGGGTGGGGGTGCCCAGGCTGGACCCAGGCAGGGAGGGTGGTCTCTCCTGCTGCCCCACCCCCGCTCATTACTATTCCCGGCATTGTCCCCCTCACTCCTCTTCCTGTGGAAACCCAGTGATGCCGAGAGCTGGAATTTGGACGTTTTCCCAGCATTTGGGCTGTTAATTAAAACTAATAAATCTGCCACTTGGAGTTGGGTTGAAAAGGAGAAAGGGAGAGGTAGGGGAGGAAGGGGAGTGGAGGACCTCCCACACACACCCCTGCAACGGTCTTTTCCTTTCAATCCTGCCTCCTGAATTATCCTCTCTGTTGGCCACTTACTCATTCCACATTTGATCTCCCGCTGCCAGGCCCCACCCTCTGCCTAAGCAAGCCTAGGTTCGTTCTGAGGACGGGGGAAGACTTGTTCCTAGGGCCAGGACTGGCCAATCCCTCCCTGGCACTCCATGGGGCTGAGCAAAAGGCGTGAGATGCAGCTGGGGCAGCCCTGGGTTCGAGTCCCAGCATGGCCACTCGCTAGCCACGTGACCTCCGGGGAGCCACTTCACCCCTTCAGGCATCCCCTTCCTTGCCTCGAAAATACAGGTTGTGATTCCCACTTTGCAAAGGTTCCTGTGCAGATGACATGAGAAAGTATGTGCAGAACGTGCCTGTTACCAACTGCTCAGTGATCTCGCTCTGTGACCTCCTCTCTTATCTCCACTGTCCTCTTTCTCAACTCCCTCGACTCCCAGAGGTTCCCATAAACATTGTATATTGAAAACACTGAGAATAGCAGTACTGCCCCCTTATATCTGTAAAGCAGATTGCACTTCACAGAACTCCCTCTCCAGACTTCGGGATGCCATTTCTGCATCCCTCATAGCCCATGGGCAATGACATTTCCTTTATCCATCTTTATTTTCTCAGTGCCCACCACAGTGCTAGACACATAGGAATGGAGGAATGAAGTGCACTCATTCCTGGAGGGGACATCCGTTCCACTTGTGGCCCAATATTCTGTCCCCTTCCTCTAGTAGCAAACAGCTCCCCCTGTCCTTAGAGGATTATTCCTTCCCCTCCTGCTGCACAGGTGGTCATGTGACCATGCTGGGCCAATCAGAGCCTTCCCTGAGATTTTTCTCCCTGGGGCTGATGGGGAGCCCTTTTTCATGTTTAGTCACAAGGTCAGAGGGTAGGTAGAGATGCCTATGAACTTGGCTCCAGCCCTTCTCACTGGCAAAGCATGATGAAGCCATGCAGAAAGAGACAGAGATGAGAGAGGGAAAGTGGGTACCCAGCTCCACTGGCTCTGACCTTCCCACAATTGCGTTGTATGAGCCAATGGATTTCCCGTTTCTTCGTGACAAACAGGCTGTGACTCTGCCATTCACAGCCATTGACTCACACACGCACACAACTCCATGAGCTCATTTTATCTCCTCAATAGTATCTCAGGCTGGGCCAGCAGGGATTGTTATTCCCAATTTACAGATGAGAAAATCAAGAAAGTCAAGCCTCAAGAAAGTACATTTGTTTGCCAAGGCTGTAGAGCTGGTCATGTTGGGACTAGAACTGATAACAAGGACTCACATTTACGGAGAGTGGCAGGTGCTGTGTTTAGGGACTGACACGCATTATCCCACACTAACTGCTCAACAACTCATCAACATCTGCATTTACACAGATGGGGAAACTAAGGTCGGAGCAGTTAAGTAAATCAACTGAGGTCTGCAACCTAAGTCTGTTTGGCTGGAGTTGGGGCCACCAGCCCCACAGCTGCAAACAAGTGGTCATATGACCATGATGGACCAATCAGAGCCTTCCCTAGGATTTGGAAGGTCAGGACCTCCAAGGCCAGGGCCCATCCCAGCCTCCAAGCTGCCTTCTTGGCTAGGAGCACCTCCGGGCAGTGGGAGAGGAAAAAGCACTGAGATGACCAAGTACCTACTGCATGTTGGCTTTGTGCATGGGCTATAGGGATGCAGAAATGGCCAAGCCATGGAGCCCACCCTCAAGGAACTCAGTCTAGAAGGGGGAATAAGACATGTCTGTACATGACTGTGCAGCGAAGTGTGAGGTTCCTAACTGAGGCTCAAGTAAAGTGTTTTGGGAGCCCAGAGGAAGGCTAGATGACTCCAGCCAGGGGAGGGGCAGGACTTGGGAAAGAGTCATGGAGTGAGTGGCCCTTAAACATGACCTTCAATACAGGTAGGATTTGGACCTATGGACATGATGTGGCCATGACATGGTGACATCACAAGCAGGGGGAAATGCATAAGCAAACACCTCATGGTGGGAAATCCAATGATGTGTTTAGTACGAGGAGATGGAGACCCATTTATCTGAAGGGTAGTGTGCATGAATGGGAACAGACAGAGATAAGAGAAGTCGATTGGGGACAGCACTTTGAGGGCCTTGAATGCCAAGATTAAAAGTTTGGGTTTTATTTGGCAAGTAATGGGGAGCCATTGAAGGTTTTTGAGCAGGACAGTGGCAGTCAGACTGGAGCAATAATCTAGCAGCCACACCGAGGACAGCGTAGGGAAGGTAGAGGTGAGTAAGGGGGAGGCTATCAGGACAGCCAGCACGTGCCACAGCAGGCCAGAGTATGGCATGGGGAAGGGCACGGCTAGAGCAATCCAGGGGCACCACAGGAGCAGAATCACAGGGAAGAGTGTGGTGTGGCAGAAAGAGCTCATACATGGGAATCAGGCTGGCCTTGACCATGACCCTGGACTGCCTGCCTAACAGCAGATGTGCAGGTCACCAGGGACAATGAACAAGCAGCACCTGTGAACTGCAAGTGCACCTGTGGACTCACTGATGCCACCCCAGGAGCTAGAACTCAGGCTGACACCTGGCAGGTGGTCAGTGAGTGCCGAGGGGCTGATGGGAGGATGGATGGACAAATGGAAGGATGAGTGAGTAAACGAGCCAGAGAAGGGCTCAGTGAATGACGGGACAAATGAATGAATGAGGAGAGGAAGCAGGGGAGGGGGCACCGCAGCTTCCACAGTGCTCCTGGCAGAAGACTCGGCTTCCTGAGCCTTTTCCCTCGTCCCCTACGCCCAGTCCGAAGTTTGGCACAGCCCTGGGCTGAGCTTGGGTGGAGGGAGGCAGGGAGGGAGGAGGAGAAGGAGGAAAAGAGGGAGGCAGGGAGGACAGCTGAAACACCATGGACTGTCCGCATGGCTCTGGTGTCCGTTCTCCTTCTGAGAAACAGAAGTACTTACTTAGAAGGAAATGTTTCCTAGTTAGCTAGGGTTTAAGGCTTTAAGGCTCCACTATATTTGGTTCCCCACCCCCCAGCCCAGCCGGCTTTGGAGGGCACAATTCACTCGCCTGCCAGGCAGTGATGATCCCATAAATATCATTACCGGTACTGACACTGCATACAGGTTCTGTCACTGGATCGTCGCAACAGCACCGTGAGGTCTCTCCACTGCGCAGATGAAGAAACTGAGACTCCTGAAGCAGCTTTGCCAAGTTCACACTGTAGGTGGTAGAATCTAGTCCAATGCGAAGTACAATGAGTTGCCTGGTCACCTCCAGCTGCCCCTTCACATTTGTGCAAAATGGGACTTGGAGGAGAGAACAAGTGCAAATTAACATAATAATGACCCATCCCCATGAATGGAAAGTGCCACCCAGGCAGTATGGCAGGCAGAGAGGTCCCCAAAACAACCATCATGATGACAGCTAACATTATTGAGGTTTTCTCTTTCCCAGACCCTCCTATGCACTTGAAATGAACCGGGTCATCTAACCCCGTGGTGAAAACACTCAGTATCTCCCCTGTACAGGAAGGTCTCCGGACGTTCAGTGACCGGCCCAGGCTCACGCAGCCAGGGCGTGCCAGAACCTGGATCCAGATCCAGCAGTCCAGCTCCAGAGCCAGGGGGCTAAATCTCCCCAGGTCTGAAAATACTCTCAGGGGATGTCTTATCACTGCCCTAAATTTTCTGGTTCAATGGGGTCCATGACAGTGGTTGCCACACAGCATCTTTAGGGAAAGCTCATTGAGAATATGGCCGCGAGGGCACCCCATGAACTGCCAATTGCTGTGTAGTGGATCTTACCATTGTCCCTGGGGCTTAGGTGGCACCTTGGGATCCATTTTTTTTTCTCAAAAGACAGGTAAGAAGTTGACATAGGCAGACGGGAGGCCGAGCCAGGTATGTGGGACAAGGGAGGCAGAGACTGCAGAGGCCGCAGCAGAACTCATCACCCTCCGCAGGTAAAGTGCCAGGTGGAGACAGACAGAAGTCGCTTGAGTGCAGACTAGGACCCTGCGTGCCTGGGTTCCGGGGGACTTACTCTGTGACCTTGGGCAAGTCACTGCCTCTCTTGGGCCCCAGTTTCCTCCTCTGAAAATAAAGTGGGGCAGCAGGGAGTGGGCTGGAGATGCTGTCTGAGGTCACTTCCAGTCACTGCACAATTTCAGTCTTCCTGAGGGCCAGCCCACAGAGCAGCAGAACACAGGAAACAGGTTTTGGGGTGAGGGTGCAGAATGACAGGCAGCCCACCCACAAGCTTTGCTTCTGAGACCCAGAGATCCAAGAAAACGCAAATGCCCTCAGCTTCCGTCCCACCCAGCCCATCCTCACCCATCCATTCCCCAAAGACACTGACACGACAGAGCATGGGAGAGACACCAGATAGAATCATGGAGCCACTCAGCCTCAGTTTCCTCATCTGTAAAATGGGGGGAGGAGGGCTGTGGCGAGGTGGTGGCTTGGGTCCCTTCCAGCTCCACCAGCCTAGGGCTCTGGCTTTCAGATAAAGCTGTTTTTCCACTGAGTCCTCTGTTTCTTTGGAGATAGAAGTTGGGAGAGGGTGAGGGCAAGGCTAACTCCATTCTTCCTGGGTTAAAGCACCCTCCAGCGGGAGACGAGACTGGAGATAGGTGCGACGTGGCCTCGAAGAGCAGGATAAAGGAGGGCTTTAATGTCTTTATGCAAATTCTGGGTCAACGTGGGACAGGAATGATTGCTCTGGGTGCTGGCTGCCTGAACACGTGTTCTTACCTTCCTCCCCATCTCAGCCCCTCCAGTCTCGGTGCCCTTCTCTAACAAGCGTGCACACACACACACACTCACACACACACTCACACACACACACACACACACACTCACACACACACACATACACACACACTGGTGCCCCTGTCCTGCAAGCCCGTGTCTTCCACCAACTGACCGCATATTCCCACCAGGCTGACCTCTGGCCCCAGGCGAAGGCCCACGGGAGAAACTGCAGAGTCAGGGCTCTGTCCTCTTTCCCAATTTCTTTCTGCTTTAATTTTGCTGGTTCTTTGATAGCCTGTGGACTTCCAGGCGCAGGTGAAGGGCAGCTCTTTGCAAGGAAACAGTAATTGAAGTGAACCCTGGGTAATAAATACAGAGCCCGCTTCCTTCTCCAGCCCAGCATTCCGACCCGGCTTGACGACGGATCCTGTGACCAGGGGGGCCCTCGGAAGCCACTTCCATTGTGCGAGGCCGCCAGTGTGGTAAAACAATGAAGGTTTTGCCAAAATCGGCTTACGAAAATTGTGGTATATATTACATCTTAACGTTTAACAATTTAATGCTTTAACACAAAAATTACAATGTAATATAATTGCTCTATTAACAAGATAATTACAGGTTTATTTTTAATTAATTCATAATATGCTACAGATGGTGTGGTCTGATAACAGAACCGAGTTTAGTGTTATAGGATGAACTGTCTGTTTTGAGCCCAACTGGGCAGCACAGACAGGAAAAATAACCTCATTTGGAGATAATGTCATGAGCTGACCCTGGGAATGTGGCACCCAGGCTGAAAGCATCTCCTGTCCTTGCCTGTCCCCACCTCCCTTCCCCCATGGCAAGCTCTTCTCCCAAACATGCCCACTTCCCCCAAGATACCTGGAAACAGAGCAGGGAGGAACTTTCTGGATTTTCAGAGCCTTCCATTGGCTGGGTAAGGAGATCAAGGCCCCATGCAGCAGAGAGAGCACCAAATTTGGAGTCAGGGGGGGCCTGTTTCCAAACACACCTCTGTTGCTTACTCCTAACATGGCCTTGGAAAAGTCAGTTCACCCTTCTGAGCCTCAGTTTCCTCACCTATGAAATGGGCATAATAAAGCCCATCTCCTGGAGCCAGAGTGAAGTACTGAACAATAAACACTGGTGACACGATTCCTGTCCCAGAAGATGAGGGTGGTGTCGATGGGGCAGGACTCTATGCACCCCCTATTCTCAGCCGCCCCGAGCCAGAGGCACAGGAAGCAGGGCTGGAGGACAGAGCAGCCTCCAATGCCAGCTCAGGGGGAGAAGCTGTGGCTCATGGCATGCGTCACACTGCTTGGATGAGCCTTTCCCTCCAGCCATGAAATGAGGAGACAGCTTGAGGTCAGAGAGGCTCTGAGCCTCTGAGAGGTGGGAGGCTGGGGCGTCCGACCCCCACCGCCCTCATATGCACCTAAAGCCACCTGCACCCAGAGACCTGCCTGTGCAGGGGAGAAATAGAGTCTGTCAAATTGGCTCCAGCCCTGGGGGCTAAGAGACATGGGAGGTGGGTTGGAGCCTGGACAAAAGGTTCCTCCAGCAAGCCTGGGCCGGGGGCACTCTGGACCCCTGGGACCCAGAGACCTGCTCCCAAACAACCCTCCCCCACTTCTCTTAACCCTAAAACCAAAGGGACTGGGCCCCAGGGTTCCAAAGCTGCTGAAGAGGACCCCAGGCTGTCTAGCCCTTGGTAAGGAGCAGAGGAGGGAGGCGGGAGTGAGACCACACTGGGCAGGGAACACTTCAGAGAAGGCAGGCAGAGAGAGCGTCAAGAGGCAGAGACAGAGCCCCTTCGTCACCACTGAGAGGACTTTTGTCAAGGCCACCAAGATCTTAATAAACATCCACTGTCACTTCTCTCTCCTCACCTCGCTCAGTCTCTCAGGAGTATTCCTCATGCCTGGCCACTCCTACCCTCTTGAAACCATCGCTTCCCTCCTTCCCTGGCAATGTGCTCACCTAGTTTTCCTCTTCCTTCAGGGCCACTCCTCCAATTCCTCCCCAAGACTTCTCTGCCTAAATCTTGGAGTACCCCAGCTCCCCACCCTCTGCATCAACCCTCTCTCTCCACAGACCTCACCCGCTCGGATTGCTCAATCTGTCATCTATGTGCTGATCACCTTCAAATTTGTATCTCCAGCTCTGACCAGGCCTTCAGCCTGCAAACTCGTTTACTCAGCTGCCAATACCATATCTGGGGCATCTCAGATTCAACAAGCCCAAAAAGCACCTTTGATTTCCCCTACAAATCCACTCCTCCCTCTCCCTAGCAGCCTTCCCTATCCCAGGAAGTAGCACCTCCATCCCCCAGTGGCTCGAATACCCAAAGAATTGACCTTGATTTCTTCTTCCATTCCAGCATAGTCAGCCCTACTGGCTCACCTCCCGAGACTGAGTGTTTGTCACCGTCCCCATGCTGCTGCGGCCCCACCCTGCCCTCTCGCCTGCTCTATCACATCTGTCCTCTCCTGGCCTTCTGCTGCCAGGCTTGCGGCTTCATACAGCGGCCAGGGCACCATGCCCCACTTATGCTTTCCAGTGGCTTCCGCCACAACCAGAATAAAACCAAATACTGTACCGTGGTGTCACAGATCATGTTCCCTGGAAAGACTCTGAGATGGAAAATGGTGTGCAGGATGCTCACCGGAGCGTGCTCTCAGAGTCGTGGCTGCATGGAAGGAACGAAGCAGGACTGGGAGTGGAAATGCTGAACTGCGATGCAGCTGCAACGGAGGCCTCAGCCGGTCCCACCGGGGCTCTGCAGCAGCGATGGCCCTTCAGAGTCGTCCCCGGCAAGGAGGTAAAGTCTCGCACTCCCTCGTCAACCTGTCATTGATGCGGGCTGCCTCCCCCCAGGAATAAGGTGTGACCCTGGTTGCACCAGGTGGCCCTCTTCAGCTGACAGCAATTGTAGAGAGGGACTCAGCCGAGTGCTCCCAGCTGCTGGGGGCAGAGGGCAGCCCCCCACAGCACCCACTATGCATGATCTGCAAGACCTGACATCATCTGGCTCCCTCACCCCCTGCATCTCCCACCACCCTCCCCCGTGTTTCCTGTGCTTCAGCCACTCTGACCTTCATTTGGCCCCTAAAATAAGCCCAGGAACTCTGCTCTTGCCATTCCTTCTGTGTCTCAGCTTCCGCATCTGCATAATCACACCTACATCATAGGTGTGATGGTGATGGTGATGGTGGTGATGATGATGATGATGATAATAATGATCATGATCATGATGATGGTGATGATGGGGAAGGAACTCTCCTCCCTCAGATTATTGCATGGCTGCCCCTTCTCATCATTGAGGCATTGTCTCAAATGCCACCTCCTCAGAGAGGCCCTCCCTGACTACCAGAGCCAAGGCAGCACATACTCCTGGTCACTGCCCATCTTACTACGCCAAGTTTATCTTCTTCATAACACTTACTAGTACCTAATAATATTCATTTGTTTATTTCAGTGGTTCTCATCAAGGGTGATTTTCACCTCTCAGGGAACATTTGGCAATATCTGGAGACATTTTTGGTTGTCACACTGGGTCGGGGGAGTACTACTGGCATCTAGGGGGTGGAGGCCAAGGATATTGCTAAACATCCTAAAATACACACAGCAGCCCCCACTACAAAAAATTATCTGGTCCAAAATGTCAAAAGTGCTAAGGGTGAGAAATTCTGGTTTACATGCTTATTTTTTCTCTTCCATGAAAATGTCTGTCTTGTTCTGTCTTCTATCCACAATACTGACACCTTGTAGATGCCCAGTCAGTATATGTTGACTGGTAGTGTCTATAATAATATTTCATACGTGGTAAGTTTCACATCTCTATCCCCATCATCATTATCATCACTATCACCATCACCATCATTATCATCACCGTCACCATCACCATCATCATGATTATCATAACCATCACCATCATTATCATCACCATGATTGTTATTGCTTCTGATTATATAGCACTTCCCATGCCAGACACTGCTCTTTACATATATTGACTCATTTAATCCTCTCACCATCATCATCATCATCATCATTACCATCACCACCACCACCATCATCATCACCACCACCACCACCATCATCATCATCACCAACACCACCATCACCATCATCATTATCACCACCACCATCATCATCACCATCACCACCACCATCATCATCATCTCCATCATCACCACCATCATCATCATCTCCATCACCACCACCATCATCATCATCTCCATCATCACCAACACCATCATCACCATCATCGTGTTTGCTGAGAGAATACGTGATGAGCTCTGTAATTTAATAGCTGCATGAACTCGGTGAATCATTTAACCTCCCTGAGCTTCAATTTGCAATTTGCTCATTTGTGAAATAGCATAAATGAATAGGAATGTGAATATTCATGCAACCAACATTTACCAAGATCTCACTGAGTTCCTGTCCTGTCTACTGTCTAGATCCATTTTGGGGATTATGGGAGCTCCATGGATTCATTCTTTGGGACCTGCTCATGTGTCACCTTCCCTGTGGACCCTTCCCTGATCCCTGCCCTGCCCAGCCCCCATCATCACTAGGCAGAGTAAGTCTCT
This sequence comes from Cheirogaleus medius, assembly GCA_008086735.1. Lineage (NCBI taxonomy): Eukaryota > Metazoa > Chordata > Mammalia > Primates > Cheirogaleidae > Cheirogaleus > Cheirogaleus medius. The sequence goes on along the minus strand of VBSM01003215.1, from coordinate 30,016,046 downwards.
CCTCCTCCAGGCTCCCAAAGCCCCTTATTCTCACCTGCACAGCAGTGAAACACACTGCTGGCTTGAAATGCTCAATATGTTCTCAGCCCTATCAGACTGGGTCCCTCTTTTATAACCAATAGTTTTTAATGGCTCCTTTACAGTCCTGAAATGAAATTCATATGTAATATAACCCACCTAGACACATCATTGGAAAATAAGTCACCATAATGCCCAAACTTCAATATAAAAGAAAAGTGAAATGAAGATCATTTATAATAAGATATGTATTTCAATACCTACGTGCTCAAGTTCATCCACACTAGAAGACGTAATGAAGTCAGAGGTTTGTACCCACACACTGGATCACCACAAGGGCCTCAGCCTCAAATGCAGCCTGACACTCGGTGGTTGTTTCTGGGACTCGACTGCCACAAAGGGCGTTGCCATTGGAAATGTGATTTTCCGAAAATGATGAATAACTCTAGGTAACACTTCCAACGGAACAATCTTTCTTCAATTTACACGGTAGTTGTATTCCTGGAAAATTCAGTGAATAGTAAATTCATGCCACTTTATGTTTCTGTATAAAACAGAGTTAGGTTCCAGGCCCAAATAATTATAAGCAGGTTTTTCACCTACTTGAACGTCAACCAGGATATATGGGGGATGAGAGGCGATGCTTCATTGCGCGGGATCATCCCCTGCACTTGAAGGACATTTGGCACCCTTGGCCACACCCACTAAATCCCCTATAATAGCACCCCCTATAGTAATGGCAACATAAAAAATGCCACCTACTTGTCCACAAAACTGTCCCTAAGGGATGGCAGTGTCCCCGTGGAGAATTTCTGGTCTAGCTTGCTTGCCTCTTTCGCCCACCTATGAGCCCCCAGAGGACTGATGAGCTTGTCCTGAAGGAGCTGGGGACACGATGGGTGCTCAAGACATTCTGATAGACTAAAGCACATGCGGCCAGTCCCAAAGGTCACCTGCAGAAAGATGAGCCAGCGGCTTCTTGGGCCTCAGCCCAGAGTGGGATAGTGGGGGTCCTCTGGCCCTGGGAGTGTGCCAGTCCATGTACAGGGCAAGCCAGAGGTGCCAGGGCGCTCACAGCCCACACACAGCCCTCCACTGATGAGGCCTGGGACTGTGGGGTAAATCCCTCAGGTCCTTGCCCCTCCGTGGACCAATCTGAGTCACGCTGAACACAGTGTCCCAGGGAGAGCCCAGGAGACTGAGCCCAGCTGCCCACGGAGATAACCCTCACTAACACTCCTGCCTGGCTTTGTCCCCATCCCGTCCCACTGCCCCACTCCCTCCCAGTGCTTCCTGGCGTCACCTCCCAAAATACTGCCTGTACCCAAATCCTTGTCTCAGTGCATTTCAGGCACTATTACTGCACAACAGACACCCCAGAGTGGCTTGAGACAGCAAGGATTTCTGATCTCCCCTGATTCTGCAGGTTGGCTGGGAAGTTCCTCTGAGGTTTTACCACGTCTTGCTCAGGTGGCTACATTCAGTTGGAACGTCCCCCAAGCTGGAAGGTCAAAGCTGGCCTCTCCTACATATGGGCAGCTGCTGGCTGTTGCTTGGGCAACACTTCACCCTCCTCTTCGTGGCTTCTTACCCCGCAGTAGCTAGACTGGCTGCCGACAGGACCCCAGGATGGCAAAGGAGAAAGCAGTGAGCCTCTTGCGCCCATGCCCCAGATCTCAGACGACAAAACAAGTGACAGGGGCAGCCCAGATCCAAGGGGGGCAAAGAAATAGAGCTTGCCTCTGGATAGGAGTTGCAGCAAAGGTGTGTGCGTTAAACAACCTTTCTCTTGGGACCTGCTTTAAGGAGACGTAACCCCAATTTAATACATCAGCAAGAATCAAGCAGCGAAATGGGCAGATGAACGTCTGACAGAGGGGAAGACGGCAGCCATGTGAGAGAGCTTTGGAAATACCTAAGGACTGCCCGAGCCGCTGGTGCTGGCCATGGTGCATGTAGCTCCTGGACACGCAGGCTGGGAGGCAGTTGAGACATCTTTAGCATCTCTGGTTCCACTGCTCAACTTGTATTTTTCCATAAGACTGCATAATTCACCAAAGACACAATTACTTAAGGCAGAGCATAAACAGTGTGTGCCATGAGCCCATGGGGTCCGTAATTCAGATATGTCTCCAGGGATAATTAAAACCTCCTCCGTGAAACAGGAAGTCTTGAAACAGTACCCAGCGCTGTGCCCCTGTGCCTGCGGAACCCAGGGTGGCAGCCGGGGACTCTGAAGGGCAGGAGGAGCTGAGGGTGGGGAAGGAGAAGGTGGCCAATTAGCAATCCCTGGAGAACTGTGTAAGAGGCCTGGCCTGGAGAATGGGGACACCCAGCCGCAGCAGCTGGAGGGAGTTCAATGTCAGGACGAACTTCTCTTAACATCAGGGGCCATTTTTAGACCACAGCACAGGGATGGAGGGAAGCCTGGCTCAGCCATGGGCAGGATTCAGGTGAGACAGGCCCACCTAGTTGTGTTCTGTGTCCAAGGGGTTAGGGAGGGGTATTTTTTCTGGATAAAGGAGAAGAAGGGATTTTCAAGCCTGGAAGACCTAGTCCATGTCAGACACTGTGCCAGGCACGTCATACCCATTCTCATTCAATCCGTACCCATTTTACAGATCTGAAAGCTGAGCCTCAGAGAAGCGAAGTGCTATGTCCATGAGCATAAAGTTGTTACATGGCAGAGCAGGGACCTGGGTCTTTTGACTGGGTGCTACAGAAGTGTCTAGAGGAGGCCAGCAAACAAGGTGAAGCACCTGGACAGCAGAGAGAAAGGAGGACACCCTCCAGAAGAGAAGAAATGGCTCTGCCTTAGAATACTTGCAGGCTGGTCACAGAGAAGAGAGATGGGCCTTATTCTGCACATCCCCAGAGGCCAGAACCAGGCCAAGGAGTGGATTTTATCAGGAGATAGATTTCAGTTTGACATAAGAACTTTCTAACAGGCAGAACTGTCCCACTGTGCAATGAATGAGTCGTATGGATAGGTAGTGAGCTCCCCATCCTTGGAAGTATGAAGACACAGGCTTGATGCTCCCCAGCAGAACTTCTGTAGGAAGGTCAGCCCTGGTACCTGGTACCTGCACAGTATCTTGGAGCTTGAGGTCCCCAGGAGGGGCTGGGCTGCCCCTGGTGTACAGGGATGGGGTGGAGGCAGGAGAGACTCGGTGACTGATGCAGGCCTCTGGGCCCCGCTTCCCCTCTTCTCTGGCCTCCCGGAGCCTCCAGATGTCTCATTTGCTGCTCTCCTGGCAGAGCCACCGGCTGAGGGAGAAGACGGGTCAGGAGGTGCCCCCCACCCCCCTGCATGCTGAATGGCAACGAGTTAACCTGCTGACCCTTAATCAAAGTCTCTGAGCACAGCGGCTGGATGGATGTGGCCGTTTCTCCAGCTCCAATTACTCGACAGGAAGTTCATCTGGTGACAAGTGGCAGAAAGAGCAGAAGACGGAGACAGCGAACGTGAAACAGTCCTGGGGGAGCCATGGCCTCAGCCCAGGACGGGGCCCTTCCATCCCAGCCCAGGCTCACAGAGCTTCCGCCTCCTGGGGGTCCCCAGCCAGGCTGGGGTGAGGGACAGGCAGGCCGGGGACCTTGGGACAGTCCAGGCCTGGTAGGGTCAGGGACGTGGACTGCAGAGCCACACATACTCCTCCATTCTGGGGGTTTCTGGCATCATTCAGGGGCCGTCTTAAGACTGTGGGAGGCTCCTGTCAACTCTGGGGTGTCCCTTCTACCCCTGTTCTACCCCCTGCGTTCCCTCCGGACCTGCCAGCCCCACGGGACCCAGGAAGGGCAGCATGGCCAGAAGACCCCCTGCACTCAGCCCCCAAGACCCTGCCCACCCCCGGAGTGGAACTGGGATTGTTGCCCTGGCAGGGATGTCTAGAGCACGGTGGTCTCAGGATCCTGCCAACCCCTCTTCCTCTCCTCTGCCCCGCGGAGATTCCTCCCCATTCAGAAGTACATGGGGTGGGGGGATTCTGGGCCTTAAACCCCCCTGCTGGGAAGCAGACACAGTCCCTGAGGGAGTGCTGTCTAATGGGGGAGACACAGACCCTGCCCTGGAGGAGCCCCCAGTCTGAAGGGGGAGACAGAGTTCTGAGATCACAAACCCCGGTCCGAGAGAGGAAGACAGCACACAGAGATGGACACGCGAACCTCACAAGCTGGCGGTAACAGGGCTGCCCCCCACCGCCCCTCTGTCACCCTTATGCCTGTCAGTGCTAAGACAGGAAGCACTGGGGGTCAGCCCCGGGAGCCCCCCTGAGCGGGGCGTGGGTTCCTCTTCATGCAGCCTCAGAAGGCGCGTCCCAGAGCACAGGAGCGCGGGTCTGCGCAGCTGTGGGAGCCAAGGAAGAGCAGCTTATTAATTTAATCCTTAAGCAAATTTACAAAATTGTCAGTGGATTTGCAGGAAGCCGAGGGAAGTGGCTTCCGGGCGAGCTGCGAGCCGCTGCCCTGTCAGGGAGGTTTGCCTCGTTGTTGGGGAGCAGGCGAGGAGGGGAGAGGCCGCTGCTTTCGAGCCCCCGCCCCAGCCCCTGCTGGCAGGGCCCCTTCCCCGTCAGTCTCAGCTCTAGAAGCAGAACCTGAAAATTGGTCAGGGAGGACCGGAGCCACGTCGGCCACTAATAGAAATAATTATGAGACACCGAGTAAGTGTCGCGGCTATGCCAGACACCGGCCAGCACGAACGAGGCAGGTGCTATGATTACCACCATCTACAGACGGGGCAACTGAGGTGCAGAAAGGTTAAGTGACTCGCTGCCCAAGGTCACACAGCTCGTAAGTGGCAGAGTCAGGATCCAAGCCAGGCCGTCTGGCTCCAGACGTCGCCGTTCTCAACCTCTCTGCCATTCCACGTCACAGTCTCTTGCCTCTGTCTTTCTTTTCCTTTCAGCTTCTATCAAAAGCAGGAGAAGCCAAGGAGACCCATCCTCCCATCCCCATGGAGAGTCTAAGCCAACTACCCCTCCTGGTGTCCCCAAGGGCAGCCTCGAGTGTCACCCTGGCCACTCCTCCACCTCCAAGCTCCCAAGCCGCTCAGTTCCAGGTGACACCTCCAGCTGCCACCCACGTCTTCCACTCCCATGGGAATCAGCACTTCCCTTGAGGGCTGGAGACTCCCAGGAGCACAGACCTGTGGTCCGAGCCCTACCACAGTGCATGCAGGTCCCTGAGTGAGGCCAGCCTCTTGGATGGGGTCCCAGGCCTCCGAGTCCTGCAGCCAGTCGCCCATCTGCTTAGGAAGGCCTGTGCCCGGTTTCCTTCTGGTTTGAAGACAAGGCCGCCGGGAGCCAGTGCACCCTAGCCTGGCTGCCTGGCTCTGCCATCTCCCGGGAGGCTGGGGCCAGTTAACCTGCTTGGAGAGTTCACTGATCACGCGCCAATAAGGAATCAGGAAAGCCCTGACCAGCCCGTGACCCTCGCCGGGCCACCATCCCTGGTCCCTGGCCAGGCTCCAGCACCTCCGTCCAGCAGATCCCTCATTAGCATCTTAATGTGAGAAGCATATGCAATGAGGCATTGGAGAAAATCCCCAGCATTTAAATTCATTAGCAGTCGCTGGAAGTCTTCAGTGCGGAGGTGGAATTATCGCTAAACTGCTTTTAACTTACCAGCTGTGCACAAAACGGCAGAGGAGGCCGGGCTTTAGGGTTTGGGGGGGTAGGGGGGAGAGAGGTGCTGCTGTCTGGGGGCCCAAGCTCAAGCCAAGGGATGCCGAGGCTCCTGGCTGGAGCGCTGTGTTTTCTCGATTCTTTTCAACATCCTAATCATGAGTGAAAAATTCAATCAACCAGCTGGCTTGTCCACTTAGAGACAAACAGCCGCCTCGGCTGGTATTGATGTGGCTGTACGATGCGGGTTAAGTTTTGTGACCCCGCTTCTCTCTGCTCGACGTCTGATGGATGGTGGAGGAAATGTCTTTCCCCTCCCTGGAGTGGCCTTCCTCCTGCAGACCAGACCCTCCCCGGGCTTCAGTGCCCCCGGGGTGGGGGGCAGGGGCATTTCCTGACATCCTCCCCCTCTCCCCACCAAGGTCTGCCCACAGCACCCCGACCTTGCTAAGGTCTGTCCTCCAGGCACCCAAGCGTCCCAGGGGGTGGCATTCGGCCCTGCATATCCCAGTCTAGTCAGCCCCCCGCACCAAAGATCTGCTCGACGAAGGTTCACTGAATTAATTAATTGATTGATTAAACGTTCCTCCCTGCCTGCAGTGTCAATCACAGTGGCTGGCTCATTGTCATTGCTCAATAAATATTTGCTGAATAAATGTTGAATGACAGATAAGTGGTAGATGCAGGGGTGGGGTGGGGTAAGGAGGTGAGGATTTAGGAATTCAGTGCTTTATTCGACAAATATTAATTGAGCAACTAATCAGAATGATGGTTAATATTTGTACTGGGCATACTATCTGCAAAGCACACGTTAATTCATTTAATATTTATAACAACCCTGCAAAGGCGGATTCCAACACTGTCCTTATTGTACAGATGCCAAAACTGAGGCATCTGAGCTGCTCAGCTACTGCGTCACGGAGCGTGGATTTGAATCAGGGAGTCTGGTTCAAGGGCAGCGCCCTCCAGGGCAGGTAAAGTGTGAGCCACGTGGGTAATTTTAAATTTTCTAGGAATTCTAAAAAGTAAAAATAAATAGGTGACATTCGTTTTTATAAGATGTTTTCTTTAACCCAATACATTCAAAATATTATTTTGACATATAACCAACATTGTAAAAAGTATTAATGAGATATTTTACATTCTTATTTTCATACTAAGCTTTGGAAACCCAGTGAATACTCTCTACTCCCAGCACACCCCACATCAGACTCCCCACCTTTCGACTGCTCAGTGGCGCAGGTGGCTGCTGTACTGGAGGATGCTGCGCTGAGGTCCGGATTCTTAACCACTGTGCTCTCCTGCCTCCCTGTGTCTGGCGCAGTGCTAGACACTGAGGACAGAAAGAGGGACAGGCCACAGTGCTTTTAAGAAGCCACAGTTTGTTGGGGGAGACACACAGGAGCAGGGGCAGAGGAGGCGAGGAAGTCAGGTCAGCAGGACTTGGTGGCCACGCGTGGTGGAGACTGGGCAGGTTTGACCCCTGGTTTCTGGTGGGGCTACTGGGTAGACAGTGGGGCCAGAGAGCAGGTGGAGGGAAGAAGATGCCGGGTTTGGATTCTCCCCGTAAACAGGGACGTGAGAGGCCTGGAGGGATGGGGCTTAGTATACCTTGGAGAGGGCAGGGCTGGAGGTATGGACCAGGCAGAGTCTCTGGATCCTGACCTGCTTGGAAGACAAGGCACACACAGGATGTGGCCACATGCAGTTAGGTAAAAGGAAGAAAGTATGCTGGGGATTTAGGACTAAGGAGACCATATTTTAAGGGGATAACAAGTCAACTGTACTAGTTCATTTAATCTGTGTTAACAGCTTTAGGGAGTAGACAATTGAGGCCCAGAGAGGTCAAGCGATTTGTCCTAAGGCACACAGCCAGTTAATGATGACACTGAAGCAAGAATCTGAGTCTCCTGACTCTAACTCCAGTGTCCATCCAGCCAGCCAGCAGCTACGTACTGAGCGCTTACCACATGCAATGCACTGGGCACTGGGGTTCATGGTCAAGGTACCATGTGTCTGGGATGCAAAGAAAAGGAAGGGCTTGGCAGCAAGGAGCGGGTCATGGCACGAATGAGACCAGGTGGTGGGAGCTAGCACGTGGACAACTCCTGCCTAGAAGCAGGAAAGCTGGGCTTGTGAGCTCACGGTGTGGCTTCCCCTCCCTGTCCTCCTCTGTGCAGCGGGGAGACTGCCCTGGAACTGCCCTTCCCTGTCCCAGCTGGGCCTTGGAGTCCCCTCACAGCTGGCCAGCCACACAGGTGGCTGAGCCCTGGCCTGGGGCATCGTTCCTTCCAGGAATAAGGATGAGCAAGGATGGGAAGTGGCAGCCTGTGTGTCCCTGAGGACGCTGGGAGCAGAAGAGGAGGGTGGGAGGCTGTCCAACCCCAGTCTTAAAATCCACGGGCATCCTTGCACTCCCACCTCGTCATCGCTGCACCTGTTTCACATATGAGGAAGCCCAGGCGCACCTGGCCACACTCCAGGCAAAGCACATCGCCCTCGCAAGGGGCCACGTCGCCTTCCAGGTTTGCCAGGTTCAGGGGAAAAAAACACAGGACACCCAGTTACACTGGAATCTCAGATAAACAGCATATTACTCTTGAGTAGAAGGACGTGCCACTTAATGTGTTGTGCCCAGCACGTGGATGAAAGGACCTCCCAAGCTTCTGGCTTCAGACACAAGAGAGGCCTTCCCATGGGATCTCACCTGCTTTGGGGAGAGGTCAGGAGGGAGAGACTATTCCAGATTGGAAGACATGGATATTGTTGTCAAAGGATGGTCAGGTGTCAGCTTTAAGCAACCTGCAGCACCTGCCTCTAGTGACCCAGTGACTCAGTCACCTCTGATCACTCTGTCCCTCACAAACTTCCACACAGGCCCCGCAGCCCACAGCAGCAAAGCAGGACTCGCTGTGCTCAGAGAGGAAGACACTGGGCAGAGAGACGAGCTAGTTGGGATGAGGCTGCATGTCACAGACCGGGAAGACTGCCCCAAATGGCAAGCACAGACCTGGAGCCCGGCCCCCCGATCTCCCGAGTCTAGCAGGCACCTCACTGCCTGGGGATTGAAAGCTGACAAGCAATGGGGCTGCAGCCCCTCCCATGGCCCCCAGAACCACCACCCAGGAGCCCAGGGACTGTTGCCACAGCCACCAGCTAATTAGCCAAACAATGGCCCACACTCCCTCCCAAAGGCGGGAACTGCCGTTCTGGGACATTAGCTTCATATTAGGAGCTGCTTTCCACTGCAAACACAAGCACAGCCCTGGAGGAGGACTGGCAGGGTAGAGGCTGGCCTGGGGCGGGGAAGAAGCAAGATGCTTCAGGAAACCCTTTATGAGCTCTCTAATCCTCTCCTGCTGCAGGCGCCTGGCTCGGGAGCCCGGGAAAGGGGCAAAGGAAGTGGGAGAAAGATTTGAGATTCAAGAGAAAATCTTAGACTAGAGATATCTGGGTGTGGGAGATACACCTGTATTGTCCAGATGGAGAAACTGAGACCCAAAGTCCAGATGTGGTGGGGGTGAGGTCAGCTTCTCCTGGTTTAGCTCCAGCTCGAGCCAGGAGCTCTGGTGTTCCCTTCTCTGGCTAAAGGGCTTACCCTGGGAGGCGTGTGGGACAAGAGGAGTATGATAGGCTCGTGGACCTGGGCCCAGTGGCCTGGGGACAGGCAGGGCAGGAGGCCTCCCCTTAGCTGGAACAGCTGTCACAGCTCAGGCTGTTTCACTCTAGTTTGGAGACTGAAGGCGGAGGAGGGGGTGCCTGACAGCTGCTGACAGCCGGCTCTCCGGGGCTCCCCCGGACGCAGGTGCTCCAGGGTGGGCAGGCACGTCTCCACAGGCTCTGCCACTCACACCACCCGCAGACACGCGCCTGCCACCCAGGAGCGCCAGCAGCCTGGCTTTCACACATGCACACACACGTGCACACGCACATACACAGCAAAGGGGGAGGTGTGGACCTGAAATAGCAACAGGGCCCCCAGCAGCCCCCAGAACTGCCACCTGGTCCCTGCTCCTGACCAAGCCAGGACGTGGCCCAGCCTGTGATTGTCACCACCCCTTTTTGTAACAAACATTCTGTAATGAAATTTATAAACTATGTATCCTACCTTCATACATACTTTCACCCTCATTGTAATATAAAAGAGAAACAAATAGTGGGGAAAGGTTATAATGAAACAATGTATTTCATTGCGTTAATGCCTGAGCGCCGCCGCCCGAGAAGGAGGAGTCAGAGGCTCACACCTGAACACGGAGGCATCTGAACGTGACATCTACAAACGCTGATAGATCTGGCGGCTCCTTTTAGGGACTGGGGCGCCGCGGGCAATGTTGCCATCCACATCGTGGTTTTCCAGCAGGTAGCAATTCTTAGCAAAATGCTTATTGAGACAGTCTGATCGTCACTTCATTTACTGGTGGTTACATTCCTGGAAAATGTTACATTTATCAAATCATGCCAAGAAGTAGCGGAAACCCAGTAGCACAGCCTCAGGTCACTGTCTGGAGAGCCTGAGGTTCCAGCCGCACACAAACAAACACAGGTGATTCGCCTACCTGACGCCTGGCTGGACAGGGAGCATCTTTAGGCCTGCCCCCTAAATGCCAGGGGGTGCCCCCAGTCATCAGGAAGGTCCAAAATGCCCCCTGGGAGCAGCGCTGCCCTCTCTGAGGACCACGCATCCAGGGTGCTGATACCCACCTCTGCAGGCTGAGGCAAAGGACACAGGGGACAAAGGATGGAAACTGGTTTGCAAACAGGAGGGCCCGTTACCCAGGTGAGGTGCGATGGTTACCACTTAGGCCAGCACTGGAGGCGGAGGCCATGGCTCGAGCACTGGGGGTTGTGGAGGTCCAAGCGTCCACGCTGGGCACTGGGCACACATTATCAGCGATGCAGGTCTTGGGTCCTCTTTGCCTAGGAGGTAAGGGGGAGACTGAGGCCCTGCAAGGTTAAGTAACTGGAGCCCAAGTTTACCTGAGTCCAAAGCCTACTCTAAGACCCCTCTTGCACTCAGGAAAGGCTCCAAGGAGGAGGGCATATTTGCAACAAAGATCATGCCATTCAAGCTAAAGGACAAAGAGCTTTCTGGCAGGCAGAGATGAAGGGGAAAGGGATCCCAGGTGGGGCAATAGTGTGAGCAAAGGCATGAAAAAGAGCATTCAAGTAGCATGAGCCCTGGGTTTGGTGAAAGCACAAACTATATGTAGCTTGATGGGAGATAACTCTGGAAAGATGGGTCCAGGCCAGGTAATACATGGCCTTGAATGTTCCAGGAAGGAGTTTGGTCTCGACTTGGTAGGGACTAGGGAGCCACTAATGGTTCATGAGTGGGGAAGTGAGGAGCCCAGATCTGCCTTTCTGCAGTCTCCTGAACCGGGCTCCACGGCCTCTTCTCCAATCTCCCAAGTACGCTCAGATCAGCGCCTGCTCCTAAGCCAGGCCTCTTCCTGGGTCTGGTGCTGTCGAGGAATTCCTCCCAGCCTCCCCAAGTAGTTTTCAAGCCATAATTAATTGCACAGTAACGAGGATCTAATTGCCTTCCCCCTGCCAGCACCCCAGAGAGGCTGGGCTGTACCTGGAAGAAGGTATGTTCAGAAAAAAAAAAAAACAACAACAACTTAATTAACACCATGAACAAAGAGGCTGCTAATTGCATTGTTTCCAGGACTTGGGAAGACACTTTTTAGGAATGGGAGTCTACTGCCTTGTGCTCATTAGGAAAAACCATGGGTCTCTCCTCCTCCCCCAACAAAAGAACAGCAGTAACAGCCAAACCAACTACAGAATGAAGGCCTCCGCTTTTTTCTGGAGAGCTAAGGACTGAGGAATCTTCTTGTGCCCATGTTACAGATGGACAAACTGAGACCAAAAAGGGCTCCTTTCCCCAATGCTCACATCTGTTTTAAGTCCAACAAGGGGTGTGGAAAGGACAGGGTTGGACTAGGACAGATGCTTCCCTGAAGTTCTGGCCACTTACGAAGGAGGAGGTGTATGCAAAGAAGTATGAGAGGACCCCAGCCCTGGGTTCCAACAAAGGGTTGGAAAAGCCTCCTGGGGAATCACCCTCCTGGCCTGGGCTCTGCTCATCCCACCAGGAAGCCCAGAAAGTATGGGGGTTGGGAATCTGCACTTGGGCAGCCTACCAGCCTGGCCCTCCTAAGCCAGGCCTCTTCCTGGGGCTAGTACTATCAGGGAATTCCTCCCAGCCTCCCCAAGCAGTTTTCAAACCCTAATTAATTGAGGGGGTATGGCTCCAAGGCCCCTCCCTTCACAATCAACCTGCTTCAAGTGCCTGAGTAGGAGCTGGGTTCCCACCGCTCCCTGTGCATTCAGCGTAGACGCTACAGGACAGATAGAAAACACTCCACACTTTGTGGGCTGTACAGTTTCTATAACAACTACTCACTTCTGCCATTAAAGAGAGAATATAGCATAGACAATACAGAAACAAACAGGCTGTGTGTCAATAAAACTTTATTGGCAAGACAAGTGGTAGGCCAGATTTGTCCACAGGCTGGAGTTTTCCAACCCCTGGTGGAGTGAAAACTCCCTAAGGACAGCAGGACGCTGCCTCTTGTGTGTCCTCCCATCCCCTGCACAGGTAAGCGCTGAGGCATGGTTGTTCCATGAGAGAAACAGACAATGAAAGAAGGTCTGGTGGTGAACACGTGGGAAGGGAGGTGAGCACCTGAGTCCTGAGGACCGCAGGCTCTAAGAGGCTGGGCACCATGCCTCTCGCGTTCCCTTGGCATCCATCCATGGACTTAGCCTAGTTCCTGGTATTGGTGCCAACTCTTCCTCCCATCTAGGCATCAGAACAGCATGGAAGGGCACTTCCCATGTTGTTGGCAGCTTCCCAAAGAGGTCAGCAAAGTCCGGATCCAGAAGTCCCCGCCCCTTCCCACTCACCACGCCCCACAACACCCTCCGTGGTGTGCTGTCCAGAGTGAGCTCCTCGGCCTGGAGCCTGGGCTTGGTCTCCCTGTGGGTAGGCTGCTCTGGGAGGCTCTCCCACCAGCGTCTCTCCCAGGCAGACAGTCCCATGGGAGGGGAGGGTGGGAGAGAGGTGCTGGCAGGATGCATTCTGGGAAAATCCCTAGACAGTGACGAATGAGGGGAAACCCAAGCAGCTGGACCCAGGAGGACCTGGCTGCAGGCCTGTGGCCGAGGCAGGGGGGAGGGGCAGGCACAGTGGCAGAGGCTGGCTGTGAGGGGGTTCAAGGCTCTCCAGGAGCTAGAGAGAGTTCCAAGGGATCCCAGCTTCAAAAGCCCTGTGTTTTCGGGAAAGACTCCAGGACAAGGCGGAAGTGTGGATGGAACAGAGATCAAAGGCTGGAATCCCAGCTGGAGACAGGAGAGAATTCAGCACAGACTACCTTCCTGCTATGGCGGGGCCCTGCTAGCCTTGGACTCCTCCAACTGCCCCGGAGCCAAGAGGCTCTGCCAAGGGGCTGGCGAGCACAGGGGGAAGGGAGGTTGGCAGGATGGTGAGCGGTGGGCAGAGTCCAGAAAAGGTCAGGGTGGGGCTACCTCTTGGATGATAAGGCCCTTCCCAGGCACCACCTTGGAGGACCCTGCCCAGTTTATCCGCCTCAGTGTAGAGGAAACAGCAACGACCTGAGTTGGGAACACCCTTCTTGAGAAGCATCACACCAAGCCGGGAGGACACAAAGTCGCTGGAAAATATTATTAATACTGAGTACTCCAACGGGCCAGGCACCGTCATCACAGTTTCTCTGCACTATCTCATCTAAATCTCTAGAAAAACCTTGTAAGGTAGGTATTTTTATTTAGGTATTTTTATTCCTACTTTACAGATGAAGAAACTGAGGTTCCAAGATAATGAAGTCATCTGCTCAAATTCAACAGAGCCAGTAAGTAGCAAGGTTGGATGCAAACCCAGTCCTGTCCGACTCCCGAGCATTTCCTGTATGCCCAGAAATGAAACTCAAAACACTTACCAACCAGCATGGATGTCAGCTGCGCAGAATAGATGCCAAGTGTGAGCAATGAGCACAGTGGACTGACGGGCACCAGGCAATAACTCCAGCATGGCATCGCCAGACTGTGGCCCCCGGCACCAGCCCCCTCCCACAAACACGCTCCCAACAGCAAGCCTTCCTGGCACTGTCTTCTTTGATGCGGAAAGGTGCTCAAACCCCAGTGTCCACCAATCAAACCAGCCCACCATCAAGGGACCCAGGGATGTCCCAGCACAGATCAGAGCAGGAAAGGTCTTTTAAGATCATCTCACTCAACTCCCTCACTTTACAGACAAGAAAACCTAGGCCCAGAAAGGGGAACTGACTTGCCCAAGATCACACAGCAAACTGGCGGCAGACTCTAGTCCTGAGAAACAGAAATGCCCAGTGCTCCATCCACCCTGTGCACACGGCTGGTCATGCTACAACTCGAATCTGTCCTTGTGAAAAGCAACCTGGCAACGTGGAAGATGAGTTACAGAACTGTTCATACCCTTTGACCCGGTAATTCTCCTTTTGGGAATAAACCCTTGGGAAATAATCCAAAGAGAGCGGGGGAGAAAAAGTAATTTGACAAAGATGTCCGTGGCAACGCTGTTTGCAAGATTGAAAATTTGGCCACCACCCAAATGCCCAACAAAAGCACTGAGCAAACGGTGGTCTTATTAATGTGCTGTAGTTATTAAAAATGACAGCTCTGTACACTAAGTGGATACAGCAGAAACATTCATGTAAAATACCGTTAAGTGGGAAAAGCAGAAAACATCTTCACACGTTGGTTACGACCGAGCAAAGCAAGCGCGTGTGTGAACAAAGGCTGGGGGGATGGAGAGAGACGAAAGTGGTGCATTGTTCAATTGGGTGTTTTTTTTTTTTCCCAAACTGAACGCTGTTTAGTGTCAAAGATCTTTAAAGATTTTGAAGTTATCCAACAGCAATGGAGGAGAATTAGCAATCGGAGAACAATATTGCATTCAAATCCACCAAGCACGGTCCTGAATCTCACCATCTCCCCTTCCATACCCCACAGCTCCCCTGGAGCCCTGCGGAGAGATCATCGTCTGTCTCCTGCAAACCATCTTTTCAAAAGGATGCTCAACAAACTGCTTTGGTCACATGTGACATCAGGAAGTCCTTCCAGACGTCTAGCCATCATCTCCTTGAGACTTCAGCAGAAGTAAAAAGAGGCTCCCTGGAGGCATCTTGACCATGAAGGTGTAACCAAAGAAATGGAACCAAAGGAAAGAGGGAAGCAGAGAAATGAAGAGAGAGGGAGGCAGAGAAACCGGGAAGGAGAAGGTGAATAGTAAGCTTCACGCAAGCGCATTTGAGGGAAATTAGAAGCATTGTTGGTTCCAGGCCCAGGAGGAATTATGAAAATCCTTCCCCGAGCAGAGAGAGCTGGTGTAAGCAGAGAGACACAGCCTGCAGGGCCGGGCAAAGGGACTGTATTCGCAGGGGAGTCAGAAGACTGGGTGGCAGGCGCTGGCCGAGCTGAGTGAGGAGCACTGAAGAATGGGGGAGGTAAGTCCTAAGGGAGGAATAGACCACCCCCTTCTAGCCCCCCAACGGATCCTTCCAACTGAATCATACCAGAATTCATGGCGTGAGCCTGGTGGGATCATATCATGCAAGGTCTTCGGTCATAACACCATCACCAACACCAACACCAAGCGTACTTAAGCAAAGGAGGAAGCAATTATTTATTGAGAAACACCAGGAGCCAGTCACTCAGCATTAACTTATGATGCCGGTACTGCTATCCCCATTTTGCAGATGGAGACACTGAGCTCAACGAGGTGATTTGACTCGTGCAAGTCCATCCACACTGGTAAATGATGGACCCAGGATTCAAACTTGCCACTGCTTGATCCCGAAGGCTGTGTTTTCCACCCGACCACACTTCAGGAAAGGAAACAGCCCACCAGGGACAGGCAGGGGTCTTGTAAAATCATGATATGTCTCACTTCTTTAGGCCTTTGTGTCTCTTGAATTGAGGCTAGCAATGGCCAGAATAACAATTTAGAGTTTTACTTTCAGGAACAGCAGGAATTAGACAAGTTGTAGGGAAAGAAGCTTTCAGAGGCGTGGGGAACTCCTAAAGTGGCTGTCTGCACTCACCACTGGTTACAGTCACAGTTTGGATCGTCGTCACTCTTGTAAAGAGAGGAACACACTCGCTATTGTTCGTGTGGCTGTCGGGTCCTGCTAGGCTGGGCCAGCTTTGGACTTAGCTGTTTAGGAAGAAGGGTGTGTGCATCTGAAACATAGGGCTTGATACCTTGGACAAGCCAAAGAAGGGACCGCCACACTTGCTGACCACTGTGCTGAGGTGACATATGCCAGGTGACCGGGTCACAGCTGATGGGACCAGGCATGGGCTCCTCAAACTGGGCTGGGAAAGCCCCACCCTAAAAGGGCTGGGCTGAGCTAGTCAGATTCATTCTTTGCAGAATTTGAATTAGAAAACACATAACGGAGGTAAGGAAGCCCAGGCCACAGCCAGGAGGCTGCCAGGGGTCACAAGGGACCAGGAGTGACCAGAAGTTACTAGTAAATAGAAGCTGTGAGGGATTCAGACATTGAGAAAAGGAGGAAAAGCCATTGATTGCAGGAGAAGCAGACAGACCCAGAGAGAAGCCACCACGTGGGGCACAGCTGAGCTGTATTTAGGATATCTCAGCAGCAGGACACCCCAGCAACGCTCAATGCTACTGGGGGAACGATAATATCAGATCCTATAGTCACCTAGGACCCCAATTTTTTTTTACTGACTTTGACGCCTAAATCCTGTTCTTCCTGTGGGATTCCTGCCTAGCCCGTTATTAAGAGTCTTAAAATAAGCTCTATTCATTGAGGAAACTTGAGTAGGTGTCTCTGTTCCTTACAGTCCAAAAGTCTGCACAGAGCCCAGAATTGGGCTGGATCCCCCTCTAGCCTGTCCCACAACACCTGAGCTTCCCCGTCACGCTCACACTGGCTATCCCCCTGAAATGCCCCTCCCTTGCTTACCCTCAGTCAGTTCTTTCCCGTCGGAAGCCCCTACTCAGGTAGTGCTTTCTCCAGGAGACTCCCAAGCTCCCCTTGGCTGAATCAATGACTGTTCTCCCAACCTCCAGGCCCTATAGTCATGTCTCGTTAAGCACATGATGCAGTCTGCCTGGGAGCCCAGCTCCCTTGTGGACGTTTCCTGAACAGCTGAGCCAACTCAGAGCACCTGGAGTCTGTTCTCAGCACCTTCTGGTGGCCCAGCCCTCGTCTCCCCCAACCCCGCCCCTTGCAGCCAGCTATCTTGTGGATCACTTCGCTATCCCAGCTGGCTGGGTCCTATGCAATCTCCCAGTCTGCCATCTCTGGGATAGCTTTAACCACTACCTCCCTCAGTCCCCAACCTGGTCACCCAGGATCCCAGAGCCACCACCATGAGGGTATCATTTAGCTCCATGTCATCCCACCATCCAAGTCAGCAAGGGGCAGATAGGAGGTTTCTAGACCCTCACTCTGCACTCCCCAGGGGATGCGGCCCTGTCCCCAGCACAAGCCCCCCACACCAATACGAGTCCACTCCCAGCCATTAATAAGAGCAGCACCATTGAGTGGTTCGTTACTTAGCAATTTGCAATCATTAATTAGTGGAAATTGCAGATTGGGGCCATGAAGGAGGATGGTGTGATTAAGCTCATTTAGAGATCAAGTTAATCGAGTGATGGAGAGGGATGGCTGCCTTGTCCAGAGCAAGAGCCCCTCCTGCACCTGCCGGGCCAGCCTCTGGCTGTGGACCAGGGCTCAGACTCCCTAGGAGCAAAACAGGAAGGTGCTGCCTGGAGGCGACCCGGGCCAGGTGAAACAGGAACATCTATTAAGACAGACTTTGGGATAAACGTGAAAGTCTCAAATTGACACTACGGCCACTTTCTAAGTTGATACTTGGTCCAACTTGCCTACTGCCCCTTTTAACTCCTAGGGTTCTCCCACTGCCTCTCTGCCTTCCCAGCCCTAAGAACACTCCCCTCACCAACCTCTTTGAATTATTCCAAATTCCTTTGGCATAACTAGGCATTATTCACCTTTGGAAATTGATTTTGCAGAGGGTGTTTAAAGGGAAAGAGTTAAACATTCTTGCCTACCCCACCCAACTCTGGAGGAGGATGCTGAGTAGACATCTCTTATCCCAAAGCTGAAAGAAAGATGCTTCTGCCTGCACCCATATTTCTTCCCAAGGAGACACAATTATCTCCCCCACTTCCCTTTCCAGCAAGCAACAAGACAACACTGCCCCTGATATACGGGCAGGCGGCAGGCTCCCTGTGCTGGGTAAGGATGCATCTCAGAGCTGCCGCCCTAAGTCATCTCCCCTCCCCCTCGTCTCTGGGGAGGAATCTCAATGAGTCAGGCAAAGCCCAAAGAGTCTGGCAAATCCTGGACAGGCTGCCAGCTTCTCCCACCCATCCAAACCAAGGACCCTGGGCTTGAAGGTCCCTCCCCAAAGGATAGGATCAGGACCCAGAAGGGCTGCAGCCCCTGCCTGTACCTGCCCTCATTCCTCACCTCCCATTATGGCCACAGTGAGCAGCTCACCATCCTTTCCCCCCTCCAGGCCTTTGCCAAGCCTGTGTTCTCTGCCTGGAATGCCACTTAGTCACTTAGACATCTGTTCCTTCAACATGCACTAAGCAGCTACGTTAGCACTACTAATAAAACGCTGAGTAAGATGAGATTAATAAGCCTCTGCCTGATATAACAGGGGAAGACCGTCTCCCCAAAGAATAATAGTACGGTGGCTGCTGTGGTACGGGGAGAGCTGCAAAGGGCACCTGCAGCACGGGTTGGGTCCCGAAGCAGACAGAAGTGTAGCAGGTGAATAGGAAGGCTGGGGGAAGGGTGTTTCCAGCAAAGGGAATAATAGCGTGTGCAATGGCTCAGAGTCATAAAGAACACATGCGTGTGAGGAGTTAGGGGCGGTGTGTGATTGCTGGATTGTGAAGGGCAGGGGAGCAGTGGTGGGACGTGGAACCTCGGGGTCTCAGAGTGCCAAGGCGTATGCAGCAGGACCATGGACAGCTGCGAGCAAACGCTTGCAGCAGAGCAAAGCATGACTGGAGAGGGTGAGAAAGAGACAGAGTGATGAGCAGGTGTTAAGAGGCTACTGGACTGGTCCAGGTGGAAGGGGCTGTGAGCATGATGGGGAGGGGTGGATTTGGGAGACATCTAAGAAGGAAAGTGAACACACTCATCGGAATCCTACCCTATCCTCAAAGCCCAATTCAAATACCCCCTCCTCCATGCAGCTTCCCTGATTTCCTCCACACCCACAACAATAATGCTCCCCCTCTGTGAGCACAGATCATTTAGCTTTCTGTCAAACTGGTAATCACATTCTGTCCTGTGTTAAAGAAGTCTGCACATGCCCCTACCTCCTCCAAATACTCCCTGAAAGCAGGAATCATGTCTTCTCTTCCCAGAGCCTAGCCCCTTGCTCTGCACAGAGTTGATTTCGTTTGAGTCAAATTGAATTGAAATGCGGAGAGGCTGTAAGGTGGGATGCCTGGTAACCGTGAGAGCTGGCCACACACGGAGAAGCTGCCCTGTGACGGGGGGGTTCCCAGCACTGGGAATGCAGGAGCGGAGCCTGATGCTCCCTCATCAGAGGCCCTGCGGACAGGGGTCTTGAACTGAGGGTGAAGTCAGTAGGCACGCCTAGGTCTGCCCCAACTCTCTGGGTCACTAAGTCACCCTCTGAGCCCACATATTTTATAGAGGCTAGTCTTCCTTTCTCCAGAGAGGGAGACTCACTTGCCCTGGGCTGTACTGCAAGTCCTCCCAGGGGCAGGGATGGGTACCTGGCCCCAGATTCTCCCCAGAGTGGACTGAAGTTGTGTCCAGGAGCTTGGAGTCCCTTTTCTGGGGGCAGCATGGTGCATGTCCACTGCCCTTCCTCTGCCCCATCCCCAGATGATGCCTCAGCGGACATCGTCACCCCTAGTGGCGTGGAAGTTTTGCTGACTGCTTAGATGTTAACCCTTCCTCTCCCTGGCTGACAGGACAGGAAAAAGTCTGGAGAGAAACAGAGATAGGGCAGAAGCCTAAGTCCAGGTAATGGGGTGGATGATTTGGAGAGCTCAGATGCAATGACTTCTTCACACATTCACCAAATATTTACCGAGCATGGACACTGCCCCTGCAGTGACATTGGAAACCAAAAAGTGAGGGCTGGGGAGAAGCAAAATGTGCTGAGGCCCACTGTATGTTCAGTATTGCCTCGGGTGCTTTGTGAACTGGCCCCTCTCCAACTTCAGTGTGCTTAAGAGTCACCTGGAATTTTGTTAAAAGCAGATCTTGATCAGGCAGGTCTGAGTTGGAGCCTGGGATTCTGTGTTTCTAACAAATTCCCAGGTGATGCCAAGGTTGCTTATCTGCAGACTGTGCTTTCGGGAACAAGGTTGCATCCTTACCAAAAAAGACAGGACGAAAACCTGCAGAAGGGTGTTGAGAGCCCATTTTACAGATGAGGAAGCTGAGGCCGAACAAGGTGAAGAACCAAAGAGTGGAGCCCCAAGCCCAGGGCTGTGGTGGGGAGAGAGAACGCAGAACATGGAGGCAGGTGGAGATGGGGTACGCCACATTCTCAGGGAGCCTCCAGTCCAAAGAGGGGGATGTAGCTTTTTCCTGGGGCTGTCTCCAGCCAGAGGATGGGAATAAAGCCCTGCCCAGTGGGAGTCCCCAGTGTTGTGGGGGAGACATAGCCTTTGCGTAGGGACAGCCCCAGTCTGTTGGCAAAGGCACAGCTCCTACCCTCGGAGACCCGGGGAGAGGCAGAGAGAAAGTCATTGTCAGGCCCATATTTCCAACACAGAGCCCCCTACTTAGACTGGGGAAGAGACTCAGAGACAGAGTGGGTTCAAGGGAAGCCCCTTCTCAAACCACCCACAAAACCTAGCCCAGACGCCCTGAGCTCCAGGCCCCAAAAAGGAGCCGGAGGGTGGCCCCCAAGCGCGGGTGGGCTGGGCTATTTAGCACTGGAAACGCCACACTTTACTGCGGCCATTAGGCCCGTAACAGAGGCCCATCCATCCTCGCCCTGGCCCCGCGACACCAAGCGCTGATGGCGCAATTAGGCGGCAGAGAGCGGGCCATAAATTTCCTGCGCAGCCATCCCTCCTGCAGGCACAACTGAGGAACCCCCGCTGGCACCTCCTTGTCCCAGGCTCCAGAGACAAGTGCTGCTATCTGGCCTCAGGACCCACACAGGGGCTACCCCCTAAGGCTGAGCCCTTGAGTGCCAGATCGCATTTGAGGGCCACAAGAAACCATAAAGCTCTTTGAGTGGCTGCATCCCATTGGTATTGTTGGATACATCTTTGTGTCCACTGGGCCTAGCACATAGCAGACGCTCCACATTAGGGAACATTCATGCTAGTCCATATTAACGCACATTCCCTGACACCTTAGGCAAGCTGCATCCTCGCTCTAGACCCCAGCCGTGCATCCATCAGATGAAAGCAATAGATCACAAGAGGTGGCAAATTGGAGGCTCATTAGCCCCACAGATGTGTCTTGTATGGTTCACAAAAGGAGGGTTTTTTTTTAATTATTCAATAAGTTGAATATATTTATACAATAGGAAATTTCACCTATAAGTCCAAATTTCTAGTGCCTCTTTAAGAAGTAGTGGATATGACAACACGGGGCCCACATCCCTCCACGACCACAATCACGTGGTGCTACGTAGCTGCTGCCCCTCGCACGGGGGCCTGCTCTCCTGTTAGCCCCAGGCCTCGCCTCTCCCTAGCATGTGCCCCTCCGTTTTCCTGCACCTGGCCCACTTCACTTATTTCTGTTACCTTCCTATGGGACTTCAGGTTTCTATCTCATAACCTGGCCAGAGGCTCCCTGTGTCCTGTGATTCTGAGTCTTGCAAATGAAAGAGCAAAAAGATGAAGGAGATGATTAGCTAGTGGGTTCCAAGCCCATCACTTTCTTTACAAGAAAAACACAGAGTTCTTCAGTTTTCCGCCTTCCCAGGGCAGGGAGTATCTTTCCTGCCCCCAGCTCCACTATAAAATATTCAGAATAATGACAAGTGTTAGGACACTGAAGTGTCACATTGCACAAAGGTTAGGGAAGAGTGACTGGAGAGAGGGAGAGAGAGGCCCATTGCCCACCCACTCCGAAGCCACAACCATGCTGGGCTTCCCTCTCACGGTACCCAGGTCTGGCTCCCCGCTAAGTGCCCTGTCTTTTTTTTT
>VBSM01003215.1:29958352-29994076 GCA_008086735.1 Cheirogaleus medius | reverse complement strand
AAAAAAAAAAAAAAAGTTGAATGAAGATTCTAAAGCGTAAAATCATTCCATGATTGGATGACAGAGACAGGGGTAGAACTCAGCTCCTCGGCTTCCCAGCCCAGCCTCCTCTCACTGTGGCCTCCTCCCCCTGTGGTTCTGTTATTTTATCTGCCTGTTAATGGCCACACACATACCCTCTTCCATTATCCCATCAGCCCTGCTTGGGCATTGCTACTGCTGGCATTTAACCCCCTGGGGTTTCTGTTTGCTCTGGCTCTACCCCATTGCTGCTTTTCCAGAGAGTCAATCTGAGCCTCCTAGCAGCTCTGAGTGCGGACTTGGAGGAGCAGGAAGATTCCACACTGCTGCTTTGGTCTTTTGTCTCTGCAAAGCAAACCCTTCCCCTGCTGGGAAACTCATCATCACCAAACATCAGCCTCAAGCTGAGTTCCACTTAGCTGTTTGCAAATGGCAGTGGGGTGGGGTGGGTTGGCGGTGGGGGGAGTGAAAGGCTTGTAGCCCAGGGAGGGGGCACAGGGGGCTTGTGAGAAGACACAAAGGTGGGAGGACTGTGGAGGAGGCAGGTAAGGTTTGTGGTGAAGGCTGCCTGACTATGAGCACAGAATGCCCCAAGGGTACACGTCTGCCCTGCCTGCAATCACATCCCTAATTTGCTCTGATCCCACATGCTCTGATCACAAGCATGGACGTCGGCCAGCAGAGGTGTTGGCACAGTTCCCGTGGTACATCCAGGCAGTTCTCCGTCTTCCACCAGTGGATTCGTTCTCTCACCAGCTGAGAGTCCCTGGGAATTCACTTTACCTCTATGGGCCTCACTTTACTCATCCCAAAAATGGGAACACTCGCAAAGTTGCTGTCAGTATGTAATGAAACCATTCATCCACACACCCAGTGAGGGCTGCACACACATAGGATGTGTGACAAATCCGCTCTCCTCGCTGTAGCAAGTACCTGGCCTCACTTGCTCCTGGCTTTGACCACAACTGGCCCAAAAGCATGGCTGGTCCAGGACTAGCGCAGAGGCCATCTGGGAGGCCAACCTGGGATGGGGTAGGCAGTGGCCGTGCCAGCACTCCGTGTCCCCATCTATCCCCGCGCCTCCTCCGGCCCACGCCTTCCCTCCTTGCTCATTCCAGTCGCCGGCGCTCTCAGAATTGCAGGTGAAGTAATTTATTCCGCGGTCTGAGCATCTTCTGCTCCCCCCTGCCGCCGTCTCTGTCTTAGTCCCCTCCCCTCCACCCCGCGAACGTGAAGACAAAATACCCATAGATGAGATGAAAAGGGTGGAGAAAAAAAGGACAGAACAGAAGAAGGGGACACAGTCCCCCTGCCGTCTCAGCCTCCCTAATTGAATGACTCTCCTACCTGACTCTCCTGTCCGCTCCCATGTTCCTTCATTCCCTCTGACGGCCCTTGAAATCATCTCCCCCGTCTCATCAAATCCCTCCCCCTTCCTCCCGCTTGTTCTCTAAGCCGCAGATTACTTTTTCATAAAATTCAATTTCTAGCCATTCTCATTACTTACTCACTTAATGCGGTGGGCTGGGGGGAGGGGAGCAGAGGACGGCGGGGAGGGGTGCGGTGTCTGCGCAGCCCTTATCCGTCCTAGTTACGGAGGCCCCTCGCTGGGGTGTATTAGAGTCTGATACAACCAGATAATGGACTTCTGTCCCCACATGGGGAGCTGGCATGGGCGCATTCGGGTATTGCGGCATCGTGTCGGAGGGTGGCCAGACTAACGACTATCTTCAGTGACTCTTCTCCTGCTGGGAAGATCCCCTGGGAAACTGTCTGTTCGACAAATATTTACCGAGTGCCTTTTCCAGACCTGGCACTCCACTAGGTGCTGGGAGCGTAGCCACAAGAGGGGTCCCTCGCCCAGGCCTCAGTGGTCAGGGGTGAACTGGGGATGAGTGGCATAGATAAGAATTCGAATAGGAATTGTACAAGCTCGAAGGAGAAAATTAGGCTTCCCCTTAAAACACAGCCTGAAACAGGTGTTGGGGGCAGATCATTCACTTGGGAGATGGTCTCAGGAAACCAGAGGAAGGGAACAGGGAGAGGGAGACAGGGAAGGAGAGAAAAGCAATGAAGGGCAGGAGATTGAGCTTGTTGCTTCTGCGGAAAACTCAGGCCCGTCTGGCTAACCGCATAGAATTCCCATGCTGTCCTGAGCTGATGCGTCTGTGGGATCCCATGCTGGTAAGTCAGTCACGTTTTGATGCCTCCGATAGTCATACTAGCAGAGCACTGCAAACAGGAGTGACAAATGAGTCACTCCTTTGAAGGAAGGAGGCTGGGGCACTAGCCTCTGACTCCTGTCCCCGTTGTTTGAGGGTTACCCTCAGAGCTACTCACTTTCCTGCACTTCTCTGCCGCCCCTGTGCAGGCTAAACAGGCTTCTCAGACTTCAGAGAAAGCCTGAGTTGGAGAAGCAGAGAGACACCACTTTGCATGCATGAGATGAGACGCTGGCAGCGTGCCCAGGGCTGCCTCCCACAGTTGCACTGAAATCAGGTCACTGAAGGGAAAGTGGCTTTGGGTACACAAAGTGTCTGCTGCAGTCCACCCCTTGTAGTGCTCGGATCTGCACGTGACCCAAAATAAGTTCACTCTGTCACTGAATTTTCAAGGAATGGCAGGCCCTTCTCTCTAATTTTCAAAAAAATTCTCCCCACTGGAAGGTTAGTGGGTCAGGATGCAGTGCCCACAGCTACAGAAGGTCCTAGGGTACAACTGATATCGTAATCTATACCCCTTACCACTTATTCTCTGTCTCTTCACCCCCAGCCAGTACTTCAGCCAGCCTGGGGCGCTTGCTCAGTGGGGTCACCCAGACAACACCTTGGAGGAGTGTAAGGCCTTGGTGTCCTGGGCCTCATTGGGCTTTCGTTGCATGTTCACTATTGTCATCAGGTATGGAAACATCAAGAGATGTCCCAGCAAATCCCTTAAGTTACAGATGGAGTCTTCCTACCCTCATTAGGTAGCAGAAACCCCAGCTCTTAATGAAAGTCATGGTCAATTCCTCCCCCTATTCCACTGCCATGAAGATCCAAGGTGACCAGGCAGCACTCAGGGTCACGCACAGCAGAACCCTGCAGAATCTCCCGCTGGAAGTGTCCCCTGCAGGAACCAGAAGCTGCCCTCCACCAGAATGGGGACAACAGAAAGCACATATTCTCCCCAAGGGTTACCAGAAGTGATGGTCAGTAGACCCAACCCTACTGTCATCCCTTGTTCCCCACACATATGTATTCTAGCTATTGGGGACACAGTACCATATATTAACCATTGAGTCAATGCATATGCCACATCCCGGAGGTCAATACCACACACTGACATCTTCTCCAAGCGTTTAACAATGTACTCCAGTGTCCTACCAGGCCAGCTGCTCCCAGGTGGTGCAGGGTATAGTAGGGCCCGTGAATTATATCTCATGGCTGTGTTGGCCTCCTTCACCATGAAATAAATCTCCGGGTCTGAGATGATGTCTCTGTGGGATCCCATGCTGGTAAATCAGTCATGTTTTGACACCTCCAATAGTCACACTAGCAGAGCACTGTAAACAGGAGCGACAAATCAAATCCAAGGAGGATGGAGGCCAAAGAGGTGAACTGAATAGAGATGTGATGGAGACAACCACCCTGCATCTTTTAGATCTTCGAGGGTGGCACTAATCTCTGCCATTCTACCTGGATAGCTTTTGACTTTTTATCTTGGCTGGAGAGGAGGAAAATTTCAAGATATTCCATTTAGCTCTTCCTACCATAAAAACTCTTGCAGCACAGGTGAGGGCACAGGTGTGAGGGTTCTGCCAGCACCTAAGCACACCTATTCCAGTAACGCACACAAGGGTTGGAGAAATTACAGCAAGAACAGCCCATGCGCTATTAGCTGCACTGTGAAGGGAACATAGGATGGGGCTCTATTTATCACCTGGCCTTCACATGCCCACAGTCTCACCGGGGAACTTTGGTGCCATTACAGGTGAGACCCCCTAGAATCAACGATAGTGAGACCTTGTATTCAACAGCCCTCAAAACATCTGAGTGGTCCCCTTTCTTTGGGGAATGGCCAAGGATCCTTTTATTGAAGGAGTCGGGGAATATTTACTATATATACTGTGGTGGTATTACGCATTCTTCCTCAAGAGCACCTGGTTCTCCATCAGCTGATGGGGGGCTCTGAGTCGGAGAACTAGCTCAGACCTGGAAAGCGGGTGAGGAATCGTCGTTTTCCATTGCATTCCATTCCATTGCAAAGGCTAATACAAGCCATCAGATAGCCAGGTTTTTATTTTGGGTGGTTATGCTAGTCATGGAATCCCCGAGTTGGCCACTTATCTATCTCGTCCCTGGGGCGCCGGAGTGTGTTATCCATCACTATAGCTCACTGTGTGTCAAGGCACCCTGGTGGCCACTCTGGTCTTGCTTCCTACGATGTTAGCTATGTCCACCTGACCTCTCATGGGTAATGCCACCACCAGACCTCTGCCGGTCCAAAATCTTCTCATCCGCATTGACATAAGGGAGCTCAGTTCCATGGCTGCATGTCCCATTGGCTCTGGCCTACAGAGGACAGTCGCCATGGAGCTCGTCCCTGAAGCTGCAGCCTCCCTCACTGGTGCATCCCTCATTCTAATGGTGAGAGTGTCCTACTGGCCTTCCCAGGGCACACAGATTGATGTGGCAGTTTTCCTGGTTTCATGCAATAAAATCCATTCTAATACACCCACTTCTCTGACAGTCCTGATATCTCAAAGGAGCCGTCCCAGTAGCACAATACGGCTCCAGGAGTCCCCACCAGAACATTAAATCCCGAGTCTTGGAAGAGTGTCCCCATGTCGATAAAGCTATTGTACCTAGTCTGTGTGCCACCCCACCCCAAGCCCAACTCCTCAAATTCCACTGCTATACATCTTTCCAGTTCCTGCTGCCACATAGCAGCCCGTCCTCCTACCACTCTTTCAGTGAGTACACCGTTTCCTCCCGCAACAGTACTGCACTTCTTCTTTTGAGCTATGCTAAGACCTCACCCTGGTTATTAATCTAGAGGGTAGGTGGGGGCCGATCTGGAGGCTGGACAAGCATCATCTCGCAAGGCAGCCACCTCAGGAGAGGTTTCTGCATGGTGTCCAGGCCATGCAGAAGAGACAGAGAGAGCCACGGAGAGACCAATTGCTGCTGCCAGCCACAAGGGTTCAGCGTTCTCAGGCACATCCATCCAAATATCCCAGCTCGTATCTCAGGGTCCCACTCCTTCCCTGGGGAGGCCAAGGCAGAAAAATTGTTTGAGGCCAGGAGTTCGAGACCCCATCTCTACAAGAAATTTAAAAATTGTCCAGGTGTGGTGGTACACGCCTATAGTCCCAGCTATTCAGAAGGCTGAGGCAGGAGGATCGCTTGAGCCCAGGAGTTTGAAGTTGCAGTGGGCTATGATGATGTCATTACACTTGTTTGAAGTTGCAGTGAGCTATGATGATGTCATTACCCTTGCCTGAGTGACAGAGCAAGACACTGTCTCAAAAAATATATATATATAAATGTAAATTAATAGTCTGTTAATCAAAATTTATCAGAAAAATTACAGCATTGATTTTAGAAGCAAAAAAGCATACTTAGAATAAATATATTTTAATTTTTTATTCAAACCTGTTTATATCTACCCTTCCTTATTTGAAAAGAGATTGAATGTCATCATTAAGTAGGTAGAAAATCAGTTTGTATCACTCAGTAAAATTTTTCACCTTGCAATAAAAAATAAATAAATAAAAGGGACCTGAATTAAGCCTAGAGACCTTTTGAGGTTAAGGTGGATTCAGTCTTCTTTGCAGTTCCGCCTTCCTTACCATTAACTCCCTGTCTTGGTTTTCAGCATCTCCTGCCCTCTAACTGTACCGCACCCAATCCACGAAGTGACAGTCTCAGGAACTGAGTTGCTTCAGTACAGCAAAGATTGTCACTACCTGCACCAGCCACCTGCAATGAAGTCCTTATTGCGATCTATCTGACTGGTAAGTGATCCCGTTCCAGAATCCCAGAATCCCATGCTGAAGCTGAACTTTCTAGGGTGACTTCTGTATCGGCTGCCATAGCTGGCGTCCTCCCAAAAGCAGAACCTGAAACAAGGTCTCAGGTGCAGGGAGTTGACGTGGGAGACAGTCCTAGGAAGCCAGAGTAAGGGGGTAGGGACAGTGAGACAAGGAAGGAGTAAAGCCAATAGGGGTATGCGGTCGAGCTAGCCACTCTGTGGGCAGCTGGAGATCAGCCCTGTCGCGGTCCCTCTGCAGAACCAAGCAGAATGCACCTTAGCGCTGTTTCTCTAGGGACAGAGGAGGAAGACATTTGTTCACTGGGGACATTAGTGCCCCCACAGGAGTAAACTGCAGCGCGTTTCCCCACTGTGCCTGTGTGCGGGCTCAGTGACTTTCCGCAGCTTTGGAGAAAACCAGAAAGACAATATAGCCCGTGTCTGAGGTGGGACAAGATGGAATGTTCGGATGTGTCCATGACAACTATGCTGGAATCAGACGGGGTGAAAGGGTGTGGCATGGAGCAAAACACCATCTGTTGCAAAGAACGCTTCTGACAGCAGGAACCGCATGTGCGAAAGCCGGGGGAGGGGGACAGTTAGAGCATAAGGGGGAGGGGGGACGCTTGAGACAAAAGAGGTAGGATCTGATCATAAAGAATCTTGGAGGTCATATGAAGATTTTGAATTTTGCCTTGAGAGAATTTGAGGGCCAGTGAAGGGTTTTAAGCCAGGGAGTGAAAATGATGGTGAATTTATTTAGCTTTGTAAGTAGAAGCCACTAATTGTCACCCTGCATCATCGCTCCCCATCTTCCTCAGTGCCTTTCCTCTTTCAATGGGCACGTGACTGCAGCCCAAGTCTCCCTTACATCTAGGAGTGGCCATGTGACTCAGTCTTGGCCGATGGGATGTGCGTGAGAGTAGTAGATACTATCCATGAAGTAGTCCTCAATGGGAGTATCCCCGTTCCTGCTGGCTGGACTGCAGATGTGATAGCTGGAGCTGCAGTAGCCATCTCGGCCCATGAGGTGGCAAGGTAAAAGTGGCAGGGCATTAAAATACAAAGGAGCCTCAGTGCCTGACAACACTGTGGAGCAGAGCCACCATGCCAGCCCCAAACTGCTCACCTGCAGACTTTTCCGTGTACTTTTGAGTCTCTGTTCCTCACAGTGTAACCTAATTCTAACCAACACAGGGCTCAAGAGTGAATGCTGACACATCAGCTGGAAAGTTATTGCAGGCAAAGAAACCAGGCAAAGGGAAATGGTAGTTTGGACTGGGATGGTGGCAGTGGAGGTCAAGTGAAATGAGTGGATTAGAGGTTAAATCTATGGCTTGATGTTTGTGGGGGTGCGAGAGAAGGAGCTCTGAGGATGCCCCGGTCCTAGGCATGAGCAAAGAGGTAGTGATGGGACCTAGGTTGGGTACGTAGATTAGGTGAGCATATACTCTGTTCCTTTGTTCCTAAGTAGGTACTGAGATACCTGGTTTCAGCCTGCAAGGGTACCTGCGCCCATGAAGGAGACTTTGGACTAGCTTCCAAAGAACCTCTAGACTTAGCTCTTTGGTAAGCCTTCCTGGATGATTCCTGCATCCCCACACCCAACCAGGGGTGGGAAACCCATGGCCTTCTGATTTCGAGATTGTTCTTTTCTAAGCACCAAGGGAGACAAGAAACACTTCATCATTCTGTGCTGCACCCCTTTTAATAAAGGATTTTGTTCTGTGATGTTTGGACTCAGTCAAAGAGCCACACTGGGGATCTGGAGGGCCCCATGTGGCCTTGAGGCTGCAGGTTTCCCACCCCTTGGCAGCTCTTGATATGACCAATATCTATTTTTAGTCTTTCCTATAGAGCTCAGAAGATTTCACAGAGCACCCACTCTATCCTCTGTGTGTGATGGAGAGACGGCTCAGTTGGGTGCAGAGTTAACTCAAGCACTGGGCTAGACACTATGGATAGAAATGAAAACGACCCTATCTCCACCCTTGGGCAGCTCACAGCAAAGAAGTGAGATCAGTAAACAAATATCGTCAGCACCATGGGAATCCATCCAATGGCGGAATGTTCTGGGTGCATCACTTCCCCAGGGAAGGGGGTTGTCCTCGACTGCAGGGTTACAGAAGTCACCACAGATAAGGGGGCATCTGGACCAGGTTTTAAAGACCAGAAGAGGGCAGACATTCCTGGCAAAGGTACTCACCTGTCCAAAGACACTGAGGGATGAACCAGTGTCATAATTTCAGAAAATCGTTAGCAGTTGGGTATTAGTGGAGTGGCAAGCTTGCATGGTTTTTTGGCAGAAGAGGGTTGGGAAACTCAAGGTGCAGACAGAGGCCATGACAAAGAGAACATTGCGAGCCACGCTGAGTGGTGTGTATTGCAGGTACGGACAACAGAAAAGATGGGGACGAAGATCTTTAGTCCAGAGAGTGATGGGACATCTGACAGAGCAGTAACTGTCAAATGTGGTCATTGCTAACATTTATGGAGCACATTCTTATGTGCCAAGACCAGTGCTAAGCATCTGACCTACATTTCCTTATTTACTCTCCACCCGGTAAGATGCATATTTTTGGTAGCCCCACTTTTATAGACGAGGAAACTGATGTGCAGGTACATTATGCAACTAGCCCAGGGTCACACAGCTAGTAAGTAGTGAAGCCAGGATTCTAACCAGAGAGGTGTGTCCCCAGAGCCCATGCCCTTAACCAAGATTTAGCTAATGCTAAAATTCCCTCTCATTGCTTATGTAATGAGATGTGTGATGAGATCCATTACTTTGCAACTGTGCTTTAGGTCACTCCATGCATGGAGGTGGGGAGGAAGGAGAGGCAGGGTGTTTTGTGCAAAAGGAGTTTTCAGTAAATATCTCTGACCAAGGCGGAAATTGAAGCGTAAAGAAACATGGAATTCTAGGTGGCTAAAGGGAAAATGCACTTTAGAGAAAACATGGTCCAACTCTCTTATATTTCCAGGGAGCAAACTGAGGCTCTCCGAAGGGGTCACACAGACAGTTGGTGGCAGGGTCTGACTCTAGGGCCTGACTCTTGATGATTTTCTTGCACTATTGGGGCAATTTAGCAATGTCCCCGGAGTCTATTCCTCACCTCTCTACATAGCACTACCTTTCTTGAGGTACTGGCGAACTGTCCTCACTCCCTGGAAGTAAGAGAACAGCTTTGTTCTTTTTCTTTTTAACAGCAGAGGTCCCAGAAACAAAGCCAGAATTGGCCCCGAGAAACTCGATGCACACGTTGCGAAGTCTGAGCCGGCAGGGAGTCAGTTGAAGGAAAAGCAAAACTTTCCCCAAAGCCATCATTATGGGGAGGACTTTGTCTACAAAAGAAAAGATGAACAGGTCAAATAAAGAGCTCCAGCCCAAGTCCCCAAATCCCAAAGTGGGATCAAATGAGCCTGCCCTGAGCAGAAACCGCCTGCCTCCGTGGCCAAGGCAAAAGCCAAGTAGACAGGCTCCGGGGTCACCCGAGAGCTAGTTACTGAGCTCGGACTCTGCAGCCACCCAGGCCACCTCTCCATCACACACACATCATCATCATCATCACCCCCCATCACCCCACGGGGTGCCCAGGACCTTTCCAGTGTCTTCGAAGGGAAACATATTTAAGACGCAAGACAACAGAATGATGCCAATGCCTAGAAAGGGTATCAAATGCGGGCTTCTTGCTCCTTCCTTGACACATTGTGACCAAGTTTGTTAAATGCCTGCTCTATGAAAGGGCAGCCGGTGGTATGGGGTAGGAGAAAGAACATGGGGCTGAGACTCAGAACGTTCTGGTCTTCTTAGCATTTGCTGTGTGACTTTGGGCTTCTTCTTTTCCCTTTCCAAGCCCCAGTTTGCTGATCTTGTAAAAAGAAATGAAGGGTCTTTCCAGTCCTAGCATCTCATTGAACACGACGGGGCAGCCTCCTCACTGTCCCCTCCCTGCTCTCGCTCTTGCTGTTCTGACTACTGGAAATGCCCCTCCCCAGCTCCCCAATCCAAATCAAAGCCCAGTTTTCTCAAAAAACTTCTCCCTAATTAATCCCACAACTCTGTGTTCCTTACTCCGGAGCCCTTCAGCAAGTCTGTGTTATTTCTCACATACGTTGCCTTAGAACCCCTCGTGCGTGAGTCGATTATCTCTGCAACCGGAGAGCGAGCTCCTCCAGGGCAAGGACCCAGCATCTTTTCCCCGCAGAAACTGTGCCCTTGAGTGTCCCTGTGCTTAATCAGTGTCTGGGTCATGCCACTCTACCCCTCCACTTCTTCTGTTGGCTGAAGTTGAGGATCCACATTGTCTACATGATAATGTCATTCCTTTGCTCTGCAAATATTTGTAGGACACCGTGTTACGTCGTGCTGGACACTGTGTTAGGCACTGGAGAGGCAGCAATGAGTCAGGCACAGCTCCTGGCTTCAAGGACCTCTCCGTCTGACACCCAAGGTCACTCGAGATTGGCCCGGCCTCACCCTCCCATAGTCTCCCACCCAGACCTCCTCCAGCTCAGGATGGCCTTTCTCCCCCTCCTCGATGTTACTCATGCTAAATCCCTTGCTGGGAACCCCTCTCCACTCCTCACCATCTTCATAGCTCTGCCAAACTCTATCCTGTTGGTTGGGATCTAAACACCTATTGTCCAGGGAGCAGGCCAGTGGTAAGGTCACCTGATGAAAGGTGCCTCCTCTCTCCTGGGCCACCATCAGCTGCTACTCAGGCTGCTAACTCACGTCTTGTGCCTGTTGCTTCCCTCGAGTGCTGCACCTGAACCACAATGCGTAGGTACATGCTGGCTGAGCCGACGAGTAACAGAAAACCTGCCATCCCTGGTATTTTCCCTAATTGGATTAAGAACAAAACACAATTTCCTCCTTTTCTTCCTAATACGTACTACAGATCAGTGCTCCAGCAACGAGACCCCAGCGCCTTCCACACAGGAACACGGGTGCCGGCGGGCTGCATCTGCAGGGGCATCGGCCTCTCTGGCCCAGCATCCCAGCCTCTGCCCCCACCCCCTCCCCAGCCCTGCACCCAGGACATGTTCTCATGGATGAGAAGGATGAACGCTCAAACTGCAAGGGACAGAAGGGAGGCATCAGGCTTCTCTTTTTGGAACAGTCACTTCCCCGAGCAGCGCCCACATCCCTGGGCTATCGAGGGGGCAGGGAGGATACCACCAGCACCCCCTACAGAGGAATCCTTTTCTCTCCCCTGATTCCCAGCCTAACCTCATCCACAGCCACCAATACACTATGGTGAGGGGTTGGATCTAAATCCTTCCCCATCTGATTAGGAGTTCCTGGTGGAAAAGAATTATAGCTCTCCCCAAATCTGCCAGCTTGCATGGGACGGAGGCTGAGACCTCTCTTGCGTGGGACCTCTGTGAGTGGAGGCTTTTTTATCCCTTTTCAGACTGGAGCATCCCCACTGCTGGGCTCTGCCTCCCCCATCAGATTGGGAGCTCTGTAGAACACTAAGAACGGTGCTGGGAAGAGATGTGCCAAATTGGCTTTCAGGAGCTGGTACGAGTCTGTTTCAGCACATCACCACTTAGGGTATACTAGATGCTCAGGAAACGGTGTGCTGTTGTTAGTGCCTAGTCAGGCCATACCTAGCTCTTTGTCTTTTTTTTTTTTTTTTTTTTTTTTTTTTTTTTTGTCTGAACATCACCCTTAAAAGGGACATGAACAAGCTGGAGCATTTTGGAGAAGGGTGACCTAAGGATGGTATAGTAGCCTGGGGTGTTCACCAAACCATGTCCCGCTTCCTCTTGGGCACAGCACCAGACTGTTTTTGCAGCCTCCCTTGCAGTTAGAGCAGCCGCGTGACTGAGTTCTGGCCAAAGGCGTGTGCGCAAGCGTGGTGCGTATCACTTCCAGACTTGACCCGCGAAAACCTCCCAGGCAACCTCCACGTCCACCTTTCCCATTCAGTGGCTCAGTGGAGAGGACAGAGCCCCCACACAGAAGGAAACAGGCATGTGAAGTTACTGCACAGAGGGTCCCCTGCTGAATACCCGCCCTGGACAGTTATGTGCATGAGACGCCAACTTTTGTTAAGTTAATGAAGCCACTGAGGTTTTCAGATGGTGTGTTACAGTGGTTAGCTGACCCCAACCAGCACAGATGGACTCAAGACCCCATCACAGGACAAACAGCTGGGGAATCGTCACCCTGGAGAAGGGAAGGTTCAGCAGAGAGCGTTGTGCATCGTCCTC
This sequence comes from Cheirogaleus medius, assembly GCA_008086735.1. Lineage (NCBI taxonomy): Eukaryota > Metazoa > Chordata > Mammalia > Primates > Cheirogaleidae > Cheirogaleus > Cheirogaleus medius. Next base: position 29,981,818 of record VBSM01003215.1, on the reverse strand, counting down.
AAATACTCTGTGTACCATCCTGGGACAGAGCTGTCCTGTGTGACATCAGGGAGCAGCTCTAGGATCAATGGGAGGAAAGTTCTGGAGATACAGATCACAGCTGCACACACGGGAAGGAAGATGTTAGCAGAGCTGACAAGAGGGGGGACGGGCAACCTCAGGGGACAGAGAGCGTCTACCGCTAACTGTGCAAACCGGCGGGAATACGCAGAGGCTACTGGCGCGCCTGCTGGCAGCTTGCCATCAGCTACGTATTGCACCAACACCTTCGAGACCTTGGATTCTATGATTTTATGATCTGTCGTTCCCCACCAGGATGCTGCCTCCTCCCTCAGGCCAGGATGTCCCCAGGCCTCGGCTTGACTCCTCCCCTGAGACTGCAAGCCCTGCAGGAAGCACCCTAGTTCTCCTCCAGAACCTGCCCTGGCTCCTCCTGCCTCAGCACCCGTCAAGGGCCCCATGGTCAAACGCGGGGACCAGGCTCAATGATTAGTGGGAACGCTGATTACGAGGGAACGCTGGATTTGAGTCCTCAAATTCGACATTCCTGAGCAGGATAAAGCGGGCAATGAACGGAGAAATGTAGGCGCAGGGAGGCAGGGGCAGCGGACTAATCTGAAAAGCCACTGGACACGGAGGACAGGAGGGCGGCCACTCCCCAGTGTCCAGCAAAGGCAGCGAGCAATCCCCAGTTCTCTCTGCTTTGTCCAAGAAGGAAGGCTCAGTGGGGATTTCAACGGCATATTGTCACGACAGAGGCCCCGGCTTGTCTCTCTGGAGGCGTTTTGATGTGAGAGTCTGGACCGTGTTCCATCAACATGCACACACCTGCACACTTGCATGCATGCATGCACATGCATGCACAGACCTTTCCACCTCTGTTCTGGCCTCCAGAGAGAGGCCTGCTATCTTCTCAAATGTTCCCCAAAGCCGAGCACCCACAAGCACCCTGAGATTTCCAGGAAATCTGGGGGCTGGGCCTGGGGGAGTGGCAGGGAAAATTGCAGAGAAAAGGGCTTCAGGGCACTTTCCTGTAAGAGTCATTAAGATGTATTAAATCCTGACACCTCCCGCCCTGCCCACACCGGCCTCACCTCCACCCAGGCCTCCCCTTCGCACGTACACCGCATTAGGGCCAAATTGAATTAGAATAATTAACTTTTGGTCACACTTTTAATTTGGTGCAGGAAATAAGAGAGCTAATGGAGATTAAACAAGCCTCCGACTCCAGGGACCAGCTTGGAAGCTGCATGGGGAGGACAGGGCTCTGGTGGGAAGGAAAAAAACCAGCCAGAGAAAAGAGGCTGAGGCAGGTGCGTGGTGAGCCAACCAGCATGTGTGTGCATGTGTGTTTGTGCACGTGTTTGTGCCGGTGTGTGTGCACTTGTCATACATGGAAACATGCTGTGTCACTCAGGTACACATGTCCTCTGTGCGTGTACACACGTGTCTGAAGATTTGCACACGAGTGTCTCTGTACGTGAGTATGAGTGTGCACACGGGTGTGCACACGTCACTTTAAATCCTAGGCAGGTAAAGCTACCCGATTGTTATGGCATCCTAGCAGGTGCCTTCTGACTTAGAAAGCACCTTCACGAATATCTTCAAACCCAGATCCTTCCCACCTGCTAGAATCTCCTCTTCTACAGCGTTTTCCCCAGGAAAGTGCACATCTGCCCACACTCCCCAGTGACGGGGCGCCCACCACCGCTGAAGCAGCCTGTGGCGCTCTGATTGTTAGGAAGCACCTCCTTCCTTCAACATTCACCCAGAGGCCTGGCTCTGCCTCTAGGGTCACACAGAGGCAGCCCAATCCTCCCCAATTGCAGCCCATGAAGACGGTGGCTGTTCCCTTCTGAGCAGTCGCCTTTCTGGATTAGAGCTCCCCTGACCCTCCTTTAGGAGATCACATGACATAGAAGGTCAGCACATGGCACCTAACACTCAATCATGTGCCAAAGCAGGAAAGAGCCAGCTGGGATAGCGCTAATGCCAGAGGGTCCCCGGGGGTCACGTGCTCTGGCTACGGTCAAGTCAAACTTCACATGCATCAGCATCATCTGGTGGGATTGATTAAAATACAGATTCCCAGGCCCTTCCCCAGGAGCTCGGTTCTTTGCATTCTTAACAAGCAGCGGGGCGCTCTGGTGCAGGGGCCCATGAGCCATCATTTAGAATAATGATACAGTCTACCCTCCTCATTTTACAGATAGGGAAACTGAGGCCCAGAGAGGGGAAGAGGTGCTCAGCGTGGGTTAGAACCTAGGCCAGAACCGGCGCCCTGTCTCCTGCTCCCTGGTGCTCTTTCCTACCGTCAACCCCAGGATGAATAAACAGGGACGGCGTCCTCCAAGCCCAGTCCCCTGAGAGAGCCCGTCCCCACCGTCACCTCCTAGGCGTCCAGGTCTAGGAGGGACACACCCTCCCTTGAATCTGACATTTCCACCTGTTCTCACACTTACCTCTGGCCAGGGGGGCAGTGAGAAAGAGACAGGGCAGCCCATGGCTGCTGAGTGAACTGTTCCGGGCCCGGAGGAATTGCGATTCACGGAGGCCACTGTGGCCTTGCAGGGAAGTCCCCACCAGCGATCGAGAAAAGGAGCGAGGTCAAGGCCTCACCACGCTCGCCAAGGCGGGTGGCCGAGCCAGGACAGGGGAGCCCAGCCTGGGGGTTCCCACGTGAGAAGACGAGGCCTCCCTGCCCACGGGGTCTGGCCACGTGCATCAGCCACGCTGACCTGTGCCAGTGCCCTCTGCTCCTACATGCGGACTGGAGAGAAGTGAGGTCCCGAGATCACACAGTTTGTTAGGACAACGCCCAGGCTCCTGGCCCCTGGCCTGCATCCTTCCTCCTGCACCAGTCTCATGCCCTGCTGGAGAAGCCGCCCGGCTGGAATCTTCTCACGATGAGGAAAGACACATAACACATCTAGCGTCAGACCAGCTCTTCACCCCACAGAGTCAGGGCAAAACCCGAGTGCCTGGGAACAAACAGCTCACTTTCTCAGGGTCTCGCTTCCCTAGCTTCCCCCCAGCTCTCTCTGGCACATGGAGGGAGGAGGATGAGCAGAGGACAAGAGGCACCAAGGAAATCCAACCGTCTTAAAGTCGGGGAGCTACAGCCCAGGTACTGTCTGTGGCTCCCTGCGCGTGTGGCCGGGACAGCCGCCCTTGTCCTAGAGGCCTGTCTTCCCTTCCCCGCAGTTGTGCTGGTGGCTCATCCCTACCCCTCCATGCCCTGGTGCCTCGTGTCCTCCTCCTTCCACAAGCATCCTTCCCTCCTCCCTTCCTGTCTTGGCCCTGGGATGAGCGTCGAAGGCGACTCCCGAGTGGAGTGCCGCAAAAGGCATGTGATCGCGACGCTGGCCTCCGGGGCTCGAGGAGGCCTCCCGGAGAAACTAACCCACTCCTGCGCCCTGGCAGGTGCGGGGGGCTTGCCCAGCAGAGGGGATGGGACAGGAGCGCAGCCCTGGGGTCCCTTAGATGGGAGGACGAGGACGGGTATCCAAGGGAGGCACCAGGCCCCGGGGCGCAGGAGGGGACCTCGCAGGCAGGCAGCCTCTGCTTGGACACTGGAGCCCCCTCTCTGCATAAGCTCCATCAAGCTCCTTAACTACCGTGAGCCTCGGGGGCCTTGTCTATAAAGAGGGGACAATGCAGCGTAAGCTGGTGTGATGATTTAAATTAAATTGTGTTGGTATGAACAGTGCTCGGCACCTAATAGGTACTTAACCAAATTACTTTCCTGGCCTCCCTCCTACATGCCTGAGAAGCTCGCTTTGCAGGTCCAGCCCTTCCTTCCCTCTGGGGCTCACCAAGCGGAGGTGAGGGTCACCTGTCCCCGCAACCCCCACCCTTTCTGCCCAGTACAATTCTCTGTGAGAACAGACGCTGAGCTTTGTTACCTTGTCCCCTTATAGAACCTCACTAATGTGGACAAATTTGTCCCTTGCCTCGGCTCCTGCCCCCTTCACACCAGATCAGAGCGATCGTGTTAAGATGTAAGGTCATGGCGCTGTCTGCTCTGAACGCCCAGCGGTCTCACTTGAAATAAAAGCCACAGTTGTGCCTGTGGCCCGCATCTGCTCTGCTCCTCCTTGTCTCTGCCCTTATCACCCCCCACCCTCCCCTCTGTCCTTTCTGCCCCAGTCACACCTCCTTGCTGTGCCTCACACCTGCCAGGCCTGAGCCTGCCCCAGGGCCTTTGCACGTGCACAGATATTCCCGTGGTTTCCTCAGCTTCCTCCCTTCCTGAGCTCTTTACTCGGATGGCACCTGCCGGGTAAGGCCTTCCCAGGCTATCATCTTCAAATCGCACCACCGGATCGCCCAAGTTCCCTCTACGCTTTTCTCCATAACATTCATCATCATTAATAATGCTACATATATTATTTATTTATTTGGGTTTTTTTTTATCTCCCTGCTCTAATATATAAAATTCCTTGAGAGCAGAGAATGTTATCAGCTTTGTTCATTGCTGTATTCCTCAATACCTGGAGCAGTTGCCTGGCATATATCGAACATTTGAGAAATGAATAAGAGGGAGGGAGGGAAAGAGGAAGTTTCATCTTCCTAAAGTCCCTGGTTGCCATCTGAGGTGCTGTGCATCTCATTTCACATAAAGGCAGGGGTCGATCTGTGGCCAGGGTTTTAGGTGAATAAGATGCTCAACATTCAACACTCTCTGCAGCAAGCATTCACACTCACAAAAAGGAGGAGGCAGGTTTCCAACCAGGGCAACCCCTCTGCAGAAGGCTGGCATGAGTCACAAACTCCCCAGTGCCCGACACTCCCACCCCAGGGTGAGAAGCCGTACTAGGCACAGGAAAAACCTCCGAAAAGGAGAGGAGAAGAAACTTGCAGACACATTTTTTTCCTATTGTACATTTCCCCCGCATTCATCCTTATCTGTGAAGAAAGTTGGGAGTGGAGTGGATTTGTTTGGTCTGCAAAAGAGAGTCTGGGATATATTTCAAGAAGGGAGCTCCGTTTCTGTTTTCAGGTGCTTGAAGGGTTTACATCAGGGAGGCAAAAAGATGTCATCTATTCCCACAAAATAGAGACAATGAACCTAGACTGCAGCAAGAGAGACTTGGAGCAGACCCAAGGGAGGACTTCCTACCTATCAAAGAATTGGTACAGGCTTGAGTTCACCACTGAAAGTTACTTAAGCAAAGGAGGGGCTCCCTGACCAAAATCCTTTGGAAGGGTGTTAACTTGTGTGGGTACAGGGGATTAGGCCACATGACCCGTTGGAGGCTCCTACAACTCTTGGGGTCTACCCTCCGTGTGTAGGTCAACACACCAGCACACGCTTAGAGGCTTGAACACCCATGTTCCTCCTTGGTGGGGCTCTGCAGCCCACCTGCAGCTAGGCTCGCCAGCCCCCACCCTCGACTCCCTCTGCATGGCAGGGACTGCCAGGGGAGGGGCCCTCCGTGGTGGGCAGTGGTGTCCCCACAGACAGGCAGGAAGCCAGAGCAGACAGCACTATCTCCCCATCGCTCCAGGCAGCCACCTCCGAGCCCGCTGCCTCTCAGGAAGCCAAGTCAGGAAATTAACCGAGAGCCCAGACGCCTCCAGACACCTGCCTGGAAATTCAAACCTGGAGCAGGTGGGGGCTGGCTGGGCAAGAGCACAGAGTGTGATGACAGGGCCTTCCTGCAGGGGGCGGTAAGGGGCAGCATCACAGATAACCAACCTGGGCTGCCTGGGAAGGGACCACCAGGGACACACACAGCCAGCGTGTCCTGGGAGCACAGTCCACCTAACAGCGGGAGACCCCAGAGCAGAGGAGCCCTGACCGCTACTTGGTCTCCCTGCGGCCCTCCAGGGGATGCAGACAGAAGGGACAGAAGCAACGGGGAGGCTTCTCCTTGGAACCAGGGGCTGCAAAGAGGCTGCACTACACCGAGGCGAGCACAGATTTTAGCTCCGAACCTGGGTTCACACCCACACGTCATCACCTACAAGTTCTGCGACCTCGTGTCTCTGTTGCCTTCAATGAAATGGGCATAGGAGTAGCATCCTGCATCAGTCACGGCAGGCCAACTGTCCTAACAACTAATCCTAGACATCTCAGTGGTTTAACACAATAAAGACATAGTTCTTCTTGTTTCCAGTTTAATTTCTTCTTGTTTCCACTGGCACAATCCGGGTAGTGTGATCCTCTTGCAGGGAGGCCAGGAAGTGAGGTCCACTGTGTGTCAAGAAGGAAAAGGAACCGGGGTCTGGGGAGCACATAGTCATGCCTCTGCCCCACTAGCTCTCAGGTTGTCGGGATGATTTGAGGAGCTGAGGATTCTATGCAAATAAAATGCACAGCATGCGGTAGGCTCCCAGCGTGCACTAATGACTAATATTCCTTGAGGGCTTGTCAGGGCTCCATGCCCTGCTATCCATCTAGGACGCATTCTCTCACTGCATGCCCATGTGTTGGGGAGGAAACTAAGGTACAGGGGGTAATGAACTTGTGCAAGTTCACAGTTGCTGGCACTGGGCTGCTGGCTGCAGCACCCATGCCTTGACCATTATGCCACACTCTGCGTACGTCAGTCTCCAAGTCCCGCATTCACGCTGTTCTGTCACACGCAACATGGTCACTCAACAGATCAGAGACGCACAAAACCTTCTCTGCACGACAGAGGAAACCACCCGGGCACCGAGGAGAAGTGGTTGCCCAGAGCCACTCCGCTAGCAAGTGGCAGAGCCAGAACTAGAACCCAGGTCCCATGGTTGACGGCACAGCATTCTCCCAGGGAAGGAAGCCACTTAGAGACGCTGGCAGAAATCTCTGTTCTTGGCTCTCCTGTCCCTGCCTGACAATGTCTCCAGACACAGGTGAGAGATGGTTCTGGAAGGCAGGAGCTAATTCTCCCAGATGACCAGATGGGGGAGGAGTGTGAAATACAAGCGGATAGTCCTGTCCCCCTGGGTGCCTGAGGAGGGACGGGGCCTTGGAGGGGAGTCCAGTGACTCAGCCTGGAGCTCCAGCTTTGCCACGAATTTGCTGGGTGGCCCTTAGCAATTCTTTCCCGCTCTGAGCCTCAGATTCCTCTTCTGGGACGGCAGCTCAGGAGTAACAAGCAATTCTAACATGCATTCCCCAGCAACCCGTGGGGAAGGTGGGAGGATGGCCACCGTCCTGCAGCCCGGCCACACAGCCAGGAAGAGACAGCCAGGGCTCAACGCCAGTCCTGTCTAGTGCCAGACTCGGGGCTTCCTCCCGGGGCTCCCCATTCCGTAGCCGCAAGCTACCCCCAGCCAAGATCACCAACACTTGGCCCTCAGCCCAGGGCGAGGCTGCAAGGAAAGAGGCCCCCTCTGTTCTCAGGAAGGGCGTCACAGATCGGAGCACGTGGAGGCAAAAGACATTGACCTTGCTCTCAAGTGGGAGTCCCCCTGGAGTCCTCTCTCTCCCTCCTCCCCATGGCCCATCAAACCCCGAGCAATGTGGTCCAGTTTGGGAGGAGACAGAGGTGTCATGGGAGGCGCCCTCCAGCAGGCCAGCAGGCTGGGGGCCTGGCGCTGGGGAGGGCAAGTGTTGGCCAGGGACCCTGCCCTGCTCGGCACAGAGCGATTTTTATAGCCGCCCACCCCCACCCAGCCTGACCCCTCCCTCTCCCTCTCCTCCTGCCTCCAGGGGTCCCCTACATGGTTAGCATCGTGGCCCACATGGCCCTGTGCCCATCCCCTTCCCTTCCTCCCCACTGCCACCCCTTTGGGTTGGGCCCTGCTCATCTCTTTCTGCTGCCGGTCCCCAGACTCGACTTTCTCCTCTCCAACCCATCCCCCAAAGTGCTGCCGGGATGATCTTTCTGACAGATCGGCCATGTCCCTCTCCTGCTTGAGACCTTCCATGGCTTCCTGAGCCTCTTAGGACAAAATCCAGACTTCTCAGTCAGGCCCACAAGACACTGCCGTGGCTCCCATTACCCCGCCACCCCTCCAACTCAACTTCTGGCATGCTCTTCCTTGCCGCCAGTGCAGCAAGAACAGCAAACCACTCGAGGTTTCCCTGAGCACATCTTTGTTCAAGCCTTTTGTGACTTTTCCCAAGCTCTTTCTTCTGCCCGAATTGTGTTCCTTAAGAAGTACATAGCAAACTCCTGTTCATCCTTCAAAACCCCACTCAGATATCATCTTCTCTCTGGAGCCTTTCTTTACTACCTGCTTCCCCCAATAGCACTAATTATGATAATAGTTAATATTCATTTATACTTTACTAATTACAATAAAATTTAACATTTAAGCATTACTTATTATAATAATACTTAACATTTATTGACAATTAGAATAATACTATATGCCCAGGCATTGCCCTAGACCCTTTCCATGTCTCATTTAATTATCCAAACCTGTGACAGTTTTTAAACTGTCCCCTCCTCTTAAACCTGGGAAAGTTTGGGACGGCCTCGACCAACGCAAGTGCAGAAGAAGCGATGCGCTGCGGCTTCCGAGGCTGGGTTCTGAGAGGCCATGCGACTTCCACCTTGGTCGTTGAAACGCTCACCCTCCCACATTTCCCCCCGGGACGCCCCTCCAGCACCCACCCACCATGCCGGGAGAAGTCTGAGCTTCCAGGTGACTCCAGCCGTTCACATCACGTGTAGATACTCAAGTCTCCCAGCTGAGGCCCCGGACATCGGGGAGCAGGGACGAGCCATCCCATCGTGCCCTTTCTGAATTCCTGACCACAGAACCCTCCACGCATAATAAAACGGTGGTTGCTTTACCCCTCTGAGTTTGGGCTGTTTGTTACCTAGATTACAGTCCACTCCATTTCACAGATGAGAAAACTGAGGCAAAGAGTGGTTAAGTAACTTGCACAACATCCTAAAGCTAAGAAGGAGCCGAGCCAAGATTTAACCTCAGGCAATCAAGTTGAGCCCCGGCCTTGAGGGCAGGGCCTGCATCTCATTCCCTCTATCCCAGAACTGGCTCAGTCCTTGGCACAGAGCCGAGGCTGAGGACAGGTTTGCTGAACTGACCTGGGCCCCAGGGGGCAGTCCCTGCAGCGGGGAGGGGGGATGGGGCCCCCAGAGCTAACGAGCCCGCCTTGGCGATCTCCCCTCCAGCGCTGCCCTGCTGACCCCAGGCCCCACCCCGCAAAGCCTCATCTCTACGTCTGTTGAAACTGATGATCTTCTGCCCACCGGCTCCCTGCGCCCCAGCGGCACAGCTGACATCATCATTAAGGACAGCCACCATCAGCACCTCTCAGTCCAGCAGAGCCACGGGCACATGTCATCGCTGACCCACACCCCCCGCCACCTCCCTGCCACCAACAACACAGGGCAGCCCAGCCTAGAGTCAAGCATTTGAATCTCCACTAGCTGTGACCGTGGGCCCCTCCCCTCCTGGGTCTGGGGTCAAGTCTGAGGCCCCCAGATGGATGGATCCACCCTCGATGGACTCACCGCACAGAAGAGGACACAGGACCAGGAGTCGGTGCAGACAGGTGTGTGCAGACGTCGGCTCCATGCTGGGGACGTCACCCACCCCCGCCTTCCTCTGGATCTGCCTTCCTCCAGCTCTGAGAGGAAAATCTCAGCATGATTCCTTAGGAGTAGAGCTTCCAGGGGCTGCACAGGCCTCTCGGGGCTGCTTTCCATAGAAAGGGACGTGTCCCTCAGGCCCACTGTGCCCTGGGTGACCTCAGGCAGGTCACTCGCCTCCACCAAGCCTCACCCTGCTCACAGGCTCATGGGAGGCTGGACCTTGCGAACACCCTTCAGCCGAGAGGCAGGGCGGGCATGCGGCCAGGGCCAACTCAACTGATGCAAGGAGGAGACAAGGAGGACGATAAAATAGCTAACATTTGCTGACATTTCTCTACGCCCCAGAAACTCTTCCGTGTGCTTTACCTGCGTGAATGTAGGTATTCATCCCCACAACCCTAGTAGGTAGACACTGTTATTATTCCCATTTTCCAGATGAGGAAACTGAGCCACAGAGGGTCGGGTCACTAGACCAAGTTCTTGCAGCTAGCAAGGCAGACCAGACCCAAGCCTTGCCCACTTACCCCTCAGCCCCAGCGTGAAGTGCCTCACACAGCATGTGGCACCCAGTAGGGGGCCAAGGACGGCTAGCCCCCTTCCCATAGAGGGGCCAGAGGTGCTGGGACACATGGACCCAGGGGCCACAGAGGGGGCCCCACCCCTCGTCCAGAGCAGTGGGGGGCAGACCCTCCCCGCCTGGAGGTAGTGAGGCTGGGCCCAGCCCGCCCCACCCCGCCCTGGCACCATGAGGATGGGGAAGCTGAGGAGCCATCTCCAGCTCGGCTTGTCCTTTTGTCCTTCTGCTTGCATGAGAAAGGGATCCAAGAGTTATTTACTGCAGAGATTTCATCAGGATGTTCTCGCCCTTACTGTACATCCTTTAAAGGTGAAATAAAAGTATCTAAAGGGGAAAAAAAGCCTTTTTATTCGGCATCGTAAAAGCCATTGGCAGACGTTCCCCTGGAAGGGCAAAAAACAGCATAAAATTCTGCAGTGACATTGTTCTGGGAGGATCTTTGCCGCCAGCCTGAGCGTCCGGAGGGGTGACTGGCGGTGGGGCTGCTAGCAGGGGCCCCGCACACGGCGTCGGACTCCCCGGGGGCCTGGGGGAGGGCCTGCTGCTGCCACCCTGAGCCGGAGACCAGGTCAGCACAGAGTGGGAGCTTAACAGACACTGGTTAAATTCGAGAGCGAGTAAAAGAATGAGCACGGGAGTGGGCTCCTCCCCAGCAGGACAGAGTGCCATGGCGCCCAGGCTGGCCACCGCCCCCTGAGGCCCGCGCCTGGCACGTCACCGACAGGTCACGCTCTCTCTCACTTCTGTCCCTCTACCTGAAGGGGTTTTGACCCAGGCCACCTGCCTCCAGCATCAACTTGTCCAGATCGACTCCTCAAGTCCTCATTCCCAGCCCTGATCCCCTAAGGGGCCTCCTCCTCCTCCGCAGAGTCCTCCCCTCCGTGCTCCTGCAGGCTCTCTGCTCCGTGCGTGGTAGGCGCCTGTGTCTCTGTCTCCACACACACGCACGCACACGCACACACACAGACACATGCACACACACAGTGTGCTCTTCAGGAAGGGGACCCTGCTAGGAAATGCACAGTAAGCGTTTCTCAGATAAATGAATGAACGAATGAATGAATGAGTGACATTCGCATAACCCTTGACACCTTATGAAGCATCTTCCCACGCACCACTTCAAGACCTCTCTTAGCCCCCAGGTGGTAGCCAGCTTTGACATCATAAACTTCATTTGATGGGTGAGAAGACAGAGACTCAGAGAAAGCAAGAGGGTTGCTTAAGATAAAATGAGTGTGAGTGCTAGGGTCTGAATGTGTCCCCCCAAAACTCATGCATCAGAATTCTAGCCCCCAAAGTGATGGTATTAGGACGTGTGACCTTTTAGGAGGTGATCAGGTCATGAAGGCTCTTCCCCCGTGAATGGGATTCGTGCCTTTAGAAAGGAGACCCAAGGGAGCTTGGGCACTCCCCCACCATGTGAGGACAGGTGAGAAGATGCCATCTATGAGCCAGAAAGCAGGCCCTCACCCCACTGAATCTGCGGCCACCTTAATCTTGAACTTCCTAGTCTCCAGACTGTGAGAAATAAACATCTATTGTTTGTAAGTTACCTGGTCTATGTATTCTGTCAGAGCAGCCCAAACAGACTAAGACAATGGGTGTCCTTGAATCCAGGTCTCATCTAAATTCAGTTTTTTCCACTGTACCAAGTGGAAATTCACAAACTGTCATTCTTGCTCACCACACACACACACACATATAGAGATGCATGCACACACCCAGACACAGATGGCTACACACATACACACATGCACACACGTGGGTGCATGTACACATAAGCGTACACGTATGCTCACACGCACGGATGCATGTGTGCATGTGGGTGTATGCAAATACAGACAGACACGCATGCATGCACATGAGCAGAAATGATAGGGCTGAAGAGAAAAATAAGAGTTGAGAAGAGAGGGAAGAAGTCCCAGAGGCCTCCCTCAATGCCTTCCACCCACCATTAGGCTTTGCCTTTGATTTTTCAAGTTTTAATTTTCACATCATCAGTTACTACATCAAAGCAATTTTACTGCAGGTGCCCTGGACCCAGGTTGTTTCCAGCAGCCCCGATTCCAAATTCCCCTTCCCACTGGGCCTGCGTTGCCAATGGCATTTCGCTTCTCATTAAATTCTACGTGGGGAGCATGGGGAAGCAGAGGAGATGGGAGCAAAATCACCTCTCACCTCTGTTTCCAACTCTTGTTCACTTCTGTTTAAATGCTGCTTAAGGATTTACGCTCAGATTTCTAGTTAAACGTGGCAGAGCAAACCTCCCTTCCCTGCCTGGGCACCGGGGGCCTTGTGGAGACACAGTGAGAGAATGGATGTGGAGGGGCTGTGCAAACTCACAAGTGCTGTGCGCACATGAGCAGCTCGTTCTGTGCCCCTCTCCCTCCCGATACCTCGCTAAGTGACTGGAAGGGATTTCAGTAAGACATGAACCTACAAGGCGAAAGAGAGCAGGAGAGGAGGCAGCCCGCCACAAAATTTTCGATGCTGAGAAGCAGGTAGATGAATAACGACACCGTCTTTTGTCAGCCAGAGAAGGCTGAAACCTAAGTCAGCAGTAGAGGAAGCCCAGGAAAAGGTTAGCTCTGGGCAGAAGCCCAGAAAGTCTCACGTCCTCATGACACCAGCTGCTTCTGAAAGAGGGGCTCCAAGTCAAGCTAAAAATAGAAGCGCTGCAGGGCACAATGTCACACACCTGTAGTCACAGCTACTTGGAAGGCTAAAACAGGAGGGTCGCTTGAGCCCAGGAGTTTGAGGCCAGCCTGGGCAACATAGGGAGACCCTGTCTCTAAAAATATTTTTTAAACAAAAACAGAAGCATTGATTGAAAGTCCACATGAAGCACTTAGACCCTCCAGTTACCGCCCCCATTTCCCAGCACAAGAAAGAAGAGAAATGGATCTGTAGGACTTTAAAATCCAGAATACAATCAAGGCCTGGCTGGGGGCAAGGTGCTGAACAGAAAACAAAGGTATTAAGTAAAAGTTCCCATGCCTTCCACTACTACTCAATACCTGGAACATCCTCTAGCTTCTGCCACCCAAGCTGGAACTCAGGGGATTCCCCTCTAATGAAACAGTCCAGCCTAAGGCTAGACCGAGAGGTGCCATCCCCCCAGTGACATCCTCCACCCCAACTGCCCTCCACCCCTACCTGCCACAGGCCAGGCGCATGAACACAGAGCTTCCAGGCAGCCGGGGCCTCCAATACGAAAGATGGAGACCAAAAAACCACGCAAAACAAAACACCTGGAGGAAAGGGGGCTGAGATTAAACAGAAGAAATGCAGGAAGCAGCAGAATATTTTAAAACCCTCAAATTACCCTCTAAGAAATAAGAGAAGATATCGCATCCATGAAAAAAAAAAGGATCCTATTTTTTTTTAATTAGGGGAACAAATAAAAGGAACTTTAGGAATTAAAAGAAGAGAGAGATAGTATCCTATTGGAGGGTTGGTGAATAACACTGAAGAAATCTCCTAGAAAGTAGATCAAAAAGAATAAGAATGATAAACAGGAGAAAAATTTTTAAAAATTTAGAAAATCTGTCCAGGAGTTCCAACATCCAACTAACAGGAGATCCAGGAAGAGAAAGGAATTGGAGGCAAGACAATTATCACCGAAGTAACTTAAGAAAATGTCTTAGCACTGGAGGATAAGAGATCCCAGATTAATGGATCCCTTGATACTAAACCACTTCCCTGGGAAATTTCAGAACACTAAAGATAAAGATACTAAAACTACCAGAAAAGGAAGAGGAAAAAAGAATCTGGCCATATGCAAAGGATGAGGAAGCTAAATGGCATTAAACTGCTCATGAACAATCTCAGAAACTCTGTCTCCCATGTTTCACCAAAATAAGGGCATAAGCCAAGAAAGAAATGAAGGCGTGGGACCCAGGAAGCATGACATCCAAACAGGAGGGAAGCAAGCCAGATTTGGGGAGAGGCAGGGGGGTGAAGCAACCCTCGGATTTCAGCTTTGCCAGTGCATGAAAGAGGGGGAGGATGGAGGGCTCCCTGAGGGACGTTTCCAAGGAAAGAAATAAAACCAGAAGACCATGGGACACCTTTGAGCACATCAAGAACAGATGTGCACGTCCAAAACGGTGTTTGGGGACTCCAGGCCCAGATGAAGGGCTCTAAAGTGTCTTCTAACCCTGAGATGCTAAATTTCTTCACCTACCACCCTCTAACTGAAAGCAGTTTGCAGCTCATCCTAAATCCCAGCTGGTTGCTATGGAAATGATGGTATGGATAAACAGAATGAATACCTTGGACACTCATTTCTTTCCAAACCTGAGCAGGGGAAGCTATTAAGGTATTGCTTACTTGGAGAAGATGTGAGAGACATTACATTAGGGTTTAGAGAAGTTGTTGACTTGTTTTTTCAGAATCATCCACAGCAGAGTCAGGTCACCTGGCAGGGATGGCAGATGGCTGGGTAAGAAGTTTAGGTGTGAAACTTCACCTCCAGTGAAAACTGCAAGGCCTGGAATTTACGATGTTGAAAGAATTTCAACCATGAAGCTCCAAAAAATCCCAGACTCTGAGAATGGGTGGGAAAGTGAGAGATTATGGAGTGCAAGCCTTTCACTTATACAGAAAGAGCTGCCCAAGGTCACACGGCAGGTGAGTAGGAGATCCAGAATGAGAACTCCATCAAGTGCTTCCAGAACCTTCTCCATGGAGAAGTGTGTCCCTGAAGTCTTGGGATCATCTGGAGAGTCTGACAGGAGAAGTGGCGTGTTAACCCCTCTCCCACCCTCGGGTCTTGGCCGTCCTGCTCTCTTCATTCTCCAAACTCCCCATCCCGCCCCCAGCCACCCAGTCCCAGCCTGCAAGGTAATTATAAAGAAGTTAAACCAAATTACACACGCAGGGTTTATTTTGTGTTTTTCTGCTGCTGCTGTTGCCAATTATGGTGCAATTAGAATGCCTTCATTAGCAAATGAGATTAGAATTAACATTGTTAATTACTTGTTCTGTTAAATGGGGAAGCGGGTGTGGCGGGGAGGGCCCGGGGTGGGTGGTGGAGGGAGAGAGCACATGGCAGGGGGAGGTTTGCAGGCCCCAAGGGCTCCTGGGCCCGTGGGAACCGAGGGAGGAAACCGAGTCACTGAATGTCAAGACACAGGCGGGTGAGACGGGATGGAATCTGCCGGGACAGGAGCACAGGGCTTCACTCCTTAATAACACTCCATCCTGTCCGTGGAGGACTCGGTCTGTGCAGCACGTTACAGTCATTATTCCCTTAACCCTTGCAACGTCATAGGAAGTAGGTCTTGGTATCCCCAGGTTGCAGAGGAGAAAAGTGGCACTCAGAGGAGTTAAGTGACTTTCCCCAAGTCACACGGCTATAGCAAGTGGCAGAACCAAGGCTTCTCTATGCCTAAGCACCAGGACCTTTGGTTCTCATGGGAAAGGGAGGCCCACATGTACATCATACTTACGTAGTGATCGTTTTAAAGCAACTCATGTGATGATCAAATTTTCCCCAAGCAGAAAACAAATTACTAGCCTCATTTTTCAGATGAGGAAGCTGAGAGCTTAATCAGGGGTTGGCAAACCGTGGCCTGCAGACTGAATCTGGCCTGCCACCTGTTTTGTGTAAATAAAGTATTATCGGAACACAGATAAGTCATTTATTTACGTGTCATAAATAAATAATGTTTGTGTTATTTATGGGTTATAGTTTGCTCTCAAACTAAAACAACAGAGTTGAGTAGTTGCCTCAGTGACCTATGGCTCAGCAAAACCCAAAATATTTACTATCCGGTCCTTTGCAAAACAAGTTTGTCAATCCCTGGCTTAAATAATTGATATGAACTCATACAGTACATGCTAGAGGCCCTGGCATTTGAACCCAGCTCTTTTGACCTCCAAATCAGACTCTTCAGCAACTTTTGCCTGGAAACAAAGGGATCAGTTCCAGCTACACTAGGCTTCCAGTAAGCTCAAAAATTTCATTGCCCCCAAGGAAAGAATTGTGGCAGACACTCAGATGAATCTGAATTATTTCATCCTGGCTTTGGAAATTCAATCAGGTTGACTGCTTTCCGCAGCCAACAATAGAAAGCCCAGTTAAGAGTGGTTTTAAAAATAAGCATTTTATTATGTCTTGTATAACAAGTCCAGAGGTAAGGCAATTCCAAATTTGGTTAATTCAGCTGAGTCCTGGGTCACCATTCAGAACCTGGGTCCTTCCTGTCTCTTTATTCGCCTTTCCTCGGCATCCTAGCTACTCCCTTCGTGATCTTAACATGGCTGCCAAAGCTCCAGACATCACATCCTCACCCAACAACATCCAAAGGTGGCAGGCAGGGGCAGCTGCTGCTTCTGGCAAATCAGTTTTTCAGATCTTCTGCAAAAAGCCTTTCCCCAAAGGCACTACTTCCCCACCAACAATCCTCCCCTCTGTTATCATTGATCAGAAATGTATTACTTGCCTATTCGTGAATAATCACCAGCAAGGAAAATAAGTTTATTATATTTGGTTTAGATAAGTCAGGATTCATTCCTGGAGCAGAGGGAGTCCCAGGCTCCCCTGGAAAATATGGCTGCTAGTATCTGAGTTCTGATAGCAAGAAAGAATTGGGGGCACGGGGCAGGGGTGAAGGGGAAAGGCAATGAACAGAAACTTTAAGTTTCCAGTTGGTCATGGAGAGTCCTAACCACCCCTGAGGTCTAGGAAGCAGACACAGCCCACGTACACTGCACTGTTGCTTCTTCTCACTGCAGCGGGGCAGAAGAGCCAAGGGAAAGGGTTCATCTCCCCAGCAGCTTGGCCTCAAATTAACCCATAGCACAGGCACAATCCACGCCCACGAGAGACCTTTTACTTTTCAGGCTTCCCTTCCCCTTACCCACATCCCAGCCCAGAAAGGCAAAGGTTTCCTAGGCACTTTCCCCTTAGCTCTTGTTCTCTCACCCCGGTGTTCAGTGAACTCACAAGCCATGAGCTATGCCCAAGGCCCCACGTGGTGAGTTGGACTGACCAAGCCACCCCTTCTGAGAGGTGCTCAGACCCCCAGCCCACTTGTGCCAAATGCCACCGAAGTGGCAGTGCAGAAGGCCTGGTCTTGGCCAGGTGGGCATGTTCTGAAATGAGGAGCTTTTCTCTCCCTTCCCACCTGGGGTCAGTTGGGCAATTTATTCTGCAGTGGGGGCCCTGCATTAACCACACACACACACACACACACACACATGCATGCACACACATGCACACGTGCACACACACGCTACCTACCGGCCCTTTGACTTTACTCACTGCCCAGATGTCAATAAACATTTCCGCCTCTAGCAATTGCTCTAGTCTGGTGGTTTGGCCCTGAAGATCTTCATTTCCCTTCCTGGTGCTATCCCATCCCTGTCACTGCTGGATTTTTCTCAAAAAGCCTCTGAGTGGTTTCTAAAGTATTGAGCTTCTCCAGCTGCTGCTTGGGGCAGTGTGGGCTCTTCTGTCCCTTCCTCCTTGCTCCGAGTTGTTAGGACTCGAGAAAAGGCCTCAGATGATCCATGAGGCTCCCAAGTCCAAGCCCTGTCCCTTACTGCCAACTCCAGCCACGCAGGAGTCCCACCTCCCAACAAAATCCACTCTCCCGCCGTCCTGTGAGATGCCGTGGAGTTCACCGTGAACTCGGGTGCCTGGCAGGTGGGGACCCCAGAGGGGAAATCTAACTCACTCTAAGGGGGAATGGCCAGGCCCATGGATCGGACATAAACAGGACAGATCCCAAAGGACAGAAAAGGAAGAGGTTTAAATGACCTCTCTTTCTAGTTCAGATTTGGAGGGGACAGTTCCCCTGGTGAAGGTTTATGTCCTTGACCCTCCAGGACTGGGGTTGGACTGTGATGCAGGAATAGGATTGTTGAAAAGTAATTCTGGGCTCCCTTTCTACCTACAGGGTGGCCGTCCTCAAGCTCAGCTTCCCAAAGGGTGTGTGGCTGTCCCCAGCCCATCTCAGACCTGCAACTTCCTGTGGGCCCCAACGACCCCAGATGCTGAGCAACTGTTTCTTGCCAACTCCTACCAACAGCCAGCCCCAAATCCAGACTGCCTGGAGTCGAGCAGTCTCTCCCCTATAGACACGTAGACGAGTCTTGGGTGGGAGGTCAGTGTCTCCCTACAGGCAGCAAACTCACTCCAGTATCCAGCGTGTGGCCTGGAAGGAAGTCCTAGGATGATGGGAGGCGGAGGAACCCCAGCCTTCCCTTCTCTTACTCATCCCTTTGTAAATTTCCTCTTTGTAAATTTCTGCTTTGTAAATTTCCTCTTTACCGAATAGAGCCTCTTCCCAAATGCCTTGTAATGTTCGGAATTCCCACTGCCCAAGCCCTGGTCCAGGACTGGTAGTCACCCTGAAGATGTCCCACCCAGCGCAGCAGGGAGGTTGTGGGAAACAGGGAAAAGGACAGGAATTGCTCGAGCACCCAAAGCATGTCAGGACTTTCTGTAAGGGAGGTACGCAGCCTGGGAGGTCAGGGGTCTGACAGCCTGAGGATCTGTTTCTTCCTCTACGGAATGGAAAGAATAATAAGAGCGTTGGAAGACTGAGATGAGGGAGTTGGGGGTTATAACCAGTCAAGGGGGGCTTGAGAAGCTTCAGTCCAGGGAGGAGCCAGCCCTCAGTGCACGTGGAGATAAATAGGGGAGCCTGGAAATGTGAATTGGGGCCAAATCCCAGAAGCCTTTGAATGCCAGGTCAGGGGCTCTGGACTTACCTGACAGAGCATAGGGAGCCATTGAAGGTTTCTGAGCAAAGGAGTCACCTGTTAGAGCCACGACTCTAGCAGAGACATAAGGATGGCTCACAGAAGGGAAAACTGTAAACATCAAAAAAATAAAACTAAACCCCAACAGAAAATGAAATTTGTTCTCTGTCATCTTAGTGAAGAGAATATTCCAGTCCCAGGCAAATGAACTTAAAATGACTAAAGACATTCCAAGGCGTGAGCAGGAGTCGGGGAGCTGGGCCAGATGATGTGATCTCTCCCGACCACTGGCAAATCCATCTCCCATAGGTTGCCCGAATGAAATGTCAGCTGCAGGCCAGATCCCATCCACCTGACATTCCTGTTAATAACAAAGCCTAATTAGCATGGCTTTTAAGCATCCATTACATTAATTTAACGCGAAAATCTAATGGAGCTTTATTGGAATTTTTCTCAGCAAAATTAACCCTGCGGGTTTCTTACACATGTTTTCATTAGGGGCTGTGAGCAGTGGAGAATTAGAATGAGCCCTTGTGGTTTTCACTTTAGTCCAGTTCCTCTGCCTCCAAGCCCCCAAGTCTGCAGGTCTTTGTTTAGAAAGGCTTTTGTCCCCCACACCAAATAGTTCTCATAAAAACCACTGTGCCAGTGGGAGATTCAAACGCCAAGCCCGGAGTGGATGCCTGTCTAATTCAAACACATCCCATCCCATCCCAAAGGCCGTGGTTCTGGGACCCTGAAGAATCCCAGGATATCAGGACAGTGTCCCTAGACAGGGAGGCATTCGCCATCAAGGCATTTGACCCAAACCCATTCCCCACTCCCCTTCTCCTAGCTGGCTTCCAGAGAGGAGTGGTCACGTAGCTCAGGCAGAACTACAAGCAACAGGCAGAAGCCCTTGTAGAGCATCCTTCACCGAACAAAAATGCAAAACTAACTAGAAGAATGCCCTCTGCCCATTCACCCTTCCCCCTTCTTCCTGCCTGGAACATGGACGTAGGACCTGGAGCAGTAGCAGTCATCTTCTGCCGTGAGGATAAAAGCCCCAGGCTCGGGGTGACAGGATGGAAGCCCAGGAGGAACCTGGGCCACAGGTGCACGGCTGAGCCACGATGGCACCAATATTCCCCAGTCTGTGCCTGGGCTTCTTGTTGGACAAAACAAATCTCACTTGCTTAAACTCCTGTCACTCAGGATTGCCATTACTTTTGCAGCCAAAGCTAATCCTAATTGATATACCTGGATTCTGGTCCTAGATTCTCTGTGACTTCAGGAAAGTCCCTGGTTCTCTCTGACTACAAATTTCCTCACCTATAAAATAGAAGGATGGAATAAATCATGTTTTTTTAAAAAAAAAACCCTTTTTTAAGCAATGAACCCTAACAACCCCACCCTCCCCGATGAACTTGTGTTCCATGAGAAGTTACGAAAACCTAGTCCAGGGTTGGGGGTGTGTCCGGAGAAGGAGTCCTGGAGTCCCGGCTCAGCTTTGCCCCACATGCACCCCCACTCCAGAGGGGCCACAGAGACACCTCCAGGAACCCCAGTGTTCCAAAGGGCACAGTTTGTGAAACCACCAACCTTGAAGAGGGCCTTTTTTATGTGTGTCTGATGTCATGAGGTTCTCCCTGGAGAAAGCATCAAGTGGCTCTGAACCTAGAAGCCAGTGTGGTAGAAAGTTCTAGAGCAGGGCTTCTCAAACTTCAGTGACCTCTCCAATCTCCCAGAGATCCCGATTAACTGCAGATCCTGATTCAGGGCTGGGGTAGGGCCTGATTTCTAGCAAGCTCCAGGTGATGCTCACACTCCTAGCCCATGGACCACACTCTAAGTAGCAAGTGCACATCATCTTCATCATTGGCATCATCACCTCCCGCCAGGCCATTGCACTTGCTCTGTAGCATCTCCTCAACAGGTGGACAGCCAGGGACAGAGCACATCCCCAGCAGGTGGACAGCCTGGGATAGAGCACATCCCCAGCAGGTGGACAGCCTGGGATACAGCACATCCCCAGCAGGTGGACAGCCTGGGACAGAGCACACCCCCAGCAGGTGGACAGCCTGGGATACAGCACATCCCCAGCAGGTGGACAGCCGGAGCCAGGAGAGGATGGTTTCAGAGTTGAACAGATGGACATTTGAATGCTGACTCTGCCATTTCACTGTGTGATTTTGGACAAGTTGCTGAGCCTCTCTGAGCTCTGGTTTCTTTAGAAATGGCAACTATGAGGTTCACACTGCACAGTTCCAGGCTCATCGTGGATACCAGGAAGCTAAGTCACACACTAAAGCCAGGCAGGGGCTGCCGTTGAGGCCCAGCCTGGCCCTCCTGGAGGACTCAGTCATCCTTCTGGAACAAGACAACCCAGCAAGACAGAGCCAGGGTTGACACTGGCCGGGAGGGGGCACAGAAAGCAGATGGTGGGAGGAACTGGGGGAGGGAAGGAGAGAGTGGGGTGGGCATGTCAGAACATTTTGACATTCAAAGAAAGTGCAAATTATATGCCAATGGCATCTCTCTCTAACAAGAATGTGATTGGATAAAAATGCCTCTCCCTTGGGGACGTCTCCCATCTCGGCAGCTTAGAAGTGGGCGCGATCTTGGCTTCCCACCGCCCTCCCCAATGCAAGTCGCCAAGATAGAAAAAGAAGTCATCACAGAGCCTTAGCAATCATCCGACCTAATCCCTTCCTCCCATTTTGCAGGTGGAGAAATTGAGACCCAGAGAGGTTAAACAACCTGCTCAAGATCACACAGCAAGTTGGTGGATCTCTGGGCAGTAGCCCAGGTCTCCTGTCCTTGACTCTATATCAAATGGCGGCAGGGCATGGGGGTAGCACTAGTGGCCCTAAGGAGGAGCCAGGCTGAAGGAGGCAGGAAGAGCATGACAAGATGCTGTCACTGGGCCAACTAAGACAAAGCCCTTTTGTTGGGCCAAGCAGCCAAGACAGGAAATAAGGATGTCGGGGCTCTTGCTCCCCAATTAGTGTCAGTGTTTCGGTGTAACTCAGCCCCCTGCAGGTGGCAAGTCTGGCTGCCTCGGGGAGCCCAGCTCCTCACCAGCCCCCTGAGGGCTTTGGCACAGCCGACAACTGCAGAGTTTGAGGACTGGGGTGGGACCCCACCTGCCACGTCTGCCTGCCTGGGTGGTGTAGGAAAAAATGTCACCCACGCCCAGCTTCCAAAGCCATCCCTGCCACACACTGACCATGTGAGCCTAGGCAAGTGCCTCCCAACTTTGGCCTTCAGGCTCCTTAGCTGTAAAATGGGGACAGAAATTCCAGACACCAGGAACATTCGATCATCCACAAAGGCACAAGCAGGCCCTCAACATGTGTAGCTTCCTGCCCTCTTCCCTGCCATCTGATGACACACACACAGACCCTGCCCTTGGGGAGTTTCTGGTCTGATGGGGAGAGAAATTTAGCCCTTGAATAATTCAGAAGCCATTTACTCTTGGGTACCTGGGATGATATTTTCCTAGCACCCGCAGATTTCTTTCCTTTTTTTTTTTTTTTTTAAATCAGAATTAAAGTTTACTCACGCCAAGATCAAAATGTGTTTGCCTTTCTGAGCTCACAATGGAGGTCAATTGAGGAGAGAAGAATAGCCAAAAAAGAAGACTTAGAAATTACTAAGTCATACTGGCCAGGAGTGGGCTCGCTCCAGCCACCCCCATGGGGCAGGGTGGGCAGCAGACGGGCCAAGGAGAGGAGGAAGCAGCCACCCTGCAGGCTGCCAGGGCCTCCCTAGACCCCATGGGCCAAAGGCCATGCAGGGTGGGCAGCCCAGGCCAGAGAGAACCAGGGTCCTCCCAACCTGCTCAGAGAGACAGGAGTGCTGAAGCCAGGGTGGCCCAGGGCTCATCTGGCACGCCAGCAGGGAGAGCAAAAGAGCCCTCGATGGGAGTCAGGAGACCTAGCTCTTGCCCCAGTATTGCTACTGCCAACTTGCTGTGTGACCTTGGGTTCTCGCTGGTCCTCTCTGGACCTTATCTGTAAAATGTGGGGATTGCATGAGATGGCCCTAAGGTCCCTTTTTGCCGAGTCCCTCAAGGCCAAAGGAAGCTAAAGAGAGCAGAACCTGTCCTGGACTGACGCCTGGGCCTTGGCCGCACGGTATGTGGGTTAATGTGTCCTGCCGAGCAGAGCTAACACGGGGCCCTGCTCCTGCTCCAAGCCATCCAGGGAGGATATGGTCCTGGGGGTAGGAAAGGGAAGCCCCACCCTGGTTTAATTGCATACACAAAGACCAAATGGAAATGTAGAGCCAAGAGTTAACTTAAAGGCAAGAATGGTGCTCATTTGGGGGGTTATGCAAATTAATTACTGCAAAGACTTCTGGGAAAAATGATTATCTGACCATGCGAAGAAACAGGATCAAGGATGAGAAGGGGGAAGACTCCAGGCTCTGCAACCCTCAGGACCACCCCCTCACAAACTGGATCCAGCCGTGCAAGGCAGACAAGCTCTTCCCACATCCCGGGGGTGGTGAAGAGAAGCCTGAAGAGCTTGGGAACACAGCAGGGTGGAGACAGAGCTGTCAGAGGCCTGCCCTGCTCTGCCCTAAGCACCTAGGAGGCCCTGCTGTAAGAGCCACTCTGTTTGCTCCTTCCTGGGAGGAGGGGTGTGGTGTCCATCCTCCAAAACTGCCGATGATGGTTCTTTTTTTTTT
>VBSM01003215.1:29930451-29952365 GCA_008086735.1 Cheirogaleus medius | reverse complement strand
TGGAGCTTGCCCCGGAGAAGCACAAGGGCTGCCCGACTAACCCTGCTGGCCGGTCCGGGGAGGCTGTGCCTGAGACGGGAGGAGGCGCTGAACTTCGCTTGTCCCAAATAGCACCAAGGACCCCGGTGATGGGGGGAGGGACGGGGAGGGCAGCTGACCAGCCAAGGGGAAGAGCTTGCACAAAATCGTGGAAAAGTGAGCACTTAGCACATTCCAGGGATTGCCAGTAGCTCTGTAAAGAGAAGGAAGAGTGTCAGCCAAGGTCTAACATACTCACTTGCAGGTAAAATGGTTTCTGGGGCAAGTGAGTGAGGCCAGAGAAACCCTCCAGGAGGGACTTGTCACCTTCCTTGCACTGTGGCTGCAGTCTGGTGAAGCGGGTGGGATCCTTCTCAGAACCAGGCGTTTTAGAAGCATGAAATAAAATATATAGGATTGCAAAGGAAACCAACTTTATCAAGGTATCAGCAAAAGACTTTTTAAAATAAATGCATGCTATAGTAATATATGTGCCTTTTATTAATGTATTAAATGACAAGATCTAGCGGCAAGAAGTAGCAGTGAACAAAATTGCTTTTAAGATATGAAAACATCTGTAATAGGGTATAAAAATGCCTGTGATTTCCATCAGTGACAAATCCCCAGCACTGCTAATTGTACTGTGGGTTTTTGCCCACATTCATAATGAAGGGAAATACTCCATTTCAGTTCAAGGTTAGCGAAAATGAAAATGTAGCTTTTCCCCAGCCAAGTTCACAGATCCCCCTGAATTCTCTGCACACTCCCCTTGGCTCTCCATCACGCCAGGAGAGAACCCCCTGCCCTGCACAAGGGCCTAGCTTTGTTCCTTCAGCCCCGTGGTTAAGAGCATCCAAGCCAGTCTCTCTGCAGGCCCTGGAGCAAGACACTCAGCCTCCCAGTGCCTCAGTTTCCTCGTGACTGTGAGGATCCGGTGAGTTAGCACATATCACAGCAGTTAGAACAGTGCCTGGCACATAGTAGGTGCTCAGTAAATGAGGGCGAGCTATTTTCATTCTTAGGCTCAGCCCCTAAAGACAATGGGGAGAGAAAGCCACAGACGCGGGGCATTATTTACTAACTGGAGTCGTGTTAATAAGCATGCGAAGCACAATTAGCAGTCATTTCCATGCTGAGGTTTGCCTGACTATAAAAGCTTCACATTTCTTCTTCCCTGATTTTTCTGCTAATTACAACTGCCGCCGTCCATCGCAGCTGCCACAGGGACGCCCGTGTTGGCTGCGCATAACGTAGTTGTTAAGGCGGCATAATGGCGCACGCTGACTAATTGGCCGTCATGCCCGGGATAAATGGAGTCACGCAACAGAGGCTGGCCAGGTCCCGGCCCTTGGACCCCGAGCTGCCCAGCCCCAGCAAGCTCCCAGTGTCCCAACCCCTCCCTTCCCAAGTCGCCCCATAGGACCACCATGAAAGGGTGCTGGGATAGGAGTGCTGAGCTGGGAGGCTCCAGGGGCCATGGCTGGGGCCAGCCCTGCCTCTAATTTGCTGTGTGGCCATGAGTTAGCCACTGAGCTTCTCTGGGCTGCACTTCAGTCATCTATAAAATAAGGGTGAGGGGTGTAGGTCTAGATGTTCCCTAGGGTCCTTCCAGCTCCCACCTACCGTACTTTGATTCTTCCATGGTCGGTTCTCCTTCAAGTGTCTGGGCGGCCGTCCCCAAGTCCCCTGGGGCACTGCAGCCTACTTGAAGGTGAGGAAGGGCAAGGGTGGGGGAAGTTTGGCAGAAGCAGCCCTGCTCACCAAATAGCTCACCTGGAACCCCACCCTTCCCCACCTCCTTGCAGTTAGCTGAGGCCACGAGACTTGCTCTGGCCAAGCAAGGAGTGTCACTTCTGGGCTGGAGCACAGAGGAGCATGGAAGCGTGTGATTGTCCTGTGGTCTCCTCCTGTCCTGGGGCCAAGAAGGCCTTGTGGTGAGATGGAGGAGTCGAGCTGGGCTGGAAGCAGCCCCGACTGCCAAATTGGAAGACCTCGGGGAGGTAAGAAGCAACCCTCATGCCATTAACATTTTCAGGCTTATTGTTATCACATCGTAACCTGGCCTCTCTCTCCTAACATGGGTACTGTCCCAAATGGACCAGAAATACATCAGCAGTCCCAAGGGCTGGGGAGCAGGGTAGAGCTGGAGACAGGGGACACTCTCGGGGACAAGAGGGAGTTTTCACTTGGTAGTGAAAATGGGTCTAGCGACGGAAGAATCGTGGGATGGATTTCAGGATTGCGAAGGAGTGTTTGGGGGGTGGGCTTTACTCTGGGGGTCCCCAGCCCGTCCTCAGGCCCCCATGGCAGAGCTGCGGGCAAGGCGTCCCCACGCTGCAAATAAATAAATAAAGAGCCTGACTTTGTGTGCAAAGGACGAATGCCAAGTTTCCTCTCTGGGGCCCTCTCCCAAGCCTCCGTATATCACCTCCCACCACCAGGCTGTCAGGCCTGCCGCCTCGGCTCTGCGTGGCTGTGACAAACACAGAGGACAACGCATTGTCTACACCCTCAGGCCCCGCAATCAGGGAGGGGGTGGAAAAAAATCCATGGAAGCCATTCCAGGATTTATATTTGAAAGTGTTTTCCTTTGTCAGGGGAGAAAACAAGCAGATGTTCCTAAAGGTGAACCTCATAAATCAGTGCATGTGTGTTAGTGCATTGTGCCCTTTTTGGCAACCCGGCTGGGTTTGGCTTTTGCACCAGCACCTGGGCATGCATGAGGACAGGCACCCAGCCGACCGGCTTCCCTGCATCTTACCTCGATTCAAATCACAGCCTCAACTCCCTCTCCAGGAAGCCTTCCCAGATCCCAGCCCTTCGACTCAAGCTCTGGCCCCTTCTCAGCCCCCAGTGAGTTTTGTCATTCCATAATTGTTTATGTCTCTTCATTCCGTCAGATCAGGAGCTCCCCCAGCATAGGGACCTGTCTCCCCATCAATCCAGGCACTTGGAAGGACAGACAGCAAACCTCCCCAGCCCCATCCCTCTGGTGGGTCGATTCACCCCACCTTCAAAAGCAGGGGGAAAAACATGACTGCACCTCCTAAAGCAAGGGTTTCAAACATGGAGAGACACTTTTGAAGTGTGAAAGTACACACAAAATGCTTGCACATACTTGCAATTTTCCGGAAAGAGGGACCATAGGTTTCAAGTGATGCTCAAATGCATTTGTCCAGAGCCATAGTGAGACCTTTGAAAGCACCAAGCACTGGAAAGATTGTAGCAATTCCCTATAGGCGTGTGTAATTAAAAACAAAAACAGCAGCGAGCTCTACAACACAAAGTTTCCAGATGCATAAGTTCATCAGGGCTAAACATCGCATTTTTTGCTCATGCCTTTAGTGCAAGCTAAGTCCCCTTAGCATAGAGGCGACCCCCGCCCTGGGCCTGCTGTGGAGGAAAGGTGAAAAAACAGTTTTGAGGAAAGGTTGGAAGCAAAGCTGGTGACTCCCAGGAGGGAGATGGGAAAATAGAACATGTCCCTCCCAGCCTCTGAGGTCGGCAGGCAGGTGGGGCGTTAGGCTAATCTGCCCCTGAAAGCCTCTGCTTCCCCAGCCTGGACAGGAGCCAAGGAGGTGAGGCCATGTCTATGGTTTCTGGACTGCAACCAGACACAGAATGAAACTCTGTAGTGTCAGCTGGGCTCTGCTTGGCTTGGGAACCAGCCCTTCCTCCCCACAAACCCACCCCTACCCTGCCCCAGCCCCCCCTCTCTGAACCCAGGAAAGCACCTGGAATGTTCCAGTGAAGAAAAAATTTAGGGGCTCCTGAGAAATCCTGCACCGCCTTTGAAAAGCCATCAGCCCTGAATCTGGTGGCCCTCATAGACCCCAAGGCCACTCAGCCCCGGCCACACCAAACACACACCATGTACATCCTTGGAAGCCAGGTCACCCAAAGCAAGTAGGACTCATCTGTGTAGAGGTGAGCCAGGCAGAGAAGATTCAGTAGGAAGAGCAGTGGCCCGAAAGTCAGGACCCCTGGGCTCAAGGGCCAGCACCACCACCAACTTGCTGTGTGACCCCAATAAGTCCTGACTCCCTCTGAGCCTCAGTTTCCTGGTCTGCCTATCAGTATTTTGTTCAGACTTACTCATTTATGCAGCAAACCATGTCTGCTAAACTAGGTGCCAGGTGCTGTCCTGGGTCCTAGGAGAGGAGAGCACAGGTGAGACTCAGAGGTGACTAAGAAAAACACTGGCCCCAGCTCTCAGGGAGCCTGTAGCCTAGTGGATAGACACTAACAGTTATGGAGCACCTACTGGTCACCAGGAAAGCCCTGTGGCTTAGCTACTAGTATTACCTCCACTTTACAAAAGAAACTGAGGCTCAGAGAGGCTCAGTAGTTTGCCCAAGGTCACACAGCTAATAAGCAGCAGAGCCAGGATCTGACCCGTGCTCTTAACCCCTATACTATATAACCTCCTCGTGCACGAATACCTCTAACGCATGGCTGAATGTGACAAGGCCTATAACTGAGCAAAGATAAAATACCATGGGCATTCAGGAGAGGGAAGGCTTCCTGGAGGAGCTGGCTTGTGACCTGAGCCTTTGCAAGACAGGGGCCATTTGGACATGCAAACATTTAGGGAAGCGGGGATAAGAGATTCTACCAATGGAAAATTCCAACAGTGCTTGACCCTCACGCCCTGCCAGAAACCCCAAGCACAGACCCAAGAGAGCAGCAGAGCCCAGGCCGGTCCCCAAACAGCAGCACCAACGAAAGGTTCAAGAAGAATGAGCGGCAAAGTGGGAAGGAGGAGGCAGGGAGGGTAGAAACACATCCCAAGCCAAGTTTTGGCTGAGCTTCTAGAAATGGGGCCAGGGAAAACCCAGGGAGGGGGGACAGCAGGGAGGGAGAAGTAGTACCGAGTACCCGGGCACGGGGGCATCTCTGCACTGCGCCCTCAGCACCCGGGCAATCAGACCCCGATCCTGACCCACGCACCCCACGGAGCGACGTGGGCCCGTAAACTACAGTGTTGGGGAGGATATCTGTTGACGTGGAAAAATGCTTCCCTGTATTTCAAGTGAAAAGGCAGGTTGCAAAATAATCTGTACGGTATGATGCCAGTCTTGTAAGGGGAGAAATAGCTGCACGTAGTCCGGAAAGATATACACCCAAAATTTCAACAGTCGTTATTACCTCCAGGTGCTAGATTGGAGGTTTTTATTTCTTTGCACTTATCTATATTTTCTAATTCATCTACAATAACAGGTATTATCTGTGCAACTTTTTAAAGTTTTTTTTTAAATAAGGTAAATATATCAAGAATTTTGGCAGGGTGGTGTGGGCAGGAAAAGAATGGGCCAGCCACCTGGGTGCAGGAGGTGGGGGAGGAAGGAGGGTGGGCGGACTCAGCCAGGATGGGGGTGGGCTGGGGAGGAAGAGGGTGCCTCCCTAACAGGACAAAGGACTTGGTATGAACAGTAGCTCTGGAGCCCTGCCTCCTCCTTCTTTTGCTCCCCCAGTCTCCTCAGGGCCCGAGGTCTCCCTGCCCTCAGAAGGGAGGGGTCTGGAAGCCTAGAAGGTCCATAGAGGGTGGAGGAGAAAGATGGAGTCGTAGAGAGTCCCCGAGTCCTGGGGACAGATGCCGGCTTGGAAGGCTCAGCTAGGGTGTGTGAGAGGAAGGAAGGCCCCAGAGTCAGAAGTGGGCCTGGGAAGCCCCCTGAGGAGGGATGTCCCACAGAGTCTCCTCCAGGCTGAGGCAGGTGGCCCAAGGGTGACAGGAGAGATAGCCTGGAGGGCCCCTGAGATGAAAATGACCCAAACCCCATTGGTTAGCAACTTCAGGCTGGCTGGGCGAGGGGCCCCGTGGAGCTCTTGGCCTGGTGGGCAGAGGGAAAGGTTTGGTGAGCCCCAGGCAGGGCAGGGAGGGCAGGGGACCTGCACTTCCCAGCCTTTCTGACGGCAAGACTGGAACGACTGAGCAGAAGCCACGAGGTAACTGCCTGTGTCACTTGGGTGTTTGTGATTCTTTGCTCCAATCTGCCATTGGCAGTAAAACCCTTAAAACAGCCAGGACTCTTCTTGACCGGCTAACAACCAGAGCTCCCAAAACATCCACAGGCTGCCTTTGTAGGTAGTGAGCTTCCTGTCCCTGGAGGTATGCAAACAGAAACCAGGACACTATGCTGGCCTGCTCTCAAGTGTTATGTGCCATAAAGAGCCAGACTTCTGGGGTCCCTTCCATCCCTGAGAGCCTCTAAGTCAGTGGGCGTGGGTTTTAGAGGCAGTGGCCGGGAAGAGGCAAGTGGCTAAGAAGGAAATCGGTAAAGGCAGACATTCCCCTTGGCCTCCCCGGTCCTCACAGACCAGCGTTTGCAGGATAAATACGTCTGTTGTGGGACTGGCCCAGCCCTGTAAGCCCACCTGCTTGGGTAGAGGTGGGGGTCTCTGGCCAGCCTTGTTGGATGTGCCGTGCGGGTTACCTGCCGGGTACGAAGGGGAAGCAGCAGTGAGTCAGCTCCAAGCCACAGGTCACGGGGATCCTTGCACACCGAAATACTGGACCCATGATACTAGTCTTCTGGCAAACAAATCAAAGTGAGAGCACGAACCTTCCACAGGCGTTTAGCACTGCACAGAATCAGCAGAAACATCGACTCCCCTGTCGTGCATAGACACAGGGGAGTCAACAAATGTAAAGAGGAAAAACGCTATAAAAAGTTGGGTTGGTGATGCAAAACCAACAATTAATACTAATTGTAGTCAAACCGACTGCTCACCATTTCCCCCGTATGCAGCCTAGTATCTATTATATTTGTTGTTAAACAGAGAGGATTTATAGGGAAGCAGAGCTGGGCTTGCTCTAAGGAAGAATTTCCCAGTAACTAGTGCTGCCCAACCGTGGGACCTGCTGCTCAGGGCGGCTGTGCACTCCTCGTCCCTGAAATGTCCCAGCAGAGACCAGCGTGACGGGGGCTTGCTGGGTCCCTTCCACTTGCTCCTCAGATCCACTCTCTGTCCCCAGCCTGCTCTCGCCCCGGGAGAGTGACCTGCCTGGACCCCATCGCAGGCTTTTGTGGCCTGGCCCATGGGGACGGGAGAGGCACGTGTTTCCCAGGCTTCCTCCCTGCAGGGCCACCCTCCACAGAAGGTGACAGCTCCTCCCTGAGCAGCCTGCACTGCACGGTCTCAGCTACCCCTGGCTTCTGGTCACTGCTCCAGAAGGTCACGGCTCTCACCCCTCACTGGCTGACGAGGGCCACAGCCGACGATGCCTGTCACTAACCCCAAGGTCCTGCACTACCCCGAGTGGTTTGTCGATGTTTCTGCACCCTGCCCACCCCTTGGTAAGTCGTTCCTTTATTAAAAACCCTCGCAGCATTATCCTAATGTGAGTGTGCCGCCTGTTTCCTGCTGGGATCCCGACTGATACAAGGGGATCCCTAATCGGACCAAAATATGACACGAGGTAGCCTCTCCACATCGCCCAACAAAGTCAGTCGTTCCAGGAAGTGTGAGTCAGATCCACTTTGTCGTCGGCTTTATTTCATTATAGCGCTAGACTTGATGTTCTCGGCCGTTATCAGCTGTGGCTCACAACTTCCAAAACCAGCCCATTTGTTCTACAGACAGAGAAACTGAGTCCTAGAACCTTCCCCAAGACCACAACCAAACACAGAAAGCCAGGAACCCCAGGGCTCCACCCCAGGTGACTGCCTCAAGCAGAACAAGCCAAGTGGGCCCTGCCAGCCTTCCCTGTCCCCCAGCACAGCTGAGGCTGCACCCCCTTCCCTCCCCAGGCCCCTCCTTTTCCAACCCCTGGTGGGGGAGGCCCCCGGGGAAAATGATGAGATTTTTATAGCATTCCATGGTAAGCACTTAATAACTCTCCAGGCTATAGATCTGAGCTTTGCATTGGGCTGGGGATAATTCACAGTAAAATATGACTTTTCATTTATCACACTGACGGGTAATAAATACTTCCCAGTGAAACTTGGACACGAGAGGAGGGTGGGGTGAGCAACCATCAGACGAGGCTCCACGACGGGGTGTTGGGGTTCAGGTTTGGGGCAGGTGGACCCAGGGGCTGAGCAAACCCGAGTCTTGGGGGGCCCAGAGCCCTGGGGCCAGGGATGCCACAGTGCCACGAGAAATTCCCTCATGACTGTCAGCCAGGGCCACACCTCAGCTTCCTATCAGCTTTCCATCATCTCTGGGAAATCGAGTGCCTCCCCCCGGAGCCAAACCCTCCAAAGGACAGTGTCTAAAAGGCACGGCAGATGCCCTCTTCCTCCCTCCCACCTGTCTCTCTCCACCTGGTCTTAAAGAGTTTCCCATCCCCCCAGCCTCTCCAGCCCCACTGCCACCATGCTAATCATTGGACATTTGGGTTGGTTTTAAATTTTCCATGACATATAATAATCATAATAGCTCCTGTTTACCCAGAACCTGTCATGGACCGGAAGCATTTGCTCATTTAATTCTCAAAGCCGCCAAGGCATCACCGCCATCCCAGCTCTCAGGCGAGGGCACTGACACTCAGAGGGCCAAGTGACTTGCCAGAGATCATACTGCGATGACGAGGTGGCATCGGACCGCAGCCCAAATCTGCAAGGAACGGCAAGTCCCTTTGTCTTAATGGCTCTGTCTCAGGTCGGGCTCCCCCAGAAGCAGATCCCAGACAAGGATTTGAGTACAAGAGGTGTATTTAGGAGGCGACTCCGGGAAGCACTGGAAGGAGGGGTTGCGAGACAGGGGGAAAGGAAGGAGATAAGAATGTGCTACGAGCGGGTTTCCACGGAGGGCAGCTGCGGAACTCAGGGCAGGAGAGAGCAGGCCTCAGGGAGATCCCAGGCAACAGAGAGGGAGCTGGGTGTGCCTCGCCACTTCCCGCAGTCCCCGTGGAGGGTGTGGGAGGGTGAGCAGGTTCTGCTAGCCAGAGAATGCTCTGGGACAAAGGTCTCAGGCTGTAGGCTGGCAGTTGGCAGCCACAGGCTCCATGTACATGGAAACAGTGAGTGCCAAGGGATCTAGGCAGAGCACTGCCTCCCTGCTCAGACCCCAGCCAGACCCCCATTGTCACCTGCCTGGACAAATACCCATAGTTTCCTAACTGGTCGTCCTGTCTTGGTCTTGCCCCACCTGACACATCCTCCAGCTCCAGACAGGAAGCACATTCCACCCCAGCCCACATAGCAAAGAACAGGCTGGGAAAGTGCTGTCTCCACCAGGAAGGCCACCTTGCTGATGTCTGGAGGTACATCCCTGACTGCACAAAGACAGAGACCCCACCAGGCCTGGATTATCTCTGAATCTTCACCCCAGGCCTAAGGAGCGTCTGATGCACAGTCATCGTCCATTGAATCTTGCTGCATTTGAAATAAACCTCCCCAGGTACAGTTTGCCGTGAGCAGAGGGCTTCTCCCCAGGGACACCCTGCTCTATGGCCCAGCCCTGCAGGGACAGGGGTGCTGGGTGCTGGCCCAGTCCTGTAGCCCCTGAGCCTGCCCTCGTGAGCCTCCAGGGAGTAGAGACCCCTCACAACACAGAGGACCTGGGGGACTGAGTCTGAACCCCATCTTAGCATGTGCACACATGAGCACACGTGTACACACACACACACATACACAGTGTCCAGAGCTGAGCCCAAAGCCTGACTCTCAGCCTCAGTACGTGCTGGTCTAATGCACGTGTAAGTGATTGAACTAATGAATGGATTAATCAGTGGGGCCATAACCTTGACCCGAGAAATCCCCTGGACCAGCCACCACATGAGGTTGCTGAGCAAGAGCAGATAAACTCCGTTAAGCAGAGTCCTCAGCGCAGTGACTGCCCCGCTTGTTTCTCTCCTGTCCCTCCACCTGGCCCGGGGCGTTGAGGGCTACTTCCCACCGTCTGGATCCACAGAGCCCGCGCAGAGATGTGGAAGGTCCCCAAGACCCCACTCGAGAAGCAGCCTTAGAGAGTTGAGCCCACTCCCTGGAAGGGGAGGATGGGCATCCTGCTTCCCTCAAAACTCTGGACACAGAAGCAACCTCCACCCACCATCCTGCGACTCTCTACCCTCCTGTCCCTGCCTGGCCCCCAGGCCAGAAAACGAGCCAGACAAACCCCGTCACCAGCATTATCTAAATCCATGATTCGGAAACTCTCTCGGGTCCTGAGTGATCTTCACGACCCACTGCTTTTAGGGGACAGGATGTGAGTGAACCCATTTCCCAGAAGGTAAAGCTGAAGCTCCGAGAGGGACAGTAACTCTCCAAAAGCCACTCCGGGGACTCTCTCCGCTGACCCCTGGCCATAGGCCACCCCGCCCCTGATACAGCCCAGATGTGGACGAGGATTCACCTCCAGCAGCCCGCGGTGCCGCCCAGCCCCTGCCTCCCACTCCGGATTCGAAGCAAGGAGCAATAAACAATTTGTGGCGTTTCTCGCCTGTCGGAGTGGATTTCTTGCTTACAGAGGATATATGGGTTTGTAAATAATTAAGTACGGCACTCAGCTTCCAGGGCCCAGGACTCCAAAAGGCACAGTGAAGCGGAGGCAGAAGTTTCCCGTTAGCAGCCAAGCCAGAGAGTCCAGGAAGTTTCCTCCTCCTGCCTGAGGACCCGACAGGACTGGGCTCCACTTGGGAGCAAGAACCGGTCTAGAAAGGCCTTCAGAGACGATCTGGGCCCAGAACCTCATTTCCAGGCCAGAGAACTGAGGGCCAGAGAGATTCACCCAGGGCCCCTGGAGTCTGAAGCCCTGGGAAAACGGCAAAGGTCCCAGATACAGGCCAGATACCAGGGTGAGTTCGGCTCTGCTCCTTTCTAACTGTGTGACCCTAGGCAAGTCACTGTAGCTCTTAGTTTTTCTCTTGTGTCAAATGGCAACCTTACATATGTTGATGCCTCCCATTCTACAGATGGGGGAAAAAGTAGATGATGAAAGTGAAAGCTATTGGTGAACTTCAGAGAGCTACAAAACGATGGGATCTAGAAGCTAGGCCTTCTGCCTTTGGGTTCCAGCGTCATGCTCTCTTTTCTCTCTCCTCCACCTCCTCCTCCTCTTCCTCCTCCTCCTCTTACCCCCACTGCCTCCAAGAAAAGACCAAAGGACACATTCAGGAAGCAGCAGGAAAACAAGGTTAAATTAGAATTAAACAAAGTGCCAACTTCAGAAGAGCAACAGAACTCAACAGAGAGGCGGGTAGTTAACACAGCCGGCTGCAAGAAGCGCAGGATTAAAGGTCAGCAGACTTGAAGCGTGTCACATCTCGGGACCATGAATAAGCATCATCGCTAGCATTTACTGACTGCTTGCCATGTGCCAGCACTACTCTGAGTTCCTTACACCCCCTGTCCCTTTCAGTACTTACGACAACCCAGTGAGATAAGGTACTGCTGTCCTCGTTTTATAGAATGAGAAAACTGATGCTCAGAGAGGTTAAGTAACTTGACCAAGGCCACACAGCTAGTAAGTGGCGGAGCCAGGATTCAAACAGAGTGGTCTGCCTCCAAGCCTGCACTCTGAAGCCCTCTGCCTTTCTGCCTCCTTACAGCACTGCAGGAGGGCTCTCTGGTCCTGAGGGACTCCATGCAGCTCAAAGGCAGCAGAGAGGCTTGTGTGCATAGACAAAGGTATAATTTAGTGGAGACGATGAAAAGAAAAAAATTCCTCTCACCCCTGCCCCTGCCTAGATACAGAAAAGAGCAAGGGAAGAAGTTGCATAACTTTTCTGTTTTGGCCTCTCGGCTGCATAAGTCACCCCAGGGCCAGGGAACTGCAACCATACAGAGGGAGCACAGGCCGACGTTTGTCACAGCCCCCTGCTCATGATAAATGTCCCCTCCCCCCGTCGAAGCCCAGGGAGCTGGCAGCCCTCTCCCCAGCACACACACGCCAGCCCTCGCTCTGGGAACAAGGCCTCCGCTCTAGAGAGCTTCTTTTTCTCCCCCCACCCAAAGGCCACTAAGGATCTCGGCCCCCAGGATCTTGGTGGTTAGATAGCAATTTCAAGGGCCCAAGGCGGGACCCCCACCAGGGGCTCAAGTCACAAAGGCCAACAGGGCAGCTTCCCACAGCCTCTCCCCTTCCCCCTGAGGTCACTTCACCCCGGAGCTGGGGCTGCCTGGAGAGGCCTCCTGGAGCCATGGAACCATCTCCAACTCAGGAGAGCAGGTGGGAAGCAGCTGTAGCAACAGCCTCATCCAACGATCCCACGTGACACAGAGAAACGCAGGCCCAAAGAGCAGGAAGCCTAGCGGAGGTCACAAGGCACATTGGGAGCAAAGCCCGGATGAGAACCGACTCTCCTGGCTCCTGGCCTTTCAGTAACCATCCCTCCAGCCTCCAGGCGTGGCCGTGCCGTCACCCCCCAGACCCCCACAGCGTACATGAGCCCTGAGCTGGAAGCTAAGCTGCCACAGGGCCTGCCAATTTCCAGTGGCTCCCCCACCCTGGGGCTGAAAGGTGCAGAGAGGCAGCCCGGTGCAATGGAATCAGCCCAGAGCCTTAGCGCCAGGCAGACCTGGCTTCAGTCCCAGCCTGGCCATTGTATTAGCTACCCATTGCTGTGTAACGATTACCCCCTAAAGCTTAGCAGCTTAGAACAACACAGTTATTATCTCACAGTGTCTGTGGGTCAGGAATGTGGATCCAGCGTAGCTAGGTCCTCTGCAACAGTGGTTTCTCACGAGACTGAATCAAGATGTCAGCCCAGGGTCTGCAACCTCATCGGAGGGCTTGATTCGGGAAGGATCTACTTCCAAGCTCACTCACGTGGCTGTTGGCAGGATTGTGTTTCCTACAGGCTGTTGCAATGAAGGCCTCCGTTCCTGGCTGCATGGGCCTCTCCCACCCGGCAGTTTGCTTCATCGAAGCATGCAAACCAAGAGAGCAAGAGAGTCTGCTAGCAGCACTGAAGTCACAATCTTTTGTAACCCAATCACAAAAGTGACATCCCATCACTTTTGCTGTATTCTGTTGGCTAGGATCAAGTCACTAGGTCCAGCCCACACTCAGAGAGAGGGAATCACACAAGGGCATGAGTATAAAGAGGCAGCCACCACTGGGTCATCGGAGGCTGTCTTACTGTTAGCTGTGTGTCCTTGACCACATTCCCTAACCTCTCTGAGTGGCAGTTTCCTCCCCCATAACCATGGGCATGGAGATACTGTGTTTGGCATCAGGCATGTAGACGGTGCTCAAGAAACAGTGGCGATTCTTGTTCAAAGTGCTATCGGTAGCCTGGGAAACTCAGACAGCAATGTCGTGCTCAGGAGCAGCCAGGGAGTCAGATAATACTAAACACCATGCAGGGATGGAAGGCAAAGTACATGGGCCTTCCCAGTCGGCAGGGAAAGATCTGCTTGAGAAACAGAGGAAATCACTTGTGTAGTTGGATTACAGAGGCAGCGTAACAGGGAGCATTTGTGGCATAGAGAAAGGGGGA
Organism: Cheirogaleus medius; assembly: GCA_008086735.1. Lineage (NCBI taxonomy): Eukaryota > Metazoa > Chordata > Mammalia > Primates > Cheirogaleidae > Cheirogaleus > Cheirogaleus medius. The sequence goes on along the minus strand of VBSM01003215.1, from coordinate 29,938,960 downwards.
CACCTGCAGATGCTGGCTGGGGAGCCCTGAGAGCGAGCCACACAGAGCTCCCCTACACATCACAGCTGCAGGGAGAAGCCGAGGACCACCGCCCTCACAGCCAGGGATGTGGGCTTCCGAGGAACTGGTCTCTCTCCATTAGGATCCAAAGGGAACCGGCGCTGGGTCCAGCACAAGCTGGCTGGCCGATCACAAAGGACACTCCTAGCTCGGATGTTTGCAAGCTGTGTCCCACCAGCCAGCCATTGGCAAAAGATAGGATCTATGCAGGGCAAGGACTTTCCTGGAGAGCTCTGCTTCCCTGTGTTAAACAACTGATTAAAGCCGCAGCCAGTTGCGTAGGCAAAGAACAGAATCCCAGAGTATCCACGCTAGGATGACCTTAGAGGATTACAGAAGGGATGTCGGGGATCCATGAGTCTGCATATTTTGTGGATGGAGAAAAATCGGTCCACCATCCTGAGACAGATTAAGAACACAAATGCAGTCCAACCCTCCCATTTGGCAGAGGAAGAGGCTGAGGCCCACGGGGTAGCAGGTACTCTCCCAGGCTGTCTTGCAAGGGAGCTAGAATGAGAACCCAGGTCTCCAGACCCCCTGGCCAGCCCATTTTTCACCTTTCTTGGGTAGGCTTGAAGCCCAGCCTTCACCTGAGGAAGCTTAGACTATGTTCTCCCAATAATGCACCGACGTCTCTGAACAGTGTTTAATTATTTCGCAGGAGACTCGCTTTAATGGGTCACTTGAAACTTAAAGGGTTTTTAATAAAACCTCACAAGCTCTGGTGGCTCCAGCCCCCTCCACATGCTCCCCTTTGTTATTTCTCCTGATCCCATGAAGATATAGCATTTGTCACTGTTTCATTAGGAGCCGCGGTGCCCTATGTTATTTATGAGCTTGCTATTTATTGAAAATTGTATTTTTGAGGGGGAAGAGGGGGGAGATGAAGTTTATCACAGAGAAGACTTGGCAAGAAAATTAGTGACATTTCAAAGTACCCAAATCCCTACTCCTGTAAAGACTGATTGAGTTCACAGTCCCCAGATGTCAAAGCAAGACTAGAAATCCTGCTCTAGGTGGAGCTTGTCTGGGACAGGTCAGGGGTGTCCCTTGATGCCTTGATTATCCTTAGGAAAAGACAATAGATTTTATAATCACCCCCTTGATCTGACCTGTATCTGTCTTCTTTAAAAAAGAAAAAAGCTGTTTTTATTTGAAGTCATATATGCACAAGGTTAAAAACAGTATGCTGCTAAACTACTTCCTACTCTCTGTTCTGTTCCCCCTAGGCAGCCACATCTAACTTTTTAAAACGTCTCTTCTTATATTTACCTCCATTTTTCTAAATAATATGCTTCTACCGATATTTCTTGATTCATCAATTTCAGACACAATCTATTGACTTACTGCTAGAACAGACAAGGATTTATCTCATTCACACCACCTCCATCCCTCCTGCCATATCTCTATTTTTAGTTCTTCTGTTGGTTACCTTTGTGATCTTCCGTCCTCTAGAGATGCACTTTGTAAAAAGAGAATCTGCACTTTCTACAAAGAGGATTTACTACGCCCATCCTTCCCTTTACCTCACCTCTCCCACTTCTACTTCTTAACTCTGTCGTCTACACTACTTTTATGTTGTAAAAATTGATAATATTTACATATATTCTGTAACCATAATAGGTCTTTCGGATTGATTCTAAAGGTTGAAAACCACTGAAAAGTGTTTTCATTATTGTGCCTAGGTAAAGACCATTCAGTGCAGAGTCAAGTAGTGTACTATGATTACAACTTCTTTTCAGGTATGAGTGTGTATGTGTGTGTGTATGCTTGTAAGTTGTGAGTTGCTTCTCTTTGTTCTTTTGTCCTAATTCTCCTTATCCTACTTCTTTTTTAAAGTCTGTGTAAAGTATATGCTATCCACTCCCCCTTTTCATCAGGAACCACCACCACCCCTGGCCCTTGGTCCTCTTGCTTCAATCTGGACTGGTTGCTCTTTAGGCCTGTGCACTGTTCTTACCCTGGAACTCACCCCTGCTCTTACCTATAACTTTTTGCATTCCCACTCTTCTCCTTTCTTGGTTTACTCTTCACTTACTGTGATACATCCTCAAGTTGCTTCCTTCAAGAGGATTTATGGGAGATAAATGTCATGAGCCCTTGCAACTCTAATAATGGGTTGGCTGGATAAAGAAATCTTAGGTGGAAAATCATTTGTTTCAGAAATTTGAAGGTATCTGATGTTGCTGATGAGAGTTTGATGCCAGTCCGAGTCTTTTTCCTCTGTGAGTGACCTGATTTCCATCTTGTAAATCTTTAGAATACTGTTTTCTCCTGTGGCTCTTCTGACTCACAATCAGGTGCAAATTGGTGTGGGCTCCTTTCATTTATTGTGTTTGGCACTCAAGGGGCCCTTTCCTTCTTATTTTAAGTCGGAATTTACATGCAGTTTTGTAACTTACGTATTGTAAACTATACAAATATGTATTGAGATATAAACATTTTCAGCTCTCCAACAAGTCCCTTCATGCTTCCTCCTAGCTGGTAGCCTTCCAAGAGTAGCCACTATTCTGACCTCTGTCGCCATAGATTAATTTTTCCTTTTTTGAGTTTCATATAAATGGGCTTTTACAGTAAGTACCTCTTGTGTCTGGCTTCTTTTGCTTAACAATACTTCTCTGACATTCACCCATGTTATTCCATGTAGAGGTTGTTGACTCTTTCTCGTTGCTATATAATATTCGACTGTGTACATGTACTAGCAATACAATTTATTTATACAAATGCAGATGGACATTTGAAATCGTCCCCAGTCTTGAGCTATTATAAACAATGCTTCTACGGCATTCTTGCACATGTCTTTTGGTGGAAATAAGTATTCATTTCACTTGAGTATATATCTAGAGGTAGAATTATTGGATCATGGAGTAAGCATATATGTAGCTTCTGTAGATGCGGCCAAACAGCTCTCCAGCGATGTTTGAGAGTTTAAGCTGGCCCACATTCTTGCCAGTACTTTCAGACCTGTTATTTTTGTGATTCTAGTAGGGGTAGATTAGTATTTTATTGTGGTTTTAATTCTCATTTCTCTGCTGGCTAATAATATTGAGCACTTTTTAATGTGTTTATTGACCATGTTTATACTTCATTTATTGGCTTATTTTGTAAAGTGCCTATTCAAATCTTTGCTCATTCTTGAAAGCAAAAGTTTTTCACTTTATGAATTTGTAGGATTTCTTTATAGACTCTAGATGCAGCTCCTTTGTTGGATATATATATATATATATATATATATATCAGACATTTTTTCAAGTCTTTGGCTTGCCTTTTTATCTCTTAATATGGTCTCTTACTAAAGAAGAATTCTTAATTTTAATAGGGTCTGATTTAATGAGTTTTTTTATGTTTAATGGTGTTTGTATTCTGTTTAAGAAATCTTTGCCCACCCCAAAGACATGAAGCTACTCTTCTAGGGTTTTTTTTCCCTAGAAACATTATTGTTTTACTTTTCACACTTAGGCCTATGATCTCTCCTGAATTAATTTTTGCATATGACATGATATCAGAATTAAGATTCATTTTCTTTTCATATGACGATCCAATTGCCCCAGTTTTAATAGGCTCTTTCAGTACATAAATTCAGGTCATTCGGCTTTAGGAAATTATCTTGTATTGTTTCTTAATAATCCTCACTCCTCTGTTTTCTCTGTTTTGGAATTCTTATTATTCTGATATTAGAATTCCTGGATTGCTTCTCTGAGTTTCTTTTTAACTCTCAATCTCTCTCTCTCTCTCTCATTCTTCTTATCTTCTTCCTTTTTTGTTTTACTTTCTGAATTTCCTCAACTTTACCTTCCAGTCCTTGTGTTGAATTTTATTTCAACAATATTTTTTATTTCCAAGTATTTTGTCTTGCTGATCGTTCTTGCTCCACAGCTCTGCCCTCTTTCTGGCTGTCAGAGGTAGCTCTCCTTTTGTGTCCTTTGGGGCATCATCCTCGTGCCCCAGAGAGCCCTTGGCACTGAAGGGGAGGCTGAAACACCCAGGCTTGGCTGGAGTTCCAGAGAGGTACCATGACTTCGGAGGTTCCACCTCCTTTCCTCCATCATTCCTGTTTTCTGTGTCTTCTTTCTTCTCATTCTCTTTCTCATTGTCTAAGGTTGGATTCTCTGGTGAAACAAACTCTGAGACAGATTTACATGTAGGAAATTTATGGCAGTACCCCATGACCAACCCGTAGGGGAGGGCAGAGGAAGTAGAAATGGGCGGAGGGAAGAGATGAACTTTGGTGCAGTTGCAACAAAAGCTTCAGCTGATCCCAAAGAGAGCTCTCGAGTTGGAAGAGTCCTTCAGAGTTGTCTCACCTTGAGAAGAGGGTGTAGGAATTTTATCCTCCCTACCCCACCGTCCAGCGGTTGAATGCAGGCTGCCCTGGGGAGGAGTGTTATATTGAACTAAGCAGTTCTCTTCGGCTGAGGGCAATTACTGGAGAAGGACTCAGCCAAGAGCTCTCCTCCGCCAACACCCCCAGCAGCACGAGTGTCACCTCCCCCTCTCACCAGCACCCTCAGGATCCAGTCCTGAGCACACTCACTTTGCTGCTGCTGAAATGGGCTGTCTGGGTCCCGCAGCAACTAGGGTGTATATAGAGCCTTTCCCTGGACAGCAGGCCCAGCCCTTCCCACAGCCCCGTTACACGTTGGGGTAACTACTTATTGGTATGGTGGCCAGAGGAGAGGTGGGGGGAGACCTTGGTGGGGGTGGTGCATCTCGTCCAACAGGAAGGCTTCTGCATCATCTTCCAGCAGGGGTGGAGCAGGGAAGGTTGCTGGCCTTTAGCAGGGAAAGGCCGGCCACTTCAAAGTGTCCAGGGGGATCTGAGCTGCATTATGTTCAAGTGCATTGGCCCAGATGGCCCATCACAAGCCTTGGGGCCCCACTCTTTCTTGGTCATGGCTCTTACCTTGGAGTAGCATCCTGGGCTTGCTATTTCATTGTCTCTGCCTTTTAGTTCCAAGATTACTTTAAGAGCTACCTCCCTGGACCACTCCCGGCACTAACTTTCTTAGGTTGACTTGGGTAGACGTGGAGACAGAGATTCCTGTTCAGAAAGTTTACTGGAAATGTCCTTGGGATCACCACCTGTGGGGGAGTGTCAATGCCGTCCAGCCAAAGACCTCGAGGGGCGTGCACCTCCATAGCGAGACGAGGTGGGTTTGTTGTTTGCTGCAGTGGGGGAGACCAGTGGTGACGGGGCCTGCGCAGTGTCTTAGTAAGAGGGTGTTATTACAGAAGAACTTTTTATAGGATTTGGGTTCATGTTAGGGGACTTGGGGGATGGCTCAAGGAAGGTGGGCTTTGTTCTGAGTTGGCTGCTCTTAGGAGCCGAGGGTGATGCTATGAGTGGGTATCTTAATAAATCTGATCTAGAAGGAGGGAAGACGAGGTTGAGGCCAAAGCTATAGCTGGTAAAGAGGCAGCATCACTCACATTACTCAGGGTGGAGGATGTTTGGTGTTTCTGTGGTTTGAACAATGAGCATGCTTTTGTCTTTGCTTAGACAAGATTACAGAGTGGTCTTGGGTTTTGCCTCATTGCGTCATGGCCATGGAGTGACCTTGTCCAGTGTTCTGGGAGACTGTCTGCTCACCAGGGGACACCAGGGCCTAGGTGTGAGGACTAGCTGACAGTAGCAGGTCGTGGTGTTGCTCCTGGATGTCGGGGGCTGCTCTGCTCTCTCTCAGTAGTGAAGGAAGCGGGATTGGGTGCAGGGAGGAACTGAAGCATGATGTTTTTATAGCAAAGGCCTCAGTGGATCCACAGGGAGCTATGGAGCTAAGATAGCCCTTCTGAGTTATCCCACCTTGAGGAAGGGGCTGAACACTTACCCCGCCCTCACGTTAGGCAGTCGTTGGATGCAGACCACCATGGGGAGGGGGTAAGACCTTGAACAAGGCAGCTCTCTGGCTAAAGCGAGCCCAGAGAGCAGCTCAACTGAGAGCCGTCAGCTGCCAACGCTCCCAGCAACTGGGGGAATGAATCAGTCCTGCAGGGGGATGCGGGCTGGCAGCACACCTGAGTGTCCACTGCACTCAGCCCACCCCTACCTCTACCTCTACCTCTGTCTCTGTCGCCACCTCTGCCTCGTCCTCTATTTCTGTCTCTACTTCTGTCTCCAACTCCATCTCCACTCTATTTCTTTCTCTCCCTCTCTCTCTCTCTCTCTCTTCCTCTCTCTCTTTCTCTCTCTCCTTCACACACACACACACACGTCCCCTGCGTGAAAACAGGACCCTGGAACTCCCTCTCTGTACTATTAATAGACCTCACTATGGGGAAATAAAGGAATCAATATAGTGCTATTTCCCCTCAGTCCCATAACTCCCGCCGCCACAGCCGCACCTACCATTTGGAACTTGGAAGGGAGAGAGGCTGGGGGGAGGGAAGGTGACCGATAGGAAGACAGGCCCAAGGGCCGTGTCCTGGACCAGAGGTGGGGGACAGAGTTAAAACCCCATACAACTAGCATCCTTGCTCCAAACCCTCCTGCCTCAACCCCTAGCTCAGCCTGTGTCTTCTCGATGCCTCCTGGGAGCAAAATAATGTAAAATATCCTTCCAAGTAGCTAATCTGCACTACAAAGAGAAGAGTGGGGGGAGACCTCGGCAACAGGGGAGGATTCAAATTGAAAATGCTCAGGGGGCCCCAGTAATGAAGACAACAATTCAGCTCCTTACTGAACAATCTCAGAACAAAGAGGAGACATTGTGGAGTCGCCACCTGATTGGGGTGGAGGCACAGGGAGAGGTGAAACAGGGGCAGGTTGGCAGACTAGGTTAGAACCATAAATGCCCCCTTGAGTTTCTCCAGAGAAACTTACAAGTCTGTGGTTTTAATAAACCTAATTGTGGGGCAAAACCAAACCTTCCCCTGCCTGTCTCCCCTGGTAAGTCTCCCAACTGGAGCTGTGAAGATTCCTGCCGAGGGGTGAGCTGACCAGAGTCCTGAATTCAATGGGAATCTTCTTGCACCCCCCAACTTTGGTCCTACAAAGAAAGGGGTGGGCACTAACATTGCAACCACCAATCGCGTGTCAGAAACTGTGCTAGCTACCTTGTCCCTTATCTCGTATAATCTCCAACAGCTCGGTGATAATGTTAATAATAAAATAAAGAGCATTTACTGAGAGCTCATTATATGCTAAATGCTGTGCTGGATCTCATTGTCCCTCACAACAAAACTGAAAGGTAGAACCTATTAATAACCTCACTTTTCTTTGGAAACAGCTTTGTGGAGAAATAAATCACATACTATACAATTCACCCATTGAAGTGCACAGTTTAATGGTTTTTATTATATTCACAGAGTTGTGCAAACTATCACCACAGCTGCAGAGCATTTTCATCACCCCAAAAAAGAAACTCCATTTCCTTTAGTTAGCAACCCACCACCACCCTTTTCATCCACCCAGTCCTAGAGAACCACTGATCTACTTTCTGTCTCCAAGACCTGCCGATTCCAAACATTTCACATAAGTGGAATCATGCAACATGTGATCTTTCATGACTGGCTTCTTTCACTTAGCATGAAGTTTTCAGGGCTCAACCATGTTGTAGCATGTATCTGTACTTCATCCATGTTTATGGCCAAATAATATTTCATTGTACAGCTATACCACATTTTGCTTACCCGTTTCATCAGTCGATGGACATTTAGGTTGTTTCCGTCTTTTGGCTATCATGAATAATGCTGCTACGAACATTTGTGTATAAGCTTCTGCGTGGATGCATGTCTTCATTATTTTTGAGTTACATACATAGGAGTGGAATTGCTAGGTCATATGGTAGCCCCATGTTTAACTTTCAAGGAACTGCCAGACTGGTCTCCAAAGTGGCTGCACCATTTCACATTCTCCCCAGCAGTGTATGAGGGTTCCAGTTTCTCTATGTCCTGCCAACATTTGTTATTATCTGTCTTTTTTATATAGCCATCCTACTGGGTGTGAAGTGGTATCTCATTGTGGTTTTGATTTGCGTTTCCCTGATGGCTAATGATGTTGAGCATCTTTTCATGTGCTTGTTGGCCATTTGTATGCCTTCTTTGCAGACACGTCTATTCCGATTCTTTGCCCATTTTTAGATTGGGTTATTTGTCTTTTTATTATTAAGTTGTGAGAGTTCTCTATACATCCTAAATATTAGTGCTTTATCAGATATATGATTGAAAATATTTTCCCCCACTCAGTGGGTTGTCTTTTCACTTTCATGATAGTATCCTTTGAAGCACAAAAGTTTTAATTTTGATGATGTTCAGTTTCTCAATTTTTTCCTTTGTTGTTTGTAATTACCCTGTTTTATATAAGAAAAAAGTGAAGCAGAGAGATTTAGCAACTTGACTGAGAACAAATAATAGTAACTTACATTGGGAGACTGAGGTGGAAGGATCGCTTGAGGCTAGAAGTTTGAGACCAGCCTGGGCAACATAGCAAGACCCCATCTCTACAAAAAAT
>VBSM01003215.1:29915146-29930280 GCA_008086735.1 Cheirogaleus medius | reverse complement strand
AAAAAAAAAAAAAAAAGTAACTTACAGAGACAAGATTCAAAGAATCGGGTCTGTGGACCCCAAAGCATTTTTTGAGAGCCTCGGGAAGTCCCCTTGAGCAGGGACTGTTTCCCAGGGTCATGACTGAAGTGTCCCTTACCAGAACCCCCCAGCCCTGGGGGAAAGTCTACCACTGCCCCTGCCCCTGGACGTCAGGAATGGCCACAGCATCAGGCCCTGGCAATAAAATGGTGCTACCCTGTCCCACCCAGATGCAGGACTTGAACCACCGCTGAGCAAGTCTGCCCCAAAGGGCCACAAAGCACAGAAGAGATAGTCTCCCTTCTGGAAAGTTCCAAACACTGTGGCCTGGGGCAGGTGATGGATAAAAGGAATCTCTCAACCCATGGCCCATCAACTCACTAGAGGCTGGGTGCTCACACAATAAATAATTTTGAGATATTCTTATGAAGTCCTTCATGCTCCAGTTTAATATTTCCCATACACCATCTCATTCTTCTTGGTAAATATTCATGTCCCTCCACAAATGTGTATCAGGTGCCCGTTCAATGCAAAGCACTAAGCGGAGAAACTGTGAAAGTCACCGTGTTCTTCTCTTTAGATCACCCCGGGAACGGGGAGAAACCAATGTCTCCAGCTTAGAGATGAGGACTTGGGGGTCCCAGAACATTTCAGGACTTGATCAACATGACAAAACCAGACAGTGGTGACCTAACAGAGCCCACATCCCTGGGCCCTACACCCAGGCTCTGTCAAGGGGGTCAAAGTCAAGGTTATCCCTGCCTCTGTTTCCTCATCTATTAATAAGAAGGGGACTCGCCCATTAGAGAAATATTACCAAGCCCAGAACACAGAGGCAGAAGTCAACTAGTCTCTCCTCAACCCTTCCGTCCACCTGCTCTGCGGAGACAAAATGACAACTTCACAGCTTCAGAAAGAAGCTACTGCTGGGTGCTGACTCAGCAACCCAGCTTCTTGCCTCGGAAGATCAGGGCCAAATCTATCTTTTGATGATTATTATTTTATGACTAATTTTCCAGGCAAATCTTTTATTTGTGCAAAAGCCCATCCAGCCTTGAGCACATTCTTCTTGTCTTTGAATTTTATCTCTCTTTTTAATTAAAAAAAAACACTCACATAACGAGACACAAATTAGGTCACCATCAAAGACTTCTCTTTGAGCAGCTCTCAGACATTAACCCTGGCACTGCCACTGGCTCTGGGGCTGACCATCCCAGTCGCTTCACCTCTCCAGGCTCAGTTTTTTGGGTTTTGTTTTCTCTCTACAGCAAATGTTTTGGGCTTCTCTAGCCCAAAAGCCCTCTCCATCCCTGACACTCTAGGGTCCTCATTTATAGGCCCAAGTCACAAAAAGACAACTCCTATGCTGGAGACGGGATGGCAGCCAGGCTGCACCATGACCTCAAGTGCAAGCCAAGGGCACGCTCCACACTCCATTCTTGAGGACGACAGGCCCATTTGGCGAGCACCTGTCGTGTGCCAGAAAACTCGTATCTTTAACCTTTGATCACCATTGTGAGGGAGAAGCCAGAGAAATTCTTTTTCAATACAAGTCAGATCATATCATTTCTCTGCTCAAACCATCCAAGCCTTCCTTTTCACTTGAGTCAAAACCAAAATCCTAACCATGACCTCCAAGGCCCTACGTGGTCTGCCGTCCCTCCATCCCTCTCTTCTCCCACCGTCTACACTCACTCCACCCAGCCTGCCAGGTCCACACTGTCCCGTGGCACACCAGGCATGTCCCTGCCTCTGCGGCTTTGCTCTGGTGGCCTCTCTGCCTGGGATTATCTGCCCCCAGACCGGTGGTTCTCAACCAGGGGGCAATGTTACCCCCCAAGAGACATCTGACATGTTTGGTTGTCACAACTGGGGAGAGGGTGCTACTGGCATCTAAGGGGTAGAGACCAGGGATGCTGCTAAATCCTAAAATGCACAGGACAGCCCCACCACCACCACAAAGAATGACCCAATCCAGAATGTCTTTAGTGCCAAAGTTGATAAACCTTCACCCACGTGGCCTCCTGGCTCACTTCCTCACTCCCTGCAGGCTTCTGCTCTGCCCTCCTTATATAAAATATAAAACTGCCTAACTCAGCAGCCCCGATCACCCACTGTCTTATTTTTCTCCATAGAACTTACACCCTCTGACTCCAGTCATTTTTTCTTTTATAGCTAGCACGTAAGTAGAGGCTTTGTTTTGTTTGTGGCCATGCTCCCCAGCACCTCCAAGAGGCGCTGAACGAATAAATCAGTCATCTCCATTTCCCAAGTGGAAGTCGAGGCTCCATGAAGCCAAGCGCCTCACTCAAGGTCCCGGTGGTGGGTGCTGAGGTCTGCTGCCCAGGGGCCCCTTCCGGGCAGATATTCACTCCCCCAGCTGCCAGGGCTGCGAGCCACTCCCAGGTGCTGCCCTCAGCCAAAAGCTGCCTTGCCCGGGTATATGCCCCTTCCCTGGCAAGCCCACCTCCAATGACTGGGCAGTGGGGGCTACAAGGCCCAGCCCCCTTGCCTCAATCTGGGACAAGGCTCAAGTGCCATTCTATCCCCGAACTCCCCATGGGATAGGCTGAGGCCTCTCTTGCAAAGGCACCATGATTCAACTTCTCCCTCTGCCCCTCCCTGCTTCCCTCACTCACCCCTGTAAACCTCCTGCGCACCCGTTCGGCTCACAGAATCTGTCTCTAGGAGAAACTGACCTACGCCAGTCACACAGCCTGGACGTGGCAGAAGTGGGATTCTAACTCAAACGTGATCGACGTGAACGCCCTTACTCTTTCTGCTCTTCCATGACGCCTCTGCCTTGGCTTGGATCGATCACAGGCGGGCCAGATCTGGGGATACCCAGGAGAATATGACATGGTCCTTGCCTTTGGGACATCACAGTCCTCCGGAAGAGGCAGTTCCCCCAACCAACCTACCGGTGGGAACAGATTGCCAGAGGCAGAGGGGACGAGACACTGGAGGAAACCGTGGGCAGCCGCACTGGGGTAGGCTGTCTTGGGATCTAGACCACAGCGATGCCTCCTGCCAAAGGTCACCGAGACCTGTCCCCTCCTCCAGGCTCAGGCACAGAGCCTGCAACCTCCAGAGAGGATCCGAGCCAGCAGCGCCTATAGCATCCACTGCTACACGGGTCCCGTGGGGTATCTTGTTTCATGGAAAAGGATCTGGAATTCCCAGTCCCCACTGGAGTGTCTCCAGGATCGGCCTGGCTCTCAGCACAGGGAGGACCCAGTGTCCTCCTAAACTCCCCTCCTCCCGCTCTCCTGAGGCTTGGCTCTGGTCGCATGAGCACCGTCACCTTTCTGCAGTTTCTCTCCACTCTCGCCTGTGCTCCCTCAGTTCCTGGGTGTCTCAAGAAATTCTCCCAACATACTCGCCCATGTTGTTCCACTGCCAGTCCCACCTTTGAGTCCTGGCTTTTGCCACTATCCCATGCCTCTCAGATGCTCAACAAATGCCAGGAGAGGAGAAGGAGAGAAAGAAAGGAGGGCAGGGCAGGGCAGGGCAGTTGTTGAGGAAAATGGGAAGAAAAAAGATTAGATGAAAGCTCCTGGTAGGGTTGCCCAGTATTTATCTGCGCTAACGTCTGGGGCCTCCAAAGCATCATCTCGGTCTTCTCCACCGCTCTGAGAACCTCCCAGGCAGGCCCCTGCCTTCACTTTACAGCTAGAAACACGGAGGCTCAAGAAAAAGGGAGAAAGCTTTCCTGAGTATATTTGGAGGCAGCAGCAAGAGATTCGGATCTTGGGCGTCCTAATTGCCTGGCAATGCTGAGACCCTGGGTGAGAAACACTAATGGGCAGATTCCACCCACGCAGTGATCTGGGAGCAGCAAACAGATGCTCACGGATCAGAGGCACACGAGCAGGGGCGGGAGCCACTCGGGCATTCTTACAGCCCTTGCTGGCTTCGGGAAAGGGTCGCTGGGCCCCAGGAGAGGCGTGGTTTCTAGGGGAGACATAGTCCCAGTGCCTTTAGTGCTCATACCCTGCCTCCCAGCGTCGGCTTCAGAGGCTAAAGGGCTGAGGCCGAAATCCAGCTCTGTCTCCTATTTGCTCTGTAGCCTTGGCCATCCCTTCTCTGGCCTTGGTTTCCCTGCCTGTAAAATGTAAAGGCTGGATGTGATGGTTTCTGAGGGAAGACCTCCAGGTTCTAAGGCCAGCCAGGTAAGAGACACACAATTGAGATTCACTCCCACCCAGTCCCCTCGTGGGACCGAACACTGGCCTCCTCTAACCAATCGATTAACGCAGCTGGAGCCCCTCAGGGTGCCTGGCCCGCGTGCCAGCCTCCCTTGCCATCCTCTGGGTCTCTGCATCTCAACTCCTGGTTCGAAGGCTGAGCCCTGAACCTTTCACAGCTGGAAAGGAAGAGAAAGACCAACAGTTGCTAAGCACCTCCTCTGGGCCAGACACAGAACCAGGGGCTTTTATGTCACTTCCTCCTGAGATTCTTCCAGTGAGTAGACTTATCTCCTCCTAAGAAATCTAAGGCTCAGAGAAGTTAAGTAACTTGCCCAACATCACACAGCTCTTGGTTGGCTAGGTCAGAATTCCAGCCTGGACCAGTGCAAGTTGCCTTTGCATCGTCAGAGAAGTCACTTGCAGTGAAAGCCCATCCTCTCCCTCTCCCAGCCAGAGAATAGCCACATGCATTTTGGAAAAGGAAGACAGCATTTGGCTCTGAGAAGCCAGGTTTCAGGGCTCATGCGAGAGGCAGCCAGACATAAGGGAAGAAACCCAGAGTGTAGGGGCAGCAGCTTTGAGATGGGATCCTGACTCTCCACTTACTAACTGGGGTAAACTTGAGCAAGTTAGAACGTCAGTTGTCTTACCTGGAATGAAAGGTATTAATATCTACCTCGTGGAATTGTTGCACTAATTGAAACTGACAATGGATATAAAAATGTCTGGCATAGAATGTGTGTTGGACAAATACAAGCCTCCTTCCCTTTCCACACAGCCCAGCTTCTCTTAGGCTCAAGTCCTAATTCTCTTTTAGATGTTAAGCCCCAAGAGATGGGAGTGGATATGTTGACCTTAGGAAATGTCTCTACCCTAAGGCCTGCTCTGGAAAGTGGTTTTCTTCCTTTGTGCCCACGGAGCCCCCTGAAGGAGGCACAGCGCAGACAGGGGCTGCAGCAGCTGAGCTGGCCACAGCAGGCTTTGCCTTCCTCCCCCTAGCCTGGGAGCTGGCCATCTCCACGCACTCCCTTCAAACTGGAAGTTGGCACACAGGCGCCACAAGCCAGATGTTTGAGTTTTGTTAAGAGCGGCTTAAATAAAGCCTTTAGAACAATAATTCTCAGCCATCAAAGGGACATTTCTCTTCTGGCTTCATCTCCCGGACACACAAGAGATTTTTTTTCAAAGAAGAAACAGGGGAGAAAAACAACCCGTCTACAAAGCAGGAACATTTAAAAAAGCACAGAAAATTTGCCACCATGCTCTGGCCTTTCTGATATCTCCAATGAAAGAGGAAAAGAATTTTGGGGAACAGCCAGTTTTCCCCAGCCCTTGGCACACACCTGCAGCTCCAGAAGGTGTCTGGGGGAACCTGAACAGGTGGTGGCCATCTGATCGGGCCTCCTAAGGCAGAGTTTAAAGAGACATACACGTGAACGACACTGGCGAGTTGAGGAGTCTGCCTCCTTCTGCCCCCTGACACCTCTTCTTCTCTCAGTATAGACTTTGCCAAGGGTGTGCTTGAGACAGGGACAAAGCCCACCGCTCCACCTCCATGCACGAGGGCACCTGGGAGGGTGACCTGAGACCGGATGCCCCCTGCAGTCTAGAGCTCTCCTTCCCAAGAAGGTGACATTGAAGGGAACACACATGGGAGGCAACACCGCCCAGAAGGTTGTCATGGACACGGTTGCACAGTGCTTCCAAGAGCCAGTTACGATACATCATTGTCTTAGTATAAATACCTACGATTAAGAGTTGAAGACCAGATTCCTAAAGTCTCTGCTGGGCTTAGTATATCTTTAAGAACAGACCCTGCCTGGCGGGAGCCATAGAGAAACCGCCTGTTGGAAAGTGAAACAAGGCTTTCAATAACCATCATACTTGACCTGTCCTCCCTCAGATAACAACTATAAACTCCAGATAAAATATTTTAAAGCTACCTACAGGCACTGGTAAAAACAAAAAGAGGCAGAAACTGACACTTGGAACAACAGCAATGGGTGTGTATCATGTTTGTTTGTTTTTTTAATTTTTAAATTTATTTTCCATTCTTTTTTATTTTTTTTCTTGTAGGCGATCTGCAAATATATCATGTTTTTAAAGCTTTTCTCCTGAGGGCAGTTCATACTCAGAGTCACATACGGTAGCTAAATTTATAGGAACCCCGCAGCCTTAGTTGCTTGAAGAATCAGAGGCAACGTGGGTGAACACATCAGCTGGGAAGTGAAGTGAGAAATCCTACAAAACAGAGAGCCACAGAGATTAAGCCCCAATCTCTACATATAAACTGCCCAAATCTCTGGCTGATCCTTCAACATACATGCACAGGGAAGACTCCAAACAGCCCAGCTATGATTAAAGTAATCAAACTGAGATTTTGGCTGCTGCTCGCCAGAAGGGAGACAGAGTTTAAAGTTTGAGTTTAACCAAATTAAAAAAAAAATTTAATACTCTTCAGAGGAATATAATAGAATCCAGAATCTCTCCAATAAGTCATTCACAATGTTCAGAATACAACCCAAAATTACTAGACATATGATGAAACAGGAATATGTGACCATACTCAAGAGAAAAGACAATAGAGACCAATAGTGAGATGACATTGTGACTTTTATGGACACAGAAGTCAGCCTGGAATAAGAAATGTCTTTGCAGGGGAAGCTATAGTATGGAGGTTAGTTAGGCCTGGGTTTGTGTCCCGTCCCCACCACCCACAGCTGTGTGACACTGGACAATTAGTTCCTTGATTTCTCTGAGCCTCAGTGTCTCATCTGCCAAAAGAGAATAACTGCCTTTCTTCCATGGTTATTATGGAAATTATTAAGTGAAATAATGAATATAAAAGTACCTGGAACAGTATTTGGTACATAATATGAGATCAGTAACTATTTGTTGACTCTAAGTAATGATTTCCAAGTCAATAGTGCATCCCCATCCCTACCTCAAGAGTTTTTAAGCCCCTTGACATTCTATCTCCTTCAGTTCTTAAAATGGAAATGTTTTGTATCTAATGCCCTGCGTTCTAGAGAAATCTCTAATTCAATCTAGGGACAGCCCCTCTCATCTGTGCTTGGTCATTAGAAAGCATGCATTCAGCCAGTATTCAGTAGGGCCCTCGAAGAGATGAAACATCAAGAAATACAAAGGCCCCCTACATGAAAATCATTTTTGTTAAAAGGCTGTCTGAACCAACTCCTGCCTCCTCCAAACCCTGGGCCATGGAAACCCCACCCTCAACTGGGAGCATGTTGATCAGGAACCGAGATACCAAAGATAGTCCTAGGATCAGATGTTATTCAGAATGGAAGGGGACTGAGAGTTGACTTGGTCTAATCTCTTCCATTCAGACATGGTGAATCTAAAGCTCAGAAAGGAGTGGCAATCGTGGTAGATTCCCAGGGAAAATTAATAGAAGAATCCGTCACCTTCACATAACACCTTAGAGGACACCAAGCACACATCCATTTATGATTTTATTTCATACTGTACCAATACTACATCTTTATCAGCTGCGAGGAGGACTGATTGAAGGGAATGCTATTCCCATTTTTGATATGAGAAAACTGAGACCCTAAGAGGTCCCTGTCACCCTGACAAGCAACGTCTACTTGGAACTCATCCCAGGTCTCTCAATCTCTGATCCTCAGACATAGCCACTTCTATTAGATCACGTACCTGAGAATACTCTCATTGGAGTCCACCCCAAGCAGAGGCAACTGGATAGAAGGTGAGACTATCCCAGGAAGATCCATGTTGGGGAGGTGGCAGGGACCAACCTCTACTGGTTAGCCAGTTGGATTCCATCCCACCTCAACTAGGCCCATAATCTGTGGGGGCTTAACCTTGGGGAGGACCTTTGGGATGTCCCTCTTGGCTTCTGGGGTTGGATTTACGTGGAATATCTCACTACCCTCAGACTGACTGTCTCTCCCCACCAAGAGACTGGAAATGCCTCAAGAAGAAGCCTCTTGGACAACAAGATCTTTCTCTCTCTCTCTCTCTCATACACACACACACACACACACACAAACACCCTGAAGAAATGCTGTGTTTGCCTCACAGAAGCGTGTTCTAGAAGGCCAGCTAAGCCACCTGTCTCTGGCCTAATGCCCTCCAAACCTGGAGAATGTGCCCCTTCCCTCTGCCCTCACCTCCCTTCTCCTCAGAATCCAGCCAAGGCACAGTCCACAGGGAGGTTGACTGGGATTTGTGGGGTGGGCCCTCCCTCTGAGGCCCCACTCGCCCTGTCTGTCCAGCGCAGACACCTTCCCACAGAGCTGCTGGTCCGGGGGCCACGGCCCAGGCCCTGCACTCTCCGCAGCCCAGCCCCCGCCCCGCCTCCCCCAGCGGAGCCCCAGCCCTTCAGACCAGCCCTCCACCCTTTCCCTGTCCCCACACACTGCCATTCTGAGGGGCTCATAAATTGCCAAGTTTGACTCATTTTTCTTCATAAATCCAGAGCTTCTGGCCTCCTGTTTGATTTGTGTTCCTGAATTATCCATGAAATTTTCAATGGCTCAGTGAGCAGCCAAGCGGAGTTCCCCCTCAGCCCCTGAGGGAAGCCACAAGGACGAGCGGTGGTGGGGTCACCGGAGTTGGGGGGCTCCAGCCTCTGGAGAGGGGACACACTTCAGGGCATGGCGGGACACTACGGGAAGCTGTCGGTGGAACAACCTGCCAGGTCCAGAGAAGCCCCTCTCTGCCACCAAGGGAGGTAGAATCAGAGAGGGAAAGGGACTGAGCCCACACATAGGCTGTCCCTGGGACAATGATGAGTCCCCTCACCTGTCTCTGCACCCCAGACCGTCAATCCCCAGAGCACGAAGGCTGGAAGGAGACTTCAGATTCACCCATTTTCGCCCTTTTGAACTGCACAGATTGGCGGCACTAAGGACATCCACGCTGCTGCGCAGCCACCACCACCCTCCGTCCCCAGAGCGTCACCTCATCCCACAGACGGAAAACCCGGGTGCAGAGAGACACAAGCACTGGCTGGGGGCTGCACATCCCAGCAGAGGCCAGCTGAGAATTCGTCCAGCCAAGAGTCCTGTGGCCCAGAGTGGGGACACGCTGGGCATGTGCTTCAGAGGACAGAGGGCTCCTCCCGCCAGTCTTCCCCACCAAGGGGCCCCACCTGGCAGGGATTCCCCTCCCCTCCCTCCCCCCACACTCCCCCACCCCCTGCATCCGCACCTGCCGGTCCCCTTCCTCCACAAACTTGAGAAATGGCCCGGCCTTGTCCCAGCATGGTGGCCTTGTCTGAGCCTGGTGGCAGGGTCGAGGCCCCCAGCAGGTTTATGGAAGCCATCCATCCCCGGCTGAGAGCTTCAGTACATCTACATAATCAGCTCCCCTCCACCCGCCGCTCCCTCCATTGCTCATGAAACCTCACTGAGGGGCTGAGTCTTTTTCTTTTTGCTTCTTCTTTTTTTTAAATCAAAAACATCAATCGACACAGAGCAGGCTGGAAACCTCCCGCCTCCACGGACAACCCCACCCCTCCCCCACCAAGTGGCAGGGGAGGAGGGGGCTCTGCTTAGACTTGCAACTCTGGTGTGACACAGGCTAGATGAGACCCTGGGAGGGGGATCGTGACAAACTGCATCTCCCCGCCCAACACACACACACACCACACACACCATGTACACGTCAGCGGGAGCATGTAATTGCCGTGGGGAATCACTTCCTGACCATAAACGCCACCCCATCCCTCTCTCTCTCTCTCTGCTCTTGCCAGACGACTTTTGCTGGAATATTTGTCCCCATAATGAGCCCTGAGCCTCTACCTGAATAATTCATACCTGGGCAGGACTAGGTCTTTGGGATGAAATGGAGGCGCCAGGGAAAGCCCCCCGGGGCTGACAGAGGTGGGGCTCCGGCCAGCGTAGCAGAGGAGGGAGAGGAGGACATCTCTCTGAGAAGATGACATTAAAGGTGACAACTAAAAAGACCCCATCGTGGGAAGAGGCGGGGGAGAGCATTTCCACCAAAGGGGACCACAGGTCTCAGGCCACCCGCCTCCTCACCTTGCCCAAGCCTATCTCTTCTGGGGACCGGGGGTGGGGTCCCCATCATACCTCCTAACTGTGAACAACACAGTCATCCTGTGAGATGGACCACGCAGACGTTTTAGGGATGAGGAAAGTGCAGCGTAGAGACACTGAGGGACTTGCTTAAGGACATAGTAGTCTGGGACAAGCCAGCCCTCCTCCCTGCAGAGCCCGTTCTACTTGCTTCCGCCTGGAGGCCCCAAAGAAGCTGGATGGGACAGCTGGGGCCAGCAGAGGTCCCACGTCCTGCCCATGAGGGATGCTCTCCTGTGGGGCAGCCTTGTAGGAAAGGTCCTTGCTCCTCCAGCCAGCGGAGGTCCCCTCTCCAAGCCTCAATTTCCTCATCTGTACATGAGGTCAGCAATGCCCCCTACTTGATAAGGTGGCTCTATAAACACTTGGCACGTAATAAAAAAATAAAGACCTAAATCAGATTAATATTCCCCAGGTTCAGGCACAAGACAAGCTTGCATTTCTTCACAGGCCTTAAAAACAAAACACACACAGTCCAACTCTCACATTCACGTAGTTTTCATATAAACCAACATTCTCTCCATCCTATTCCCCTTACTCCCTGCCTCCTGTGAATGGCCAAAACTACTGATCACTGCCTCCCTGGGAAGAAAACATCAGGTTGCTGTGACAGTCATTAAGACACACACAGAGTGGCTTTGCACAGTGGAAGGACCTGCACAAACGGTCTCCGTGATTAACATGCTCCTGAAGCACCAACCTCATTATCTGATGCTCCTGAGCCCTGACAGTCCCTCTGCTTTTACTTTTTGTTTGGGAGCAAGCAGCCGTACAGCCGCACCCTAAGTCATGAACAGACTTTCCGTGTTGTAATCGAATGAAACTTACAACAAAGCTAATCAGCCCCACAAGGGTTTTGTGTGTTATGATCATTCTGCTACTTGGAGATAAGCTCTCAATAGTAAGCAACGGCTCAGATAAAACACAGGTTTACGTTGTTCTCCTTTGTTGGTTCTTCTGAATCTTTAAATGGCGATGGTGTTAGATTTAAGCCACGTTACAAACACATACACTGGAACTCATTCTCGGGAAATTCCAAAGGCCCTGGATCCACCAGCCAGGGGTCCCTGATGCCCCCGCCCCATCCAGCCACACGCAGGTTAAGGTTCCTTGGGCCTTGGAGTATGTCCTTTCCATCCTGTCATGAGGATGTCCAGAACACCAGTGCATCCATCGGTCTCAGGGAGGCATGATAGAAAGATCACAGACTTACCAATTAGAGTGTCTGGCACTCACATCCTGGCTCTGCCACTCACTAGCTAATGACCTGCAGTGACGCACTAATCTTCTCAAAACCTTGTTTTGCCTGACCACGGTGGCTCACCCCTATAGTCCCAGCACTTTGGGAGGCCAAGGCGGAAGGACTGCTTGAGGCCAGGAATTCGAGACCAGCCTGGGCAATATAGCGAGACCCCATCTCTACCAAAAAAAGTTGTGTTGTTGTTGTTTTTTTAATTAGCCAGGTGTGGTGGTACATGCCTGTAGTCCCAGCTACTGGGTAGGGCAGGAGGATAGCTGAAGTCCAGGCGTTGGCGGTTACAGTGAGCTACAATCGTGCCACTGCACTCCAGCCTAGGTGACAGAGTGAGACTGTCTCTAAAAAAAAAAAAAAAATTACGTTTCCCCATCTGTATATGGGATCTATGTAAAGAGAAATGAAAGAGCACAGCATCTATTTTAGCAGAGTGGCACACTGCACACTACTTCAATTCAAATCCCAGTTCAGCTGCTGGTAGGCTGTGTAGCCTTGGACAAGTCATTTGATTTCTCTGAGCTTCAGTCCTCATCTGTAAAATCAGAATAGGAATGGTACCTGTCCCACAGGTGGTCGTGGGGATTGATAGGGATATTACATATAAAGTGCTTAGAAGAATGCCTGACACAGAGAGAGCACAAAACGCATTGTTGGAACGGCTGTTAGCACTATCGCTTGTCCTGTGCTAGGCACTCTTCTCAAACATGTAGGTTCCCTGCTCCTGCCTGGGACAGAAACCCAGAGTTCTGGGGTACAGTAGCCTTGGACCCCACATCCACAGGTACATGGTCAGAGGATGCTAGCACTGACCCTGGGCTTCAGCTGGGGTCAGGGTAGGGGTAGGGAAGTAGAATCTGGATAGGGATAGGGCAGGGAGGAAATCAGATTGGTGGCAGGCCAGAGCTTAGGCAAGGCAGGCTCCAGATCTTAGGGCTGTGACTTAAGGGAGCTGATATTCCCAAAAATGTGGGCCTTCAGCCTTGGCAATTCTGAGAAGAGATGCCCAGCAGCCTTGACTTTGAAATGTGCTCCACTCAATTGCAAATGAATAATTTACAGTCTTTGATCTTATATTGCTGAGAAGGAGAGGGAGAAGACCATGAGGGCATCGGGTAGGAGACGATGAGAAAGTAGGAGAGGAAATAACTTAACCCCCTCTGGCCTATCTGAACTTCCTAGGCCTCCCTCAGAGACGACGCTCAGAGTCTGGGCTCTGGAAGGCCAGCTGATTCCTTCCTCTTCGGGGGCCCATGCACCCCAGGTATCGACAGCCGCATGAACGTGTTTGGGCTAGTGCATT
This sequence comes from Cheirogaleus medius, assembly GCA_008086735.1. NCBI lineage: Eukaryota > Metazoa > Chordata > Mammalia > Primates > Cheirogaleidae > Cheirogaleus > Cheirogaleus medius. The sequence goes on along the minus strand of VBSM01003215.1, from coordinate 29,917,428 downwards.
GGCAAAACTAGCAGGAAAGAGAAAGGAGAATTTGTCAGCGTGTGAGTTTTAAAGTTGTACGGCCTTTATCAGCATTCCCAAATGACTTCAGTCCTCCCCACTTACGACTCATCTCTTCTGTTGACAACTCACTCTTTTTCTTCATTAAGAAAACACTAATAGAGCCCTTTCTTCACCAGCCTGTGGGTGTGAATGGCACTAACAACGCCCAAATATTGCAAGCTCCAAGCACCTATCTGCCTACTCAGGGGATTCAATCCTTTGCAAACCTCCCCCCATCCCCTGCCACTTCTGGAAGCCCCAAGAGGTATCTCACCTTGAATCAGTCTCGGTTTCCACTCACTGGATTGCTCTACACCTGGCTTTGTTCTCCCAAGACCCCTGCAAATTGGCAATGCAAAAATCATTCACTAAAGGAGCTTTTTAAAAATTGTAGTATTACTTCATCTGAGTATTTTTGAGCACCTACTTTGCAGCAGTCACTGTGCTAAGGACTCAGCATTCTCCTGCAAGGGAGGAGGATTCTCCTCCCTCAATCCACGCTGTGTCCAAGCGCTGGAAGGAGACCCGCCGCAGTGTCGCCTGGCCATCAAAGGCATAGAGAGTTGATGAAACAAACCTTTCAGTCTGCATATGGAGTTTTGTCTCTCTGGGGACACTTGGGCCACCAAAGTCATTGGGTCAGCAGGGATTTGATGACCAGCCACACACCCTTTCCCAGAAAAACTGCCCCTCTGGTCCTCAGGCATTCTGCAGCACGCAGACCCCAAGGCCAAGCCTCTTCAGCCTCCCATGATGGATTCTCTCCCAGAGATTCCACTGTCGCCCAGCGTGCTAGCATCCACTGCCCCTCCATCTGCCCAGCAGACACAACTCTAAATGCCTTACTCCATCTGTAGACACAGTTAAGCATTTGCCCCCCTCCCTACAAAGTCGTGCTCTCCCATGAAGCAATGAAAGCAAGCAGATCCTTGGAGTAAGAAGGGTTGTTACTGCACATGCTGGCTCTATCAGAGCCTCAGCTCTCGCCTGGCCGGGCCTGGAGGCTGCTGTCTCCCTCCCCGCCAGGGGCTCTGTCCCAACCCGCAGCCCTTGGTGGAGAAAAGCCACTAAGGCCCAAGGCTGGGATGCAAGGCCACCTCGCTGACATTGCCTCCACTCCCAGAGCTGGGCCTGCTCTTTTCTGAGCCTGGCCGTGCTGCGGCTCGATGTGGAGGTACCTAGGATGCACGTGTTCCTGGCATGGCCACTTTGATCTGGCCCTTCTGGCTGGAGCTCAAGATGAGCAGGAAAATGTGCTGAGAGGAGACTGAAGGGGTGGGGGTCGTGGTGAGCCACAGACCAGCCCTACATTCCTCATACTGGACAACCCAGTCCCGCATCCTCAGGCTGGTCGACCCACCCAGGCCTTCGCCTGACCTAGAGGTTCCAAGTTTGATCTGGACCCAGGTTCCAACCAACGGTTTCCGTGGCCTCCTTCCTCCTCCCTGAGGCCAAGTCCCACTTTAGGCTCCCATTCCAATACCTGCCACCAAGTTCTTGGGCCTGAGACCCTGCCTTAATAGTAAACTAATAATAATTTAAAATCAATTAATAATAGCTAATATTATTAAGCACTATGAGCCAGGCACTGTTACCTATAATTCATTTAATCTTCACCCAACATTGTGAAGTGAGACCTATCATTAACCCCATTTTGCAGATTTTAAAACTAAGGCATATATCCCAAGGGCCAACGACATTACCTGGTAACCCATCCACCTGCTAATAGACCTCCCCTCACCTGATACCTCTCTCCCAGCGTGACATCATCTGGGCCAGCTTATGTCAAAGCTGAAGACTTGACTCTGCCAACCTATGCTAACTGCCTCATACACATCTTATTTCATCCCTAAAACAACTCCATTACTTCCCCATTCTATAGATTCTAATACTGAGGCTCAGAGGCTTATGCATGTTCCCAGGTTTATACAGCTGGTAAGTGGCAAAGCTAGTAAGCCCAACCTCATGCTTCCTCCCACCCAACATCCCTTTTTTATACTCATTAGGTAGATTTTTGCCTGTCCCTTCTTCCCCCTTCCCCCCTGCTTGATTTCCGTTGAGTTTTACTTCCTTCTGTGCATATGTGTGCTCATTCGTTAGCCCCAATTTAATAGTGAGTACATGTGGTGTTTGTTTTCCCATTCTTTAGATACTTCACTTAAGATAATGGTCTCCAGTTGGCATTGAGTCATCTTTCTTCATGGCTGAGTAGTATTCCATGGTATACATATACCACATTT
>VBSM01003215.1:29896649-29915046 GCA_008086735.1 Cheirogaleus medius | reverse complement strand
AGGTGTCTTTTTGATAAAATTACTTCTTTTCCTTTGGGTAAATACCCACTAGTGGGATTGCTGGATTAAATGGTAGGGTCTCTGAGGAATCTCCATACTGTTTTCCATAGAGGTTGTACTAATTTGCAATCCCACCAACAGTGTATAAGCACTCCTTTTTCTCTGCATCCAGCCAGCATCTATTGTTTTTGGAGTTTTTAATGAAGGCCATTCTCACTGGGTTAAGGTGAAATTCCACTGTGGTTTTAATTTGCATTTCCCTGATGATTAGTGACATTGAGCATTTTTCATATGTTTATTGGCCATTTGTCTATCTTCTTTTGAAAAGCTTCTGTTCATGTCTTTTGCCCACTTTTTAATGGAGCTGTTTGATTTTTTCTTGCTGATTTGTTTGACTTCTTTATAGATTCTGGTTATTAGTCCTTTATCAGATAGCATGCAAATATTTTCTCTCATTCTGTAGGTTGTCTATTTGCTCTGTTAATTATTTCCTTGGCTGTGCAAAAGCTTTTTATTTTAATCAAGTCTCATTTATTTATTTTTGTGGTTGCTGCGATTGCCATTGGGGTCTTTTTCATAGATTCTTTGTTTAGGCCAATATCTAGAAGAGTTTTTCCAACATTTTCCTCCAGAATTCTTATGGTTTCAAGCCTTACATTGAAGTCCTTTATCCATCTTGAACTAATTTTTGTAAGTGGTGGGAGATATGGGTCCTGTTTCATTCTTCCACATGTGGCTATCCAATTTTCCCAGCACCATTTCTTGAATCCCTATTCCCTGTTGTCTGTTTTGTCAAAGATCAGGTGGCCGTAAGTGGATGGTTTTATATCTGGGTTTTCTGTTCTGTTCCATTGGTCTGTTTCTCTATTTTCCTGCCAATACCATATTGATTTAGTTATTATAGCCTTGTAGTATAGTTTGAATTCTGGTAATGTGATGCCTCCCAATTTGTTCCTTTTGTTTAAGGTTGTTTTGGTTATTTGGGCTCTTTTCTGGTTCCACACAAAGCATAGAGTTATTTTTTCTAGATCTGTGAAATATGATGTTGGTATTTTGATGGGGATTGCATTGAATCTGTAAATCAATTTGAGTAGTATGGACACTTTAACAATGTTGATTCTACCGATCCAGGAGCATGATATGTTTCCAATATGCCTTTTACACACACATCCAACATCCGTAGTTGCAGGCAGGCACCCTGCCTTTCCCTCTGCTCCCTCCCCAGCTCTGGTCCTGGGGTCTCTGTTCTGAGGGAGACAAAAGGCAAGAGGAAAAAGCAGGCCCAAGCAAATGCTGCAGGGATGAGGATTTGGGGAAATTCTCTGGACAGCTTAACCCTTTTCCCCTCCACCTCCCCCTTCCCTGGGAAATCTTGGTGAGGATAAACATTTGGAAGTGGAGGCCTCTTGTAAAACTAATTAAAAGGCCCTCCAAGCTCCATGAGTGAGTCCTTCACTTCCCTGAACACCAGGCTCCCAGGCTCAGGTTGGCAGGTGCCTCTCTGGCAACTGGGAGGAGTGTCTCTTAGCATCTTGCCCGCCCTCATCCCCAGGGCCACAGCCCCAACCAGAGGTAAGGGGTGGGTGGCACCTGTTAGCCCTCACCCCTGACCCAACACAGGAGGAGGAAGAGAGCACAAGTCCATCTTGCCTTGTCCTCTACCCACACCTTCCACGTTGTTTTGTTTAAATAAACCTCCTTCTGCCAGGCAGAAGCTCCACCTCCCAAACTCCCCAGTCCTGTTGCCAATCTCGTCAATCCACTGCCTCTTACAAGAAACCTTCCCCGACCAGCCCCATGTTACTCTGTGCCCCCAGCCTGGGATGTGCACCTTTGCTCTAGTTGGAGTCTTCCTGAGTGTTCTTGGAAGACTCTCTGCCTCCAACCCTTTATAGATGCTGTTTCATTTTCAGGAAAGCCATTCCACCCACCCTGCCCCCAAATCTTCCTTATTCTCCAGTACACAGTGCAAATGTCACCTCTTCTGTGAAGCCATCAACAATCACCCCCAGGGTTCATCATTCCCCACTCAATGCCCATGGAAATGTACCCCTTTCCCATTCCCATCACAGAGGGATGAGAATGTGATATACTTGTGGCCCCAGAGACTGAGACGGCAGGGTAGGGTCTCACTCAGCTTGGCACCCCACAGCGTCTGCACATAGTGGGTCCTCAATAAATACTGGGTAGAGAAATCGTTTGCCCTTTCCCTGGGGTGGGAGTCCTCAGGCAGGGTGGCCCACGAACCTTTGCAGATCGAGCCCTGACATGGGGCCAAGGGCACAATGTACGTGGAGCTGGCCCCGCATGGGTACTCAGGGAGCACCACATTCATAGCTGATGTAAAGCCAACGTCTTTTAATAATTGGGCACTTACAGGGGTGTTTGGGTGCTGAGCTAATTATGTGTACTCTTCCCAGTAACCATGTCACGTGGATACCATTAGCCCCATTTTCCAATGTGGAAATGGAAGATCAGAGGGGTTAATTAAGCTGACCATGGTGACACAGCTACTAAGTGGCAGGGCCGGAACTCAGATCAGGTCTGTCTGACCCTGTAGTGTGGGCTCCACACTGCCCACATTCCCCTGGCATCCACGCCACACCTCCACCCACAGCGCCCCTCCTGTTGTTTGGGTTTGAGTCCCAGAAGGACTCAAAGCCGAAAGGACCAGAGGCTCAGCTGAGAGGTGCCCGCTCCTCCCCACCCCTGCCAGGACTCAGACTGCCGGGGGACACCATCAAAGGTACAACATCTTGGTCAATTACTGAGTGATTCTCTGCTAGGGAAGATAAGCATCTCCTGTAGTCAGATGAAAGTCCTTACCTGGGGCACCCAGCACCTGCAAATGCTCATTAGAGAGAAGTCCAGAAGGTGCTGAAACCCCCTACTCAGTCCTGCAGGCTCGGCTCTCCCTACCCTCCCCTTGCTCAGCCACCCAGGCCCCCAGCCCCCTTCCTGATCTGGGAACCCTTAACCTGCCTCTCTTGTTTCACCAAACCCCCTGCACTGACGGCCCTGGCCCAGCCCCCCTGGAGGGAGAGAAGCCACCCTCGCTGGTCCAGTGCTGGCGTCTGGTGGGCACTCCGGGCCGGGCTCGCTGGAGGTGCCAGGCTGGGGGCGAGCAGGGAGGTTCTCAGGCCCATGCACATGCCGAATAGAACTTAAGGGTCACTTTGAAAAGAAGGGGAGTAAGTCGCTTCGCTTCATCTTCTGAGCCTCTGTGCGCTCATCTGTAAATTGGGTAGGACTCCCGGTGGGCCCGTCTCTGAGGCTGCTCTGGGGAATTCAAGCAGCTCACTTTGGGGAAACCTTTGGAAGGAGCCCAGGGTCGTGCAGATGTGTGGGAATGTGACAGTGAATAGTGGCAACAGCACACACTCTTATGGAGTGCTCACAGGGGGCGGGCACTGTTCCAAATGCTTTATGTATATAACTCATCTTATCCTCAGGACGCCCCCCTGAAGTGGGAACTATTATTACTCCATTTCACAGAGCCAGACGGAGGTTAAATCAATTGCCCGAGGACGCACAGCAGGTGTGGGCCGCGCCAGGCTGGTACCCGGACCTCTGGCTCCAGGCTGCGTTCTAGCCATCGGGCCTTGCTGCCTCTCTGGATCTGTGGTTTTAGGGAGTCTGCCTGTCTGGACACGCTGGCCAGAGGGAGCTGTCCCTGGGCGAACACCTGCCACGTGCCAAGCACGTCCCTCACCTTCTCGTTTAATTCGGCAGCCGGGGGTCAGAAAGCCCAAGTGAAGTCTCTGACTCCCCTTGCCCTGTTGCTTCCACTGCACCCCAGCCTTGTCTTCTTAAACCCACATCCCCTTCCACTCCCATGCCTTTCCGGGCACTGGTGACAAGGCACCCTATGGATGGACAGCAGGGGTGACCCCAGGGCTCTGCCGAGGGGCCTAGCGTGGCCATAGCCTGGCACTAGAGAGCTTTAGCGTGTGGGTGAGGACCTCACCCCTGCAGCAGCCTGAGGGGCTCTCAGAATCCCCAGGTTCCCACCCACATACCCCGCACCCCAGCTGCACCCCTGGCCACCCTTAGGCCACGATCTTCCCTCACGGCCCCTCCGACAGGGCCAGAGAAGAGAGGAGGGGTCCAGCCCTTCCCCTGCTTCCCCTTGCGGCCCCCACCTAACCCGTACTACAAGTGGCCACCACCGGGCTCTGCAGAGGGTGCGTGGGGTAAGGCTGCCCCCAACAGGCAGCCAGAGGAGGAGGCCGCTGTGCTCAGAAAATCTGAAATCCTTTTGCCAGAATGGGGGAGGGGGCCCAGGGCTGGGGTCTCCAGTCTCTTTGCTGGACTGTCTCCAGGACCCTGAGCCTCACCCAACCCTGAGGCTGGCAGAGATCCATGCGAAAGGATATCAGAAATAGACTCCGTATGGGTTGCGGGGTAGGAGTGGAGGGCTTCCTAGTCCAGCATATGGACTCAGGGGCCAGAGATAACTCCTGAGCCACATCCTGCCCCTAGCACAGGGTCAGAGGGCATGTGCCCACCTCCCCCATCCACACCCCCTTCACTGTCCCTCCTGCTGGCTCTGGGCGTTAAGAACTCCCCTCCCACCTCTACCTGCCACCCTTCCACAAACTCCCATTGTGCGGAAGTACTTCCTGGGATCCAACCAGAATCCCTCCTGCTGCAGCCGAAGCCCAGGTCCAAATGCTCCAGTGCTGGCTGGTCCAGGGCAGGAGGAGATGAGTAAGTGGCCCCCGCCGCGCCCTCGGGCAGCCTGGAGTGGAGAAGTGCGGCAGAGCAAGGATTGGAAAGGAGCCAGTGGGGCGGGGGAAGCCCCAGCCGGGAGCTGCAGGCCAAGGGCAGCGAAGTGGAGAGCGGAGCGTCTCCTTGAGACAAATGTCTGCGCTTCCTTCAGCCAAAGCCCCATTTCCATAAAGACATTATGTTCACTGCGCTTTCGCTTAATTAGAACATGTCTGTAGCAAGGAGCACGTGCCCGCACCAACCAGGAAAACTGCTAACCAGCACTTAAAAGCTAGCTGGAACCGGGGCTGGAGCAGGGGCTGGAGTCTGCTCTCCCCTTGCCGGCCAGCCCAGCCCAGCCCAGGGTCTTGGCAAGGCAGTGTCTTCTTGGCTTTGACCTGGGTTTGAATCCCACGCTACCACTTCCTCCCTGAGCCACTTCAGAGTTTCCTCCTCTGTAAAGAAGAGAGAACAGGCCGAGTGGGCACGGTGCTAGGATTACATGCCTGTAATCCTAGCACTCCAGGAAGCCAAGGCAGGAGTATCCCTTGAGCTAAGGAGTTTAAGATCAGCCTGAGCAAGAGTGAGACCCCTGTCTCTACTAAAAAGAGAGAAATTAGTTGGTTGCACACGCCTATAGTCCCAGCTACTCGGGAGGCTGAGGCAGGAGGACCCCTTGAGCCCAGGAGTTTGAGGTTGCTGTGAGCTAGGCTGATGCCACAGCACTCTAGACCAGGCAGCAGAGCGAGACTCTGTCTCAAAAAAAAAAAAAAAAGGAAGGGAAAGAATTCTTGCCTCATTTGGTGTTTTTCTTTTCCTGAAAACCACTTATTTTGCTGTCTTCTTATACAAACTAATAAAAAATAGGCAGAGGGAATCTAGGCCACTTAGAATTGAGGCATCGCTATACAAAAATGAAGATGGTACAATGATGTGACTTCAAAGGAAATGACTAAAACATAATTTCACAAGTATCATCATGTTTGTAATGTAACAATATATTAATGCACAAAATATCAACAATACAAAGTCTGGATTTTTCCCCCTAGGTTTATAATAAACTATCAAACTTCTGATTAATGCATTTACTTTTATAAGCCTTCTCTGCTTAGCAGTACATGATATACAAGTACACACATGCTGGGACTTTACCATGAGAATGATAGTGCTCATCTCCAACTAGAGACTTGCCTTTTACCCATATTTATACAGATTTCACTTCCATCATAAGATGCGTAATACCTTTTTAGTGGTACATTTTAATCAACATATCACATTTTTTTCAATCTTAATTTTTAAATGAGTCTTTTTACTGACAGAACATAATGGTTTCGTTTAATAGTTAAGGCACAATATGGTAACTCTCTTGTACTATTTAAACTAATTCACAGCTGTAGGAAAATGTTCGATTTTTAAAATATAACCAAGAGGAGACTGGACAGTTATAAAGGTGAAATTCTAGAAAACAGTGAATGAATAAATAAGGTGATTTTTCATCAGTGCTCATTCATTATTTTGCTTTTAGGAACCTGGAAGAAATTGTCTTCTTTGAGTTTCAAATGTTCTGATAAAATCTAGTCCTTTCGCCGGGCGCGGTGGCTCACGCCTGTAATCCTAGCACTCTGGGAGGCCGAGGCGGGAGGATTGCTCAAGGTCAGGAGTTCAAGACCAACCTCAGTAAGAGCGAGACCCCATCTGTACTAAAAATAAAAATATATAGAAAAAATTAGCGGGGCATGGTGGCGCATGCCTGTAGTCCCAGCTACATGGGAGGCTGAGGCAAGAGGATTGCTTGAGCCCAGGAGTTTGAGGTTGCTGTGAGCTAGGCTGACACCACAGCACCCTAGCCCGGGCAACAGAGCAAGACTCTGTCTCAAAAAAAAAAAAAAAAAAATTTAGTCCTTTCTTAGCTACCTCAATATCACCTTGAATCACTGGAATAAGTGACTCTAAACAAAGTTCTTGTGTGGTCTGAGGTAGCCAACTAAGGTCACATTGAGGATTTGCCCATGGAAGTCCTCTGAAGGTATGCATGGTATAAGTTTCCATGGACTTTTTCGTATCCTTGTAGCATGGGTTCCATCGTAAGTTCACCACCATCCTACGGACATCTCCACTTCCAACACTGGCCCAACCACAGTAAATGCCAGTGGATACGACAGTTGGAAGATGATCTGCTACGCATTCAGGAGAGTTAGCTGTGGGGACGCCCAGCTGCTTGGAGCCATGGCCAGAGCCCTGCACCACCTGGCCCTGGCAGAAGTATGGCATGTGCCTCCTGACGCCGTCCACTCGGGGCGTGAGCTGGTGCCTGGACCCTAGGACCAGCCAGGGGACACAGGTGTGAGCTCTGCCACGGGCCAGGTGCACCAGGGGCCAAGCAATGCCACAGTGGATGCCTCATGCCACTGACCCAACAGAAGCTGCCCAGTGACTCAGGGGCTGCGTCTCCCTCATTTGGTGTTTTTAAAAACTGAAATGGGATATTGCTTCTGAAGGTTTTAACACAAGCCAGGCAGACACACAGTGCTCCACGCGTATTCAAAAGCAAGCCCTTCTGGGGTGGATGTGACTGAGTTCCAAACCTCTCTCATCCCATGTATGCAATGATTCTTGGATTGTGTGTGAAGCTCCTGACACACAGTAGGTCTGAGCCGAATTAGAATCGTTGGTAACCAGATGCCACCCAGAGCAGGGAACCCCAACATTGCAGAGGGAATTCTGCAGCCAGCTGAGGGATTTCCTGCTGGCCCCTCCGATGTGGCGATTCCCCCATCCAAGCAGCCAAACTCATCATGTTTCAGGGCCCTGCGTTCCAGGGTCAGAGCCCCTGACCCCTCATCAGGAGAAGCAGCAAGAAGGCTTCCCCCAGATGGATGATGGGGACCACTGGCTCATCTGGTGTTGTGCAGACAAGTCAGCTCCCTGTCTGCATCTCAGACACCTCACCAGATTGTGGGGCTTGCCCCAAGCTTCAGATCTGAGACTCCTGCATCAACCACACTCTAATCTGTCTGCTTGAGCCCAGGAACCACCAAGTGGACAGGAGAAGTGGACTTCTCCTGGCTCTTTGGGGGACCCCCAGAGCTGGCCTGCCCTTGGCTAGGGAGGTCCTTTGGAGCCCTCTCTGGCTGGGTCCCCTTCCTAGGAAAAAACATGGGGCATCAGCTCGATGGACCATGCACAGGTCAGGACAGCAAGGCCCAGAGAAGATGAGGGTCTGGCTAGGGTCAAAGAGAGAAGCATCATGACACACTTGAGACCAGACCTCAGGCTACTGAGTCCTAGGCCAGGGTGCTGGCTCTGCACCCACCTTTCTCCTGGGGCTGGGCATGGCTTCACCAAGCGAGGGAGCCCCTGTCCCCACAGGTGGTCCTTAGTGCTGAAGTGCGCCAGCCAACCTGAGTTCAAACCCCAAGCTCCCACTTCTGGCTGAGGTGCCTCAGACAAGCTCCCTTTAGCTCTCTGAGCCTCTCTTTCCTATCTGTAAAGAGGACACGATGGCTTACCTCCCAGGGTGGCTGTGAGCATGCAGGGAAAGGATGGAGATGAATTACGTAAAAAGACATAGCTCGTGCCTGGCATATGCCTGGCATGCAACTTGGGGGGACAGTCACCACGGCCACCCCTCTGTGTGCTGTCTTCTTGTACTCACACACATGCATGTACACACACATGTGTGCATATGAACAAACATGCCCACTCACACACAAGCATACTGCAAATACTAGTGAAAAGGAAGAAAATAAAAACCTCCAGCCAACAACCTGGGAGTTTGTCTCATCCCTGCACACACCTGGTCTCGAGGGCACTGAAGAGGGGAGACAAGGAAAAGGGAGAAGAAGGGGCAGAACAGGACCTGTCAGGGGGCAGGAATTCACCCAGAAACTAGCACAAAAAGGGACAGGGTTTTCCGCCGCAGTCCTGCTTCACCTCTCCCACCCGGCCCCTGCTGGTCACCTAGCAACAAGCATCTCTCCCAAATCCTTCAGAAATCGCCAAGAGCACCTGCAGCTCTTGCCTGGAAATCCACACCTCACACATGGTCCAAGGCCAGGAGAACCGTGGGAGGCATTGTCAGGAGCCTGGATGACAACGCGCTCGGGTGTGCAGACAGCGGGGTGTTCTGTGTGAAAAGGAGGGCAGTTGGCTTGGGCTGGGCAGGACCAGGGCGTAGGAAGGGGCCACAACCCTGCCATGAGAAGGGAAAAGGGACAGTGGCTGCTCAGAGCCAGCCATCCAGGCAGGCCCCAGAGCCATCTGAGATCGCTTTAAAGAAGACACAGCTATAAAAACCCAGAGTTCTTTAATCCCAGGGACCAACATTTGGGGAAAGCCAGCAGCGAGCAGAGAAAAGAATTGAAGAGGAATCGTTTGCTGAGCCTGAACTGCGTGCTGAGCATTGTATACGTGCTGTTTCAATCTGAAACCCTGTGAGGCTTCCAGGACTGCGAGCTCCATTCTACCAATAAAGCAGCCGAAGCCCAGAGGAGAGAGGGCCTTTGTCAGAGAGCATATTGCAGCAGCCCCAGGACTGGGCCTCAGATCTGTGTGACCCCAGGGCACTGTAATGTCAGGGCTGGTGCTCGGAGCCCCTAAGGCAAAGCCTGCTCAAAGGCAGGCCTTAGCAGCGAGCCTGGCACCCACAGGGCCACTGCCACATGAAAAGCCCCTGCCTGGACCAGGGCACATAGCAGTCAGCTCAGGTCCTTTCCCTCCCCTGGGGCTCCTGCTTCTGCCTCCCGTAATCTGGGCTCTAGGCTGCCATGGAGAGTCACTGGGCCCCTCCAAGTTTCCCCCAAGCCCCAGGGTCTCCAACAGGCCATTAGACAGGCCCCACCCACCCCATGAGGCCTCCATGCCTTCCTGGCAGCTCTGAGCCACCTCTGAGTGCCGTGGGCTCTTTATGGCTGATCCAGTGCTGTTCTAAGCAATGGGCTCTGCACACAGCTGGCAGCGTGGCTGACGGCTCCATGGAGAGGCAGTGAAGAGAAAAGAAATATTAGCAGAATCCATGCCATTTACCAAGGTGGCTAGAACCCCAGGACCGGTGCGGGGCATGGGGTGGGCTGCCCACATGGAGGGTTCCTGCCCAGGACAGCTGGGACCTGGGTTGCAGGGTGTGCCTGAGCGCCCCCACTCTGCAGCCCTCATAGCTCTTCCTGCGACATCCATCTGTCCGCTACTGCACGGCTCCTGCAGTCTGGCCTGCAGCCCTGAGCACACCATCATCTCTGCCACCTCCATGCCATCCCTTGTCTCAGCTCTCTCTCCTCTGCTGCCCCAGCAGCCTGGAACACCTGCTCCTCTACTCTCTAACTCAGCAGTCCCCACATTAGGATCAGCATGGGAGATTCCAATTCAATGGGACTGGGTGGCCCCAGCATTAGTATTTTCTGAAAGCTCCCAGGAGATTCTACCAAACAAACTTGAGGACCTCTGGTGGAACAGCTGCTTCTCATAATGCCCCAGCCCAGAAGACCCCTCTCCTAGGAAGCCTTCCTTAGCCATCCCTCTGCCCCTGCCTGGGCTGCGTGCCCCTCCTCTGTGCTCCCAGGGCCCCTGGCACCTCCAGTCTGTCTTGCAAAGACTGAGCAACTCCAGGGCCAGGCCTGGGTCTCGTTCATTTCTGCAGCCCCAGCACCCGCACAGGGCCTGCCGTGAAGGTGGGGCCTCAGAAATGTCTGCACCAAACCCCGGTGCTAGCGTTCTGCCCACTGATGCCCCTTACCCTTCCTCACACGAACCCCCCAGACTGCTGAGCTGCCCGGGGTCCCCTCCGCCTCGTCATCCCAGTCCAGCTTCCCGGCCTTTGCTGTGCAGGATCACATGCCTGGGGTGCCCCATACCAACCTGGCTAACCCTCGCCGACTGTTCTACCTGCTCCAGGAAGTCCCCGGGATTAACAGGATGGACCTGTTGGTCCATTAACAGGATGGACAGGGATTAACAGGATGGACCAACAATTCTCTTTGATTCAGGACTCTCTGGTTACCTTCCCACCACGCTTTCCCTCACACCTGGTCTTGGAGGGTCGGCACACAACCGATCTCACAGACAAGACTTAGGAGCAAATCGGGGACTAAGAGTCAAGAGGCTTGAGGTCCTGCACTGACTTCCTGTGTGATCATAGGCCAGTCACTTAACCTCTCTGTGCCTCAGATTTCCCATGTATAAAATGGGGGAAATAATCCTCAAAGAGTTGCTGTGGGGAGCGAATGAGTTGTAGACCCAAGGCACTGCGTAAGTGCTGTTTATGGAAGCATTCGCTAGCTACCCTACTCTAGCAGCTGAGAGAAGCCTAAACCACTGGGCTTGAGTCTTTCCAGCCTGATGCATCATTTTGCTCTGTTCTCTGCCCAAGCTGCAGCCGTGGGCAAGGCCACCAGTGAGGGACAGTGACAGCCCCCAGGTCTGAGTCTGGTGATGTTTCTATGAACACAGCCACGTGCTCAGGCCTCCCCCCAGCCACGACCAAGGCTGAAGGATGGCCCCACAGGACAGACCCAGCCCACCAGGATGGGGAGAGGGCCTTTCTCAGCCCCTCAGTTGGTTGTTTTTCTGGCTCCACGTTCAGCCCCCACTTTCCCCTCGCTGAGGCCCAGTGTGATTCCCTCTGCTTACTCCCCGCTCCCCTAGAACAGACGGGAGCATCAAAGCACAAAAAACATTGAAATTGCCAAATGCAATTTCTCTCCGGAGACAACAAATTTGCTGCAATTTGTATTTCCAAACAGGAGCTGCAGCTCCCAAACAACTCCCAGGCAGGCAGGATTCCCGCCTCCACCTACCATCCTCCAGGCAGGGTGCTCCTCCCCCGCCCGCTCCCCTGCAGAGGAGGTGGTGCTCACCCTCATCTACGCTCTAGGGGTAGGGTGAGACTGGGTGGGGAGGAGTCAGAGCAGGGCAAGAGGCAGAAAAGAGAAACAGCCACACCTGTCTGCCAAGGTCAAGCAGAGCACCAGCAACGACAAGCTTCCAAGACCAGCTCTGCCTGTCACAAACAATAACGACAACAACAGAGCCCACTCTGCTGCACAAGCTGCAACAGTCTCATCCCTTCGAAAACCCCACTCCTTGCACCACCCTGAGAGTTGGGTGATCTTCTCCCCATTTTACCTGAGGGAACATGCCTGAGAGGAGCCGTGGGGCTGGACCAATGTTAGTAGGACAGAACATTGAACTTGAACTTCCCTGACTCCAAAGCTCAAATTCTTCCCAACCACCACCTATGACCTTGGGTACCTCTTTAGATCTCAGTTTTCTCATCTGCAAATTGAATAGATCAGACCAATGTTTCTTAACCTTTTTTTTTTTTTCAAATCTATGCCCCTTAAACAGGGTATGATGGTTAATTTTACATGTCAACTTGACTGGGCCACAGGGTGCCCACATATGTGATCAAACATTATTCTGGCTGGTTCTGTGAGGGCATTTTTGGATGAGATCAATATTTAAATCAGCAGACTGAGTAAAGCAGATTGCCCTCCCTAATGTGAAGGGGCCTCACCCAATCTGTTGAAGGCCTGAGTAGAACAAGAAGGCTGACTCTTCCCCAAGCAAGAGAGAATCCTTCCTGCCTGGCTGCCTTTGAATTGGGACATGGACTTTCTCTTGCCTTTTTACTCCAAGGAAACGTTGGCTGTTCCTGGGTCTCCAGCCTGCCAGGCTTCAAGTGAAGACTAAACCATGGGCTCTCCCGGTTCTTAGGCCTTCAGACTCAGACTGGAACTACATCCGCAGCTCTCCTGGGCCTCCAGCTTTTGGATTCACCCTGTAGATCTTGGGACTTACCTCCAGAATTGCATGAGCCAATTCCTTATAATAAATCTAAATACACACACACACACACACACACACACGTCCTGCTGGTTCTGTCCCTCTGAAAAATGCTGACGAATACACAGGGGTGACATTAAAATCTCATACCCCCTAGGGCTGTGGTCTGTATTATGAAAGACATAGAGAGTGTTTTTCTGTTTGTTTGTTTTCCAAAACAAAATTCTGTTTTCCAAAGGGAAGATTCATTTCCAAAGGTCATAACACCGAATGTGCTAAGATGTCCCTGTCCCAGGAGATTCAGACATGCCCCAGAGGGAGGACAGGGCCTTTACCGCTCAGCCCGCCCCACCACACCTGTTGAGAAGCTCTGGTCTGTCTCTCGGGTGCTGTCATTGCTCACCTTCTATGAGTAGAACCAAGGAGCACCCCCTCCACAGCGAGAGCCTGGGCAAGGCACTTCTCGCCAAACCTCAATGTGAAACGCGGAATAGTAATAGTTCTGAGTCGTGTTGTGAGGGTTAAAGGAGTTAATACCTGTAAGGCATTCAGAACACGCAGTAAGTGCTCAGGAAGTGTTAGCCATTATCATGCTCTACGGATGTTTAATACACTGGAGACTCATCATTTATCTTCCCCCCTCCCCACGCCCACCACCCCCACCCAGGGAAAGTCCTGGAGCAATTGCCGGTCCCTTTGCTGGGTCCTGGGAGATCATTTTGCAGACCTGTCCGATTCCTGCAGCCTCCCGCTGCTCAGGGTCATCGAGGATTCCTGCGGGTCCTAGGATCTGTGTGAACCCCTACAAGCCACAGCCTCTCTCCAGGCTTTTGTCTCTCTGTATTTGAGGAACTAGCCATCTGGGGGAAAATTTTAAGTTAGATCTCTACCTCACTCCATACACCAAAATAAATTCCAGATGGATCTCAAATTTAAATATAAACAATGAAACCATAAGTGTACTAAAAAAGAGATAACTCTTAAAGTGAACAAAACACCTTTCTAAGTAGGACACAAACCACAAAACCCAGAAAAAAAGAAAAGATGGATACATTTAGCCACAGAAAATTGTTTAACTTAACCTGAAAAAAATTATAAACAAAGTTAAAAGACAAGTGATAAGTTCACTCTTTGATTCATATTTCAGCAGAAAAAGTACTAATTTCTTAAAGGAGAACTGCAATTTATTGAGAAAATACCAAAGACCCAGTTTAAAAAATGAATAAAGAACATGATCAGATGATTCTCAGAAAAAGAAACGGCAATGGCTCTGAGCTATATAACATGCTCAATCTCATAAGCAAAGGAAACAGGCACCTGTGGCTTTTAATCTATCACTTTTTAAAAATTTTGTTTGATAACATTCTGTTGAGGAAATACTTTGCTGGTAGGGATGTAAATTGATCAAATCAATTTTATTGATTTTATTGCCCCCAACTATATGGGGGCAATTTGGCAAAATTTGAACACAGCACTTCCACTTCTACCTGGGACAGGGATCTTTCCACGTGTGCAGTACGTACAAGGATAGCATTGCTGTACAGTAAATCCCACACCAGTGGGCATAATTAACCAAATGTAGGATGTTGGGCCAAGTTACCCTCTTTGGGCCTCAGTTTCCTCATCTATAAAATGGGGATAACAACAAAACCGCCCCCAGAGCTTGTCCTGTCATATCTGTGTGTAAAGCCCCTAGAACAGTGGCTGGGTGTGTAGTAAGTATTCAACAAGTGCTACTGTTCATATCGTTATTATAATTAATCTGATCATCGGGGACCCAGCCCAGAGACTGACTCTGACCACAGAGTGAGGAGGGGAATCTCCATGCAGCAAGACGAGATTGCAACTGTAATTGAGTAAGTGGGAACTCCGTCACTGCGATGTGTCTGACGTGCACAGGCATTTGGGCAGCGATGGAGACAGAAAAGAACGGCTTTCTCAAAAGCAAATCTTGATGGTGCCCACCCCAGCTCTCACCCTGGGAGACAGCATTTTGGCTAAGGAGATTGGACCATGCCTCCTTTCTTGGCAAATCTACCCAGGGGATGGGTGAAAACCCTGCTTAATTAAGACCCTGCTTAATTGTTACAAATAATCACAGTAACAGCTAACATTGTGTGATGTGTTTTCTAAATGCCAGCCAGCACTGAGCACTTGACATACAAGAGTTCATTATTCCACCCAATAGCCCTATCAAGCAGGCATCGTTATTCTTCCCATTTTACAGAAGAGGAAACTGAGGCTCCACCTTGCAGGGATTCACACAGCAGGTAAGAGGCAGAGCCCGCATTTGCACCTGCGTCTCAGTTGCATCGCCTGGCCAAGGCGGGCACTCCGTCCCCCTGGCAGTTGTATTTCTCTGCATGAAACACAGGGCAGCCTTCTGGCTTGTGTGCATCCGCCTCCTGCAGGTATCTGTCGATGTGAGTCAGCCCCAAAGGCAGGGCCCTCTCTGAGTGCAAGGACAAAATTGGGTTTTCGAGCCTCTCAGGCCATGGGCCAAGTCGTGGGACCCAGCCAGACCTTGTGAGTCATGCATCTCTGTCCTTATCCCTTTTTCCAGAGAGGGAAACAGAGGCTGAGGGTGGCCCACCCAGCACCAGCAGAGCCAGGTCTGCCTGTGTCCTTCCCACTGCGTCTCTCCCAGCCGCCTCCATGCCTAAGAAACCTAGGCCAAGGCTGCGATGGCAGGGAGGAATTTAGATGAGGCTGTGACCCAGGGTGAAGTGGGTTCCCCTGCGAGCTCCTACAGTATGAGACGTCCCTGAGCAGAATCAGAAATCCATTCAAAGCCATCTCCTCCCACACGAGGGTGGGTGCCTGTGGACTGCCCACTGTCCCAGCTCATTACCTCTCCAATAAAGGAGGGGTCGCCACTGGCGGATGGGTGTGCAGTGAGTGAGCGCCCGGCTTCCCGGAATCCTTGTAGTCCCTTTAGCACAAGATAAATTGTTGCCTCTGATTCAATTTCTTCCTCCCTCACCCCCGCCCCGCTCAGTTTCCTAAAACAATAAGAAAACACATTTCTCATCCCTGCATTTAATCCTTCAGGCAGGGATTGGGAGCTACTTGCATCTGGTTCTGAGCATGAAATGAGGAGGGAGGGAGCCGGCCAGCCAGGGGCAGTGGGCGGGAGGTGGGCTCCAGGGAGGAAGCTAGAAGGGAGACAGCCCGAGACGAAATTCTTGGGGGGATAGGTGAGCTCGCTTTACTATGCTCTTAGTGAGTTAATCATCCTCGCACTCGCCTAGCATCTGTGCCGGCGGGCTGATGTCGTATTGGGGAAACAGCAATGAGAAAGTCCAGGGTTCCCACGTATTAATAGATAGTGGGGAGCTGACCTGTCAACCATGCACTGGATCGCAGCACCGCACACACTCCCAGAGGGGTGTTCTTCGGGAAGGCTTTGCTCCAGCTGTGGAAGGTTTTGCAGTAGAGGAGGCATTTGTGCTGCCTCTCAGAAATTTGCCAGGTAGGTAACCTGGGGAGGAAAAATATCATTTCCATAACGGCATTAATAAGACAACAGTCCTTACAGAGAACATGTGTACAGGCCTTTACAGTTTGCAAAGTGCTGTTGTACACATCATCTTATTTGCTCTCCCCAACATCCCTGTGAAGCAGAGATTGTTCTGTCATACCCTTTCTGCAGATGGGGAAAGCGAGGCCCAGGGGGCAGATGTCTTGCCTGGGTTTCCACAGCCAGTCAGTGGCAGAGCTGGAATTCAAACTCGGGTTTGTCTGCCCCTAAAACCTGTGCTCTTTCTATGACCCCAGAGCTGCTGCCCCTCCGGAGAAGGGACCTGCGGGGGAGGCAGTGAGGGCGGAGTGGGCCCAGCGTGGGGGTAAGGTGGGCTGGTGGGCAGATGGCTGTGGCTCCCTAAGCCGGGCAGCTGCCACCCCCCAGACCTTGTCCAATCCACACACATCGTGAGTCCGTCCTCACCCAGCCACAGGAAGGGACACCTGTTCTGTTGGTTTGGATTTGCCCTGTAATTATGGACTTATGAATATATAGAGAGACAGTCCCCCACTTACAATGGTTTGACTTACAATTTTTCTACTTTACCATGGTGCAGAAGTGATGTGTGCTCAGTAGAAACCGTACTTCAAATTTTGAATTTTAAACTTTTCCTGGGCTAGCGATTTGCCGTACTATACTCTCTCGCGATGCTTGGCAGCGGCAAGGAACCATTCTGTTTTTCACTTTCAGTATAGTATTCAATAAATCACATGAAATATTCAATACTTTATCATCAAATAGTCTTTGTGTTATGTGATTTTGCCCAACTGCAGGTGAATGTAAGTGTTCTAAGCACGTTTAACGTATGCGAGGCTATGATGTTTGGTAGGCTACGTGTATCAAATACATTTTTGACTTACAGTATTTTCAACTTAGGATGGGTTTATCAGGGCATAGCCCCATCATAAATAAGCATCTGTGTGTGTGTGTGTGTGTGTGTGTGTATGTGTGTAATCGGCTGCTATTTTGAAAATGGATTGAAGGAACAAGAACATAACTTTTTGTAGCACTAACAATGTGTCGGGTATTATATGCTATGTTATCATCCCATCAGTTCCTCCTGACAACTCTGTCCAGGGAAATACTAAAATACTACAGTTCCCATTATACAGATGAGTAAATTGAGTCTCACAGAGGTGAAGCTACTTGCCCAAGGTCTCTGAGCTGACCCTGAGCCAATGTTCTTTCCTATCCACCATAAATGTCAGAGAAAAAGCAAAGGCACCCAGGACTTGAGGAGCCTGAGGGCCACTGTGTGGCATTCTCCTATGTCCCAGGGGTCTCTAGAGAGTCCCCTCACCTTCATTTTAAGATGTCAGTATAATAGTTATTAGTGCTGACATTTATTCACCAGAGCATGTCCACATGTGGTCGTGACCACAGAGTTAAACCAAACCCTGACAGAGAACTGTATTTCCAAAGGACGGCATGGTATAGCTAGGGAAGTATGACTCTAGGAAAGAGAAAATATAAACAGGACTGCAGTATCCCCTCCAAGTCAAAGGTTTTTGGAGCCTGGAGACAGGAGGATATTTAAGTATCTCAAGAAACCAACAAATGCAAAATCCAAGCTGTGGTGGGCTAGGTAGGGGTGGCCGGGATCTGTGAGCAGACTGAAGAACTGAGAAATGAAGGGACTGGAATACTGGGGCGTGGACTGCGTGTGAACACCCCCTTCCTTAATTTGTGGAATCCCTGACAGAGCCCGTGAAGACGGAGCTCAGCGGGTTCCGTCAATACCACTGATAAGAATCCAGGCAGAGTCATGGCCGATGACTCTGATTATTATGCAACTTCAGCCATCCAGAAGGTGACCCCCAAAACTACTTAGGAAGGTATAATTATCTCCTTAGTGGTAAGGCTCTTTCATCCTTAAATATAGAAATGTTTGAGATTCTCAAACCCACAGGATGAATATTTTTAGATGTGAAAGAGTCTGGGCACATTTGGTACTGTAAGTACTTGTAATGTTTGAGAATTTGGCCTATTTGAGTAACTGGTCAGCCTTTAATTCCAATCTAAAATACAATTTAGTAATTGAGTTAGATCTGTGATTTTAAGTTTTAAAAAATCATATTTGATGTATATACACTTAAGATTCTCTTTGATTTGTAAGAATTACTTAATTACTTTTAAAGATTTATCGATTACACAGTATAGTACTTAAAAATGAAATAAATTTATAAAATAATATTTTAAATATTTAAAGGTGTTTGATTAACTTTGTAATGGAGCAAACACCATCCAAAAGCCCCTTAAAAATGACTGCAAAAATTTGGTAGACTTATGAATAGAATAATAAAAATTAAAGAGCGAGACCCCGTCTCTACAAAAAATAGAAAAAATTAGCTGAGTGTGGTGGCACGAGCCTGTAGTCCCAGCTAC
>VBSM01003215.1:29864465-29892685 GCA_008086735.1 Cheirogaleus medius | reverse complement strand
CCTCAGCCTCCCAGAGTGCTAGGATTACAGGTGTGAGCCACCGCGCCCGGCCATCTCCTGGGGTTTTTGCTCATCCCTCTAAAGGGGAAACATGGCTGGAAAAGGCATACCTAGGTCAGCCTTAACCAGCATTCACTCCATCAGCGAAAGCTCCCGGGGCTCCCATCCATAGGTGCCAGGAATTGCTCAAGGCACTGAGGAGTCCGCTGGGATAGAGAGCATCTTCCATTCTGGTTTTGCGGGGAGATGAACAATAAACAAATCCAGGATTTTATTAACTCAGGTAGTGATGAGTGTGGTCTGAAAAAAGAAAAAGAAAGCACAAGCTACACAACATGGCAGGAGGTGGGGCTATTTTTTTTAAAAAGAAGGTGTGACTCAATTGAGTGAGGGAGTAAGCCACGCAGGGTCTGGGGGAAGAGTGTCCCGCGGCTGGAGAGGGGGGTGTGGGGCCCCTGAGGCCATGGCGAAGGGTGCGGCTGGGCATACAGGAGACCAGTCCTGGCAGGAGCCCTCCCTGCCCGGCAACAACCCCCGCCCCAAGCCCATGCTCTGCTGCCACTTAAGGTTCTGCGAGGACATGGAGGTGGCAAACATTTGTCATCCACTGAGGCATCCCTGAAGTGGGATGGGGAGGGAGGAGGTCATGCTTTGTCATTCATGAGAGACAAAAGGATGTGAATTTCAGTGGGAAGGGGAAAAGAACACAAAATGTAGACAAAGCAGGCAGCGAGAAGGAAGATGCCAAATAATAATATAATTCTGTTCTTAATAATGTTATTCTGTTCTTAAAACTTTAGAGTAAGTCTCTTCATCTTCTCAACAATGCTGTGAGGTGGATACTATTATGATCCCCACTTTACAGATGAGGAAACTGAGGCATAGCGCAGTTAAGTAACTTACTCAGAGTCAGCCAGTTAACACCTTAAGGACCGCTCACGAGTTTTCTCCTGTTTCGCGTGTCATCTGTTAAGGACCGCTCACGAGTTTTCTCATTTTTCACTGTAGTTAAGATGATTTAAATAACATGCAGTTTGCCCAAAAACGTGCGGTCCCTGGCGTATGTCGTAGAGATTTCTATGCGGTACGAAAGGTGTTAAGTGGCAGAGTTGGGATTGGAACCAGGCGGGCTGGCTTTAGAGTCCATGCTCCTAGCTATATAGGATGCCCAGGACAGGAACCTGGTCAGAGATGGCTCTAAGAGAAGCAGGCTGAGCAAGGGGTGAAGAGGGAAGCTCAGGGAACAAATTTTGCCTTTCATACTATTTTCTCCCCATAAAATTCAATGGTGGTGCTTGGGAAGCTTACACAATACCTTCCTATTTGATCCTTTCAGCAACTCCATGGAGTAGATATTGTCATCCCCACTTTATAGATGAGGACACTGAGACAAAAGGTTAAGTGACCTTACTTGGGAATGACAAGACAAGATTCAAGTACAAGGTTTGCCTGGCTCCAATTCTCATGCTCTTTTATTCATCCAGAAGGTACTTATGGGCACCTCTTTAGTGGCAGGCACTGAGCCAAGTATTCAAGCATGGGAAAGACACTGCCCTTGGATCGATCTCTGGGTGACTGCCCCTGTCACCTATATCCTATACACAGCCCCATAAAGAACAGTCGTCTTGCTTCTGGCTGAAGCTCACTAGCAGGGGTGGGGCAGGCAGGGCCACGGGAAGCTCCAAGTCATAAGCTCCTGCTCTGGACTTGGCATTTTTCATGCCCTACATCACTGACCCCCTCCATCAGCTCAGCAGGGTAGATGTGGCGGAGACTGTTTTACATATCCAGTGTCATTCTTCCTACCTCCATAGCATAAGAACCCTGGTTTTATTGCCAATGCATCTAACTAAAGACTACATTTTAAAGGCTCTATTGCAATTAGGTGTAGCCATAGAGCTAAGTCCTGGCTAATGAAATGTAAGAGGAAATCATTGTGTGGGACTTCTGGAAAAGTTCCTTAAAAGGAAGTGAAGACCAGGCACGGTGGCTCACACCTATAATCCTAGCACTTTGGGAGGCCCAGGCGAGAGGACTGCTTGAGGCCAGGAGTTCAAGACCCACCTGAAAAAGAGTGAGACCCCCATCTCTACAAAAAAATGGAAAAATCAGCTAGGCACAGTGGTACGCACCTGTAGTCCCAACTACTCAGGAGGCTGGGGCAGAAGAGATCACTTTGAGCCTGGGAGTTTGAGGCTGCTGTGAGCTATGATGACACCACTACACTCTAGACCAGGCAACAGAGCAAGACCCTATCTCAAAAAAAAAAAAAAAAAAAAGTGAGACTGCTGAGGTGGGCCCTTCTTTTTTTCTGTTCTCTGCCTAAAACTCAGTTATGATGGCTGAAGTTCCAACAGACATCATGGATCATGAAGGCAATTTTGAAAATGAAAATCATGTGCTCAGAATAATGGAACAAAAAAATTAGGAGCCTGGGCCTCAGATGATACTGAGAAACCACTATACAAGTCCTCACATTCCTGCCTCTGACATGGCATACTCCCTTAGCTTACCCACATATATGTTAAGGTTAAGCATGCATCTCTAAAAAGTTTAATTTAGTAATAATAAAGTAACAGAAAAGGGCTCTCAGTTCATGTCATGCAGTGCTTAGACAGAAATATTTTCCTTGCACTATAAGGAAAATGGCTTTTGTTACAGGCCTTGTGGCCTGTCAACAACATTAGGCCCCCCAAAACTACACCAGTTTCATCAATCACAGTTCTGGGGTAGAGACTGAGAGAATGAATGCCAAAGGGGGAAACAGGAGAGCAAACACTCGTTTGGCACACCCCTCTGGCATGCTCTCCAACCTGCCTCCAGGCAGCACGATCCTGGCCCTTCAGCCAAAGCAGTGCTGACACTTCTCCTCCACCACTTAGAACCAGAAGCTTGCAGGGTTACTGTCTTAGTTGATTTTGCCCTATTTATGTCACAAACTACATGTCCAACCCTTCTCTGATGCTCACAATTGATGAATAAAAATAATAGAAACTAAACAGTTTTTAAGCACAAAGTATGGGCCAAGCATCGTGTGAATCAATTTACACATCCTAGCTTGTCCTCCCAACAATCCTAGAACATGGATAAAATATCCCCATTTATAGATGAGAAAACTGTGGTTAAGTAACTGGCCCCAGGTCACACAGTAACAGACGGCAGAGATGGAATATGATCCCACACATGATGGGGTCGTAAGCATGCTTCACTGCCAACACAACCCCACCCCACAGGGACAACTCCATGACAGAGGGGATTTCCAGCATTGTCCTCCCCACAGGATGGCCCGTCACATTCTCCGATCTGGGTTGGGATATGGGGTAGAAAAAGAGTACTTGTGAGACTGAGGTCTAGTGAAGACAGAGAACCAAGTAATTCAAACAGTGACATACTCGTGGGTAGGCTCTTAAACAGTTAAAGTTTCCTTCAGTGGTGCCATCTTCAACAGAACACCTGGAAATGCACGGGAAGTTCTGGCCGTCACAAGGAATGAAAGGTGTTACTGGTGTTTAGTGCCTGGATGCCATGGATGTGAAACATCCTACAATGGGTAAAACAGATAAGCACAATGAATGGTGCCTCCCATATCATCAGCACCCCCACTAACAAGCACCGGGTGACAAACTACCCCTTGTGTGCAGCTCCAGGGCTACAGAAGAAAGAGACATTAGGAACACTCCTTTTAAGCTCACTGCTTTTAAAGCCTCACCTTATGCATCTTGAACTTTTGTGAAGCTCCTGCCAGGCAAGCATATGGCCCAAACCTGTTACTCAACCTCTGCATCTAGATGTATCTCCAAGGCATGGGCAGGAGCCAGATTCAGGTCCACAGGCTATTTGTCCAACAAGACACTTGGCTTCGTCCTGGCCCAGGCAGCAAGCAGACATAGGGCTATGCCAGCTGATTCTTGGACTAAGCAATTGAGAACTGTTGGGAAAGGCTCAGAAGGAAGGAGACTGTGGTCATTGCTCATTGTGACTGTCATCAGCTCAGTCCTATAATGTCAAGGACTCTGCTGGGCATGGAGAAGGTGGCAAGTCAGGCCCATGGGAAAACCATTCTCACCATCTGTCGGTTCTAAGGAAATACCAGCACCCTGATACTTCCCTTCTCTCTGTGTCCTTAAACATAATATCCCTCAGCAAAGGCCTAACGTGGGTCCCCAAATCTCCTCTTTAAAGAAGGACTAATGGTTATGAAATAGCTAATAAAGAGCAGGGCAGTCAGGAATCCACAATCAATTCTATATTGTAAGGCAGTCTTTATAAAACACTTAGCAGCATATGTTTATTTTTCACTAAAGCCAACTAAAACACTGATCTTCCAGTTTCCCACCTCCGTCCCTTTCCTATATAGCATAAACATTTGGCCAGGAAAAGTATGATTGAGGATTAAATCTATTTCATAGGGCACTCGACTCCTCATTGATAATCTTAAAAACCTCAATCTAGAATGGGATAAGGAAAGCAAGGCTATTTACAGAGTCACTGGGGATGTCCTTAATGATTATATCCTTGTTCCCCTAGATCTCTTTGACAATTATATAGGCAGCTGTAAAGGAAGAGTGAATGGATTGTTACAAGCCTTAATACCGAGAGATATTAAACTGAATTATGTTCAAGAGCCAAAACCCTGGGATGGCAGGGGTATTGTGGGAGGCTGGGAGGGCAGTAATGTATGACTATGAGACAGGATCAAAACATAAAACAGTAGTGATGGCACCAATAAAGTGATCACAAAGAAATAGTCATTGTTACGGAAAAGACTGTAAAAAAGATAGGTTGGAAACAAGCAGTTAGGAAAGTGGCAGACAGGGGATAGCGATGCTTGGCTCTTGATACTTTAACTGAAACCGGGAGATTTATGAAACAATCTGAGGGTAAAGTCTTTTTTATTTTTAAGGGAACTGTCATGAATTTTTTATGTACTTAAAAGTTGGATACTCTCCAAAAGATAGACAAATTAGTTAAATAATTTGCATTAAAAATAGATAGGTCTGGCAGTTCTAGCACACAGCAGTCTTAGCTGATGTGGACACCCTCTACCTCACCCTCAATTTGCAAATATAAAAATGCTGGAGAAAATATATGGCTTACAATGAGGTGGCACTTCATACCCATTAGGATGGCTATTATCAAAAAATAACAAGTCCTGGTGAATATGTAGAGAAATTGGAACCCTTGTGCACTGCTGGTAGGTATAAAACATGTAGGGTAATTCCTCAAAAAGTTAAAAATAGAATCACCATATGATACAGCAATTCCACTACTGGGTATACACTCAAAACAACTGAAGGCAGGGACACGCACAGATGTTTGTATACCCATGTTCACAGCAGCATCATTCATGACAGCCAAATGGTAGAAGTGCCCATCAATGGATGAATAGATAAACCAAATGTAGTAGATACATGCAACAGAATATTATTCAGCCTTATAAAGAAATTCTGACACACACTACGACACAAACGAACCTAGGCAGCATTATGCTAAGTGAAATAAGCCAGTCACCAAAAGACAAATAGTATATGATCCCGCCCATATGAATTTAACTACTCTATGCACATGAGATGGTTAGAAAGTAGAATGGTGGTTACCAGGAGGTATTTATTAGGGGGAGGGGGAAATAGGGAGTTATTGTTTAACAGGTACAGAGTTTCTGTTTTGCAAGGAAGAAAAGTTCTGGAGATGGATGGTGGTAATAGCTACACAACAATGTGAATGTATTTAATGCCACTGAACTGTACACTTAAAAATAATTAAAATGGTGGCTCACGCCTGTAATCCTAGCACTCTGGGAGACCGAGGCGGGAGGATTGCTCAAGGTCAGGACTTCAAAACCAGCCTGAGCAAGAGCGAGACCCCATCTTTACTAAAAATAGAAAGAAATTAATTGGCCAACTAAAAATATATAGAAAAAAATTAGCTGGGCATGGTGGCGCATGCCTGTAGTCCCAGCTACTTGGGAGACTGAGGCAGGAGGATCGCTTGAGCCCAGGAGTTTGAGGTTGCTGTGAGCTAGGCTGACGCCATGGCACTCTAGCCCGGGCAACAGAGTAAGACTCTGTCTCAAAATAATAATAATAATAATAATAATTAAAATGGTAAATTTTATGTTATGTGTATTTTACACAATTTAATAGACAAGGCCAGGACCAGCGGCTTATGACTATAATCCCAGCACTTTGGGAGTCCAAAGCAGGAGGATCACTTGAGGCCAAGAGTTTGAGACCAGCCTGGGCAACATAGCAACACCCCCATATCCACAAAAAGTTTAAAATTGGCCAGGTGTGGTGATGCACTCCTGTAGACCCAGCTATTCGGGAGGCTGAAGCAAAGGAGTAGGAGGAAATCACTTGAGCCCAGGAGTTTGAGGCTGCAGTGAGCTGTAATCATGCCACTGCACTCTAGCCTGGGTGACAGCGCAAGACCCTATCTCTTAAATAAATAAATAGCAAAAACAAAAATACTATATGGCTAAACTTAAAAGAGAGAAAGGTAAATTTTCTTCAAGAGGAAACTGAAACAGAGTGATAAAATCTAAAGGTAAACTTTAGAAGCCAGAGAAAATAAGAAACTGGGTGTAAGGCCTAGTCTAGGTGTCAAGCTTTTAATGCCCACACAGAAACAAGACCAACTTGAAGGAAAGAGTTGGAACTAAGGCCCCTAAATAAAATAGGAGCCTTGAAAAGGCACATATTCCATGATACAGAGGCTGGACACACTCTACCCATCTGCCAAGTGAAGTAATACGAAAACTTGCTCTGCTCAGGACACCTGTAAGTAATCGAAGCCCTGGGTCTACATCATGCTCAGGTGTGGATGATGAAATTATACTATTAATACCTGAGGTTAAAAAAAGAAGGTAAAAATGGGTTCCATGCTCTATAAATTGCCAATGAGAGTGTAAACTGGTATAAACCCTATGGAGGGGAATTTGGAAATATCTGTCAAAATAACAAAACATGTACAATAGCAAAAAACAATGGGATAGTATTTTCAAAGTGCTAAGAGAAAAGAACAGGCAACTTAGATTCTCCACCAAGGCAAATCATCACTCAATAGTAAGGGGCAATAACAACCTTTTGAGGGAAGCAAAATTAAGAGAGTATTACTAGCAGACTTGCACTGGGAGGACAAAGAATATATATCAGTAAGAAAGAAAGTGAACCCAGAAGGAAGAAGACACTTGGAAGAAAGAATGGTGAATCAGGAAATGAGTAAACATATGGAAAATCTAAACAGGAACTGACTTTATAAAACAATAATAATTATTATTATGGCTAATTTAGGGGATTTAAAAACAAGATGGAACTAAAATGTTGAATAAGAACACATTTAAACAAGGGAGGAATGACTATATTTAAAATGTTTTAAGTACTTAGTATTGTTAGGGAGGAACAGAGTGTAACTGATTAACAACGTTAAGTATGCAAATTAAAAATTTTAAATTAATCCTTCAGTAATAAAAATAGAATATATCATTTCCAAACCAGCAGAGGGAAAAGACAAGGAGTAGACAAAATTGAATTGAGCGAATAGAAGGCAATAAAAGGAGAAAAAGCATTAAAAAAACAAGGGTAAACAATATCCAAATTATTATGGTAGAAATATTTAATAAATCCAATATATCACTAATCATAAAAAATTAACTAAACTCACCAGTTAAAAGATATTGTCCAAATGGATTTTTTAATATAATAAAATCTAGCTATAGGCTGTTTTTAGAGACACATGTAAAACCTAAAAACAAAGAAAGTAAAAGGATGGGAAAAGATATACTAGAAAATAGTATCCCTTTCCCACCCCCTGCACCAAAATAGAGCTGCCATCACTACAGTAATATAAGCAAGACAAGACTTTAAGGGGAAAAGCATCATTTTATAAAGGATTTCTATAAAAACATAAATTATCAAAACAGACTCAAAAGGAAATAGAAAACCTGAGACCTAAAACAATGAAGAAAATTGAATCAGTAGTCAAATATCCATCTCTCTCTCATATAAAAATCTACTAGGCCCAGACCAAGCTGTCAAGAAGCAGATAACCTTCCATCTGACTGGCTCAAACTGTTCCAAAGAAACAAAAGACAGGAATAATTCCCCCAACTCATTTTACGAAGCTAATATGTCATTGATACCAAAATTAGACAAGGATAATAGAACAAGTAAAATTATAGGCCAATGCTGCTTATGAACACATGTAAAAACTTAAATAAATATTAGTATTGAGTCCAGCAATGTATAAAAAGTTAATATCATATTTCATCAAATCTAAAATGTCACTGATTATAAGATGAGCCATTACTCTATACATTAAGAAAGAAAAGTGCTGTCACTTCAACCATGGCATAATGCTTTCTTATCACACACACATCTTATTTTATACTTACCTTAGGAGCTTTTTAGACTTTTTTACACAGATTTTTATCATATATCATTCTTATGCATTCATAACAAGGAAAACATAAGCAAAATAAATAAGATAAGATACTCTTAAAACTTCAGAGTCCCACTCTTCTAAATCACTTTTCAACTCAGAGTCTTTGATATTCATACTTGCTATCAAGAGGTAGTAATGTAACATTTTATAAGAGTCTCTACTATTATCTTTGTTATTTTCTTCTAACCCATTGGCACACATTCTGAAAGTTTTGATGCTAAAGTTTTCTTTAACTTACCAAAGATGACAACTAAAAGTTTTTAGATACCAACCAAGATTCCTATTCCTTCCTCAAATGGTCCTTATACAGTTGCCTAAAATCCTTAAGGGATTACAGGTGACCAAGTTCAAGCAAGAGGAATTAGAAGATGCCATTGACTGTAAAACATATTCTAATAACAGAAATGTTAAAATGCAAAAAATATGCATCTCAGAATCAATGAAAATGGTATTCATAATCAAATAGGGTTTATCTCAGGAATGCAAGAATAGTTTAACATTTAAAAAAATTGACTTCCAGTTCCAAAATGTTGGTGTAGAAGCAAACTGGCTTCACTTTTCCCCACAGAAAACCAAAAATAAACATACAGTGCCAAAATGTCCCAGTTCTCAAATATAAATATGAGACAATTCCTAGGGCCAAAGAGAAGTGAAAAAACTCTCAGCAGATGGTAAGAGAATCAGACTTCCACATCCACAATGCCCTTCCCCACATTCTGCCCAGTACCAAATACATGGAAAATTTTCCCCAAATTCACCGTTCTGTACTGGAAAAAGTGAGATCAAGGTGTACAACCAAGGTGTACAAAGCTTCCCCACCATCCTGGGTTTCCTGGCAGGAGACCTGTCACTGCCTCAACCACAGGAAGCACCACAAGTGCCTGAAGGGAGAAATATTCCTGAGGACAGGCAGAGGCAAACGGAAGAGACAAGACTACCATCTCCAGCCCTGGAGACTTGGCTCTGTAACTTGGCCAAAGGAGATGCCAAATCAGAGTGGCTGTTCAGCAGCACCACACTGTAGGAAGTTTGTCCCACAGGTCCCCTGGAAATGAACCCCTAGCCAGCTTTTCCACACTGCTGGGATGTCCCCTTTGAAACCTCTCCTCTGGAAGGGCAGCACAACCTGGGCTTAAAGCACCACCTAGAGCCAAAAAGGAGGCAGTGAACTAGTGGTAAAGAACTTCGAAGCAAATATTAGGTTGGTGCAAAAGCAATTGCGGTTTTGGACCGTGAATTTTAAATCATTATAACTAGGTTCAGACACATCTTTATTAATCAAAATAGGAACCATTACAATCAACACATTTTTGTCAACAAGAAATAAGTTTTGTTTATTCCTGTAACGTAAAAATCCATGCTTTGGGATTTGAAAAACTCTGAGAAAGCATTTTCTGCATCCTGCTGGTTGTGGAAGCAATTTCCCTGCAAAAAGTTGGCGAGATGCTTGAAGAAGTGGTAGTCAGTTGGCGAGAGGTCAGGTGAATATGGCAGATGAGCCAAAACTTCATAGCCCAATTCGTTCAACTTTTAAAGCATTGGTTGTGCTACCTTCTCCATTGTCATGGAGAAGAACTGGGCCCTGTTGACCAATGCTGCAGGTGTTACAATTTTCAGTGCATCTCATCAATGTGCTGAGCATACTTCTCAGATGTAATGGTTTCACCAGGGTTCAGAAAGCTGTAGTAGATCAGATCAGCAGCAGACCACTAAACAGTGACCATGACCTTTTTTGGTGCAAATTTGGCTTTGGGAAGTGCTTTGGAACTTTTTCTTGGTCCAACCACTGACCTGCGGTTGTCACATAAAATCCACTTATCATCACATGTCACAATTTGATCGAGAAATGGTTCATTATTTTTGCGTATAAGAAGAGAAGACAACACTTCAAAATAACGATTCCATTTTCGGTCAGCTCACGAGGCATCTACTGAGCTTTTTCACCTTTCCAATTTGATTCAAATGCCAAATGACCATAGAATGGTGGACCACGAGTTCTTTGGCAATTTCTTGTGTAGTTGTAAGAGGATCAGCTTTAATGACTGCTTTCAATTGGTCATTCTCAACTTCAAATGGCTGGCCACTGCACTCCTCATCTTCAAGCCTTTTGTCTCCTTTGCAAAACTTCTTGAACCACCACTACACTGTACATTCGTTAGCAGTTCCTGGGCCAGATGTGTTGTTGATGCTGCAAGTTGTGATAAAAAGTCTCCCATCAAAGAAAAGCCCAGGACCTGCTGGCTTTGCTGTTGAATTCTACCAAACATTTAAAAAACTAATATCAATTCTATTCAAACTCTTCAAAAAAAGTGGAGAGGAGGGAATACTTCCAAACTCATTCTAGGAGGCCACTGCCCTCATTCCAAAATAAGACAAGAACATGACAAAAAAATGAAAACTACAAGCCAATAACACTGATGAACATAGATGCAAAAATTCTCAGCAAAATACTAGCAAAACCTAATTCAACAATACATTAAAAAGATCATTCACTATGATCAAGTGGGATTCATTCCAGGTATGAAGGATGGTCCAACATAAACAAATCAATAAACATTGATACATCACATTAACAGACCAAGAACAAAAAACATATTATTTCAATAGATGCTGGAAAAGCATTTGATAAAATTCAACATCCCTTTATGATAAAAACCTTCATCAAACTGGGTATAGAAGGAACATCAAAATAACAAAGGCAATATATTACAAACCCACAGCTAACATTGTACTGAATGGAGAAAAATTGAGGCCTTTCCTCTAAGATCTAGAACAAGACAACGATACCCAATTTCACCATTTTTATTCAACATAGTATTAAAAAGTCCTGGCCTGAGAAATTAGGCAAGAGAAAGAAATAAAGGGCATCAAATTGGAAAGGAAGAATTCAAATTAACCTTGTTCACAGATAACATGGTCTTATACTTAGGAAAACCTAAAGACTCCACTCAAAAATTATTAGAACTGATAAACAAATTCAGTAAAGTTGCAGGATACAAAATCAACATACAAAAGTCAGTAGTATTTATATATGTCAACAGCAAAAAATTTGAAAATGAAATCAAGAAAGCAATCCTATTTATTAATATGATAGATAAAATTCCCAGGAATCAATTTAACCAAAGTAGTAGAAGATCTATACAAGGAAAACTATAAAATACTGATGAAAGAAATTGAAGAGGACACAAAAAATAGGAAAATATTCCATGCTCATGAATTGGAAGAATTAATACTGTTAAAATTACAATACTGCCCAAAGCAATTTACAGAGTCAATGCAATCCTTATCAAAATACCAATGACATTCTTCACAGAAATAGAAAAAAAATCCTAAAATTTATACAGAACTACAAAAGACCTCAAATAGCCAAAGTAATCCTGAGCAAAAAGAATGACGCTAGAAACATCACACTACCCGACTTCAAAATTTACTACAAAGCTATAGCAACAAAAACAGCATGGTATTAGCATAAAAACAGACACATAGACAAACAAAATAGAGTACCCAGATATAAATCCACATACTTACATAAATGGAACTGGAGGTCTGTCGCGCGCCCCTCGCCAGCAAGGACCACGCAACACTTGGAGTTCTTCTGTTGTGCTTTATTGGGGTTCCCTCTTACTCTTACATTCTGCGGAAGACCCAGCGTGGCGGGGAGCAGGCACTAATATACCCTCACACAAACAGGAAGCAGCAGGGATAGGCCAGCCAAGGCAGCCAAGGACCGGATAGGGCCACGTACTGAGACACCCTCACGCCCCTCTGGCGCGCAAGCGCACTCAGATGTTTACCACTAAGCTGCACCCGGAACTAGGCGCCATCTTGTAATGGCGGAACACCGCGCCCCACAGAGGTCATTATGTTAAATTAAATATTGCATGTTTTCACTCATATGCTAAAAAAGTGGGTTTATAAAGATAGAGAATATTAATATCCTGGTGATTACCAGAGGCTGGGAAGTGAAGGCGGGATGAGAGAATGAAGAGAAGTTGATTAATGGGTACAAATATATAGTCTGATAGAAGAAATAAGACCTAGTGTTTGATAGATCAGTAGAGTGACTATAGCTTACAATAATCTATGTATATGTCAAAATGGCTAGAAGAGAATTCAAATGGTTCTAGCATAAAGAAAAGACAAATATTTAAGGTGACAGATATCCCAAGTACACTAATTTGATCTTTAAAAATTATATGAATGTATTAAATTATCACATGTACCCCAAAACTATGTAGATCTATCATGCATTAACAAAAACATCTTATAAAGTAGGTCACCACATTAACAGATTAAAGAAAAAAATCTCAGTGTATGCAGAAAAGCATTTGGTAATATTCAACAATCAGGCCAGTACGGTGGTTCACACCTGTAATGCACTCTTGGAGGCTGAGACAGGAGGATCGTTTGAGCTCAGGAGTTCGAGACCAGCCTTAGCAAAAGCAAGACCCCGTCTCTACAAAAAATGGAAAAATTAGCTGGGCATGCTGGTTCGTGCCTGTAATCCCAGCTATTCGGGAGGCTGAGGCAGGAGGATCACTTGAGCCCAGGAGTTTGAGGCTGCAGTGAGCTATGATGACACCACAGCACTCTAGCCCAGATGACAGAGCAAGACTCTCTCTCTCAAAAAAAAAAAAAGAAAAATTCAACAATCATAATTTTTTTAAAAGCCTCTTAGTAAAACATAAATAGAAAGTAACAGAAACATTTCACAGCAAAAAAGAAAGAAAAAAAATAGTAAAATGCTAGAAATATCCCCTTTAAAGGCAGGAACAAGAAAAAGGTGATTGCCATCATTGCTTCTATATCTATATAATAATATAGTAAAGGTCATAGCCAGATCAATAAAATAGGAAAAAAATAGAGGCAGTAGTACAAAGGATTAGAAAAGAAAAAACAACTAAACTGTTGTTATTCTTAGGCAACTTGATTATCAACCCAGATATTTCAAAATAATCTACAGATAAACTATTGCACTAATAAGAGAATTCAACAAGTTTGTGGAATACGAAAGCCAATATAGAAAACTCTGACCTCTAGCAACATCAAGGAGGAAGTAAATTTTCCAGATAAATTAAAAGAATAAAAAGTATCAAAACTTTAAAAAAAAAAAAAAAGAAAACTCTATAGAGGGACTATAGTGCAGAAATAAATAATTAAAAATATAACTTTTATAAAAGGTCCTATTCACAAAATCTTCTAAAACAAGATACATAGGAATAAATCCAACCAAAAATGTAATATATTTTTATAGGAAACATTTTAATATTTTACTGAAAACAAAACATTTATGAATAAAAAGACTGAAGCACTTAGGAAGATGTAAATGAAATGATATAAAATATTTATATCAATCCTACCTGAAATAATCTATAAAATCATTTCAATTTTAATCAAAACACATAGCTCAACAAGCAGGTCATAAAATTCATTTGGAAGTGGAAAAAAGATCAGAT
This sequence comes from Cheirogaleus medius, assembly GCA_008086735.1. Classification (NCBI taxonomy): domain Eukaryota; kingdom Metazoa; phylum Chordata; class Mammalia; order Primates; family Cheirogaleidae; genus Cheirogaleus; species Cheirogaleus medius. The sequence goes on along the minus strand of VBSM01003215.1, from coordinate 29,878,787 downwards.
GTAGGAATAGCCAAAACCATTTTGAAGAAAATGAAAGGGGAAGGATAGGAACACTCACCCCATCAGGTATTAAGACTTTTTATATAGGTTTTAGAATCAAAACAATGTGGTGTGGATGCAATGACAATCTGCCAGAACAAAGGAACAAAATATTTAAACCAGAAACAAACACAAATAAAATTTGATCAATCTAATGGAATACAATAGACTTTGGTATACAATAGAGGTGATATCACAAATCAGTGGGTGTGAGAACTCTTGGTTAGCAATAGGGAAAAAAATTAGATCTATAACACACACCATACACAAAAGTAAATTAGGGAAAAAAATTAGATCCATAACACACACCATACACAAAAGTAAATTTTAGATGAATTGAAAGCCTGGCCGGGTGTGGTGATTCACGCCTATAATCCCATCACACTGGGAGGCTGAGGCAGGAGTATTGCTTGAGGCCAGGAGTTTGAGAACATCTTGGGCAACATAACCCATCTCCTTAAAAAAAAAAAAAAAAAAAAGAAATCCTGGCCTAACCCAAGGTCACAAGGACTTTCTCCTTTGTTTGACTGGGCATGGTGGCTCATGCTTATAAAGCTAAGGTGGGAGAACCTGGCTTGAGGCCAGGAGTTTGAGACCAGGCTGGGCAACATACAAGACCCTGCCTCTACAAAAAAATTTTTTAAAAATTAGCTGAGCATGGTGGCATGCACCTGTAGTACTAGCTTCTTGGGAGGCTGAGGCGGGAGGATCTTCTTGAGCCCAGGAGTTTGAGGTTACAGTGAGCTATGATTAAGCCACTCTACTCCAGCCTGGGCAACAGAGGGAGACTCCACTAAAAAAAAAATTTTAAGCCTAAATGTGAAAAACAAAATTTGAAAACTTATAAAGTATAGAAAAATATCTTCATTATTGAAGTAGGGAAGAATTTGTGAAGTTGGGGAGAATATCTCACATATATGAGATATTTATATCTACATTTTTATATCTCACACCAAATAGAAGGGCAAAAAAAAAAATCTCATAAAAAAAAACACAAGCAACAATAGAACAGACAATTTCACAGAACTGGCAATGGCAAATAGATTTATGAAACTGTGCTCAATTTCATCAGTAATCAAGGCAATTGCTATTAAGATGAGATATAATTTTATATCCTTCAGATTGGCAAAAATTAAGCTTAAAAATACCAAGACTTGGCAAAGTTGTAAAGACATGGGAACTATATACATTGCAAGGAGAATATAAACTGATATAATTACTTGGTAAATATAAAGATGAGGAGCCCTAAACCCTAGCAATTCCATTTTTAGGTTATAATCCCTAGAAACACTCTCACATACATGTCCTAGGAGATATGTACAAGTCATTGCTGTGGTGTTTAAAATGATGTAGAATTAGAAATAACCAAAAGGTCCATCAATGGATAAATACACTGTAGTATACAAATATACTGGAATACTCTAAAACTGCTAAAATGAATGAATGGATAAGTCTCAAAACCATTAAGTGGCAAATAAAGGCAATACAAGTATAGCTATATATAATGATACTGTTTATACATTTTTAAAACCCAAAAAGAATATTTTGCATTGTCACAGGTATATGCATAAACATTAAAAGTTTTTTCAAAAAGTGCATAGGAATCAAAGATTACCTCTAGGGAGAAAGGGTAGGAAAAGCCTGTGATGCGGAGCAGGTGGAGGGAAGTAGCACTAATGACACCTGTACTTTTGTATTTCTTTAAAGAAAATCTGAAGTAAACATGGCAAAATGTTACTATTTGTCAAAGGGAGGTGGAAGATACAAAAGTGTTTATTACATTATTTTCTGTCCTTCTGGTATATTTTAAATATTTCATAATTTAAACATGTTACACAGAAAAGGTCCAGCAATATGCATAGTATGCCCATTTGCTATCCTGTAGAATAGGGACAGAAGCTTAAAAAGGAGATCTTTGTTTATAATGGCAAAAAAATTGAGAACAAAATTAGTAAAATAAGTTGCAGTATAGCCATACAGCCATACAATGAAATGTCATATAACCATAAATAAATGATAGTTCGGAAGTGTGATTACTGATTTGGAAAGATGTTGACAGCATATTAAGTGGAAAAAAATAGGCAATGAAATTATAGGTTCTCAACTAAGGCATTAAATGGTTAAAGGAACCTTTTCCTATACTGAGCAAGTAGGCCAAAGTTCCATTAATGAACCTGCCATATTTTAATCTCTTATCAACTAGTACCTATGGAACTAAGTTAACCACAGTGAGCCTAACAATAATAAAAAGCACAATAGATTCATTCTGGAGTTTTGAACAAGAAAGATACTACTATAATACCTATACAGAAAAGCTACATTCAAAGCCAAAAACAATTATTTCCCAGTGTTGGTGTCAACAATTCCCACCTTTCCAGATAAGGCCTGTTTTATCTCACCATCTAGTTAAAGAGCTACCAGAGCTAGCACAATAGCATAAATTATTCATCATGTATACAAAAGAGCCAGGTAAAATATAATAAACTGTATACAAAATAAATTGGGTCAGATATTATAAACAATGAAACCCAAAGCTATACTTGCAAAGTCGTGCCGTATTTATAAGAGGAAAGAATGGTGGTAAGAAATTACTGAAGGAATTCTGAGAGAGAATAAAAACATTTTGTCCTCAAACCAATTTCTCATGGTAAAGAAAAAAAAAAGAAAGAAAGAAAGAAAGAAAGAAAAAAAACCATTTTGTCCTGCTACATTTATGCCCTCTGATAAATTAGAAATAGACTTGAGTGCTCTAAAATATGTACTCCATATTTTGTTAATTAACAGTTGCCCAAAAGGTCTAAGAATCACAGTAGATTCTATTTTTATAAAACCTGCCATATCATACAATAAAGGATGGAGCCCTAACTGGGGAGTTAGGGCTCTGAGGGAAAATATTTCCATTATTATTCCTTTACTGTGAAAATATTTCTTGTGTACTTTATACCTTGATGAAATATTTTTGAAGCTGTTAAGACCAAAAGACATAAATACTGCATTTATTATGTAAAAATTAAGAATGGCTCAGATTATACAATAGTAGTTGGATGTAAAGTGTACTAAATTTCGCCTTGCAGAAGAGTTGATTTTGAATTCAATCACCCTCTGAGAGAAGACATCCCAGCTCGCATAATTTCATCAACCAGGAGAATGTTGGTGGCAATCACTGTGCTAAGGAAAAAGATGAGAAGGTGAGTAAAGTCTACTAAGCCACCCTTATCTTTTTCCCCCAGCAATCTTCAGCTAAGAAGGGTACTTTGTTCTGCAGTGATGGTAGTGTGAGATTTTATGAGACAAAGCTTTTATAAATACAAACATCACCCCTTGTATTATAATTCCAACTCTTTTGCTGATAAGGTGGAAGTCTGATTTATATTCCAGCAGAACTGAGCTTATTTTATAGCATATCATTTGATTTTCCCCACTATGCATATGCTACTATTTCAGTAAAGTTTCCTCTTTCCCTTCTTCCTCAAATAAACAGTAAGATTAACCTTTCCTATAACTTACACTGCTAGAACTAAAATATAAAGAGACTGAAATGACAGACACTAGTCTTAATAACTGAATACTACGCCTTTCTACACACTTGACAATTTTTCCACTGTAGGGTGAAAAAATTAATAGAAAAATTTTAATGTTATTGATTATACCTCTAAATGTCTTTCTCTTTATATTAATACAAACTTACCAAGAGTGAAGAAGTTGTTTTTTAACACAATAATTATCCCAAACTCCTGCATCTGCTGCCACCATTGGCTCACCTGCATAGTAAAAACAAACAATCTTAATACTCCAATCTATTAATATTGATTGGTATATTCTAACAATATTTAATACACCACCAAAACTACTTTTGTCAAGGTCATCAATGACCTCCATGTTGTTAAATCAATAGTTGATGCTCAGGCCTAATCTATCAGCACTTAACACAGTTGATCACACCTGTCCCATTCTATCGTCACTTGTCTTCCAGGACACCACATTCCCCTAGTTTTCTTTCTTTTGCACTAGAGGCTTCTTTTCTGATTACTTTGCTGGTTCCTCCCCTTCCTCCTCTGAGCTCTTACTGTTGTAGTACCCAAAGGTTCAGTTCCAGATTCTTCCTTTTTCTCTCTACACCTACTTCCTAGGTGATTTCATCCAGTCTTCTGGATTTAAACCATACATACCTGATGATTCTCAATTTTCATCTCCAACCCAGACCTCTTCCTTGAGCTCCAGACTCATATGTCTAACTGACCATTTTACTTGAAAGACAACAGACACTTCAACCTTGGCTTTGCCAAAACTGAATGCTAGTGTTCCCTCACGCACAGCCTGCTCTACCCAGTCTTCTCCAACACAGTTGATGGCAATTCTAACCTCCTAGTTGTTCAGTTGACTCATCTCCAGAGTAGAGAGTAGCCAGAGTGATCCTCTTAAACATAATTAGATCATGTGATAACCTCTGTTCAAAATTGCTTCCTATTTTACAGTAAAAGCCAAAGTCCTTAGACTGGCCCACATGGTCCTGCATAACCTGACCTTCAATCACCTCTCTTGTTTCTTCCTCAGAAACATCAGACACTGGCTTTTCCACTGGCTGTTCCCTCTCCCTAGAACACTTATCCCCAGATCCCCATATGACTAACTTCCTTACTTCCTTCAACTTTTTTCAATAAACATCTTCTCAGTGGGGCCTACCCTGGCCAACCTTTTTAAGTTGCAACCCTCTCCCCACCCTCCTGCACTAGCATTCGTAATCATCTTTACATTGCTCTTTTTTAAATGAATTTATTGCTTTCTAAAATGCTAAAGGAACTTATTTATTAAAGTTATTTACTGCCTGTCTTCCCCCACTACAACATAAGCTCGCAAAGATAGATATTTTTGTCTGTTTTGTTCTGTGTAAATCCCAAGAGGAAAATAAGCATTTCGATAACTATTTCTAAAGTGAATATTTTCTTTTAAGAAGTTCAAAAGTAAAGTAAAAGCACCCAATATTTAAATATTCAAGTCATCCAAACCTCCACCCCTTTACTATAAGATCTGGATAACTGAAGAATAACCTCTTCCTTTATTAAGTAGCTGATTTTTCTTCACTTTCTTACCTTTATTCAAATCTATGCCAACAAGTTGTTTTGATTCTGAATGCACAGCCTGAACTTTTACTAGTGTTTCCTGCGGGTCACAACCAGAATTCTGAGCAAGAACCTTTATGAATAAAAATAATAATAAATATATGTGTTGAATACCTTAACATAAATATTTAAACATCAAATATAATAACAAAGCACTACTCTTTAGTCTTGTGAAAACATATCAATAATACAGTAAACATCTCCTTTTGAAGAATTCCATTCTTCATCTAAATCAAATTATTATTTTGTCTATCTAGTAGTTTTTATATTTACTTAAGCATTTCACCTTTGCACATTACAATAAATTCTGAGGAAATGAGAGTTCTCCCACCTCCACTCCACTACATTAGTTTCCCTCTTTGCAAAAGCTTTTTTTTTTTTAATGTGGAAAGAAGCAGAATAGTCTTGCGTCTCTAGTCACATACCCTCCAGTTTTTCCTACACACTTGCTAAAGGAAACCAGTATATATGCAGCACCTTTGTACCTCTCATCTCCACAAGGAGCGTCATGGCCTGTGGTAGCAGGGATGGAGACACCTGCACTCCAAACCAGGCTCATTTCCAAGTGGTCCCAAATCACCAGTTGATGAGGTAAAAAGTATCACCAGGTTATACCGGGTTACCAATTTCTGTCAACAACCGGGACATTACTTACTGACTTTGTTGGTTTGAGGAAAGAAAAAATAGAAATCCAATTCACAAAGATTCTAAAAATTATGAATAATTCTAATAGCAGTTACCAAAGAGACTTTGTTAGTATCGTTAGAATGTTTTAATTCATGGTAATAGCATATCTGAAGTCGTTTTTCCATGTTTCTAAGTGGTTCACAACAAAATTAAGGCAAAGAGAAAGGAATGGTAGTTCTCTGTTCTTAGGTCACCATCTGGAAAAAATCTGAGTTTTCTCCTTTTCTAGGAATTATAATGACAATAACAACTGCAAGCTAGTATTTGGGAATGCTAAATAGCCTCAAGACCTCACTTTCCACAATTTAAAATGATTACACTTTGGTTACTACCAATAAAACATCTACCCTAAAATCTAATTACATTTTAAGTTCTAAACTTTTCATTATGATTAGTTTATCATGTACCATTCCTGAATGAAACTTTTGGAGCTCAGAAAAGGAAACAAGGGGATAATTTGGCTATTTCATGAAGCTCCTGCAATGATTCTGGGCTGTTATCCCAAAAGTTTCCCTGCTTTAGTTGTAAAACATCTAAGGGAAAACTGTGTGAGGAAACAAAAATAAATACCTGTCTTTCTATTCTGCTAACTATTAGATAATATAAGCAATTTGTAATTAAACAACTTTATGCCCAACTGGTTGTTATGTGGTTCTTAGGGTAGTAGTACCTTGGGAATAATGAGTATGGCATCAGCGAAAGCTTGGATTCCAAGACGAGCTCTTCCTTTCACACTGTGCTTGTATACCAGAAGAGCTTCAGCTATTGCTACTTCGACTGCACCAGCCCCTGGAACCACACAACCTATTGGAGGAAAAGAAATGATTGACCCAACATGCCATACAGAAAAAACAGGGAAAAAACTATTAGCTATTCAAGTGTGTTCTATTATCTTGCCTACCTGTAAAATGTATTTAAATATATACAGAAATCAGGCCGGGCGCGGTGGCTCACGCCTGTAATCCTAGCACTCTGGGAGGCTGAGGTGGGCGGATCGCTCAAGGTCAGGAGTTTGAAACCAGAGCGAGACCCCATCTCTACTAAAAATAGAAAGAAATTAATCGGCCAACTAAAAATATATAGAAAAAATTAGCCGGGCATGGTGGCGTATGCCTGTAGTCCCAGCTACTTGGGAGGCTGAGGCAGAAGGATCACTCCAGCCCAGGAGTTTGAGGTTGCTGTGAGCTAGACTGACGCCACGGCACTCTAGCCCAGGGAACAGAGTGAGACTCTGTCTCAAAAAATAAATAAATAAAAATAAAAATAAATAAATAAATAAATATATACAGAAATCAAAAAAATAAATAAATAAAATAAATATATACAGAAATCAAATAAATTGCACAGATCAGTAATTACTCAGTTGTCTCATAAAACATCCTAAAGTTATATGCCATTAAATAATTAAGCATGGTACAGATAACTGGCTACAAATAGCTTATTTCACTGTTTATCCTCTGGCAAATAAGAGTAGACATTTCTTTCACCTTCATCTTACTCTTCTATGATTACATTTCTTATAAAAGATAGTTATTCATAATTTATAGTGGCAGGTAACTGATTGTGATATCTGATCTGAAAAATTTTTAGGCCAAGATAATTTGGCCACAATTTTTGATAAGGAATTCTTGGGATTCAATGAAGTATTCATTTTCCGTACTGGAACAGAACCCAAACTGCTACCTGAAAAAAAATTTAGGTGGTCTTGTCATTCTAAGGCAAGAGCTTTGGTTAAACATATCAGTTTTCACATCAAGATATGACTTCTACATCTACTTGTTTGGTTTTATAAAGCTTATGACTCTTGAATCAGCAAACCTGCTTTAGAATCACTTATCTTTAAAACAAAACAATACAACAACAATCTCTCTTTTTATCTCACATCATTTTTAAATTAATGCTCCCTTTCTCTGCTTCACTTTACAACATAACTTCTCAGAGTTGTTTACCCTCAGGTGATTACATCCTTACCTCTCAATCACACTTTTTTTAAAGTTCCTTGTTAAATACAGAATATACTCAAAAAGAATATTGATATGTATAAGATATAAAGAATAAATGTACAAATAAACAAATGTACCCATGTACCTTCCATCTAGCTTAAGAAAGAGATTACTAGTACCTTTGATAACTTCCCTAATCCCATTCCCTGTGAAAATACAACATATCAAAATTTTCGGGATGCTACTAATACAGTACTTACAAATTTACATCACTAAACACCTGTATTAGAAAAGAAGAAAGTTCTCAAACCAGTGACCTCAGCTTCCACCTTAAGAAACTAGAAAAGGAAGAGCAAACGAAACCTAATGTAAGCAGAAGAAAGGAAATAATAAAGATCAAAGCAGAAATTAATGAAATAAAAATGACAAATATCAGAAATGAGAAAAGTGATATTATCTCAGATTCTACAGCTATCAAAAAGAATAAAGAAATACTATGATTGACTTTATGCCAATAAAGTCAAAAACTTAAGTCAGAGATTGACAAACTTTCTGCAAAAGGCCAGTCGATAAATATTTTAGGCCCTGTGGGCCATTTCATTTTTTTTGCAACTATTCAACTCTGCCACTGTAGCACAAAAATAGCCATAGACAATACATAAACAAATGGGTATGGCTGTGTTCCAATAAAACTTTATTAACCAGAAACAAGCATCAAACCAGATTTAGCTCATAGGCAGTGGTTCGATAATTCTAACTTAGATGAAGTGGACAAATTGAAAGATACAAACTACTAAAGTTCATTCAAAAAATATAGATAACCTGAATAGCCCTCTATCTATTAAAGAGATTGAATTTGTAGTTAAAAGCCTTCCCACAAACAAAACTCCAGGTTCAGAATCTCTTTACTGACAAAGTCTACCAAACATTTAAGTAAAAAATAATACCAATTCTATACAAGAATTCAACATTTTCAGAAATTTGAACAGGAGGAAAAACTTTCAAACTCATTCTCTCAGGACAGCATTAATCTAATACCAAAAATGATAAAGGCATTACAAGAAAAAAATATTTACAGACCAATAGCCTTTAAGAATATAGCAGTAAAAATTCTTAACAGAATTTTAGCCAATCAGGTTCAACAATATATAAAAAGGATAATACACATAGTAGCATTATTTGCAATCGCAAAAAGGTAAAAGTAACACATTTCCATCAATGAATAGATGAATACACACACACACACACACACACAAAAGAGAGTATCAATCAACCTTAAAAGGAAAGGAAATTTTGGCACATGCCATAACATGGATGAACCTTGGTGACATTATGCTAAGTGAAATAAGCCAGACACAAAGGACAAATATTGTATAAGTCCACTCATACAAGATACATAGAGTAGTGAAATTCATACAGACAGAAAGCAGAATGGTGGTTGCCGGGAGTGGAAAAGGGTGGGGATTGTGGAGTTATTAACAAGGACAGAGTTTCAGTTTTGCAAAGGAAAAAAGTTTTGGAGATGGATGGTGGTAATAGTTATACAACAATGTGAATGCACTTATTGCCACTTAAATTGTTAAACTGTAAATTTTATGTTATGTACATTTGACCGTGATTAAAAAATAATTTTTTAAAATGTAATCCATTTATTTAAAAAAGTATAATACATCACAACTAAGTAGGGTTTATCCCAAGAATGTAAGGTTGGTTGAACATTTGAATCAATCAATATAATTCACCACATGAAGATACTAAAAGAGAAATATGATCATCTCAATCAGGCATCCTCAAACTACGGCCCGCGGGCCACATGCCACCCGCCTAGGACATTTATCCAGCCCGCTGGGTGTTTTTGCCTCCGCTGCCTGTCCTGCTTAGCAGCCAACTCGTCCTGGGCCCACAGTGCACACTCTCCAATGGTCTGAGGGACAGTGAACTGGCCCCCTGTTTAAAAAGTTTGAGGACCCCTGACTGATGCAGAAAAAGCATTTAACAAAATCCAACACTTATTCTTGATTTAAAAAAAACTCTCAGCAAACTAGGCATAGAAGAGAACTTCCTCAATCTAATAAAAACTTACAGCTAATATCATACATAATAGGAAAGGACTGAATGTTTTCTCTCTAAGATCAGGAACTAGGAAAGGATATCCATTCTCATCACTTCTATTCAACATTGTATTAGAGGCTCTAGCCCATGAAATAAGGGGGAAAAAGTAAAAATATCCAGATTGGCAGGAAAGAAGTAAAACTGTCTTTATTTGCAGACAGCATGATCATTTATATAGATAATTCAATGAAATACATTAAAAAGCTACTAGAACTTATATAAATGATTTAGCAAGGTTGCAGAATTCAAGATCAACACACAAAAATGAACTGTATTTCTATATATTAGCAAATAATAATGAAAAACTGAAATTTAAAAAATACCATATATAACAGCATCAAAATATATGAAATATATAGGAATAAATATTAAAAAAGATGTGTGAGACCCCTATACTAAAAATAACAAAAAATTGCTGAGATAAATCCAAGAAGGCTCAAATAAATGGAGATATATATGATGTTCATAAATTGAAAGACTCAATATTGTTAAGATATCGATTATCTTCAAATTGATCTATCTATTCAATAAAATTCAAATCAAAATCCCAGCAGTCTTTTTGGTAGAAATTGACAAGCTGATTCTAAAATTCATATGGAAATGCAAGGACTCAGAATAACCAAAATAACTTGAAAAAGAACAAAATGTGAGGGCTAACATTATTGATTTCAAGTCTTATTAATATTATAAAGCTATAGCAATCAAGACAGTGTGCTATTAAGATAGACAAATACATCAACGTAACAGAAAAAAGAGTACAGAAATAGAACACACAAATATGGACAGCTGATTTTTGATAAAGGTACAAAGGCAATTAAATGGTGAAAGGATAGTCTTTTCAACAAATGGGGCTGAAATAATCTGATACCTATATGCAAAAAAATGAACTTGGAGCTATACCCTACCATATACAAAAATTAACTTTAAATGAATTATAGACCTAAATGTAAAACCCAAGACTGTAACACTTCTAGAATAAAACACAGAGAAAAACCTTTGTGAAACTACTAAAAGATTTCTTAGATACCACACCAAAAACATAATCCATGAGAGAAGTCTTCATCAAAATTAAAAACTTCTCTTTGAAAAACACTGTTAAGAGAATAACAGAACAAGCCACATACAAAGAGATAAATTTACAGATTACATATTTGAAAAAGCACATGTATCCAGAATACAAAAAGAACTCTCAAACTCAACAATAAGAAAACAAACAATGCAATTTTTTTTAAAAGCAAAAGATTTGAACAGAAACTTCACCAAAGATACATGGAGAGCAAATAAGCACTTGAAAAGATGCTCAACATCAGTGATCATTAGGAAAATGCAAATTAAAACCACAGTTCTCAATTTGTAATGCAAATTAAAAGCACAGTTTGTCTTTTTAATTTTAAAAAGGCTAAAATTAATACTACTAACCACATCAAGTATTGGCAATGATGCAGAACACCTGGAACTCTCATACACTGCTGGTGGGTGTAAAATGGTAGTTTGAAAAACAGTTTGGGAGTTTCTAAAAAGTTAAACATATATACCTATCATAGCCATTGCATTCCTGGGCATTTATCCCAGAGAAATGAAAACATATGTCCATAAAAAGACTTATATACAAAGGTTCATGGCAACTTTATTTGTAATAGCCAAGAACTGTAAATAACCAAATATCCACCAATAGGTGAATAAATTGTAGTCTATTCACATAATAGAATACTATTTAGCAATCAAATAGAATCAACTACTGATAAATATAATAATATCAATGACTTTCAAAATAATTACACTGTATAAAAGAAGCCAAACCAGAAAAGAATACATACTGTATAATCCCATTCATATAAAACATTAGAAAATGCAAACTCATCTACCGTGACAGAAAGCAGACCACTGGTTGGTTGCCTGGGGACAGGGTGACATGGAGAAAGGAAGGAGGGAAGGATTACCAAGGGGCACTGAGGAAACTTTTGGGTGGGTGGATATGTTCGTTATCTTGATTGAGGTGATGGTCACATGGGTGTACACTTTAAATATGTGCAGTTTGCTGTGTGTCACTTACACCTCCATAAAATTTTTTTAAATCTAAATGTTTGAAGTGAGGTCGGGTGCGGTGGCTCACGCCTATAATCCTAGCACTCTGGGAGGCCGAGGTGGGAGGATCATTCAAAGTCAGGAGTTCGAAACCAGCCTGAGCAAGAGGGAGACCCCATCTCTACTAAAAATAGAAAGAAATGAATTGGCCAACTAAAAATATATAGAAAAAATTAGCCGGGTGTGGTGGCGCATGCCTGTAGTCCCAGCTACTCGGGAGGCTGAGGCAGAAGGATTGCTTGAGCCCAGGGGTTTGAGATTGCTGCGAGCTAGGCTGATGCCACGGCACTCTAGCCTGGGCAACAGAGTGAGACTCTGTCTCAAAAATTAAATAAGTAAGTAAATAAATAAATGGTTGAAGTGATAACAACAACAAAAAAAATAGTAGTCCATTCATTCTCCTATGTATTCTAAACTCTAAGAATCAGGTTGAATTACCAAAGGCTTCATGCTTGGATCATATATGTTTATCCTGTTGAAAAAGAAATGCTGCTAGTTCTCATCAAAAGTGACTACCAAAAGTAGGCAGTGATCCATTTAAACCCCATATTATTTCTACTTTGGTACTGATGTGTTTTCAACTTTTCAATAATGAAATCTAAGTAACTGACTATATCTCTTTATATTCTGGTAACTTAAATATTAACAGTGATTATTATGTTTGCTACATTTATATTCTCTTTTCCCTGGGTTCTAATTTTCCACTTTAACTTTTATTTTACCATTATTCCACTAATACATTTTTGTTTATCAGATAAATCTGACCATAGTTTATAATGTTTCTTATTACTCTATTTTTTGAGATATAATTCACATACCATAAAGTTCAGCCTTTTAAAGTATACATTTCACTGGTTTTTAGCATATTCACAAGGTTGTGCAACCATCACCACTAATTCCAGAACATTTTCATCCTGCCCACTAAAAGAAACCTGTGCCCATGAGCAATCACTCTCTATTACCTCCTTCTCTCAGTCCTTGGCAACCACTAATCTACTTTTTGTCTATATGGATTTGACTTTCCTAGACACTTCATATAAATGGAATCATATACATGGCCTTTTGTATCTGGATTTTTAGACTTAGCACAATGTTTTCAAGGTTTAGCCATGTTGTAATATATACCAGTACTTTGTTTTTGTGGTTGAATACTCCCCCATCATATGACATTTTGGTATGACATACTACATTTTGTTTATCCATTCACTAGCTAATGGACATTTGGATTATTTCCACTGTTTGGCTATTATGAAGACTGTTACTATAAACATTCATTTACAAATTTCTGTGTAGATATGTGTTTTCATGTATATGTTAATACCTAAGAATGGATTTGCTGTGTCCCATAGTAACTCAGTTTAACTTTTTGAGGAACTGTCTTCCATCAGTTTCCACCAGCAATGCTTTACGGTTCCTCCCCACCCTTACCAATATTTATTGTTGTCCAGCTTTTTTATTGTTGCCATCCTAGAAGCTGTAAATGGTATCTCTTTGTGGTTTTGATTTTCATTTCACTAATGACTAATGATGCTGAGCAATATTTTCATGTGCCTATTATTCTATTTTAAAGATGTGTGTTTTTATTGAATGATCTACTCTAACTCCTTTAGAAGGAAGTTTGTTATAAATTGTCAATAAATAATAAATGTTGAGGCTGGTCAGCCCACCGAGACTCAAATGCGTGTCCATGGCAGCGCCGGACCTACGAGCGCAGCTGGACTCCCTGCTTCTGCACCTGTTCCGGGACCTGGAAGAGCTGGAGGCGAAGCGGGCGGTGTTGAACGCCCGGGTGGAGGAGGGGTGGCTCTCGCTGGCCAAGACTCGCTACGCCATGGGCGCCAAGTCGGTAGGGCCCCTGCAGTATGCCTCCCGCATGGAGCCCCAGGTCTGCGCCGTCAGTGAGGCCCAGGATGGACTCCAGAAATTCAGGGTGGTGAGAGCTGGTGCCCAGACCCCAGAGGAGGTGAGGCTCCGCGAGGCAGGCCTGCAGCTGGCTGCAGACATAGCCAGCCTTCAGAACCGCATCGACTGGGGTCGAAGCCAGCTCCGGGGACTCGAGGAGAAACTCAAGTTGGAGCCCCGGGTCTGCCTGACCTGCATCCACAGACGCAGGGCAGCGAGCACAGCCATCCTTGGATGTGGCTGCCTTTATCACAGGCCTTCACAAATACTTATCACAAGTGCCCCTCCCCCTCCCCCACCCCAGCTATAGCCCCTCCATGTCCCTGGTCTGTATGTTTCCAGCTTCGTTAGGTGTGAAGTTTGAAGAGGTGCACTGAGCGATGTGGAAAGCCACTACTTTGAAACCATCCCTAGGTCTGTGTTCTTATAGGACA
>VBSM01003215.1:29841654-29864365 GCA_008086735.1 Cheirogaleus medius | reverse complement strand
TCCTGTTATAAGAATTTGCTTCATTTTTCTACTGGGTTGTTGATCTTTTTAGCAATTTCTAGGAGCTCTTTATGTTTGGGAGAATTAGTCCTACAAAGGACTGTATACTATGTATGTCTACTAAGAGATGTAAATGTTTGTTCCTAGTTTGTTTTTTAACTTTGCTTATGGCTTTTTTTGATTTTTTTATTATAAAATAAAATGTTACATCAAACTGCAAAAAATAATAATAATAACAAATGTTAATATCCTTTCATAATCTTTCTTGAAATTACACTGCACCTGAGGTAATTCAAAACTGCAAAAGCTTTTTCATGGTTTTAAAAAGAAGTTTTCTAAGGCCGGGCATGGTGGCTCACGCCTGTAATCCTAGCACTCTGGGAGGCCGAGGTGGGCGGATCATTTGAGCTCAGGAGTTCAAGACCAGCCTGAGCAAGAGTGAGACCCCCGTCTCTACTAAAATGGAAAGAAATTAATTGGCCAACTAAAAATATATAGAAAAATTAGCCAGGCATGGTGGCGCATGCTTGTAGTCCCAGCTACTCGGGAGGCTGAGGCAGGAGGATTGCTTGAGCCCAGGAGTCTGAGGTTGCTGTGAGCTAGGCTGATGCCATGGCACTCTAGCCTGGGCAACAGAGTGAGACTCTGTCTCAAAAATAAATAAATAAATAAATAAATAAATAAATAAATAAAAAATAAAAATAAAAAGAAGTTTTCCAAAAACAAAAAATGTATACCCCAATAAAGGCTGTGAAAAAAATAAATTTTTAAAAAATAAAAGCAAAATACGACACTATTGCATTAAATTGTTTTTTCATTTCATAAACAAAAGTTAATTGAAAGGGTAGCATACTATTAAGAATATTCCAAAGAAAACACTTTTATATCCAAACTGTTAATACAAATTCCAAAGTAAAATGAGAGAAAAGTAATCATTCATATCTTTTTAAATGCCATACATACCATGACAGATTTATTACTACTTTAAAAATATGTTAAGTTCATATCCATCACAAAAAAGAGCTTACCATCTTCAATGGCATTTTTGATGGCATGAAGTCCATCTCTTAAGGCATCCTTGATTTGTGTGAGAGTATGCTTATTTGGACCTTTAACCAGCAAAGTAACAGAGAGAGGGTTAACACAGCCCTCGATAAAAGTGAACTTTTCTTCACCCTAAAGGATGACACAAAAAGATATAACATAAATATTTAGTATTCATTATGCAATCAACACCTAGTTTATATTAGAATCCAATCTTCATGTGAATTTTTCTTATCAAACATAACTAAAAATATGTTTAAAAGTAAAGTTATATTTGAAATCTTAACAAACATTTAGGTAAATAAATTATAAAATCTATCCTGTACATTAGTCAGACTTCGAAATGCAAAACATGAATTAAAAGATCTAGTAATTATTTTTGAAAAAAGGCTTAGTGTTCACTTTACAACCACTATTCACAGAAATACTCACTAATGTATATTCATATACAAGACCAGCATGTCCCAAGCAATCTACAGTGAGGTCTTCAAGAGAATTCACAGCCACTCCACCACAAGCAAGAGAGAGTCTGAAATTACATATATGTCACCATAGCTTTAGCTTTAGTTATGGAAAACATAAATACTAGTTTCTTAAAAATGAAAAGATATCTAATGCAAAAGACTGTATTGTAACTGTATTGTATTGTTTTGGGGTTATGCTGTTTTTTTTAATTGACAAATGAAATTGCATATATTTATCATGTACAACATGATGTTTTTAAATATGTATATATTGTGGAATGGTTAAATCAAGCTAATTAACATATGCATTACCTCACATAGTTATCATTTTAGCGGTTAGAACACTTAAAATATACTCTTTTAGCATTTTTCAAGAATTCAATATATTGTTATTCACTATAATCATCATATTATACAATGGATCTCTTGAACTTATTTCTTCTAACTAAAATTTTGTATCCTTTGACCAACATCTCCCCAATCCCTCAGCCCCTTATAACTACCATTCTACTATCTATTTATATGAATTCAACTTTTTTATATTCCACATATAAGGTGAGATAGGCAGTATTTTGTTATATTGTTTTAACATCTGTTATAAGAAGATGAAAACTTTTCTTATACTTCAACAAAGTTCTGAAGTAGGTTAGCAATCTTGATTTTTGACTGCTCAATTATTTACTGTAATTAAGAATAAAATTTGAAATTTTTATGCTATTATTTTGCTCAACAATTACATATAAGCTAAAAGGAATACACATGGGATAATTTCAATTTATTCTACTAAAAAACTTAGGATACATAATTATTGGCAAGTTTACCTTTCCATATTTCTCCTTTTTGCCCTGCGAAGAGCTATTATTCCATGTTTTGCAAGCATATCTAACGAAAATGGATCAATTCCCTATGATCAAATTAACATAAAGGTTATAAACATGTTTTAAACTGGTATTGCTCAAACTTTTTTGTCTTAGCATCACTTAACACTCTTGAAAATTATTAATAGCCCAAAGAACTTTTGTTTATGTGAACTCTATCATATTTATATTATAAATTAAATATGAGAAATTAAAAAAATATTTATTAATTCCTTTAAAATAATAAACCTATTTTACCTTAACATAAATAACATTTTTAATGAAAATCTACTATATTTTTCAAAAAATATATATACAGTGAGAGCAGTAGCATTGTCTTACATTTCTGCAAATCTTTTTATGTCTGTCTTAATACAAGACAGGTGGATTCTCATATCTGCTTCTGCATTCAATTTTGCATGATAACATTGTTTTAGATCAAGTATATGAAGAAAATCTGGCCCCTCAGAGATAAATACTGGAAAGGGAAGAATATTTTAATAGCCTTTTCAGACAACTATGGATATTCTTTGATACTATACCAAAATTTAACAAGTAGTAGTTTCTGGAAGGTTAGTTTCAATATGGAACCATATTGATGAACTTTTTTTTCCTCTAACATTAAAATCCATTAGTGTATCTTGTACTTTGAATGGATTATTTATTCATGCATGACTTTATAAAACCATGCATTTTTTTAGTCATTTAGAAAATATTGGTTCACTGAGTTAGGAAAAACTTTTAAATGTTGACACATGTCATGGTTATACAATGTGAAAAAAAACACATTTCTTAATTTTATCACTAATACTATCAGAAAAGCCTTTTAAGTACTGGGAAGCTGTCAAGCTCACAATGGCAGATACAAGTTTTCTGAAATTCTAATTTTTGTTTGAAAGTTCAAATGTTATTGACAACAAATACTTTCAGTTGTTTTCCTTGAAGTGACAGGATTGCTTCATTCATTTATGAGAAAAATCTACCAAATATCCATATTTAAATAACAATAGTTTGTCTGTCAGTCATTCTTTCCAAGCAAAAAACGGCATTCCATAAAATGGCATTGTTTAGCTACTCAATTACACAAAAGCTTTCCTCCAAGACAACCATTATATTTTGATATGCAACAGAAGTACTTTATGAGTACTTCCTATTTTGTCACATAGAATTATAAAAGGATGCATATTCAGGCCAGGCGTGTTTGGGAGGCTGAGGCAAGGGGATCACTTGAGGTCAGGAGTTGAAGACCAGCCTGAGCAAGAGGGAGACCCCGTTTCTACAAAAAATAGAAAAATTAGCTGGGCATGGTGGTGCCTGCCTGTAGTCCCAGCTACTCAGGAGGCTCAGGCAGGAGGATCACTGGAGCCCAGGCAGGAGGATCACTTGAGCCCAGGAGTTTGAGGTTGCAATGAGCTATGATGATGCCACTGCACTCTATCCTGGGCAACGGAGTGAGACCCTGTCTCAAAAAATAAATAAATAAAAAATAAAATAAGAGGATACATATTTAAAGATAAAAACTTAATAAAATTAATAAGTTTTACTACTTCCTCAAGACATTCTTAAATGAAACTGTCAATTTTTTTTGTTTTTTTTTGTTATTGTTTTACTTTTCTTTTTGTCATTTCCCACTACAGCCTCGAACCTGTAATAAACTGCCATTTTTTAAAACTGTAAGTATGTGATGGTATGTCAATAAAGAACGCGATGACTACTAGTATACCTTGGTGCTGCTGCTTTGATTTGTACTAAGAAGCCAGGAGTTTTAGCTACTATTGCTTTTGCATCATCATTGCAAATGTCAGTACAGTGTAAAAGGCATTTTTTTTTCTTTTTTTTAAAGACACTTGATAAAGATTTTCTTTATTATTATTATTTTGAAAATAGTTTTGACCTCACAGACTCCCTGAAAAGGTCCTAAGACTCCTATGGATCCACAGACCATATTTTGAAAAATGCTAAAGAACATTTACAAATAATTAAAATCTAAACTTTCTCTCTCACCTTTTGATTAATGACAACAAATTCTTTACCGAATTCAGCACAGACTTTCTCTTTCAGGTCTATTATTTTTTGTACTCTATCATCAATAAATTTTCTTTCAGCTTTTACCAATTCCTCTTTCTCTTCTGCAGTCTTATAAAAGAAACCAGAGCTCACCTCCCTAAAAGATTAATAAGAACAAGCTAGTAAAGGCAGGAGGGAAAAAGAAAAAAAAAAAAGTCTACACTAAACATCTGTGGGGGAAAAAAAGAGATTTAAATATATTTTTCGAGAAAACAATTTCAAAAGTTATAGAGAAACTATAGAGAAACTAACACATACGTTTTTTCATATTCTAGTGATACATTGCAAGTAAGGATAAATGCATCTTCTACTCGCTTCTTCATGTCTGGATGTCGGGCACCATGATCCAAAACTAATCCTCTGATCAACCTATTGAAAATATGTAAAGTTTCTTATTTTGGATATACACTTTAAAGTTTGACATAAAATTAAAATTATACTCTTGTTATAACAAAAAAAAATTGTAAAAAATATTAAAAAGTTGTAACAAAACTGCCAGGGTAAACATTGTTTCTTTGTACCAACTTGTTTGTTTGTTTTTGAGACAGGGTCTCCCTCTGTTGCTCAGGCTGGCCTGGAATTCCTAGGCTCAAGGGATCCTCTCATCTCAGCCTCCCAAGTAGCTGGGACTACAGGCACATGCCACTGCGCCTGGCTTGAGAATTTACTTGAGAATTTACTTTAACACAGTGTGACTTTAAAGTCACAATGAAAAGTCAAGCCAGAATTATTCTCTAAGTTATGTGGCTCAAAAAATGTGCCACAGCTGAGCAAGTAATGAAAGATTAGGCACACAATGAGTTTCTTAGGAACAATTTGTTCAAAATAATTATATGGGATTTCTACTTATGATTCTTTTATAACCAGTGTTTATTATACATTAAAGTCAAAATTTTTTTTAAGTAGTTAAATATAATTGTAAGGAAGTTTTCAAAATTTTAATATAACTAAATTACTATAACTCATAACTGAAAATGAAGATATTTAGGAAGAAACAAGTAAACTGTATGTTCAGTATTTTTCACTTTTCAAACTTCCAATCTTCCTTCCTCTCCATTCTCAGCAAGTGACCTTGCTACTTTGAGAAAACAAACATTGTCCCATTACAACCTCTGCCAATCCACCTGCACCTGAACCTGAACCTCCTCCTCCTATGAATGAACTGTCCATGCTAAGGTTAACCTCTCTACTTGCATACTGAATTCCATTTCCCCTCTATGTTCTTGCATTGTCCCCTACTCTTCCATATCAATTCTTCCTGCCTACCACCAGAGCCTCTTCATCAGCATACAAACTTGCCATAACAATTTCCACCTTTAATACAAAGAATGCTTCTCTGTAGGCCCCATTCCTGAATTCCCTTCTAGCTACTGCCCAATTTCCCTGCTGCCCTTTACAGCTAAACTCCCCTGAGTTACCATTCTCTCTTGAGCCCACCTTCAATCTGGCTTTCACTTCCACCTCTTTACTGAATCAGCTTTCATTAAAGCCATAAAAAAACTAAATGTTTTCCAAATGTAACAATCAACTCTCAGTTCACAACTTACTCAAACTTCCAGCAGCATATGACACCGCTGATCATTCTCTCCTTCTTGGAACACTTTTCTTCTCTTGGCTTCTGGGGCACTACTCTCTCTTGGCTTTCCTGCCTCACTGACCACCCCTTCTCAGTCTCCTCAGCCGAGTCCTCCTCATTTTCTCAAACTCTAAACATTGGAGTTCCCAGGGCTCAAGCCTTAAACTTCCCCTTTTTCTCTATCTCTAGTCACTTCCCAGATGATCTCATTAACTCTCATGGCTTTAAGTCAGCTATAAACCAATGACTCTCAAATACATATTTCTAGGCCAGACCTCTATTCTGAACTCCAGACACATCTCTCCAACTCCTTATTCAACATCCCTGCGGATGCCTAATAGGCATCTCAAACATAACATTCCCCAGCTGAACTCTTGAATTATTTCCCCAAACCTACTCCTCCCAGTCTTCTCCCGCTGCTCATACAAGAGATATTCTCGGCTCCTCTGTTTCTGTCATGCCCCATGTCGAACCATCCACAAATCCTATTGCCCCTTCCTTCTAAGTACACCCTAACCTAAACCATTTTCATTTCTCACCTGTACTATGACAACAGATTCCTAACTGGTCTCCTCTTTCTGCCCTTGCCCCTCCCTTACCTCCCAACCTGCTCTACAGTGTACTTTCTGTACGATAACCACAGATATCCTTCTGAAACATAAATCAAGAATGTCTAACCCTCAGCAACAGTAGGCTAATTTGAACCAACCCTATTACTAAGAACAATTAAAAATTCTAGGTTAAAAACAAAAAACATTAACATTAGAGAGCTATGAGATAATAAACAATTACTAGGCCAAACTGAAGTAAAACAGAAACCTCAAGATAAGTAGAGGTAAGTAAAGAATTACAGGTACTTTTATCCTAAAGTCATTTGACAATCCAGGCAAATCTGAACTTTGGTTTCAATAACTTCAAAATGAGAAGGGAACAAAATTAAAAGACTGGAGCTCATCCAAGGTGGAGAGTCTAATAGGAGACCCTCTTCACATTAAGCTGGAACCCAAAGGGCCACATACTCAGGGTTATCCAGAAGGATGAACTAGAAATAATCAGCTCTCACATGAACTTACAGTCAGAATTCACATCAAATGGATATTCAAAAAAAACCTCAAGCTGTGAATTTAATTTAAAGTAGTCCCTAGGCTATCTGCAGCAGCAAATGCAAATCCTCTCTGCAGGAAAGGCACCTTCATTCTAGGTCTCAAATTACTTCTACAAGTACTTTTTTCAAGCACAATGAAAGGCACATATGGAAACAAGGCAAGATGAGTGAGAATAAGCAAAATACAATAAACACCAGAAACAGACAAGCCAAAACTTTAGATGTTATAATTATCAGACATGAACTATATGTTTAAAGAAATAAAAAAGGACAAGTTTGAAAAGATCTGCAGGGAATAGGAAACCATAAAAACTGACATGGCAGATTTAAGAAAGAACCAAATAGAACCTCTATAAATAAGTAAATAAAGACGTCCACACATATATACACAGATATTAAAAATTTAAGGGAACAGACATGGATCCATATGTCTAACAAAAGAATGTTACAATATTTATAGCCCCACTATTTATAATGTTCAAAAAACTGAAAACTACCTAAATGCCCATCAGTAGCAGAATGAATAAACCATGTTATACTAACACAAGAAAATACTGAACAGCAATGATAATGAACAATCACTAATACATGGAAAAATATGAATGAGTCTCACAAACAATGATGAATGCAAAAAGCAGACACAAAAGAGTACCTACCTTATCATTCCACTTATACAAGTACAAAATAGGTAACATTAATCTATGCAGTAGAAATTCAGATTACTCAGAAGAAATGATGGCTGAAAGGGAGCATAAGAGGGGCTTTTAAGATACTGGTAGTTCTAATTCTTGTAGGAGTGCTGATTACACAGATACATTGGGAAAATTCACAAGCCGTACCAATATGATAGGTGTACTGTTCAGTGCGTATTATACTTCATTAAAAAGTTTTTTTAGGCCAGGTGCAATGGCTCACATCTATAATCCCAGCACTTTGGGAAGCCAGGTTAAGAGAATCACTTGAGGTTAGGAGTTTGAGACCCTAGCCCAGGCAACATAGTGAGACCCCAACTCTACAAAAAAATTTAAAATTAGCTAGGCGTGGTAGTGCACGCCTGTAGTCCCAGCTACTCAGGAGGCTGAAGGAGGAGGATAGCTTGAGCCCAGGAGTTTGAGGCTGCAGTGAGCTATGATGATACCACTGCACTCTAGTCTTGGTGACAGAGTGAGACCCTGTCTCAAAAAATAAAATAAATAAATAAATAAAATAAAATAAAAAAGAATTCTCAAGGTAAAAAAAAAAAACAATGAGGAAGAAAGAGGAAGAATCTACAAATTAACAGAGACTTATAAAAGATATAGCAACCAAATGCAGTACATAAACTGTGTTTGAATCCTAACCAAACCAAACTAACTAAAAAAACACTGAGATAATCATTAAAATTGGAATACAAAGTGGAAATGTGATATTAATGAGCTATTATTAATTTTTAGATGTGATGATGTTTTGTGGATACAGTAGTTAAATGGGATGGCTGATATTTTATAGATAATAAAGTATTTACAGGTGAAATAAATATTTGCTTCAAAATAATCCAAAAGGGGGGGAAGGAGGGATATAATTAAAGTAATATTGGCCACATATTAGAAATTGAGAAAGATAAGTAACAGGTGAGAGTTCCCTATTCCATTCTCTCCTATTCTCCCATTCTCCATTCCATCCTATACTCTCTATATTTATATATGTTTAGAATTTTCTAAAACAGAAAGTTTAAAAAGAGTTAAATTCCAAATTAACTGGCCCCTTTTACCTCTCTGACTTCATCTACTTTTTCTTCTTCCTGTGCTCCAGGCACACTGGAACACCCCAAGCACACTTCTGCCTCAGGGTCTTTTCAACTGCTATTCCCCTCTTCTCAGAACATTCTTGTTCCAGATACGTACAGGGCTAGCTTCCCTGTTTCTTCAGAGACCTCTTAGCTATCTAGTTTAGACTTTCTTATCAGAATGGCCTTCCCTGACCACTAAACAATCACATACATAATTATGTTTTTCTATTTCAATCAGAAATGTAAGTTTCTTGGGGAGAGAAATTCTGTTTTGTTTGCTCTTCCTTCTCGGCACCTACAACAGTGACTGGCTCATGGTAAGTACTCAATTACTTCATGTTCAATGAATAGATTGATGTTGAATAAAAGTAACTAATGAAATTAATGAAGGAATATCTGAAGAAAACCAAATATTCTAGAACCTATGTATTGTCAAAGTTAATGTAATTTACTTTGTATCTGTTTCTGATTTATGCTTCATCTCCACGATTTCTACCATGAAGAGATCAATAGGGTAACCTGGTCTTCTAATTGCCAAAACAGAATCCACAACGGCCTGAAAAGGAAGTGAATGAGAACAGTAAATTATTTGAATTACTAAAAGAAACCAATGGCCCAAGTAATCTGTCATCACACTAAACAGGTAAAGCCTTCAAGCTTCAAAACTATGTTTTGGGCAAGGCCAACAAGCACTACTTTACTATGGACACTAATAATAATCAATGCCAATGGACACTTTAGAATCTAAAAAAACTTCAGAGATTATCAGGCCCAAACATTTTATTTTATAGATAGGGAAATTGAGATAAGACTTCAAGAAGTTATAGTCCTTAGGGGTGGCATCATGGCTCACGCCTGCAACCCCAGCACATTGGGAGGCCTAGGTGGGAGGATTGCTTGAGGCCAGGAGTTTGAGACCAGCCTAGGCAACATAGTGAGACTTGTGTTTACAAAAAAAAAAAATTTTTTTTAATTAGCCAGGTGTGGTGGTGAACACCTGTAGTCCTAGCTATTTAGGAGGCTGAGGTAGGAGGATCCCTTGAGTCCAGGAGTTGGTGGCTACAGTGAGCTATGCACCACTGCACTCCACATTGGGCAATAGAGCAAGACCCCGTCTCTTAAAAAAAAAAATCATAAAAATTTAAAAATTACAGTCTTAAAATAAAATAAAATCTACCAGCCAGTAGCAGAGCCAAGCCTCTTAATAAAATTCAAGTGTCTTTAACAGCCAAGCCATTGTTCTTTTTACCATAGCAGTACTACCCAAACTTTTCCACTAAAGGACACCTTAATGGAAAAGGAGAAAATGTAATTGAAGGGAAGAGCTCAGATTTACTGGCTATCATAACATGAAATTTTAAGTCTTGTGTTTTATCATGAAAAGTTTCCATGTCATGCCACAATATATACACATTTGTTTCAATGTGAAAATAATGCTTTTCTTCAAAATTATAAAGTAAAATTGATACTTCGGAAAGATATATCTCATTTATTCTGCCACATATCCCCAGGGATATACAATTTAAGAAACATAACACAACACATCATATGGCTTACCTCAGAAAATAATATGAAAATAACATGGAATGGAAATTAAGAGCTAAGGTATAACCACCCTAAAATATAAATAAAGCAAAAAAAAAAAAAAAAAAAAAAAAAAAAAAAAAAAGCCTGAAAAATCCTATAGCTTGGAAAAGTTTACCTGAGGTAACATAATATTTGGTTTTGGAGCCTAATAAGGAAAAAGACAAAGGCCACTGGATAGTGAAAATATCAGTGTTTCTATAACTCCAAAAGAGAACAGGTACCCTAACCAGATAGCATGAAGACTCTGGGCCACTTTAGTACTCCAACAGCAGAAAACACGGCAGAGCATTTCTTCAGTAAGAACTGTCTGATCTTAATCTGATTCGCCAAGCTAGTTTTCCTAATGGTAAGGAGAATTGACCAGAAACAACTGAGGTATTCCAGTTTGGCATTTGTATTTCTCAAAATAAATTATTAATGATAAGATGGCATTCTGCATTGTCTGTCAATGTCTCATGAATTTAGTTGCTAAGAATTCATCGTTGCTGATAAACCATTAATAATATATTCAAGTTTCACAAACTGCAAAGCTGAGGAACAATGATCTCATCAAACAATAGCTATCTGATAAAAGCCTTCCCAAAATATCCAGCCAATTTTGTCTTTATATAACATGTTACATTCTACTTTTAGAAGTAAACAAAACAAATATGAATTTCCCAGATGTGAATATTATATAGCAGATCAATCATGCCTAATTAAAGTGGTAACCTTATCTACAAGGCATGCTGCTAAAACAACTTTCCCATGTGTTACCTCACATAATAAAATATGGACTTCTAGGTTTAAGAGACTAGTATACTACCCAACGGCTTCTACAGGAGATGATCCACAAGCAGTCAAGCCTCCTCCAACTTTCAAGTCACTTAAAAGAAAGCCTAATATGACACTTTCAAAAAATTACAAATACTTTCTGACAAATCAAATCTAGTCTATAAGTAAGCCTAAACAGTAAAGGCTTGTCTTCCATATTTTAAGTTCAAAAGAATCACATGCAATACTTGATTATCTTATAGGAGAAGAAAAATATCACCACATTTTAGGCTGTACTAATTCTGAATGCAAAAGTTTAATTACATACCTCTGTTAACACATCAGCCAGTTCAGCATGAACTTTAGTTTGTAGGGATGTTCTAGCCACATCTAAGAGGATTTTTCTGTTCATCTCCTTTTTTACTTTAACTTTCTCCAAAACTTCAAGTGCTTTTATCTTTGCAGCTTCAAATCCTTCAGATATTATTCTAGGGTGCAGACCCTGTTACATCCGCATAAAATTATAAAGTAATTTATATAGTCATCCAAAGTAAAAGTAACCATTCTCCCCTATTAATAGGTATGCCCAAAACATGTTACATTAATGCCATGAAATAGAAGTGTATGTATGTAATTTATAAGTCATTTTTAGTCATTTTATTTGAAATAATCTCAAACTTACAGAAAAGCTGCAAGTCAAGTACAAAAAATTACAAAAGTCCTCTTATTTCCAAAAATTATGACTACGTTGTTGTTATGTTGTTTTGTGCCTTTCTAAAGGAGCACAAAAGAAAAGACTCTTTTCAATGCAGAGACAAAGAACCAGCACTGATTTGGAGAAAAGGAGTAGGCAGACCACTGCAGTGTTTCCCACTTCACCCAGTGATCAAAGTTAACATCACGGTAATGGGACAGACAGGCATCAGGTGCCTCTTGACACGATGCAGTCAGCAGAACACAACACTTCTGTGGTATTCCTGCTCAGAATCTATAACCTGAGTCTAACTGAGGAAAGAGGCAAATCCAAGCTGAGGCACTTTCTACAAAATAACCGGCCTGTACTCCTTAAAAGTAGCAATGTCATGAAGCACAAATGGCAGTCCAGGAACTAGTCCAGCCTAAAGGAGACTGGGGACATGACAACTGAATGCAACACATGAGCCTAGATTTTCTTTTTCTATAAAGAACACTATTGGGACAAGTGGTGAAATCTGAATAAAATCTGCAAATTAGATTAGGGTCAATGTGTCAGTGTTAATATTAATTTCCTGTTTTTTGTAATCATACTGTGATTATATAATTCCCTGGATTTAGGAAATATATAATGAAATATTTAGATCATGTCTGCAACTTATTCTCATATCATATGTACACTGATATAAAAAATATACATATATATCTGAGGAAGAGAACAGGGAAGGCAGGGAAAGAGAAAAATGATAACAGAGAATCTGGGTTAAAAGTATACAATGGTGGCCGGGCGCGGTGGCTCACGCCTGTAATCCTAGCACTCTGGGAGGCTGAGGTGGGTGGATCGCTCAAGGTCAGGAGTTCAAAACCAGCCTGAGCAAGAGCGAGACCCCATCTCTACTAAAAATAGAAAGAAATTAATTGGCCAACTAAAAATATATAGAAAAAAAATTAGCCGGGCATGGTGGCACATGCCTGTAGTCCCAGCTACTCGGGAGGCTGAGGTAGGAGGATCGCCTGAGCCCAGGAGTTTGAGGTTGCTGTGAGCTAGGCTGACGCCACGGCACTCACTCTAGCCTGGGCAACAGAGTGAGACTCTGTCTCAAAAAAAAAAAAAGTATACAGTGGAATTCTTTGTAACATTCTTGTAACTTTTCCATAGGTCTGAAATTATGAAAAAAATAATTTTTTAAAACAATATTGTTTATTCTACAAAATACACGAACTTTGTGAAAACTGGCAATAGGTCTAATTCATTTCCTTCTTCCTTTCCTTTATATCAGTCCTATAATGACATTTCAACGTTGGCATTTATTGAGCATTTGTGCTGGGCATGGCTATATGGGCTTTACGTGAATTACTTAATTTAATACTCTCACTAACACTATGGAATGGGTGTTACTATTATTCCTATTTCACAGAGGAGGAAACCAAGGCTTAAAGGGATAATATAATTTGCCTTAGATCATCAAGATAGCAAGAAGTGGAACCAGGGTTTAAACCCATGAGACCTGACTCTAGAGCCTGTTATTAACCATTTTCAAAAATGTCTTCGGCCTAGGACCTCACAATCTCTCATCTGAACTGCTATGAAAACCTCTGGCTTGGACTCCCTTAAAACTGTCCTCCAGGCCAGGCGCGGTGGCTCACACCTGTAATCCTAGCACTCTGGGAGGCCAAGGTGGGAGGATCGCTCAAGGTCAAGAGTTTGAAACCAGCCTGAGCAAGAGCGAGACCCCGTCTCTACTAAAAATAGAAAGAAATTAATTGGCCAACTAAAAACATATATAGAAAAAATTAGCCGGGCATAGTGGCACGAGCCTGTAGTCCCAGCTACTAGGGAGGCTGAGACGGAAGGATCGCTTGAGCCCAGGAGTTTGAGGTTGCTGTGAGCTAGGCTGACGCCACGGCACTCTAGCCCGGGCAACAGAGCGAAACTCTGTCTCAAAAAAAAAAAAAAAAAACTGTCCCCCAGACATTTCAAATGCCAGTCTGACCATACCAGTCATTAACATGTTGATACCTTTTGTCTGTGAAGTGACACCACAGGTTAGCATACAACATGTCCTCCGTGATCCGGCTCCCTTCTCCTTCTCTAGCCTCTTTTCCACCACTGTCCACCTCACTTTAACCTCCAGCAACACCAAACTGCTTGCATCTCCGTGCAATTCCATGTTGCTTCTCTTCTCTGTGCCTTTGCTCATGTTGTTCTTTCTGCCCCAGTGCCCCTTGGTCTTTCATCTGGCTCACTCTTCCTCATCCTGAAGATTTAGCCCAGGCCTTGCTCCCTCCAGAGAGTGTCTCCTGACTACCTGAGGCTAGTTCAGGATATCTCTCCAGCCTCAGTGTTTCTGTCATATCCTAGGCCTAGCTCTATCACCGTATGGCCACACAGTTTCATAATTATGTCTGTCAGCATCTCACCCTTCTGAAACTTTTGGGAATGGCTTTCTCTTGCCCTCTCCTGCTGAGTATTACTAAGAGAAAGGAAGCAGGTAGCCCTGATTTCCTCTGGCAGTCTTACATTCAGGATGGAAATAATCCTCAAGATGAAATAGCATTATGAGTGGAAGAGCTAAGAGACAAAGGATCTGGGTACTTGATGACTAATTGAATTTTGTAATCAACCAACCTTGGAGCCTCCCTTATCTCCCAGTGTTCTATTATGGGAGATAATAATTTCCTTATTGTTTAAGTGAGTTTTAGTCAAGTTTCTACTGCTTTCAGCCTAAAGTTGCAGGTACTGAATTAATAGACAATTCCCAATACTAAATGAAACACAAAGAAATAATAATTTTAGCACTTGACCAGGTTATGCTTTGCTGAAATGGTCCTGAAAGAGAGGAAAATCCATATACTTAATTAGAGAAACGAGATAAGTATGCCAAGGAAAGAATACGATTGAACAAAGGCACAGAGATAGAAATGTACATGATGATTTTAGAGGCTAGCAAATGGAGGATTCTGGCTAGAGTAGGTGGTTCTTAATAAAGGAAAATGAAACTAGAAAGATAAGTGATAACAAACACATAGAAGGCCATGTTCGCTCATTTCTGCCTACCAACATAATTTCATGAAGCCCCTGACACTACGACAGCATGCAGCTCTCTGGAGGGATGCTTTAAAGGTAAAACAAGATAGAGCATATGATCGCTCCCTGTCTTTTGCCTGAGTCACTATATTCCTTAAAACATAAATGACCCTAGTCCTTGCCTTTTTCTACACATAAGATAACATCTGATGGGGTTAGTGATTATACTTCTGTAATCTAGAACCAAATATATACTCTTACACCCAAATCGTGACACAATTCTACGTTAAAGCAACTTCTAAATAAATATAATTTTACATATAGTAAATCTTCACCACCTATGTATGTATGAACTGTAAACTGAAATACTACATTAGAGCAGTCTGATTGAACTTCTCTAAAGGGCTGCTCCTGAGCTGTAGGCCTCCGTCTATAGTCCTCAGTAAGACTTCTAAGTAAAACTAATTTTTTTTTTTCTTTTTTTGAGACAAAGTCTCACTGTGTTGCCCGGGCTAGAGTGCTGTGGCGTCAGCCTAGCTCACAGCAACCTCAACTCCTGGGCTCAAGTGATCCTTCTGCCTCAGCCTCCCGAGTAGCTGGGACTACAGGAATGCGCCACCATGCCCGGCTCATTTTTTCTATATATTTTTAGTTGGCCAATTAATTTCTTTCTATTTAGTAGAGACGGGGTCTCGCTCTTGCTCAGGCTGGTTTCGAACTCCTGACCTTGAGCGATCCGCCCGCCTTGGCCTCCCAGAGAGCTAGGATTACAGGCGTGAGCCACCGCGCCCGGCCAACTTCTAAGTTAAACTAATTTTAATTCTTTAAAATATTAAGTTTTTCTTCAGTCAATAGGTAGGTAAATTCACAACGTTAAAAACCTTCAATAATTTTCCTCCAGTTATTTGTTTAAAGGTATATAATTTGGTTTCAACTTTATCAGTGGCGTTTTCTTTCTTAGGTAATTACCCATGGGTACATGGGTAATTTTTTACCCTTTTAGTGTATCTTAAATATTTAATTTTTAAAAGAGGTATATAATTCCAATAAAAGTCATTATTTTGGGGAAAAATTTCAATATTATTTCTATTTATAACTGTCCAAGAATATCTTGATGAAAATTAACTTTACCCTCTAAAATTAAACCATTTTACTAGTAAAAAGAAAAACTTTCCATTCGAAATAAAATGTGAATTCTATGAAATGCTAATACCTCAGAAATGTAAAGATCAGCTTGTTTTAGTAACTCTCCAATAAGTAGAACATTTGAAGTAGTACCATCTCCTGTGACATCATCCTGAGCTGTTGCTACTTTGGCTATCAAAGAAGCTGTTGGATGTTGAATTTGCTGGAAAAAGTAAGCAACAGAGTAAAAAAGAGAGAGGATGAGATAAGGAAGTAGGCCACAAAAAACACGATAACCTAAGGGTCAATAGTAAAATTATGAAATAAGCTCTATTCTGCAAGTTTACGAGTTTTATATTATCAATATTTAAATGTCAAGTTCAAAATTTAAAAAGTGAAAAGTAATGAGGTCTGAACACATTATAAAAGCCTTTGCTTCAGAAGGCAATGGCATTTCTAAAATAAGATTAAATCCTTAAATCTCAAAGATAAATACATTTACTAAAATTGCAAAGCATTTTTAATTTTTCCATGATTACAAAGAACACAATGAAGTGCCCTTAAAAGATGTTATTAATTTGTAAGTATCCCTAAGCTATTACTTGAACAAAGCTTTCGAAATAGCCAACAAGCATTTTTTATTGACGTTTAATTCAACAAGCATCTCTCCATACTGCAGCATTTAGCTGATAGCCTTGGCTTGAAGACATACAAGTTGTATCATGTTCCTAATTAAGGCTTATTAAGGTTTATTAAAGTCAGCAGCATCAGCTCACCATCTCATGGAGCAGCACATTGCCATCTTTGGTGAGTTTGATGTCACCTGCACCAGAAACAAGCCTGTTCAGAGAACAGTGATGTTATTAGCCTCACATGGCAAGACACTCCCAGTACTTGCCACTCTACTGTCCTTACTACAGGGAACTGGGCTTGGAAACTTCCACTATACCATGGGGAGATACCATACCATAGTAATTATCACCATTTGCAGCTCACAAAATCATTTTTCTCCAGATGGACTGCTTATGGCAATTTCATCCCAAGTGGAGCATTTACAAGTTTAAAGATAAGAGTAGTTGATGAGTTATGAACAGTGGTTTGGTCAAAGAAGAATACTTAGAAGTCTACAAAGCACAAATCTGTAAATTTCCTGTAGGTTTTATTAATACATTTTGGTGAATGTTCTCATTCAGTCACTCAGCTTAGTTTCCCTCATCTCTTACATTTATTAGATCACCAAGTTCTGTCAATTCTGCAACCTAAATATCTCTTGAATCTGCCTCCTTCTCTCCATTCCCACTGTCATCATCTCTACCCTGGACTACTTAAGACAGCAT
Organism: Cheirogaleus medius; assembly: GCA_008086735.1. Taxonomy (NCBI): domain Eukaryota; kingdom Metazoa; phylum Chordata; class Mammalia; order Primates; family Cheirogaleidae; genus Cheirogaleus; species Cheirogaleus medius. Next base: position 29,846,961 of record VBSM01003215.1, on the reverse strand, counting down.
CCTGGTATCTCCAAATTTGAATCTACCCTCCATACTACATTTATCTTTCTAAAAGACAATGTGTCGCAGTCAGTTCCCTGATGAAAAATCCTTCAATGATTTTTATGTCCTTCATCATCTTCAAGGTAAAATCCAAACTAATTTAAAAACAACATACTTGACCTTTCCCAATCTGGCTTGTATCTATCTTCCCTCCCTCATCTATCTTCCCACAGACAAATCTTTTTGGGGTTTTTTTCTTTTTTATATTTTTGGTTGTGAGGAGATGTGGTCAGTTGCCTTGTTTGTTTTTGTTGTTTTTGTTGAGACAGAGTTTCCCTCTATCGCCCTGGGTAGAATGCAGTGGTGTCACTGTAGCTCACTGCAACTTCCAACTCCTGGGCTCAAGCCATCCTTCTGCCATAGCTTCCCAGATAGCTGGGACTACAGGCATGTGCCCACAATGCCTGGCCAGTTTTAGTTTTGTTTTTTCCTTTCTTTTTGGTAGAGATGGGGGTCTCACTCTTGCTCAGGGTGGTCTGGAACTCCTTAGCTCAAACAATCCACCCGCCTCAGCCTCCCAGAGTGCTAGGATTACAGGCACGAGCCACGGAGCCCGGCACATTGGGCTTTCTTATTCCTGAAATTACTCTACCTACAAGGGTTTTATTCCCTTCTTCAACTGATGAATTCTTATTCTTCTTTCAGACTGATCAAACATCATCCATTGAGAGCCTTTTCCTTCTGCCTTCAGTCCCTTTACTCAGTATAATTATATGCTACATATAATTAGCACATCTGTCCCTACCAAATCTAACAGAAACTGTATCTTGGTCATTTCTGTGTTCCCAGCATCTAGTACATAAATGCCCTCTTTTACCACTAATGTTATTTTGCTCGTTCCTGTGAGGATGTTATCTCTCCTCTTATACCCTTTTGCCCTCATTAGTCTCTTTTCGTCACTCTTGCCTAAAAAAAATGGAGCTATATAAATATATGCTGAAAGAAAGAACAGATAGGAAGAACCATGGGCACAGAGCATTGAAGTAACTTGCCTAAGTACTCACAGCTACAAGGTTATGGAACTTGGATTTGAACCCATGCCTTGCTGGCTCCAAAGCCCGTGCCTCTCCAACACACTGCCATACAAAAATAAGGTTATCTGTCGAATTTATAGACTGCGGGCGTACAGTCTTAAAGAGCAAAGGAGTTTAATGCTTTATGTTTCCTACGAGACACTAAAGGAACTGACTTTCTAATTGTACAGGAACTTTAACGAAAAGAGGGGACGTCACAGCTTCATTCATGGGGCCCTTTCCTCGGGGAGGCTTTTCTGCTCCTCCCTCAACGCACTAAAGACGCTCTCAGGGCAGGAATGAGAACCAGGGAAACCAGGCCCCGGGTGCGTCCACATCGCTCCAACACCCGCGGAACCTCTGCCTCAGAGCGCGCGCCGACACCCGACAAACCCCCAGCCGCCTAACCGCCGCCTCACATTTTCATGGTGCCCTTAGGACCCAAGTTGGTCCGCAGCACATTCTGCAGCCCTCGGGCGGCGCATATATTGATAGCCAAGGCCGCCTGGGCCCGCGCCACCTCAGCCTTGGCGTTCACGGCCTTTATGGCAGCCATAACCTAACGGTTAAAGGCAAAAACAGCCTCAGGCTCGATTCTGAGCAAAAACCCTGGCGCCACGCCCCACTCTTCTGAGTCTCAGCCAATCATAGCTCTGACAGGAAGTGACGTTATTACACCGCGACGGAACGGAAACCAGAATCGCCTTCGGTCTGGTCGCCAAGATGGCGTCCTCTGCCTCTGCTGGGACCGCAGCGGGGAAGCGAGTGGTGAATCAGGAAGAACTGCGGCGGTTGATGAAGGAGAAGCAGCGTCTGAGCGCCAACCGGAAACGGATAGAGTCCCCGTTCGCAAAGTACAACCGTTTGGGGCAACTGAGTTGTGCCTTGTGTAACACTCCGGTTAAGAGCGAGCTCCTGTGGCAGACTCACGTCCTGGGAAAACAGCACCGAGAGAAAGTGGCCGAGCTCAAAGGCGCGAAAGAAGCCACTCAGGGTCCTTCTGCCAGCTCAGCGCCTCAGTTCGCCAAGAGGAAGGCGCCGGACGCAGACGGCCAAGATGCCAAGAGAGCGAAGACCTCCGTTCCTCAGGTACAGCCCTCCACATCCGCTTTGCCCACCAACTTTGACAAAACAGGAAAGGAGTCCGCTAGGGCGACCTCCAGTAAGCCTTCGGGACTCGGCTTACTCCCCGATTATGAAGATGAGGACGAGGACGAGGAGGAGGAAGAGGAGGGAGGAGAAAGAAAAAGGGGGGACGCCAGCAAGCAGCCGTCCGATGCACAGGGCAAGGACCATTCACTTTCTTCCTCGCGAGAGGTAACAAATAGTGTGCTGCCAAACGATTTTTTTAACACAAATCCTCCCAAAGCCCCCTTAATTCCTCATTCAGGGTCAATTGAGAAAGCAGAAATACATGAAAAAGTAGTGGAAAGGAGAGAAAACACTGCGGAAGCATTGCCGGAAGGATTTTTTGACGATCCTGAGGTAGATGCAAAGGTACGAAAGGTTGATGCTCCAAAGGATCAGATGGACAAAGAGTGGGACGAATTTCAAAAAGCCATGAGGCAGGTCAACACTATTTCCGAAGCCATAGTTGCTGAAGAAGATGAGGAGGGACGGTTGGACCGCCAAATTGGGGAAATCGATGAGCAGATAGAGTGTTACCGTCGGGTGGAAAAGCTGCGGAATCGCCAGGATGAAATAAAAAATAAGCTTAAACAGATTCTGACCATAAAAGAACTGCAGAAAAAGGAGGAGGAGAATGCTGACAGCGATGATGAGGGAGAACTACAGGATTTGTTGTCTCAGGATTGGAGGGTGAAAGGGGCTTTGTTATAAGGTTTTAAAGACCCAAGATTTTGATTTTTTTTTTTAACAGTTTCCGCTATTGTATAAAAAGTGCTGTCTCTCAGTATATCGGTTACTTCATGCCTAGAGATTTGGGTATCTAACTGTGTCGTTGAGATAAAATGAACCAGTGAGCTACACAGCACTTTGGAAAATTGGTGTAAAATATTTTTTAGATAAGGTTGTTTTTGAACTTTTTTAAGTGTTACATAACAAAATGCCAACTTTTCCACACATTAACATGTTTGTATAATTTTGAGTTACAAATACTGTACATAGTGAAATATATATTTACTTAAGTAATTGTTTTGAAAGTTTTTAATTAAAAGTTAAGACCAACAGGCATTTAGATTAATACTTAGTGTGCTATTTGGGATGTATATGCACCACTAAATCAAACTCAAAAGGTTGGTTTTCTTTTTTGTTTATTTAGAACACTACTCAAACACATAAGTCACTGTAGGTTAATCAGTTCTCTTTTTGAGTATTCTGTTTTCAAAAACATGCTTTAGTAGAACATCAAGAAAAATATATGCCAAACACGACCAGCCTCCTTAAACCAAAATTTGCCTTGACTAGACCAGCGCTTGTCAGATGTAGATGCATGTGAGAATCCCCTATGATGCTTTAAAAAACAATTAAGGTGCCTGAGGCCTTACCTTTCAATAAATCTGGGGTGGGGCCTAGGCAGCTATATTATTTTTGAAAGCTCCCAGGTTATTCTGATGTATGCCAGAGTTGGAGAGTAACTGCCATAAATCCAGAACCCGTTTATATCTTTTGGGGCCTTGCTTTTTCTTTAAATAATATTCAACAAACTTACTGTTTCTTGAATGAAAAAAAATTACCTTTTATTTCTGTCTTAAATTTTATTTTATGGTAAATTAAGGTTCATGGTTTACAGGTTTTATCTAGTGTAGGAAGGACTTTAAGTTTTTCCAGCAGTAACAGTTGGCTAGTGCTGGTCACTGATAGTTTAAATCACTCCTTCCTTCTTTGGAAAAGGAGGTTGAGGTATTCAAATAGGAAAAGGGAATTAGTGTTCTGGAGATAGAAATGCATACAGTATATTCAAATAAGAGTGAGCCATAATAATGATAGCTAAGACTTATCTAGTTCTTAATACAGGCCAGGCAGGCATCTAAGGGCTTTATATATGCTAACTCAGTCTAGTTTCACTAAAGCCCACGTTTTATGGAGGAGAAGGAAGGAAGGAAGAAAGAAGGAAGGAGTGATTTAAACTATCAGTGACCAGCACTAGCCAACTGTTACTGCTGGAAAAACTTAAACTTACTGTTTCTCAGAACAGAGAACAGGCCAGAGTACTAGGATTGGGCATGAGCCACTGCACCCTGCCTGTTTGTTTTCTAAGAGTCAGGGGTCTCTCTGTTGCCCAGGCTGGAGTACAGTGGCATGATCATAGCTCACTGCAGCCTCAAACTCCTGAGCTCAAGTGATCCTCTGACCTCAGCCTCCCAAGTAGCTAGGACTACAGGCACAAGCCACTGTGCCCAGCTGATGTATTTTATTTACTCCAGTACATCCAAAATACTAACATTTCAATATATAGTCAATATTTAAAGATTAATGAGATTTTTTTTTTGTACTACATTTTGAAATCTGGGTGTATCTAACACAGCACATTTCAGTTTAGGCTAGCCACATTTCAAGTACTCAGTAGCCATACATGACTAGTGGCTACCATAAAGGACAGCACAGATCTAAAGAGAAAGGTATCCAGGTGAAAAAAATTAAACATACTCAGGAGGTAGTAAGCAGACCAATTTAAGTAGAGCAGAAGGTTCACTCCTGGCAACAGTAGGATTTATGATTGGAAAGGGAGATTATGGAGAATGTGAAGGGCCTTGAATGCCCTGCTCTAAGGAATTTGAACATTCTCTAAGTTAAGAATTTATTCTTGAAGGTTGAGTCCTTAACTGTAACACAGTTAAAGAGCTTAAGACTTGTCAGGTGTGTGTTACTGCTCATATGAACCCCCATTGGGCTTTTAGGAGAGCCAAAAAGCCCTCAAAATCTGATCCCAATACTCTATCCCAGAGCAGCAGGGAGGGGGCCCTCACCATAATCAGTGCTCAGTGAAACCCTGTTGGATTTGAGATCAGTGTAAATAGCTATGAGAGTTAGTCCTTTCTTCCTGATCCTCCACACATTAGGAAGCTCCTTTATCCCTTCTTTGAGCTAAGTCAAATAGGTTTTGGTATTAGACTGAAAACCACTAACGTTCCCAAAGTGTAAGAATTGGTCCTAAGGACTCCAGTCACTTCTGTTTTTAGAGAGCCCCCTAATTCAGCCAACATCACAATATAGAATTATTGTAAATGCTATAAAGGTATCCTCTCACTTCACTTACCAATTTAAATCAGTCTAACTTTGGGGCCGGGCG
>VBSM01003215.1:29776505-29823202 GCA_008086735.1 Cheirogaleus medius | reverse complement strand
CTGAACTAGTTTGCAGTCCCACCAGCAGTGTAGGAGTGTTCCTATCTCTCCGCTGCTGCACCCCTTTTAATGAAAGGATTTGTTCTGTAAAATTTGGATTCGGTCAAAAGACTGCACTTAAGGACCTAGAAAGCCACATGTGGCCTTCAGGCTGCAGGTTCCCCACTCCTGCTAGGAAGTTTGGGCCTTTTATGAGGCCCATTTTTATGAATGAGAAAGTTGAAGTTCAAGTTCATTATGGGGTTAGTATTTGCACTGAAGTCTGACTCCAGTACCTGTGCTCTTTTACCCTACACTCTGTTGCCTCTTTTATTGTTTGGAGACATTCTTGTGATTGATTCAGTTGAAGAAAATAAAGCCAAACTGCTTAAACCCAGAAGTTGTTTGGGAATTGAAAGAACCTTTATGTGTTCGAAAGAAGCCCAGACCCAAGGTCGGAAGACTTGAGTTCTGGTCCCAGCACTATTCTTGATAGCTCGGAACCCTGAGCAAGTCTTCACCTCTCTGAGCCTCTGTGGCCTTGTTTGTAAAGCAGAAGTAGCCTCTCCTACCAGAGGCTCCTACACAGGCTACTGTGGGTGCATAGGCAGCCATATATAGGTCTCTTTCAGTCTCTGCTTTCCTGACTTTATGTATTTATTTTTTTAAGCTGCATTTCTCCATGCCTCATCCACCCCACAGTGTTCTCATGAGGACAATAGGCGATAACATTGTAAAAACAGTGCCTGGCTCTATAGGATTTTTATTATTTTAAAGCTCTGAGGCAGCCCAGGTGTGGTGGCTCATACCTGTAATCTCAGCACTTTGGGAGGCCAAAGAGGCAGGAGGATCACTTGAGGCCAGGCGTTCCAGACCAGCCTGGGCAAAATATTGAGACCCCATCTCTTACCCGCCCACCCCCCAAAAAAAAACTCTGAGGTTTGTGGTTTATGTATTTTGTTTGATGGTAGGCCAAAGATAGAAATAGAGAGGAGTCCAGGTGATGGTAAAGACGGCATGTTTTTGGAAGGGCTCTGATGTTGGGAATGGAATTTGGGAGGAGTCTAAAGAAACAGTGTGTTCTAGTTCTTGCAACCTGGCTGAACGTTATCACCTTGGAGATTTTGTCTCCTTAAAATCTTAGACAGTTAGACTCCAAGTCAGAGATAAGGATGGATTTTTTTTTTTTTTTTTTTTGAGATTGGGTCTCGCTCTATCACCCAGGCTGGAATGCAATGCCACAATCATAGCTCACTGCAGCCTCAAACTTCTAGGCTCAACCGATTCTCCCACCTCAGCTTCCCAAGTAGCTGGGACTACAGGCACACACCACCCTGCCCAGCTAACTTTTTAAACAATATTTTTTAGAAACAGGGTCTTACTATGTTGCCCAGGCTGGTCTCAAACTTCTGGCTTCAAGCAATCCTACTGCCTCAGCCTCCCAAAGTGCTGAAGTTACAGACATGAGTCACCACATCTGGCCAAGGATGGCTTCGTAATTTACAAAGACAAGACAAGAAGCAGCTTGCATCAGCAGCCAGCTTACTAATGGCTCTGCCACAAGCTTGCAAAATAAAATTTGCTTTGTAAATGGTCATAAGGAGGTGAGAGGGAATCACCAATTAGTTGTACGTAGTTATTTTCAAGTGTCTGTAGGAAAGCCCTGCTGTTTGACTACCTTTTATTTTGACAATAAGAAACGAAAGGTTGGAGTGGCAAGGGGTGTGAATATTGGCAGTGCACAGGTGAGATCTGACTTTCTTGGTGGTATCTTTGTTCCTGCTCTGTCACCAGGGAGGTGGGTGATCCCGGAAATCATCTGCTCTTCTCAGGCCTCAGTCCCCTCCTGAGCAAAAAGATACTGAAATAAATAATCTTTCAAGCTTCTTCTAGCTTTGACAATCTGTGATAGCAGTAATTTTAAATTGACTAATGTGTCCATTGATTTCTTACCCCTTTCTCATCCCAGCTTCTTTGGGTTCAGCTTTACCATTGCTCTTGAGATCCTCCTGACTACTCTTGACACAACTGTGGCCTTTGTTCTTTTGTGAAGTGGTGTACATATTTTGCGAAGAGATGCACATCAGTCTGGTCCTCTGCCTGGCTGTGAGAAGGCCCTTGTTCCTTTACCATTAAAAGGTGTCAGTTTTGGGGAAACTACTTGACCTCCATTTCTTTACCTTTAAGACTGGTATAATGATATCTACTCCAAAGGGCTATTTAGGGACATTAAGTGAAGCTAAAGCACCAGCAGAATGTCTGTTAGTTTCCTTTCTTCCTTCCCAGAAAGGCAAAATGAATTCATCTCTGTTGTTTCTCTCTCCATCAGCCAAGCCCAATAACTCTGGTGAAGCCCCCTCAAGCCCTGTCCCTAAGAAAAGTCTATCTTCAAGCAAATGTGACCCCAGGCACAAGGACTGTCTGCTGCGGGAGTTTCGGAAGTTGTGCGCCATGGTGGCTGATAATCCCAGCTACAACACAAAGACCCAGATCATCCAGGACTTCCTGCGGAAAGGTTCAGCAGGAGGTATGGCCATGAGCATCCTGAATGAGCTTTTCTTCTAAAGTACTCAGGGCCATGGCCTGCTTCTTGAGCGTGTGAACTATACCGTTGCACAGGGTCCTGTGCTTGATTTAATGTCTTGCTATTGCTATCTTGAAATTCTCAATAATTTTGAACAAGGGGCCTTGCATTTGCCTAAGCCGGACTTCCCAAATTATGTAGCCAGTTCTGCTCAGAGCAGTTTGGCATCTTTCTTGCTATGCCCTTGTTCTGCCTTTAAAAGGCCAAATTCATCCTATTTGACTAGTAAGAAAATTCACTATCTTGCATTTTTAATGAGGTTTTTGTGAATCATATGCACAGCTTAGAATAGAAGCTTCCAACTCTTGTTTCTTTTATTTATCTAACAAATTGTCACTGAGAATCTGTAATGTGCTTGTCACTGGGCACATGAACTGAAAGTTATAGCTTTGCCCAGCAGGAGTTCATCCACGGGCTAAAGGTGAGGTAGACACATAAACCCCCAGCCACCTATCACTACAGTCGGTCTCTTACTGTAGTGACGTGCACAGGGAACTGTGAGAGTATAGGCAGCCATACATGAATCTCTTTTGGTTTCTGCTTCTTTGAGTTCATGTATTTATTTGTTTAAGCCTCATTTCTCACTTCCTTTCTTCTGTCTCCAGATGGTTTCCACGGTGATGTGTACCTAACGGTGAAGCTGCTGCTGCCGGGTGTCATTAAGAGTGTTTACAACTTGAATGATAAGCAGATTGTGAAGCTTTTCAGTCGCATTTTTAACTGCAACCCAGACGATATGGCACGGGACCTAGAGCAGGTCAGAGGAAGGGGAGGGTAGGCCACATTCCAGGTGGAGTTCTGCCAACCCAGGCACCTGTAGCCTCTTTTTTTCTGGTTGGGGCACATACTGTTTTAGGCAACTGAAACCATTTGAGCAACCTTCCGTTATGGGGGGAACTGAACGTGAGGCAGTAACTGTTAATTTCATAAGTTTCTGAGGACTGAAACTATACCAGTGCTGAACCACAAAAGGCCTGGTTCTCAAAAGTCAGGATTCGAGACTTCCCTCTGTCTCTCCTGGGGCTCTTGTTCTGGACTCTCTTTCTACTTCTTTTCCCCTATAACTTGGGCTTAACATTTCAGCTTTGGATTTTCATGATTCTAGCCGTGGCACCATGGAAAATTTCCATTCAAGCACCACCCCCGTTATCTGATGATAACAGATTTGTCTATTTGTTCAAATTCTTAAGCAGAATTCAGATTGGCTCAGAGCGCTGGATTAGTTCTTGTGTCTCCTCTTAGCCAAAGCAGGTGGGCAGATCCTATGGTAGATAGACATGCCCCTTCTAGGAAGTGTGGACGGAATAGAGTCTCTAAGAAGTGAGGTAGATATGTTGAGTTGAGACAGGAGCTGTGATTGAAATCTCCTGGTTCATCTGTAGTCCTGGGTCTTGAGGGATATACTTGGCCACCCTGGGGTTGCAGCAGTGGCATTTTGGTTTTTGGAGACAGGGTGACGTGTCAGAGACAATCAGAGTCTTCTTTGAGCAGAGCAAGTCTTTCCCCCCAGCTGCCAAGAGCCTCCTTACCATCCAGGAAGTGGATGAGTTCCTCCTGCGGCTCTCCAGGCTCACCAAGGAGGATGAGCAGCAACAGGCCCTGCAGGACATCGCCTCCAGGTGGGGGAGCTGCCTCACCATGCCCAATGGGGGTGGCGTAGGGAGATGGAGTCTCTTGAGAAGGGACGTTTGGGGGTCCAGAGTCTTCAAAGACCAAGTTGAATGTGCCTCATCCCCCTAGGTGTACAGCCAATGACCTTAAGTGCATCATCAGGTTGATCAAACATGATCTGAAGATGAACTCAGGTGCAAAACATGTGTAAGTACCAGCTCCTTGACAGCCTGAGCTGCTAGCTCCATTTGTTCCCAGCTGGTGTCAGGACTTTAGAGTCCTGATCTGATTTGGATTTGAATCCTCATTCCACCTTCTTACTTTTTATCCACTTTTTATCCTGATCCATCACTTGGCCTGTCTCCACCTCTATTTCTCAAATGTAAAGTGTAGATAACAATACTTTTCTCATAGGGTTGTTATAATTGAAAGTATGGCATATGTTCACTAATTAGAATGCGAGTCTCTTGCCCACTGTAGCCCCTTCCTCACTAAGGCAGCATCCAAGTAGGCAGTGTCTCAGATGAGCTGAATTTTCCAAGAGTTTTTTCTCCGCTTATGAAAGTCTTTAAAAAATAGAACACAACCCCTTCCCTGTAGATTGGGATTTCTCCTCTCTGTGAGGACAGGCTGCTGTCCAAAGCTACAAGGTCAAAGACAGTGGTTTTGTTTGCTTGCTCCTGTGTCCCTTGGCAGGTTAGACGCCCTCGACCCCAATGCCTATGAAGCCTTCAAAGCCTCGCGCAACCTGCAGGATGTGGTAGAGCGGGTCCTTCTCAACGAGCAGGCAGTGGAGAAGGAGCCTGGCCGGAGACGGACTCTGAGCGTCCAGGCCTCGCTGATGACACCTGTACAGCCCATGCTGGTGAGGAACACTGCCCTGCCCCTGCTCTCCACACCTCTCCAAGTGTCACATCCTTCGGGGTGAGATCTGATAGGGCATGAATGTTGAGCCTCTTGCACATTAACTGGATAAGTTTGGGGAAGTTAGAGGTACAGGCGGGCATTTCTCAATGGGGAACTGAAGGCGAAGGAGAAGACAAGAGATCTAGTGGGAAGACCTGAATTCTATTCATAGGTATATCACCAAAAAGCTGTAGAATCTTAGATGGGTTACTTAACCTCTCTGGGCCTTTAGTCTCCTTGTGTGAATGATGTCGGAGACTCTGAGGCCTCTGCCTAGAGTGGTTTATCTGTCATCTTACCTGAAGACAGTTGGATGTATTAAGTAAGCCCTGAGGTTCTGTGACCTGCCGCAGAGTAGCTCTGAGCACTGGTAACAGAGCCAGGCTTCCTGTGACAGGGTGACTTGGGAAGAAGGAAGAAGCTTAAGGAGTGAAGACTAACTCTGACAGAGATCATCTTGGGCCTCTGCTCATTTCACGAGAAAGGGGATTTTCTTTCTGTCGTCAGTTTTCCTGTGCGACAGGACCCACCACATAGGCTGCCATGCCTACCGTGAGATCCTTTGGCTTTTTCTAGTGGTGTACCATGCTTTTTTTGAAGTTGTTTTGTATGTCATACTAAAGCCTTGGTTTAGAGTTCTGTGTTTGGGATAGGGAAGTGTTCCCTTCTTGCTAGGAATGGGAGACAGCCAGCACCAAAATAGTGAGATGTCCATCCCAGGGATGGGACCCAGTCACCTTCGGTAGTGGCCTTCCTAACTTTTATAAGAATTCTTCCTGGAGTCTGTGCTACAGCCTGCCAGTTGAAGAGTGGCATGGGTTATACAGCTTAATGGTTAACCACACAGGCTTCACGGTTGAGCCAAGATTCAAATCCCATTCCTAGTATTTATTAGCTATGTAACTTTCTATTTACTAGCTCTGTAACCTTAAACAAGTACTCAATCCCTCTGACCTTCAGTTTTCTCATCCATAAAATGAAGACAACAATATTTGTCACATAGGACGTCACATTGAGGATGTAATGAGATTATGTATGTGATCTAACAAGTACCCCCAAAATGGTAGCTATTATTGTTTGAGCGTGGCTGGCGCAGCTGTGTGAGTAAGCTCTCCTGCATCGGGATGTCCTGTCCTAGGGATCCCTGATCACTCTCCCTGCCAGCCTCACTGTCTCTCGTGCACTCTTTGATCTTATACATACCTCTTGTGCTAACTAGCAGTATTTAATAATGAGCCAGAGGCCACACAAGAGAATAAATTATTGAGGAAAAAATTAAATTCTGTTTCAGTGGAATTTTAGTTTACAATGAACAGCATTCATATTCCTCAAAATGCAAGTTCTGTGTCAGCTCTGGTGATTATTTTATAGGCAGAATACAACATTGTCCAGCCCTTTCCATTCCCATACACTGTGGACAGTCAGTCCCCAGGACCCAGGTGCTGCCCCTGCCTAGCGCAATTCCAGGCTCTTTGGCTGTCCCCGCTAAGCAGCCCCTCACTGAAAGTCTCCAGGCTTTGCTTTCCCTACCCCAAGGCCGAGGCCTGCAAGTCCATCGAGTACGCGATGAAGAAATGTCCCAACGGCATGTTCTCTGAGATCAAGTATGATGGCGAGCGAGTCCAGGTGCATAAGAACGGGGAACACTTCAGCTACTTCAGCCGCAGTCTCAAGCCCGTCCTACCTCACAAGGTATATGTCCTTCCCCTTTCTGTCTCCAAGAACCTCAGGGCCAGGGGATGGGAAAAAAATTAGGGAAAAAAAAAAGAATCTCAGGGCCAGAGTCCCATAGCCATTCCAGCTCTGCTATACAATAAAAATTTGTTTTTTCTTTCCTTTTTTTTTTTTAACCCCAACCTAACTATTTCAGACACAAAGGGTTTGCTTTTCATTTGCTGAATGAATGAATCAATTCCAGTAATGAAGGACTGCTCAGCAGGGACAAAGAATCCAGACTTAGTTTATTCAGGACAGAGCTCCCTGGGACAGAGATACTTCCCTCGCCCACAGTAGTATTGGGACAGTGAACTTGGTGCATTGCTCTGCGTGTCTTTTGCATTTCCATGTCCAGAGCACTCCCTCCCAAGCTAGACTAAGACTCATGTACAAGGGGCTGTTAGGCTGTCATTCATTAATTTGTTCAACAAATATTTATCAAATGCTTAAGCACTGTTGTAGTCAGTGGCCATATGGCAGTGAAAAAAATGGACAAAAGTTCTGGCTCTCATGAAGTTTACATTCTGATGTAAACACAATCCCAGGGGACATCTGGGAGCCTAGATTCCTGTCCTAATCAGCAGGGGCATTGAGAACTTCATTCCTCAGCCCTTCTCAGCTCCCAGGGATACTGTGAGCCATTAGGGTGTCTCCAGTGAAAAGCAGCAGGAACATCTGGCTCCAATAGCTTAGGAGCAGATAGAATTCCTGTCCTTGCTATCTTTTTCTTTCGTAGTTCAGATTCTGTTTCTCAGAGCAACTCAGTTTTTCAGAGCCCCAGGGGCCAGGGGGACGGGTTATGTGGTCCACGTGCTTACCTCAACCTTGCCTTCCTGCTGGAACACTGAAGGCAAAGCAGGCCATTCGTTTTAGGTGTTAGAGAGGAGAGCTAAGCAGTGGCCTCTCCGTGGAGCTTTAGTGCAGATTTACGTTTCTGTGGAGCACTGTAAAATTGCCAAGGAACTGCTTTTGATGAAACTGGTGTTAAATGGGTACCTCCTGTGACCCAGGAAGCAGCTTGAGCACAGCTTTCCAGAATTAGTCCTTTTCCTACTTTCTGTTACCCAGTGTTCACTCACCCCTTGCCTCTCCTGTGCTTTTGGTTCTTAAAGGGCTAGGTTGAGGGTTGAAGGGGAATGGGATGCGATGTGCAGGCCTTTCCTGTTCCTGCTCCAAGCATCCTGGGTTGTGATGGCCTATGTGCCCTTTCCAGGTGAGAAGTTGGGCCAGTTATCCTCTCTGGGCCCCACTGCTGGCATCACTTGGCAGGGGCTTCAGGTCCCTCAGGTTACAGAGGGACCTCTCCCTGGCTGGAGTTGTCAAGAGATTAGGGTCTGCCCTTATCAGGAAAACTCCAATTCCAAACATCCTGTTTCACTCTGAAGATGGCTGTGTGTTCTGAGCTTCCACTCAGAGAAGACACTGCTTCTTTCCAACCTGTCTGTTCTCCCCCAATCCAACCCCAGCCTGATATCCACCCAACTTCTGCAACAGGCACTAACCTCTGCCCACCCACTCTTCCTCCCTCCCTCCCAAATTTGTCTTCCTCTACCTCTTCCCTGCACATGTTCACTTTCTCAGTTTCTCTTTTCCTCCAAAACTCTGGCTTCTCTACAGTCCATAGAAAGTGACTCAGCATGGGCTGACCTCCAAGTCATGGCTTCTGACCTAGACAGAAGTACTAAAAGTACTAAAAATAAGCTACATAGCTTATTTTATTTTTCCTGTCCAGTTGGCTGACAAGGCCTAGCTGTGTGTTACGCACATGAGCTGGGCTTCTTGGTGTTCTATATTCCTTCTGGGGCCTAGGCTTTGCTCTCCGTGGCTTGGCTCTGGTCCCCGCTGCCCATTCGTCCCTCATCAAAGCTACACTTCTGCTTCCAGGTGGCCCACTTTAAGGACTACATCCCCCAGGCTTTTCCTGGGGGCCACAGCATGATCTTGGACTCTGAGGTGCTCCTGATTGACAACAAGACAGGCAAACCACTGCCCTTTGGGACTCTGGGAGTACACAAGGTACTGGCTAAGGGTCATATGTGCAAGAATGAATGTGTGTGTGCACACATGCATCCACATGTGCGCTGCAGTCTGAAAAGAGAATATGTCGTGCAGGATGGAGCTTATCTTTGCTTCTGATGCCTTTTTGAGTTGGTTTCCATTTAGTACCATCTATTGAGTGCCCTTATGTCCCACGGACTTCAGAGCACAAATAGGACTTTCCCATCGGGTGCTTCAGAGGGCCTCCAGAAGTAGACCGTTTTCGTGCCCTGTGACTTTTGTCGTCTTGTACCTAATACCTCATTTTCCCTTACAGAAAGCTGCCTTCCAAGATGCTAATGTCTGCCTATTTGTTTTTGATTGTATCTACTTTAATGATGTCAGCTTGATGGACAGGTGAGTTGGTTAGCATCTTTAAACCCAGGAACTGCCAGGAATCTATTTTCATTTCCTGGATGAGGAGGTGGGGGCGGGGGGGAGATTCAGATTGAAAAAAAGAGAAAGTAGCAGGCTGGCACATATGCCTTTGTGCCCAGGAGCTTGTCAGGGGCAATGCAGGAGGGAGCTGAGAGGTAGCACAAGTGCTATAGTCATCACCCCGTTTATATAAGGAAAATCCCATGTGTTGACTCTGTCTCATCTGTGAGAGCTTAAGTCACGGAGGAAACCTAAACCCTCAAAGAAGTTTCTCTACTTCCTGGTAGTCTGGTGGTTAGGGGGGAAAATTTTTTTTTTTTTTTAAATAAATAACATTTCTCTACTAAAGCAAAGAGACTGTGAACACAGTGGGGTTTCAGTTTATTTCTCCAGTGACACTCCTGGAGTTTAAGACAGACAGTGTCGGCTCAGAGGTTTTGATTTCAGAAGAGGCTGATAGCAGGAAACTCCTGATTGTAAGGGAGGCTGTAGGTGGGACCATCTTGGGGAGAACTGCCAGTATGCTTGGCCCTGAGAAACCAGTATTGGCCCTTTCCACACTTAGAAATGTATGCCTACACCTGTTCCTCCTGCAGCAGCCACATCCTTGCTTGTGGAAGGAGAAGGAAGCAGAAGAGAGAATGAACTGGTAGTGTAGGGTTAGGGTTTGGGTCCTGAGACCTGTCTCAGCCTGCTGACCCAGGGACCAGCTAGCCTTGGGGTTGAGGTAAAGCAGGGTGCAGGGGGTAAAAAATGAGAGTTAGAGTCATTTTTTCAAATGGGACCAGAATTTATACAATCTGGGCTAGAGGCCAGTTCTGCCTTGGCTCGATGAAGTAGAAATAGGAACTACAGCTATGAACTGGCTCTGTGCCATGGCTCACAATTGTCCATCTTCGGTCACAGCGGACCCCTTGTACCCTTAACAGCAGAACTATTACACATAAGAGCCTTAATCTATGGCAAACCCTCACTCTAAGCAGCAGTTATTATCATTGTACCCCTTACCTCTGAATTCCTAATAGAGGTAGGAGGACCCTGGCCTAACCTCAGCTCTCCTGTTCCCTTAGGCCTCTGTGTGAGCGGCGGAAGTTTCTTCATGACAACATGGTTGAAATTCCAAACCGGATCATGTTTTCGGAAATGAAGCAAGTCACGGTACACGAAGACCCTACCCTAGGCAGGGTCTAGTGGTTTGAAAGCAGGGCAAGGAACCCCTTGGGTCAAGTGTGACTGGAAGAATGAGTCTTAATTCTGTTATGGGGGCTGCTGTGTTTGCCTTTGACTGCTGTGTGTGTTCTCTACTAGCCTTCACCCAGGAGGGCAGGGCATGAAAATCCCTTCTAGGCAAGCACCTGTGTTTCAGCCACAGCAGCTCTCTGGTTGGGATGAGAGGTTCCCTGCTTTATAACCCTTTGTCCCTTACATTCAAGTTAGGGTGTTCACAGTGGGCACTTGACTGGTGTGCAGAAAGGAACAAGCCCCACCTCACTTGCATGCCACTCTCCCTGTTCTCACACACTCTTCAACATCTCTCCTCTCGTCCCTCAGAAAGCTTCAGACTTGGCCGACATGATAAACCGGGTGATCCGGGAGGGGTTGGAAGGGCTGGTGCTGAAGGATGTTAAGGTAAGGTGGCGACACCGTTTTCTCCTTTCCAGCCCTGGCCAGGAGATGGTGGTGACAGTCCACGGTGCCTGGGAGTGGGTGCTGAGGGGGCCCTTCCCAGGGTTTGAACAGGTCTGTTCTGGATTTGGAGGATGTTTGTGTGCATCCTCTAGTGCCTGGGGGCTGCTCCCCAGAGCAGGCCGGGCACTGTGACAGACCTGATGTGTAGCAGTGAAGGGTAAATGCCATCCTCAGAGAGTTTTCACTCTGGTTTGTGGTCTCTCTTTTGCCTCCCTTCAGGGTACATATGAGCCTGGGAAGCGGCACTGGCTGAAAGTGAAGAAAGACTATTTGAACGAGGGGGCCATGGCTGACACAGCTGACCTGGTGGTCCTCGGGGCCTTCTATGGGCAAGGGAACAAAGGTCAGGGTAGTCTCTGGCCCCTGGGCTGGTACTCTTTTGGAAGGTACTGCTTGCAATACAAGCTGACTTTTTTACTGGCTTGATCTGCCAGCATGGCTGTCATGACTTCTCAAGTCCTGGGATCTGGGGCTCCAAGCTGGCCCAAGACACCTCAGGCAGGGACATAGGAGAGCTGTACACGAGCAGGGAGAAGTCAAGCAAGAATACCTTGTGCTAGGTTGGTGGAAAGAAGCTCCAATTATTTCTGCAGGGCCTGACAGCTTCCTCCTGAGGGAAAATCTCCTGACTGGAGAACAAGCTGGTGTCTGAGGAACTAATACTTTAAGGCAGTCTATTATGTGCTGGGCACTATTCAATTCCCCAGAGCTCAACAAGTTGGGTGTGATTATCCCTAATTTGCTGAAGAGGAAATTGGGGCTCATAAAGGTTAGGATTGTGTTACACAGCTAGTAAGAAGTAGACCTCAGCAATGAACTCTGGTCCTCGACGCCAAGGCCCAGGCCCTTTCCTCTCCACCAGGCTCCCTCTCCCTGGGCTCTTGGGGCTGGTGGAGGTGGCTCCCTCCAGCCCATACTCAGCCCACACTCCCCTCCCAGGCGGCATGATGTCAATCTTCCTCATGGGCTGCTATGACCCCAGCAGCCAGAAGTGGTGCACAGTCACCAAGTGTTCAGGAGGCCATGATGATGCCACACTTGCCCGCCTGCAAAAGGAACTGGACATGGTGAAGATCAGCAAGGTAAGGACGGGACTTAGCTGTCCCCGGCCTCTGGACTGACCATCATTACTGAGACAGGCTACGCTTTGGGGACTGCAGGTATCATTTATCTGTCTACCCAGAAACGAGGGTTGCTGCTTGACCATGAGAGCAGGATTAGGCCTTAAAGTCTCTGAATGTCTACCTTGTGGAAAATGGCCTGCATGGCCTCTAGGCCACACTCCCTCTGGGCAGGGAGGATCACATGGGATGAAGGTCAGGCTTTTTAGCTGAGGCACATCTCATAGTCTCATCACCAAGGATAGGGATTTAAGCCTTGTTCCAGCTTAGGAACAACCCAGAGCAGCACCTTTTTCTCCTCCAGGATCCCAGCAAAATACCCAGCTGGCTGAAAATCAACAAGATCTACTATCCTGACTTCATTGTGCCGGACCCAAAGGTATCAACCCAGTGGCTTGGGATCCTTCAGCCACAGAATTAGCTTGCAGGTTCTGCAGTGCCACAGAGAAGCCATCTCATTCTCAGTGAAAGTCTACCCAGCGATGGGGATCTGGATTTTTCAGCCAAGTGACAGGCACAGGGACGACCAGCCAACACTATAAGAAGAGAATACCCATCCCCTTGGCACAGAGGGTCTGTTCTAAAAGCAGCTTGGCCCAGTCTGTTCTTGTACTGACAGACGGAGGTGCAGAGAGGAGACAGGACTTCCCTGAGGTCACCTAGCATCAGCAGCAGCAGTGGGATTAGAACCCACGTCTCCCAGCTGATAGCTATAGCTTTTGTAGTTTTAACTATTCGTATTGCTTCTAGTTTGTTGGGAGGTATTTTCTTCTTAACAGTGATGATCTGCCTGATTTACTCCTGACAGAAGGCTGCCGTGTGGGAAATCACAGGGGCTGAATTCTCCAAATCTGAGGCTCACACTGCTGATGGTATTTCCATCCGATTCCCTCGCTGCACCCGAATCCGTGACGATAAGGACTGGAAATCTGCCACTAACCTCCCCCAACTCAAGGTACCAGTTCTTAGGCTGTATGTGTGCTCTCCACCCTACCCCCCGGCCTTGGAACCTTGGGCATCTGGACTGTCCACATGTCCTCTGTCGTCTTTCCCCCGTTCCACTGAGACAGAGCAAGGAGGGTGACTGGAGAGGGAGACTAAACTGTGCCGAGTGGGGCAGCAGCAGTAGGCCCCTTACTCCTGCCGTCTACAAGCAGAGAGCCTTGTGTTTGTCAGGCCTCGCTGAGCGGCCTTTGGTCTGGAGAGTAAGGGCTCGCTCTAACGGCCTCCTTGTGAGGGGCTGCCCCAGGCTACAGTACCTCCTTTTGCTGATTAAGAACTGGGGAACACGGAACAGGGATCTGTACCCCGATTACTCAGGTAACGGGGCCATACTTTGGAGTAGTACCAAGGAAGCCAATGCCTTTCCCCTGCTGTGTGTCTTTCTCACCCTTGTTCCCAGCCACACACGCCGCCTCAGAGGCCAGTGTCTGGGAAGGGAGTGATACCACCCAGGGCTCTCCTCCCCTCCTCAGGAACTGTACCAGCTGTCCAAGGAGAAGGCAGACTTCACTGTAGTGGCTGGAGATGAGGGGAGCTCCACTTCAGGGGGCAGCAATGGAGAGAACAAGGGCACCTCAGGGTCCGCTGTGCCCCGCAAGGCCCCCAGAGCCTCCCCCAGCAAGCCCTCTGCTAGTGCCAGGAACGCAGAGGGGAAGCTGAGTAACCCCAGCAGCAAAGGCGGTAAGGATACACGAAGAGGGATGGGGTGAGGGGCCGAGATGGAAGGGCAGGGGCCCTGTCTCACATTCCAACTCTGAGATCACATTATCTGCATGCACTG
Source organism: Cheirogaleus medius (assembly GCA_008086735.1). NCBI lineage: Eukaryota > Metazoa > Chordata > Mammalia > Primates > Cheirogaleidae > Cheirogaleus > Cheirogaleus medius. The sequence goes on along the minus strand of VBSM01003215.1, from coordinate 29,809,398 downwards.
CAGCTAACATTGACTGAATTCCTGGTGTCTGTCCGGCCATGGGCCAGAAGCTGTTCTGCTGGGCACCCCGAATCTGCTCAGCAGCCCTGAGTAAAGCAGTGCTCTGGGAGAACCAGTCTGACCAGGGGATAAGCCACTTTTGAGCTAAGGGCTTAGCTGACAACTCTTCCCTCCCCCTCACCTGTGCTCATAGCAGAGGAAGGGCCTGGACCCTCCCTTTACTGCCCCTGACTTCAGGGATCATTATCAGCAATCCCTACCCTTTTAGTTCTTACCCCGAACTCTGTCCTGCAGGCAACCTGCTGACTGCAAAGCCTTCCCCTGTGAAAGTGGGAGAGAAGCTGACCGTGAAGTCTTCTCCAGTGAAAGTGGGGCAGAAGCGGAAAGCTGCCGATGAGACCCCGTGCCAAACAAAGAGGGTAAGAAGAGCAACACACCAGATAGGCCAGTTTAGCCCAGGGCTTTGTGCTCCCAACCCTCTGCGCATGAACTTTGAAAGAAGATGAGCACAGGTGTTTTGGGGAACACTGGCTAAACCCCTTCCCTGCCCACAGCTGCTGCTCTGTCACGGGCAAGGCCAGCAGTGCTGCTGCTCCACCCCGTGCCCTCTTGTTGCCTTGCAGAGGCGGCCAGCCAGCCAGCAGAGAGGAAGGAGAGCTGTGCCAGCAGGCAGGAGATAGAGCGGCCCGGCCTAGCCAGGAGAGGCCGCAGGGACACACTCAGCTGCTGGGCCCAAGTCACAATTGACATTAAAGGGGAGAAAGCCCAGTCTGGGTGTGGGAGTGCAGCAGTGTGAGTTTGTGGTCAGGGTGGGAGCAGGTCCAGCCAGCAAGGAGAGGGGGAGAGGGCCCTGGCTTGATGGCTCTCCTCCCACCTGAGGAGCCTTTTCCCTTTTATGCTCGCCTGTCAGTCTTGGGTTTGGCAACATCTCTTGAGCACCTACTGAGGCCAAGAACTAGGTTTAGTACTGGCTCAACTCTGAGGGAGCTGATGGCCCCCAGTGCAGATAGGGAAATAAACATGTGATCACCACACCATGTCACTGTGCCCCTACTCTCCCTACCTCCACCCAAGTAAACACAGAAGTTTGACAACTCAGGACTTGAAGCCAGTCCCCAGCAGGCCAAAAGAAACCTTTCCCTTTCCCATCTCCCTCTATCTTGCCTGAAGCCCTTGAACTCATCCATAGTCATGAGCAGGACTCTTGGCCCCTTGGTCTGGTGAGCTGTGCAGAGTGGACTGTTTGATCTCAGGGGACATCACTGAGTCTGAGAGCCAGCCCTGCCTGACCACCAGCCCCTGGGTGGCTCTTGGAGACATGTACTTTTCTCATCTCCATGTCCCAAATGTCGAGGCCATCCCTCCTCTCTCCTCTTCCTCTAGGCAGGGATGGAGGGCAGTGTCGGTCCTGGTAATTTGGAGTGACTGGAGGGTGGGGGTATTTTATGCATGTGCCCTTTCTCCAGTAAACCCTGTCTACTTGTGTCTCTAACTCGGGGCTCCCTCCTTGCTCTGTCCTGTGCTCATCTGGGTGAAGACTCATCTGCACCCAGTGCAGGCCCGACCCCGCCCTGACCCCTCTGCATTTGCAGGTGCTGCTGGACATCTTCACCGGGGTGCGGCTCTACTTGCCGCCCTCCACACCGGATTTCAACCGTCTCAGACGCTACTTTGTGGCATTTGATGGGGACCTGGTGCAGGAATTTGACATGGCCTCAGCCACACATGTGCTGGGTAGCAGAGACAAGAACCCCGAGGCCCAGCAGGTCTCCCCAGAGTGGATCTGGGCATGTATCCGGAAACGGAGACTGGTAGCTCCCTCCTAGGAATCCTGCCCTTCCTCTCCCTTGGGCCACACTCTCCCTCACCACACTGCTGCACTGGTCAGGCTGAAGGCAGGCAGGCAGAGGAACAGCACAGGGAATGGGCTTGCTTCTTCAAAACCCACCAATCCTCCATGGTGTCTTCTGGACCAGGAATTAGTTGCTGTGGGTACCACAAGTGAAGTCAGTTTCTCTTGCTAGTTTAAATAGATCTTTCAGATCTGAGTGCTGGCTTTGTCATATTTTTGTTTTCTTTGAAAAGAAGGTTAGGTTTTTGGTTTTTTTTAAATATAAGTAAAGTATCTTACAGGTAATTCTGTCCTTTCCCCACCGATACCCCTATAATTTCCATAATGATTAAGGAATAAAAGCTGGGCTATTGAAGCTTTGTCCACAAAGTCTTCCCTCCCTGCCTTCTCTTTTTAAAAAGTTGTATTTAAAAGACTGCCCTCAGAAATGCTTCTTTCTTATATTTAGTAGAACTCATATTCACCCTGGCCCCCTTTGCCAGGAGTAAACCCTCATTTGAAAGAAAACAAAATGAACTTTTATGACAAGTCTTGTGTTCTCCCAATACAGGGTGAGGATCCCTAGTTTGAAGGGAGGGGACTAGGATCAGGTAGGAAGGTGTGGCCTTCAAGGTCATTTGGGCTGCCCCTCTGGGGGGATAGAGGGTTCCAGGAAGATCTGCCTTCTCAAAATCTAGAAACAAGACTGCTCTTTAAGAATAAAAGCCCACACTTCAGAACAAATCTGTACAACCTGCTTACAAAGAACTGCTCATGTGCCGCCTGAGGCTGATTTATTTGAAGGATAAAAAGAAGACAATTTAGTGTAGGTACCTGCTGTTCCATAGAATTTTTTCTATTGGTCATTGCCCAGGCTGGCCTCAAACTCCTGGGCTCAAGCAGTCCTCCCGCCTCAGTCTCCCAAAGTGCCAGGATTACAGGTATGTCCCATACCGCCTCACCTTCCATAGAACTTTTTGCGGCAATAGAAATACCCCAAGCAGACTACCATGACGACTGTTGAGCAACTGGAATGTGGCTAGCACAGGTGAGGAACTGAAGTTCTCATTTTAATTCAACTTCACAGGATCACATATTGCTAGTGACTACCACACTGAACAGTGCAGGTGTAGACAGACCTGGTTCAATTCGGAGCCCTGAGCCCTTAGGCAAGTTACTTAACATCTGAGCTTCAGTTCCTCCAAGTAGAATGGGGATAGGCATCGTACCTAAATCATAGAGTTACTGTATATATCCTCAGACATGTTATATAAAGCACTTAGCACACAGCCTGGCACATAGTTATCTAAAGTTGGGAACATCGCCATTGGTGTGCATGCCCAGACCCTACCCAGGAGAGGGGGCCCTGGCCTGTAACCTCAGAACCCACCACCACAGGTCTGCATGTTGAGTTCACACTAGCAGGCTCATCAGGCCACCATATGGTTATAAACTATAAACTGGCTTCCATGTCCCAGTCCTGCTGACTTCTAAGGGTCAAGGTCAGTTTTTTATTTCGTTTTGAGACAGTCTCCCTCTTTTCCCCAAGCTAAAGTGCAGTGGTGTCATCATAGCTCACTGCAGCCTTGAACTCCTGAGCTTAAGCGATCCTCCTGCCTCAGCCTCCTGAGTAGCTAAGATTATAGGTGTGTGCCACCACACCTGGCTAATTTTTGTTTTTTTGTTTTTTTTCTTGTAGAGGTGAGATGTCTTGCTCAGGTTGGTCTCAAAATCCTGACCTCAAATGATCCTCCCACCTCGGCCTCCCAGAGTGCTAGTATTACAGGCATGAGCCACCACTCCTGGCCCAGGTTTTTTTCTTGTCAACGAATTGGCAGACTCTGGGCCTGTAAGATCAAGGGCCACTGCCTCCCTTCACCACTCAGGCCCCACTCCCACCCCCAGTGTACTCAACTAAGGTAATATTCTACTGAGAGGCTACTTATCAGTTAGTTTGGAGGTCAGCTTTAATCTGATTGACCTTGGCTTCCACCTGCTGTTTAAAATGGGGGGGGTGAGGACGGGAGAGGTGGGTACTGCCCTGATTCTAGCCTAGAACATTTGGTGTTTCTGAATAGACCATTCAGTATGGCTTTAGTATCAGAAAGAAGATACTCTTTATTCCATCCTCTGTGGAGACAAAAAGCTGCTCCTCCTTTGAGCACTGACCTATATAGACTTCCATTCCCCTCTCCAGCCTCCTCAGCCCAAGCAACTAGACAGGGCAACAGAACAAGGGTCTGCCCTCTCCAACCTGACTCGGACCCGGCCCTCCCTGCCCTTATTGGTTGCTGTCACCCAGAGTGCAGCTTCAAGGCAAAGGGCTCTGCCACCCGCACCTAAGTAATGAGCTCAGCGCCTTGGCCTTTCTCAGCCTGAGTGTTTTATCTCCGTTTCACTGTCAGGGCTTTTATGTATATTTCCTTCTCCAGTCTTTCCTAACGCATGTTTTTCTTTGCTGCTAAGATTTGACTATGTACGATTTTGTTTTTCATGTTATTTCTTACATGGACTTCCACACAACTGTAAGCAGCAGAATGCTGGAGGCCTGCCCTCTTAAACCTTCAGCATGCTGCTGGCTGGCAATAGGCAGAGGCCATCCCTGGGTGCTGAATAGGTGGGTCACCTACAGCAAAGAGGACAAAGTACTGTGGTTCAGCCTTGAGCCTTTACACCCTTTTGGCAAGATTCCTTCCTCTTCTTTCCTCAGTCACAGGGTAGATATGCACATACCCTTGTTCTCCCAAGGGCTGCATTCTCAAGTCTCAGGACTCTTCCCCTTGGGCACCTGGTCAGCTGTGTAGAAGCCTGTGCACACACAACAGTCTGCCCATGAGGCTGGGCCAACCTTTTCTGAGCCATAGCTGTATCCGAAAGCTACCATATATCTCCCAGAATAACCTGGGAGACTTAACTGGGCATACTAGCTGTCTTTAGTTCCTTTCCACCCAGATCTTCAAGGCCCATCTCTACTAAACAGTGTTAAATGTCTGAATTCACTTGGTGCTTCTTCCCATTTGGTCTTGGGATTTGTCCTTTTCCTATCCAGCTCCCATTCCCTTCTAGGCTATTCCATGCCCTCTTACACATTACTTGTGAGATCTGGGGCAAGTCACAACAACACTGAACAGGGATATTTTGACCAAGACCACATGGCCCAAGCATCTCCAAGAATAATGCGATTTCTCAAGAACACGCCTCTGTGCACATGACTTAGGATGAGCCTATAGTTTATCAGTCCTTTTGTCAGTCTTAACTGTAAGACTTCTGGTATCTTCACACCAGATCCAACAGGCATCTGTATTGAAACTTTATTACAAAATTATAAAGCAGAGCTCTGTAACACAAAAAAATACACATTTGGGTTTGCATTAAACCCCCAAGTTTGAGAAATCTTAATATAAGCCACTTGAAGTAACACATTCACATCCAAGAGATTTCAACAAATTTATACAATATATATTGAGCACTGATTCCTGTACAGCTTATTAGTTTGGATCCAACTATTCCAATGTATTGTGAATGAGTCAGCTGTCCAAGTCTTAAGTCTCAACTGAAATCTCAGAGCAATCACAGCAAAAGCCACGGAATAATTGAGAATTAGATGTTTCCATAATTAAAACCAAGGATTCATGAGGGGCAGGAGGGAGGATTCAAGGATTTTAAAAAATCAAGTTTTATACTTGGGTTAGATATTAACTGGAATGGGATGTTGGGACTTCCAACTTTTATTTGTTGTAATAATAAAAATGATACCAAAAAAAAATCAGGGTTGATACCTTTCTTCCTAAATGGAAACCTTTACCACAATAGGACAAAACATTTAAAGGCAAGTTCTTTCTCCAAAATGAGTAAATGATATCAGTTCTAATTCTTACTGAGGTTACTAACCAGTCATCAGTATATTATTTTCAACTTGTGTCTAGGAGGAAAATTGGGAGGTAGGGGGAGGTAGGGCTTGAGTAGAGAAAAGTTTTAAGTAGGGAGAGCCAGCTTCTGCCCTGAAGTTATTGCTAGATCTTAACTGAATAGCATATACATAGACATGTTTCACAGTGGAACTGAAGAGTAGCTGAATGAATGAATGATCCTTTGCTAAACTGGTAGGCATTGTAAACTATAGCATTTATTGTCTGCCAGAAAGGTGATATTTTCATGGGAAAATCTCTGATTCCCCCAACTCCTACAAAAACTTCGGCCCAGAATCAAATCATCCAGGCCTCGGCATCATGTCGAGGTAAGTGGCCCAGTGTTCAGCTGACAACTATTTTTTTAAATTATTTCATTCTCCCAAAGGGGTTTAGTGGTTGATGATGAAGCAAAAGCATAAGTACGTCTGCACCAATTAATAGGTCCCTTTAGAGGTTTCCCACTACCACCCAGAGTCATGATTGGTTCTAGTCTCAGGGGAGCTCAGCTGCAGCAAGGGGGGGGCTCAGGTGTTTAGGGTTTGCATAGTTCATCCATTGCTAACGGGAGGACACAAAGCTTTCCTGATAGCATGTGTGTTCTGTGCTTGGCTAAGCTCCAGCAAACTTAAGCCCTTCGGTTCCTCCAGCGATCTAAAGACCCTAAGAGGGCTCAAAAACATCACCTACTCATTCCATGGTTCTTCTTAAACGGCCTAGAGAATGCTTCTTCCCTGATCTGCCCCCCAAAATCAGTAGGCTAAGAAGGGAAATGGAAGTAGGGACTCCCCACCAACCAGGGGAATTAAGACTTCCAAGCTATCTGTTCACAGGCAGAATCCAGCCTCATTCAGTAGCTTCTGATACCTCTTAGGTGTTCTTACAGGTTCCTCTAGCCAGGAACTTCATCTGGCTAGAGAAAAGAGGAAGGTTCTTTGCCTAAGTCTCTGTGCCTTGGGTGAGACCAAGTTTAAAACCTCATGAGTAGGGGAGGGACTTCATTTTCAGGGGAAAGTGGTTTAAGACTCCTGCCTATTGCAAAAAGAGGCTCAGAAGCCAAGCCAAAGTTAAGCAGAAAGCCACTGCCTTTACCCAACACTTCTGCTTTCCTCATAGCTAAAAGATGGTACAAAGTCAGGCCCCAAGAGAGGAAGCAGCAGAGATTATCCATGCACCATCCCCTGCATAGAGAATGGGATTTCCAACAGTTTGGAAGCCAGATGCTTGTTGGCTTACGTCAAAGACTGGTAGCTTCCATTCCCAGCACTTAAGGAAGCAACTCTTAACAACTGAAGTTTTTTGATAGCATTTGTGTATCATTTCTTACCAGAGTTAAATTTACTGGTCCAAATTCTATCCTAAGGACCACAATTGGTCTGGTAAACTAACATTTTTGGTCCATAGAAACAAATGGAATTTAGGCAATGTAGTAAGAGACTTTAGCAAAGGTAGGTTAAAGCACAGAAAGCCAGAGACCAGAAATTTAAATCCAAATGTGCTAGAGAGGAAGAGAACCATTTCTGACAGGACTTTTGATTGATGAAACAAACACAGGCAAGCATCTCCAGGGGATGGGTGGGGTACAGGAGGAAAGGTGAAACTGCCTAGGTTCTCAGAGGAAGGGAAGAAGACGTGGTCAAAGTTCTGGCAAGTCTTTTCATCATGTACTATCATCACCCCAAGATCACTGAAATAAGGACTCACCGTGTGATCTGTAGCAGTCCCCACTGGCCTCGGGGGCTTTGCCAGTCAAAAGGTGTAACCCCATGGCAAGACAGGCATGCCCAGGGGTAACATGGTATCTCTGCTTGCCCTGATCTTGGGAACACTGCAAAATTTCTTCTTTTAACTTGCCCCCTCTGCAAGCTGGCCAACCCTGAGCCCAGACATCCCAGGCTATGTCCCTGTAAGGCACTGAAGAAGCAGGTGCAAGCCCTCAGGACCGGAAGACGTGCACAGCTCGGATCACATACTGCCGGCAGATGGGACACTCATTCATGCGTTTGCCACACTTGGTACAGGTTACCATGTGGCCACACTCCAGCAGAACACAGTCAATGGGTGAGTCCATGCAGATCTTACACAGGTTCTCCTCCAGGCTGGATGGCACTGCTCCCCCTGTACAAACACACGGCAGAAAAAAGGGGCAGAGGGGAAAGTTAGGAGATTATCTAAGTTATGGGGTAGGGGGGAATGAAGGTGGGGGAGAAGAGGCACACCGAACAAACCCCTAAGTGCACATGCTTTGCTCAAATAGACCTCCTCTCCAAGAAAACGTGTGCTCAGTAACCAACTCCAGTTGCTTAACCCAAACCTCCCCTCCAAAGGCTAGATTTGAAGAGTACAGTACTTTTGGATCAAATACATCCCAAATACATGAGAACTAAGGCAAAGTCCTCAGCTCAAATAATTTTCAGACAATTGAGGCTGTAATACAGTGAGTGGCACTTAGGGACTCATTATCCCCTGAGGCAGAACATACTGAAAAGACAAAACTGGTGCAGAAAAGTTTGGATACAAATGGAACCGTAATGAATAGTTCATTAAGGATCACAAGGCTTATTATCTATAAACACATCCCCAATTTAATAAAATCATGGATCATGGGGCCCCCTGTACTATCCCACAAACCCCTGGGGCTGCTTCTAAGGAAATTTCTGGTGTAGGAGCTTAGCAGAGATTATTGCTCCCTCTTCTGTGCTGCCCCCAAAGAACTTCATTTAAACCCCCATGACTGCTTATCACATTGGATTACAACTTTGAGTTTATCTACTTATCTCACCCAGTAGACTATGAGCTCCTAATTCAACATATTCATTCCATTTCTACAATTATATACTTAGCATTTACTATATTGCTCTGGGGTCAGATATTCATCTTTAAAGCCCTCAAATGCCAGTCACATGGTAGGTATTCTCTAAATGTCTGATGAATGACCATCTCCCGGGGGAAATGAAAATAGCTCATTTACTGAATTCTCACCATGTGCCAGGCAAGGTCCTGAAAGTTTGACATCTATTAACTCACTGAATCCTCACAAAAACTATGAAGTAGTCACTCTTGTTACTCTCATTTTATAGATGAGGCCACTGGGGCCAAAGAGTCAAGTGGCTTGCCCAAGGGCACACAGCTGCTAAGTAGAGGAGCCAGGACTCTAACCCAGGCAGGCCGGCCCCATAGCTCCCGCACATGGTGTGGCCTTCTACGTTAAGTGCCCTGAGGATAGAGACTGTCAAGATGACATTAACTGCCCAGTGCACAGAGTCCTCAATAAATACTAACTGGCTTGTACCAGTGGTAAAATACAGAAAGCATGACCAGTATCCTAGGTTAGCTACACAAACAGAAAAATCTTCATGTTCAAAAGCCCAGCTGAGGCCGGGTGCAGTGGCTCACACCTGTAATCTTAGAACTCTGTGAGACTGAGGTGGGAGGACTGGTTGGGGCAAGGAGTTGAAGATTAGCCTGAGCAAGAGCAAGACCCTGTCCATACAAAAAAAAAAAAAAAAAAAAGAAAAAGAAAAATTAGCCAGGCATGGTGGCACATGCCTGTAATCCCAGCTACTCAGGAGGCTGAGGCAGGAGGCTCGCTTGAGCCCAGGAGTTTGAGGTTGCAATGAGCTATGATGAGGCCACTGCACTCTAGCCCAGATGACAGAGACCCTGTCTTTAAAAAAAAAGAAAAGCCCAGCTGGCTCTCAACTAATCCCAGCACTTTGGGAGGCTGAGGTGGAAGAATCACTTGAGGCCAGGAGTTCCAGGCCAGCCTGGGCAACACATAGTAAAAACCCTGTTTCTACAAAAAAAATTTAAAGATCAGCCAGGTGTGGTGGTGCAGGAGATCAAGGCTGCAGTGAGCTATGATTGCACCACTGCACTCCAGCCTGGGTGACAGAGTGAGACCCTGTCTCTTTAAACACACATATGCCCAGCCATCTCCAGCATGTCTTAAACTGTAGCCTAAACTAGGTAGCCATAAACAGAAAACTGGCCTCACACCAGTCACCTCCACCATATGGGGCTTGGCTATTCCACAGGGGAATTCTTCTTTACCCTGTTGCTTCTCTACTTTTTCTCTTTTCTGGATTATTCAAAAAGTTAAATACTTCCCTTAAGTGGTGGGCTGGATGTGAAAGGAGTGAAACCTCTTTGCCTCCTTTGAGGTGCTGCTGGTCCTAACAAGGAAAGTTTGGAAGAGACTGAACTAATACAAATACGTAAGATGAGCAGGATGTTCAATTACTTATTTCTCTCAGGACTAACAATAAACACATCAGCTCAGTTGTCAGCATTCTCCTCGGGAATCAGAAAAAGAAAGGCAGGCACCAAGTGGGTCAGCCTGACCTTGGTACCAGGTGAGGGGGTGGGTCTAGAACTCCAGATGGTTTTGGGGAATTGAGAAAAGCTCAGCTCTCTTTTATGTCTAGTGAGAAATCATCAGACATAAAACTCTACCCCATTCTGAGCAAAAGGCCATTTTACTGAATAACAAATTTGGAAGTCTTCTGGAAAAGTTTCTGAATGCTTTGCAGGCTCCAACGCTACTCTGAGAATGTTCTCTCTTGGGAGGGAGCTCACAACCACATAGCCTTGAGGCTTTTGTAAATGTGTAGCAGATTTCAGGAGGCTCCCCAGATGGTCGAGAGTTCTGCAGCGTGTTCTGGGGGTACGTACCAGTGTGGGCTTTAACACACAGGTTGGTAGGTGGGATGTGCAGTTTGTGCCCAGAGAGCCCCACACACGAACCTTTCCTGATGTCTCCAGAGCAGCTCTAACCACTGCCAACCCTGCACAAACAAGGCTCTCTTGGGTCACCACCGTTTCTTTTTGGTTGGTACCAGAAGCTGGTAAACATCCTGAGTGCTTTCTCTGAAGGTACACGCAGAGACCCTTCCCCGCCAGGCCAGAACCGAGTGAAGACAGGACTATGAAAAACGAACTGAGTGTCACACGTGCCACCACTCGCTGTGTTATATATTTTACATATATTGGACGCAGAAATCAGTCTGCTCCTGGGAATGCTACCACTCTGCTTCCTTCACAGGAGGGAGAGAGTGAGAATTTCTAAAGATGCTGAGAAACCCTGGTTCTCAGTGAATCTCCCCCACACACTCTCTGGAAATCCATATGCTCAGAATTCTTAGACTGTTAGCAGGAATCAGGGTTAAAAGAGGGGAAAGACAGAAGAGCCAAGAGCCTAAGCCCGTTCCCGAACAGAAACAACTACGTACCGTTTTGGTCTTCAGCGCCACACACTGAAAAGGAAAAAGAAAGATGTCTGAATAGGTCATGATGGCATGATGGTGTGAGGAAGGTCTGCTCCCACCCTGCTGTCATTCCTGACCACTCCCTGCTGGAACCGGGCTTGCCAAGAGCCTAGACAGACACTTGCCCTCTTCGTTCACTCTCCGTGCTGAGAATACACACATAGCCCCTGCTGGCGTGTCTGATCTACTTTTTTTTTTTTTTTTTTTTTTGAGACAGAGTCTCACTCTGTTGCCCCAGCTAGAGTGCCATGGCGTCTCACAGCAACCTCAAACTCCTGGGCTCAAGCGATCCTACTGCCTCAGCCTCCCGAGTAGCTGGGACTACAGGCATGCGCCACCATGCCCGGCTATTTTTTCTATATATTTTTTAACTGGCCAATTAATTTGTTTTTATTTTTAGTAGAGATGGGGTCTGGCTCTTGCTCAGGCTGGTTTCAAACTCCTGACCTTGAGCGATCCGCCCGCCTCGGCCTCCCAGAGTGCTAGGATTACAGGCGTGAGCCACCACGCCCGGCCTGATCTACTTTTAAGAAAAGGTACTCCACCAGTTTGCAGGAACAAATTGTAGGATACCCTATATGCATAATATCCTTCTCTATTACTTCTGAAGCGAGCATTAAAGTCTGGTGGCTTCAGTCAGCCAGGGAGTCTGGATGAAGTTCCCATGTGGAGTCATCTGTTCTATTCCCAGCTCCTCACAACTCTAGGGAGACTTGTGAGGCAATTCCAAAGGGAAGACTGAGACTCCACGTCAGCAGGTTTCAGTCTGTGATCAGGTGTGTTAGTCAGATGTCGTCTAACTCTGATGGGTTCGAGCTACTGGAAGAGCAGAGCCTGCAGTCTGACTTCCCCCACCGCTACCACGCACGGAGTAAGTATGTTGCTCTGCAGGAACTTCATCAGCTGGGGATGGGGAAGAAGGTGAGGGTTCTGTGGTTAAATAGTTTCAGGAAATGCCAAATTCAAAACAGCCACATTTCTGCAGGACTTCTCTGCTTTTAATATAAAAATATCTGCCATGACTCAGTAACAGTGACATAGGATAAAGTATTTTTTCCCCAAATTTATTTGTTTTTGGGTTTTTTTTTTTTTGCAGACAGAGTCTCACTCTGTTGCCCGGGCTAGAGTGCTGTGGCGTCAGCCTAGCTCACAGCAACCTCAAACTCCTGGGCTCAAGCCATCCTTCTGCCTCAGCCTCCCGAACAGCTGGGACTACAGGCATGTGCCACCATGCCCGGCTAATTTTTTCTATATATTTTTAGTTGGCCAATTAATTTCTTTCTATTTTTAGTAGAGACGAGGTCTCGATCTTGCTCAGGCTGGTTTCAAACTCCTGACCTTGAGTGATCCGCCCGCCTCGGCCTCCCAGAGTGCTGCTAGGGTAACAGGCGTGAGCCACCGCGCCCAGCCTTTCCCAAATTTATTTAACCACAGACCCAGATATTTTTCTGGGTATCTCCTGAAAATGATACCATGTAAAATGCTTTGGGAAATGAACAAAAGGAAAAGCCCAGGTGCAGGCAAAACAGATATATTCTTCTACTGTGTGTACAAAGATTCACTTTCTAATCTCCCAACTGTTTAGAATATTGTTGGAGGTAGCAGTGAGTACAAAGGGGACAGCATTCAGTGGGAAAGGCCATGGGCTTGGGCCAGAAAATCCTCAGTTCGAATCTGAGCTCCACAATAAAAGGGTGATGCTGAGGAGTAAACAAACACATGCGGTGCCTGATCCAGTCTTGACACCCAGCCACAAACGACAGCTATTATTAGATGGTGCAAATGTGTGACTCCCTCTGCAGCTACAAGCATGGATATTGAATCAGGTCGATGTCGTCATGCTTTTGAGTGACAGCAAACACTCCAAGCTCTGTGCAGCTCCCACCCAGACAGCCCCTCACCCAGGTGCTGGAGTCCTTTCTGATCCTTGTACAGCCGCGTCACCCTCTCCATCAGCTCCCACTTCTCACAGCAGCCCTTGTAGTTGACGAAGTTGCGAGCCAGGATCTCTTTCAGCTGCCGCACCGTCAGGCTTTCAATGTCCTCCAGGTCGGTCAGGTCAGACAGAGAGGCCCTCCGACCTGGGACGAAGCTGTCCTCTGAGTCAATGGACTGCAACGGCAAAGATGAAGATGGGTGGGCTCAGCTCTTACCTCCCCCCACGCTCTCTCTCCAAGGACCCCAGAATACTCAGCACACTATACTTTTGGTGACTGACCTCAAGAAAAGTAGGAAGAGAGACAGGAAAAGTACCTGGCATGGTGCTCTGCGCTGCAAAACAGACTACAGACTCTTCCTGACCTACAGTGCTGTGCTCTGGCACAGACAGCCACAAACCAACCAATGAGGGTGACATAGTAGGAGCACTAGTTCCAGTGAGATGGCCCTAATTTTGAATCCTGACTCCTCTACTGCTTAATGCTGAATAATATCCAGAAAGCTGTTTACCTCTGTGAGCCTGTCTGCTACTCCATAAAGGAGAGGCAGCTGTACTACCCTACAAGGTTCCTGTGAAGAGCAAATATGGCAGCACGGTGCTGGCCTTTCTCTCTCCCCTGGAGAGTTCTGCCGGCCTACAGAGGCGGCGCATTTCTGGCAGTCACTCCTCCATGCACATCAACTACAGCTCCATGAACTGAGGGCTGTGCTTGGGACTGGCCCCTGCCCGGGAGAGGCCTGCACTTCTACTATCTGATCTCCTTCCCTGGACCGTGGCTACGGTGTGTTAGAAGCAGGAGAAAAGAACAAGATCTTCACGGCAGCACCAGAAGCCTGCCTACTGGCAGCTTGGAGAAAGTCAAGAGACTGGGAATATAATGGGTCATGAGGCTCCCCAGTCTCCACTGTGACCCCACAACTCATATTAACACACTGAAAGATTCAGAGATTAATGTGGAATGCTACCATTGCAGTCCGCCCTGAAAGAATTTCAGAAGGACTGTTATCACAGACTGATTCTTCTCTCTCCCCCCCTGAGTCTGCTGAGAGGTTCCTGAGAACACCCTAAGAACACCCGTGAAAGCGCAGACACAGAACCGAGCAGAGGCCCCACCTGGGTCTCGTCCTCAGCAGGTGCTCTGGCTGTGCTCTCCAGGTAGGTGGGCTCTTCGTAGTCCTGAGACACATGGCCATTGGCCTGTGGGAAGAGAAAGGTGACATCACATCCACAGAGATGTCCCAGAGATTTGCATAGCATGGGCCTCTTTCTAGCTCACACAATGTCCACAATATATTCCAATTTGGAGCCTCTCAACAAGAGCACTGCAAAAGCTTGCCCTCTCATACTAACTTCATCAGTCAGAGAAACCATACAAATAGATTTCAGTAGACATAAAGCTTCCCTCTAGAACCAGAGTGCATTAATTCTGCCCACCACCAGGATGGCATCAGCCACCACGCACTGTCAGTTTAATCCCAGCTGGAGTATTCCAGGTGAAAGGGAGATTACTATGTCCATTCCACTGCTATTCTCTGCCATCAAGTTTTTTCTTCACACTGATCTAAAATTGCTCTCCCTATAATTTCTACCCACTGTCCCGAGTTCTGCCCCTCAGACCAATGTCCACTGTTTTTTCCAAACTTTTCATATCATGTTTTCCCCTCCTTCACCCTAAATCTCCCTGGCTTCCTCATCTGACACGGATGGGACAATTTTCCAGACCCGCCCCGCCCTAGTCTCTCTCTCCTGCCCAGTAACTGCTCTCACACTCTAGAAATGTGCTCACACCTGCAGGGCACTCTATTACTAAGAGCTGTCTCGAAACCTGGTCAAACATTATTTTAATGTATCTACAAATCAATTAGGCTAAGATTCTTTAAGACAAATGTAGGAGTTTCATTCTGCTCAGAATTCTAGCTTCTCAAAAGGTTTCTCCTGAGTACTCCTTTATTAGGTTTTGCCAAAGAGTAGTCAGAACTGTGAGCCTCCTAATTCTGTCACCATTTAAGCCACAAACCCCTTAACTAGATCCTCTTCACCCACTGCCCCATCCATGCAAAAGGCCTGGCAAGCAGACTCTTGGTGCAGAGCACCTGTGCACCTGCCAGACAGCCTTGCTCAGATCAAGGAGGTGGCTGAGTTCACAGGCCTTTTCCACCAGACCCCTGGAGCACCAGTAAAAGGACAAGCTGGGAAGCCAAAGTCACCTGCTGACCCAAGCCACTCATCCCAGATTACATGTATCCCAGGATACATAATATGGAGCTAGTCAAGAAGAGGCTGGAAATGAAACTACTGTGGAAATGAAAAGTAGCAGTAACAACAACAAAATGCCAAGCGATGACAAGATCACACACACAGCACACACATCGTATGGGGAAGCATCTGAAACAGTGTCTTCATCAACACCTTTAGCTCTCAGCTTTACGCAGATGTGCCCACTGGCCTCTTGGAGAGTGTCACCTTAGTGTCACCTTGGAGTCTTTCAGAGCCTAACCTGTTCCTAAGTAGACAGCTTTTGCATGTCCTTTTTTCCTAGAAAGAGAAACTGGACCTCATGCTACAAAGCATGCTCTTGTCTTTCCAGTTTGCCCACTGGCTACATCAAAGTCTACAACTAGTACCTGTCCACAGCTGTGCTTACTGTACACTCATCCTTCCCTAGCAACTATTACTAGAGGATTAAAGGTAAAAGAAAGAACCCTGGTGGAGCCAGTATTATGAGGAGATTTATATTGTAGGCGCAGCTCATTTGTGGACTGGTCAGATAGCCTTGCATAAGCTCCTTAACTTCCCCACGCCTGTTTCTCCTGCTTGCAAAGTGCAGATCTCACCAGAACAGGGGGTGTGAGCAGACACTAAGGCCTTCTGAAAATCTCAGTGTTCAAGTACCCAGGAAGATCTGGTATGTAGCATAACCTGTAGGTACAATCTGGAAACTTCTGATTAATGACAGGAAGCTTATAATTTTCACTGAAAATCTCACTTGAAGGTTCTTCAGGGAAAAATAATTCCTCAAGTTCCTCTCCTGACTCCCCATAAATAGAGAAGAGTGCTCCAAAAACTAAGCAAAGAGAGGAATGTATCGCAGGAGGTAAAACCTGTCCAGCAGACCGAGAGCCAGAGCCTGGGGAATAAAGTCCAGGTGGCGAGAAAAACATGGTAAGGCCAACAAGGGAGTTAAATGATTTTACTGCAGTTAAACTCTGCTATCACGTTGGCCTTTACGCCTCAGTGCCTGTCAAGAGCTGAATCAGGGGGCCCAGTCCCGGCAAAGGAGGTGATCGTAAACAAGAGGCAACAGCCACCCACAGCACGTGTCAGAACTGACAGCACTAGCACTACACCAACTCTGAGTAGCTCAAAGCTCTTTGGACATGGCATCATGCCATCCAAGCCTCCCAACACCCTGGGCAACATCAAAAGTGGTCTGGGATTACTTAACCCCATTTCATTGCTGTAGGCTCAAAGTTTGCCCACAGTGCCCAAGGAGACAGTAACAAAAGTGCATGTGGAAACCACATCTTCTATTCCTAATCCCTCTGCTTTACCCAAGCCCTATGAATAACAGGTCGCTAAGGCATTTATGTAGATCCATGAGATGCTACCACTCCTTACAATGGTCATGTCCACTGGCCTCACTCTAATCCAGCAGTTACGTGGTCTGTGTGTCCACCTTCCCTCTTCCTAGGGCTTTCTGAGGACAGAGACAGGGGACTACTCATTTCTGTACTCTCCATGCCTGCTTCGTGATCAGTCAATGTGCTGCTCTTAGCTTACCACTTTCAGGCCCCCCAGGATAATGATGAAGCAGCTTACAGTACCGTAGGACACCAACCAGGCCCCCTCCCAAAGGGGTAAGAGCAGCCATGTCCTCGTCACAGCGTTTCCATCCTCTCCCTTCCCTTGCTTTGTTTTCCTGTACGCCTTGTGATGGTTACCCAGGAACCGAGTTCCCAGTCCAGCTAAGGAACCACAGCAAAGGGAAGTGAGGGGACAAACTGGAACAGAACTAAATTTGGAGAGGTAACAGTGATAACAGCGAGTTTAAAAAACAACAAACAAGAAAACCAAGACCAAGTTTTCTCAAAATATTTCTCGAACAAAGAACCTTTTAAAAATGCCTTACTGGGCTATTTACGTAATGTATTAAAAACAAACAAAACACACACACAAAAAAACCTGGTACCATAAATAAAGCCAAAACATGAGTCCAATGTCCAGAAAACATCACTTCATGTATCACTAGGCAGAAAGGCGTCACATAACGAAGACATGTCACGCCACGCACCATTCCCACAATGCAGGTAGGAGAGGAAAATGAGCCCACAGACCGGCGCGGACTGGCAGACGCTACAGACGGGCCCATACCTGCTGATGCTCCTGAGCCTGGGCTGAGGGGGCAGAAGTGGCTTGTGCAGATGAAGAGGAGCTGGGTGAGGTAGGAGGTACCGTGCTGGTGTGAGGCTGGTTCAGGAAGGCCTGCTGCTCGGGGAAGTCCGGGGACAAGGTGGGGGCACGAGTCCTGCCCTCTTGGGAGATTATAGGCTGCTGGCCAAGCACCAAGAACACCAGCTCTTCTTTCTCCCGGCACATTTCGGTAGAGATGTCATGGAGGCTGAGATAGTCCCTCAGGTCCTTCACCTTCATCTTCATGAGCTCCTCCCGCTGAAAGGCTGTGGCTCGGAACCGTTGGCAGAGAAGGCAGAGGCGGGGCCCATTCCCCACTTGGCTCCAACAGGTCATGCAGAAATTTTTCTTACAGTCCAAGCAGGTCTGCTACTTAGAGCAAGAGGCAGAGAAGCCATGTCAGATTGAGAGAGTAAGACAGACAGTGGGATGGGAGCTTCACGGCCGCCAAGCCTACCAGGATCTCCTCCAGTCGATCTTTCTTTTACTGAATCTCCAATATCTAAGGGTGTAAGCTACTTTGCAAATTTTATATTAAAAGCCACTCAGGGTGGGGTGTAGTGGCTAATGCCTGTAATCCTGGCACTTTGGGAGGCTGAGGTGGGAGGATTGCTTGAGACCAGCTGGAGCAAGAACAAGACCCCGTCTCTACAAAAAATAGAAAAATTAGCCAGGCATGATAGCACATGCTGTACTCCCAGCTACTTGGGAGGCTGAGGTAGGAGGATCACTTGATGCCAGGAGTTTGACATTGCAGTAAGCTATGATGAGGCCACTGTGCTCTAGCCTAGGCGACAAGTGAGACCCTGTCTCCACCAAAAAAAAAAAAGCCACTCAGATGTGGGAGACCTCCAGTACGTATTTGTGTGCATGCATGTACAGGGTACTTCACATTATTTCATTGAGACTTGCTTTATTTACTGAGAGAGAACCTGAGGATATTAATCAAGACTACCAGCTTTAGAATCAAAGGGCTCTACATTTTATAGCAAGCCTCCCACCCTCCCTCATTTCTTACAGGGTCACTGTGGGTGTGTAACTTAGCCTTTCTGGGCATTTGGTTTCCACATCTGTAAAATGGGGATGGTAACAGTATCTACCTCATGAGGATGTTGTGAAGAATAAGAGAGCATGCATTTAGCATATCTGGCACATAATGAGGCCTCAGTAAGTGTCAGCTATTTTAATTGCTATCGCTAGGAAACATTAGCTAATGATGAGATTCAAGTCTTAAACTATGATTCTTTCTACTTTATTGCTGAAGAAAGCAAATGCGTGAAGGGTTATGGTGGTAATTGTTATTATTAGTATTAATCAAACTTATCGAGGTGTTTTTATGTGCTAGAACTACACCTAGCTTGCCATTTAATTCTCAAAGCAAACCTGCAAAGCAGGTATTAGTGTTCTTCCCTGCTTCTCAAAGCAACCAAGACTCAGAGAGACTGAGTATTATAGTCAAAGTCAGTAAAGAGCAGAACTGGGACTACCTGTCCTGGTTTGCTGAGGCTAATGTCCACGACCATGCCCTTTCCACCGGGCCGTGCTGCCTAGCTCAGTCCCAGGCCCATCCAGGCAGAGAGCAGCACTGAGCCTAGGGCCTGCCTTTCCCTCTCCAAACTCCCACCCATGCACAGCGGCTCATGCCAGGCTCCCCGGCTCCAGGAAGGCCCACTCAGAGTGCTGGGAATTCAGTGGTGCAGAAGACCACGTCCAAGACAAATATTTGGAAAGCTAAGGGAAACCCTCTGGACATTAGGGTGCTCTCATTCGTGAAAGCACAGAGTGTCTCAGTCAGGCGACAAGAGCGCCTGACGAGCAGGCTGGTACTGCCTGGCAGCAGCTGCTCCTGCAGTCACTGACGACACGCCACAGCTTGCTCAACCCTCAAGAAGCAAATCCTCGGCCGCTCACCCCACAGGCTGAGCGAGCACAGTGACATCTGTTTGAGCTCTGTTCCAGCCAAGAGCAGAGGTCACCCCCCCAAGGAGAGGTAATTCCCGAGCACACAGGGATCGTCCTTGAGGGCACCCTCACTAATCCTTTTAAGAAGTTAAAAACTTTTCATCCTGTGGTGACTTAAGTATTAACCTAAATATCTCTGCTCCCTCTTTTCTAAAGATAGAAATCTGTTCAAGCCAAAAAAGAATGCTCAAGAGACAGGATTCTCAGAGTTGAGATCACAGACGCTCTTGTGTGGGGCTGGAGTAGAAGTCTGCATAGTTAAGACAGTTATATTTAGTTTTTATCTAAGTATCATTCATACAGCAAAGGGAAAAGGAAATAATGTTTGCCACCCAGTTTGGGCTGTTAAGACTCACAAGGCATTGCGAAGGGACACATTGTCAAGCTCCCTTATTCTCCACACAGTTATAGCCAGACAATAAACTGTTCAGAGACTGGCTTAAAAGGACACATGGCCGCACTAGCATTATGACAGTTCTGGGACCAAGTAGGTAGCCACGCCAATGAAAAATGGATGTTTTGGCATATTTGGGGTTCATTCCTATCTAAAGCTTTCCTATCGGGAAACGAAGTGTGTTTAGCATGACTGATAGTGAAACGAAGAAGCTTCAGTGTCATGAGGCTGTGAACCTGACACGGAGCATTACTTAAGGCCGTGCAGTCTGACTAAAGCCTGTGTTGCTCAATCGGCCAGATCCAAACAACTGTCTATTCTTTCTTCAAATGTGTGTGGCTTGTTGGATGCAAGATCAGAATGCAAAAACAGAAACTCAGCTTTTGTGCAGCCCCGGGCTCCCCAGGGACTCTGAAGCAAACTGGCATCTGAAACATACCCTACAGGAAGATAGCGCTCAAGGCTAAAATCCCAGTTTGCAGTGGCAGGCGAGAACAAAGGGAAAGGAAAAAAGGGCTGTCAACAAATGTGGGCAGAATGAGCAAAGGACAGGCTTATGTATAAATTCTAGCAAATGGTTCAAACCAACTGAGAAACAAGGTTGCATGAAAGGTGAATTAGTGGAGGCAACATGCCTGTGGAAATGCCCAGTGGACAAAGTCCGGCATCAAAGAGCTTGTGGCCCCACCTCAGGCAGGTGCCACCCTCCAGGGACAGGGAGGCCACATGGATGCTCTGCTGGTTCCCCTTTGCCAATCTGCCCTTCCCTCACCCCACCCCCATCCCATCCATAGTCCCTGGCCCTGGTCAGGCTCACTTTGTCCTTTTAGTCCCACCAGTCTAAGGACTATGGAAGCATTACATGAGAGTACGCACATTAAGCCTTGCATAAAGTGGACGCTCAGGGAAGGTGACAGAGTCACTTTTTACTTCCTTTCCCCTGTGCCTCATCTCTGGGCTTTTGCCAGTACTTAAGACTCATTCTTTCCTTTCCACTCTGAGTTCTGAATATCGCTGCCATGGCTCGAAGCACGACCTCCTCCCTTCTTCTCCTCTAACTAGTCCAACTAAAGAGGCTGGGTGCCAAACTCCCTCCAAAACTGTCAGGGTCACTGCTAAACCACAGGTAGGTATTACCAATACAGATAGGATATTTGGCTTGTGGCAAAATTACAGCCTGCCATTTCTTTCTTTCCAAGACTGAAAACTTAGGGAATGCAAGTGACACATCTTACTTATGTTCTCTCTATAAAGTCCTGAATATTAGCTGTGCTTTGCACCCAATGAGCATTCAGAAAATACTGACCATAATAGGGAAAAAAAAAAAAAGTAAAAGATAGTAGGATCCATATAATCATTTCAATTCAACCACTTCTAGAACAGACATTTTAAAAAGCTGCTGGCTGTTAAATGCCAAATCCTTAAGATAAGTACGCTGATCCACTTAAGCATGAAATTACAAATGAAAAATTCTCAAAGGAGAAAACATCCTTAATATACACAAAATTCACTGTGAATTGCACGAAATTAATTCATACTTTTGTAGCAAGAAAATATTGTACCAATAACCATCTTCTACCATCCAGACTGGAATCCCCACCCCCACCCCCACCCCACAAAGGCTGTTCTTGCTACAGACACTTTCTTCTTGTCGCACTGCATGGTGTGCACTGCCCCATCTCCCTGTCTGACTGCAAGCCCCCATTAAGCAGGGATGACCTTCTTCATCTCTGCCTCCCTAGCCCGGGCAATGCCTGACACACAGTACATATTTGGTCATTTATTTTCCAATAAATAAAAAAAGTTCCCTATTTTAATCATTGCCATGCTACTAGGCACCCACACCTATAACCTGCTATCTTCAACTCCACCCCAACTGTCTTCTGGGAGGGAACATTAGAGTCAAGGACCTGGGTTTGAATTCCAGCTCCGTCATTTAATAACCATGTGATCTTGAGGCACTACTGAAGTTGAGGGAAAAGAATGAGTACTTTAGTGTCCCTTATGCTATTTGTCAGGAACTTTACACAGTTTCTTTTTGAATTTTAAACTCTAAGCCTTAGTTTCTCATATGTAAAATGGGATTTGGGAGATTCTAAAACCTGTATGTATCACAGTTATTGTGAGGACTGAGTGAAAAATTCCTTTAAAACAGTCCCTTGCACATAGCAGATGGTTTAAAAAGTATTATTTCCTCTTAAATTTCCCATTTTTTAATTTATTTAATTTTATTTTAGCCAGTCAAATTTAGCAGTGGGGGGTTGTATACCAATTTTAGTGACACTAATACGTTCTGATAACCCACTACCATTCGGACCAGCCTATCACCATTTTAACATCACATCCTATTACCCATTCTGGGCTGCAAACCTCTCATTCTGCAGAAGAATGCAGGTCCGGGTCCACCTTCTGCCCCAGTGATGCCTGACCACAGAGAACTTACTGCCTCTGGGCACACAAAGGGATAGCCCACGTCCCTACACTTATATACCATTACCCAGCCAATAATTTTATTTCCTGCTTGCTAATCTGGGAGGCATGGCTCCCAAGCATTTCAAATTAAATCTGCCACAGTAAATAAGCTCCAGTCTGTCTGTTAGCATCTTGAAGTATCTAAGGCATCCTTGACATTGCTTTCGATAAAATGAACAAATTAATCTGCAGTCAGCCCTTTTATGATGGCGGCTAATGAAAGGAATAACGTTAAGTGCCTACATGTTCCAAGCATCGTGCTAGGCACCCTTCGTAGCCTACTTATCTCATTTTATTCTGACAACATTGGGAGATGGGTACTACTATCATCTCCATTTCATAATGGGGAAACTGAGTCTCAAGAGAGGTTAAGTCATAAAGCTAGTAAGTAGCAAAGCTGATAACTGAATTCAGGTCTATTGGTTCCAAATCTATGCTGAGAGGCTTTGCTTTTGCTTGGTTAGTTTTTCTTGAACATTTTTGCAAAAGGGACGGGTCTGGGTCACCAGCATAGCACGGGGAGAAGCAAGGTGGCAGGCATTCAGAGGGCAGCAGGCTTGCTCGAGGTCCTGAGGCTATAGCGGTAGAGCAGGCTAAGAAGTCAGCACTCACCTTCCTGGCCGTGTTTGCGAAATGGGCCCCACAGGCCCTGCAGCTTGGTTCTGAGCCTGTTGGGGAAGGGAAGGAGCTGTACCCAGGGTTGGAATAGGCCTGCGTCCTGGCTCCCTGGGGTGGTGGGACCTCCTCAGGCTGTCCATCCAGGCAGAACCAGTTGCAGCAGGTTGCCCACATGATAAAATCTGGTGCAAGGGAGGAAGGGGGGAAAGGTCAGAGTTAAGACACACCTCTACTCCCTTTTCCATCCCTGAGAGCACAGGTGAGCAGTGATACTTAATCCACACCCGCCAGCAGAATCGAGGGGAGGACATGTTTTCAGGGACCACAGATTTCTTGCCACTGCCTCTACCACCACAGTTGCTGTCGATTATACAATAAGAGGTGAGTACAGACACCTGATCTTCCAGGACAAGATGGGCTACCAAGTTGGCACACTGCCTTTGAAAGATGGCTGATCCCTGATCAGGTTCAATCTGAGATCTAACTTAAAATAAAAATATTTTCTTACCTTAGCAATTACAATTGGCTTAACATCCCACTTTATTCTTATCCTTAGAGTTCAGACAGAACTTTATCATAGACACACACACACACACACACACACTTCCACAGGGAAGATGTGTTATTGGTTCTTTTATATAAATGAAAGGCAACCCAGGCTTAAAGAAACCAAGTATATAGCTAATACATAGAGAGTTAATATGTAGAGTTGAGATTCTAAAAAGCCAGGTCTTCTGACCCCAAACCTAGTATCTTTTTCCCTATACCATGTTGCCCCTTGATTCCCCTCCCACCAGCCAGCAGAACTAACTCCTCTTACATTTGTACCCCCAATCCCACATAAACTTCGATCACAGCATCTATTACAGTTGCTTGCACAGATGTATCTGCTCATTCTTTTCTCCCACTAAGCCATAAAGTCCTCTAGAGCAGGGACTACTTCTTATTCGTGTCTGTAGTAGACACGAGCACTGCTGTACACATAGCAGATGCTCAACAAGTATCTGCTCCCTTGCTGAATCAGTGCCTCTGTAGGTTTATTAAGGAGTTTTGGATTATTATTCACATTGTACATATCAAATACAGGTATTGGAGACAAGAGGGTTGATGATTTTATGACCACAGAACGAAGAAGATCTAATCCCACAAATGTCAGAATGACCTAAAGATTATAAGAGGGTCCATTAAAATGCCACGCACTGCTGTGATATGTTTTTCTTAATAGACTAAGGCAGTCAATGTGGACATTTTGAGCCTGAACTCTTTGCTTACAGAGATAATAAATGAAACATTTAGTGTTATTATTTGATAACGAGTTCACACAAGAGAACTGCCTGCTCTGTCTCCTGACTCATTATTTTAATGGAGGCACTTTCATAGTTCAAAGATGTGGTAAGCTGGAAGGAACCAAGAGGCCAACTGGTCCAACTCTGGTTATTTTATAAAGGAAAAGAACGAGGCCCAGCAAGGGGAAGTAACTGCCTGGGCCATACAAGTTATAACCTTAGGCCTCTTGATTTCTCCAGGTTCGTTTTAACTTTCCAACACTGCCTCCAGTGCACCTGCAATATAATTCATTCTCTTCTGCAGGGGCCTCTGATTAACACCTGTCTCCCCCACTTGCCTATGAGCCCCATGAGAACAGAGAACATGACAGTCTTACAGTGCCCCGTGACACAGATGGCTCAGCAAGGACTATTGAATGAATGAATCATATACAGTATTTAAATCTTAACTAACCACACCTTTGTTCAATTTCTAGCACATCAAAAGCAATTTCTGACTCAACATTACTTGTCTGAAGACCCTAAGTTCCCATAAGAGAAGGACCTAATCTGCCTTACGTGCAATTAACAGTTCACGTGGAATAATGAAGCACAGTGCTTCCACACAGTGTATGCGTGGTACAGTAAATCAGTTCTTTGTTGGCAAGAGAATGGGGACAACAGAGTACAGCCCTCTGAAATGGGAATTTTGTAATTCTTTAGATGCATCTGAGACAGTGTGTAATGATAAAAAGAAGACAGAATCTGGCATCAGGAGGCCTGGGTCCCAAGTCCTGCTCTGCTACTTGCGGGCTATGTTACCTACCTCTCACAAGGCATACCCTTTCTGTCCTTCGTTTTTCTCATATGGACATTCAGTACACTGTAAACACTAAATAAATATTAGTTGTTGTTATCAGCATTTTATCAATGCCTTTAACTACAATTTCTCTGGGAAGGCAAAGGTACAAAGTAAACCCAGAAATGTCACTGCAATTAGCATTTGGCTTTCTGGGCGTGTTCCCTGCAAAGGAGACAAAGCTGTAGGTGAGGGGGAGGAAGGCTACAAAGATGGAAATGATCAGCTCTATAGGGGCCAAGGGGTGACCGGAGAAGACTTCTCAGCGAGATGCCACACATCCTATCTTGATGTGGAATCAAGTGGAATTTACCAGAAAGTCAAGAGTAAAAGAAATTTTCAAGAAAAACAAAAACAGCATGCACCATGGCATTCAAGAAACTACAGGCTGGGCGTGGTGGCTCACGCCAGTAATCCTAGCACCCTGGAAGGCCAAAGCGGGAAGATAGTTTGAGCTCAGGAGTTCGAGACCAGCCTGAGCAAGAGCAATCCCATCTCTACTAAAAATAGAAAGAAATTAGCAATTAATTAAATAAAAAGAAAAAAAAACCTACAAAATGCTTAGTTGGATCAGTGGAATAGGAGTGGGAGTGGACAAAGGTATAAGCAATAAACAAGGAGCCACGGAAAACCTTGTACTCCAGGATAAGGAACCTGGACTTTATCCTGTATGTAATGGGACACAATTAGGGGGTTTAGGCAGTCAGGTTTTATGATCTTATTTGCATGTTAGAGTAGGCACTTAACGGCAGTAAGCAGTGTGGGAACAGATCAGCAAGGGCTGGGTTGGAGGCAGAGACTAGATGTGCAGACGGAGAGATAAGAGAAGCCACCAAGGGATCTCTGATAGAATCAGCATGATGTATCAATCAACTGAATGAGGTGAGGAGGAGGAGAAAAGAGAGTCTAGGACAAATCCTGAAGTCTCTGAATTACACAAGAGGATAGACCGTAGAATCATTAGCAGAGCACGATGTCATGCGCCTGTAGTTCCAGCTACTTGGGAGGCTGAGGCAGGAGGATCACTTGAGCCTAGGAGTTCAAGGCTGCAGGGAGCTATAATCATGCCACTGTACCTCAGCATGGATGTTAGAGCAAGACCCCATCTCTTAAAAGCAAACAAAAAAAGATAGTGGAATCATTTACTGAAATAAAGCCCTCAGAAGAAAGCATGTGTCTGAGGGTAGTGGGGAAGGCTAAGATGATGAGTTGAGTTTTATACCTATGGGACATGCTGATGTAGACATGGGTACATATCTGGGCTGAAGATAAAGGTCTGGGAATCCTGGGACTGTTGGAAGTATGTAAAGCCAGCGTGGGGCAAGAGACTGATTAGCTGGTTGGGGTCAGAAGAGGGCCTGGGAAAGCCACATCCACAGGGCAGGCAGAGGAAAGCCAACCAGCAGAACAGGAGGAGGCAGAAAGCTCAGAGGTGGGAGAACTGAAAGAGTGTTTTGAGTTTCAAGAAGAAATTATCAAATACAATGAGGAATGCAAAATGCCCAACGGACTTCATTTTAGGAAAGTGTCAGTGTGCTCTTTGCCTGAGCAGTTTAGGAAGAAAGAAATGACTGATTAACTATAGGTTGTAAAGTGAATGAAAAGTGAGAATTCACAAGACTCCAAGGATAAATTATTCTTTCAAGAAACCTGTGAAAGGAAGAGAGAAGGCAGTTGCTGAAGAGGATCCAGGGTCACTAAGAGAAGAGTAGACAATCCACAAACTGCCTAGGAAACACCAAAAGACCAAGGAAGGGAAGCTGGCAGTAAACGATGAGAGTAATGAGAGTAGAAGGGCCAGGAACAGAAAGAGAAGCGATGATGCAATCAGATTTGGGGGTAGACTACTCCTGGGCAGGGGGAAAGTCACTCACCAGAGAGTGGAGGGAGGTGAAGGCAGAGGTAACCAAAGACAAGTTTATAGCATTAGCAACAGAAAGGTGAAAAGCTGAAATAAAAAGGAAAGGGGGGGTAGGTTGAGCCACAGGAAAAAAAACAAATTTTTCTTCCACACAAGGTATGTACGTGTTGTAAATTTTTCCTAAGAGGTGAGGACTTTGCCACAAAATGGGCAGACCCACTTGGTAAGGCACAGTGAGTAGGGAAAAACTGGAAAGCTGTATTTTGTTGAAATCCTCATGCTTTAACAAGCACTTAGGAAGCACCAGCTATGTGGTGCTTCTTGTGGACTTCTCCCTATGAGATGGAAGAAAGCTCTCTTCCTTTGCTGGGAGTCAAGAGAACCCATCTTCCTCCACACTATTTTCATTCTCCCAACTTTGGTTCTCACCTTCAGTGCCTCCTCTGAACATCTCTGAAAGAAAAGCCATCAGCCTATTCAAGAATTTGGCTACCCTAAAAAATCAGATGGGGCTCTGTGAGAAGACCTGGAACTGCCATTCTGTTATCCCATAGGCCCCACGTTTAGGCGGAGAACGAAGTTTTACCCTAGGGCTGTGTGTATGTAGGGAGGGAGTTACATGTGGAAGGAAACAGGTAGGTGACAAGTGCCCAGTGCTAAAATACCTTAGATCTGCTCAGTCTAACAACCGGTTCCCTAACGTCAGCAGACTTGGCTTTTACTCTTTCTGACAGATATTTAAATAGCAAAAAAGAAACATTTTCTAATGTGGTTAGTGTTCTCCTGCCAAACTGGAAAAGCCCTAAGCCTAAATAACAACTATATTCAGGATTATTTCAGGGGGCGGAAGGAAAGAGTTTATAATTTTAACAATGCCATACAAGCCAAACACTTTTCTCTTGGGAATATTTTTTTCATCCCTCAACCCTAAATACACAGATACATATACTGTGTTACTAAAGGGCTGAAAGTGGAATCAATTCTGGAGCGTAGTAAAGAATTCTTATATGGTGGTAGCTGAAAAACTTTACTCTCTCATCTGCTAACCTCCTTCGGATCTTGAAAGAAAATTATCAAATCTTCACTGAGAGCTTGAAAATTCCTTCCCAAACTCCCCTCACCCTCTTCTGAAAAGATGGACTTGGCAATTTAATCCTCAAAAACAGTGTCAGACAGCTCTTCTACAGAGCTTGTTTGAAAGCTGCCAGGCTCTCCTCTTCCACTCTCCCTAAAAGGGAGAAAAGTGGGAGACATAAGCTGGGAATGAATAAGAACATTTCCGGTTCCCTATGGAAGAACCCTCTGGCATGAGGCAAGAAGGGCTAGCTAGCACGTGGCATTTTGTCAGCTTGATAAGGTGCACTGGTATTTCTCGGGAGACTTAGCCCTGCTGAACAGGAAAATTATAATGTTAATAATGGGGTAAAGATAAATTACCTATTTCAGGCGGGCTGGATAGAATCATAGTTAGAGGCGAGAGGGCAGATAATGTGATTTCTACCTATTAAGTCCTAGATTCCTAAGTAACTTTAAAACACTTCTCCACTTGTTCACCTGCCCAAGGCAAATAATTTAATGTAGATCAATGGTTGTCATGGGCTTTCCCATGAAGGGGAGAGAGGAGTAGAAGGATCGGGCCGGTCTGCAATGCAATTCCAAAACCACCTTGCTAATAACCACCAAAAACTAAGGTAGTAAAGTCCCCAAGGTTCTCATCCAATCTGTTCTGATTTTAATTAACTGCTCTGTGCACCAAGGTGTAATAGTTCCGCAGCAAAAGGCTTTACACGATGCATAGACAACTACATCCTGGAATGATCACACTGCTGGTGAACCTATTGTACAACGCTTTACAAAAATACTTTAAAATACCTAATTAAAATGCCCCCAAGCCTCAAAGAAGTACCTTTCTGACATGGCAACTCAGAAAAACGTCTGGATGATAAGCCTCACAGAATCATATCCAGTATGAGGGTGGTACCTCTTACTGTCACTAACATATTCCTGAAATGGTTAAAAGCATTTATATTCTAAATGCATAAAGAAAAGTACCCCAGGCTATGGATCATTAATTCAGAATAAGCTTAGCTTCATCTTGTATATTATCCTTAAAAAGCAATTAAAGTACAATTGCAACGGTTTTGAAAGGAAATGCTGTGAAAAGCCTATCAATATGGCTTAAGCTAAGCCTCTCTGAAATAACTGATAAATAATTACATATTTTGAGAAGAAGAAAGTAGCTACTCACCACTGGAAGAATGCTTCTCATTTGCCAGGCACTGAGCCAGGTACCTTACCTAGCACTATCTCATGTCATCCTCTCAGTAATTTTGGCAAGGTACATTAGTTCTTCCCATTTTCAGGTGAGAAAACCAAGGTTCAGAAAAGTTAAGTAACTTGCTAAAAGGTCACATCTAGAGGGTAGTAAAGCCAAGATTTCGACCGACCTAGGTTGCTTAGATCCTTAAACCTATGCTCTTGAGAAGTATTCCTGATTCTACCAAAAAATCAATCTGTCTACCCTGCGGTCCCTCCCCTCTGAGCGTTTGCTCTCCGTCTCAACCATAACTTTCCTGTCAGCACACAGGCGTGCTCCCGGGTTTTAAAAACTGATGCTTGTTATAAGAGAAGCACAAATTACAACCACAGTGTGTTACCACCAATGGCTAAAATGGAAAAAAGGTATTAGCACATGTTGGTAAGGCTATAGAGCAACTGGAACTCTAACACCGCTGGTCAAAGCGTAAATTAGTACAAATGATTTGCTAACCACCACACACAAACACATACACACACATTTACTTCCATGGCTTTGCAATCCCACTTCCAAGTATAACCCAACAGAAATAGGTTCACCTAAACAAGTAAACAATAATATTCTTGGAAACGCTATTGTAATAGCCCCAAGCTGGAAACAACCCAAGTGTCCATCAACAGTGGAATGGAGAAGTAAATTATGGTATGTTCATACAGCAATGAAAATAAACAACAGTACATATGACTCTTACAATGACGAGTGAAAGCAGCAGGTACAAATGAATACACACCAAATTATTCCATTTATATAAAATTCAAGAACAGGCAAACTAATCTGTGTGTTTGTGATCAGGATGGTGGTTATCAGGGCGGGGGGCAGGTAGAATAGATGGAAGGCGGCACAAGGGAGCTTCTGGGAACATTTTCTTAGTCTGAGTGACTACACAGATATGCATACATTGTGAAAATTCATCAAACTGTACATTTACAATGTGTATACTTTTCTAGGTACATTTCAAGTAAAAGTTTAGATGAGAGATTTTTTTTAAAAGCACCTAGAATATTCGTAATTTGTAAAAAAGAAAACAAGCAACAACAACAAAACCCCAACTCTATTTTGACCCTACATTTTCCCTTCTCCTTTTCTCTGCTCTCCTCTAAACCAACACTTCTCCAAATATTTGACTTCATTTCCTTAATCTCTAATTCACACTTCAACTTGCTCCAAGCTAGCTTGACCCAACCATTCCACCTAATCTCTTCTTTTCAAGGTCACTGAGGAATTCCAAGTGGCCAGATCTAACTAGCACTTCTCTATTTTCATCTTACTCAACCTCTCAGCAGTGCTGCGCACAAGCGACCCTTCTTTTTTTTTTTTTTTGAGACAGAGTCTCACTCTGTTGCCCAGGCTAGAGTGAGTGCCGTGGCGTCAGCCTAGCTCACAGCAACCTCAAACTCCTGGGCTCAAGCGATCCTTCTGCCTCAGCCTCCCGAGTAGCTGGGACTACAGGCATGCGCCACCATGCCCGGCTAATTTTTTCTATATATTTTTAGTTGGCCAATTAATTTCTTTCTATTTTTAGTAGAGATGGGGTCTTGCTCTTGCTCAGGCTGGTTTCGAACTCCTGACCTTGAGCGATCCACCCGCCTCAGCCTCCCAGAGTGCTAGGATTACAGGCGTCAGCCACCGCGCAGGGCTTCTTCCTTTTGTTCTTAAATGCTGTGAATGCTCAGGCTACCTTGGGCCACCCTTTCTATCCACACCTCGGGTAGCTTTAAATACCTTCCTTCAACTGAGGATTCATAAATTCCTACCTCCATCTCCCCTCTCCGACAGTGGGATAAATCCATCTTTCATCGACTATTTACATTCCTCAACTTAGGCCCTTTGGAGTTGATGTTTGTTCCTTCTGCCTGTACTGTTCTCCCCAGAACTTTACATGGCTGGCTCCTTCTTGTCATCCAGGCATCGGCTTAAGTATCACTTTCTAATCTCATACATAGTATTTGGTATGAGCTGATATTATCTGCATACTTGTTAAACTGCCTTCCCTAACTAGACTAGAAACTCCATGAGGTCAGGCACTTTGTGCTTTACTGAATTTCCAGAGACTAGAATGGCTTCTTGGGCAAAAGAACAGCCTAACTGGTTTCCAAGCTTCAATTCCTGCCTCTATCCAATTCTTTCTCCACAAGGCATCATCCACTCTCCTCCTCCCTGCAACACACACACACACACTTAAAGCTCTTTAATGGATTTCCATTGCATTTGAGAATAAAAACTCCCACTCCCTACATGGTTAAAAGATCCTGCCCAATTTCTCCAATTCATGTTGTGCTACTTTAATCTTAAACCTCAGCCATAGTGACCTTGCAGTTCTTCACACACACCGGTCCCCTTCCCACCTTAGGTCTCTGCACTTGTTCTCCTTCCTGCCTCTACTGCTCTTCTCAGCCTTCGGGTCTCATATCAAATGTCCCCTATAAGGAGTCCTCCCCAGTCATACACACTGTCTCACTGCCTTTTGGTTTCCTTCACGAGTACTATCAAAATCTGCAATTGCATTTTGTTTGTTGATTTACAGTCTATCTCCACGGACAGGAACCTTGTCTGTCCTCATTTTTCCATCCACGGCAGCTAGCACAGTGCCACTTCATATTAGGCACCCAAATAATTTGTGGAATGAACAAACTGAGGTCAGAGAACATTCAGTATTTTATCAGTGTAGCTGATGAGGCAAGTACTAGTTATCTCTCCTTAGGGGCAAAAGCATTTTCTCAATATTTATAGTGGCAGAGTGACTACGAGAAAGAAAGAGTCCTCTATCAAAAACGAGGGGTAGCTAATCTTAGGCAGGTTACTTGAGCTTTTTAAGTCTGCTTCCTCACCTGCATAAAAGGAATCATATTTCCTATGTTGGAGAGTAAGTGTAGGGATGAGAAATAACATAAAGTTCCTAACATTATCTAAGCATTAGATAAACAGCACATTAAAGAAATTATTAAACTATAAGTTACAATTCTAAAATGGCAATGGCCTACAGGTTTAATAGGGGCTATGAGCTAGAAAGCCCCAAGGTCTCTCTCTGGTCACCCAAAGCTTTGGTTTCCTACCACCCAAGGCACTGGGTGGGGCAGGCTCTGACACAGCCGATTACACCAACAACATAATAAACAATCACCTAGATCTTGAGCACTCACCTGAAATTTAAAATCATCTCTTAACTTGGAAGGCTGCCTACTTTGAAAAATAAGTTAGTTTGGCAAGAAACTTAACTCCCTTGAAACTGTTTAATGTAA
The DNA here is from genome assembly GCA_008086735.1 of Cheirogaleus medius. NCBI lineage: Eukaryota > Metazoa > Chordata > Mammalia > Primates > Cheirogaleidae > Cheirogaleus > Cheirogaleus medius. Next base: position 29,777,056 of record VBSM01003215.1, on the reverse strand, counting down.
AACAATCTCAGGGTTGCATTTGGAATTTTCCAGTACACCTGCCTTACGTATCCACCCTAACTTGGGAAGATTTAAAATGCTGGTGACAAAACAATAAGCGTAAAATAGGGCAACTGTTGCATTGGTAAGTAAGCAGCCTGTTGAGCAAACCATATTACTAACTGGTCTCATTTGCTGGGTGTGGACATGTGAAGCATGTTCTCTGTGACACTGAGATTATTTCTGAGATATTTATTTTAGAATAAAGAATTCAGAATACCTAAGTCACAGAGGAGACAAGTATATGGTGGAACTTTAGAACCCAAGGCTGGAATTAGAACAATTCCACTGCTGAAGTGGTACGCAGGCCGGACATAAACAAGCGATATTTTACTGGCTGGCACTCAGTGGAAGAAAATATTTCCGAAGGCTTTAAATCCTAATAGATATTTTCCATCCTCCGAGGCAGCCCTTTAGATGTCGGTAATGGATAATGCATATTTCCTAGGTAAGAATTTTATTTTAGGGCTAAATTTTAAGACAACAGAATTGCAAAAAAAAAAAAAAAAAAA
>VBSM01003215.1:29754840-29768581 GCA_008086735.1 Cheirogaleus medius | reverse complement strand
TATGTGCAGTGTACATAGGAATTTGTTCATAGTTTTTTTTAAACTATAGTCTGGTCCTCTAACGGTCTGAGGGACAGTGAACTGGCCCTGTTTAAAAAGTTTGGGGACCCCTGCCCTATGGCCTAGACACCTTGTGATTCCTTTCCTGGCTAGAACATTCTCCCCAGCTCTTTTCATGAGGCTGGCTTCTTCTCAGACTTCAGTTCACCTCCTCTATAACGCAGTTGTGTGGTATACAGTGGGAGCTCACTAGGCATCTGTTGAATTCTTCAGAACAGATTTCCTAGACTACAGTTAGATAATTCACAGATCGAAATATCTGGAATCAATCTCGCCCTTCAGTTTCAGCACCTCATTGCTAAATGCCTACTAGACAACCATACCTCAAATTTAGCAAACTAAGTACACAACCAAACTCCTCATCTTTTCCCAAACCAGCTCCTCCAATCTTATGAAATTATATGAGCAATATGAGCTACACTTTCTACTTCAGAACAATGAATTTCCCACCTGCACAAAATCCTAATTACCTTTTAAAGCTAAATTCAAATATGCATTCATTCATACATTTAATCAACCACTTATTCTTTCTTTTATTTTTTTTATTTAATTTTTATTTTTTTCAGCATATTATGGGGGTACAAATGTTAAGGTTATGTATATTGCCCATGCCCCCCCACCCCCCAACCACTTATTCTTTCAACAAATACTTACTGAGTGCCTTTTCTGAGGCAAGCACTATGTATAGATACTGGAAAGCACAGCAGACATATGTGTTTGTCTATTGTACATCATTCAAATAATCTCATAAATATTTAACTATAAACTAAAAAATGCTATGAAGGAAAAGTGCTACAAACTATGAGGAAAAAACTAGGCATCAAGTTCTGATGATGTGCTCCTTGGATGAGACGTAACTTACACTAGGCAAACTGGAGGGAAGAGCATGCCAGGCAAAGGGTTCAGCCAAGCCCTGGAAGCAGGAGGAGACCAGCAGGCCTATCTGAACACACCTAAAACTCTGCCTTACACATTATACCTACCTGGATCCTTCCCCGACTCCTATTCTCATTTTACGGTTAGTTACCTGAGAGAGAGAACGCAGAGTATCTCTTATATGCCAATACTTCCAGGAGATACCAAGTCACCCGTCTGAGCTGGGCGCGGTGGCTCACGCCTGTAATCCTAGCTCTCTGGGAGGCCGAGGCGGGCGGATCGCTCGAGTTCAGGAGTTCGAAACCAAGTCACCCGTCTGGTACACCAAGGAGTCTATGCTTGTAAAAAGCTCTCAGATGACTCTGATAGGAAGCCAAATTTGTAAATCATATGCCCAAACTACCCATTTAATAAACATGTATTGATTATTCTCTCATGAAAAATCTCTAAGGTCAATATGGTAAATCATTTCCAAAAGCTAACAGCAATAATCCCAACCATACTGCACACCCTTCTGCAAAGTGACTTTGATGCTATGTCCTTAGAGGTAAAGTCCACATCCCCTCCTCTAGAATCTGGGCTGTAATTGTGACTTACTTTGACCAAAAGAATGGGGCAAAAGTGATGATGTGTGACACCCAGGCCTAGGTCCTAAGAAACCCTACAGCTTTCATTATGGCCTAGCCACCAGGTAAAAGAAGCCTGATCTAGATTAATGAATGTTGAGAGACTAAAAAAGAGACAGAGCCCATGGAGGAGAACCAAGATGTCCCAGCCAACAATTAGCTCCAAGACCACAGACGTGTGAGTGTAGCCATCTTGGATTTTCCAGCCCAATTAACTTCACATGGAACAAAGCAGTGTGTCCTCCCCTTCCTTGAATTACTAACCCACAGAATCATGAGCAATAAAATGGTTGCCATTTTATGCCATCAAAAGTTTTAGGGTAATTTTTTACACAATAGATATAACCGAAACAGTCAGAAATTCAACACTCGACCAGGCACGGTGGCCCATGCCTGTAATCCCAGTGCCTTGAGAGGCCAAGGTGGGAGGATTACTTAAGGCCAGGAGTTTGAGATCGGCCTGGGCAACACAGTGAAACCCTTCCTATACAAAATAATAGCCATGTGTGGTGGCATGCACCTGTAGTTCTAGCTTATTGGGAAGCTGAAGGAGGAGGACCACCTGAGCCCCGGCATTAGAGGCTACAAGTGAGCTATGATCCCACCACTGCTCTCTTAAGGGGAAAAAAAAGAAAGAAATTCAACATTCTCTTGAGCAGTCATTCAAATGTTTTCCAACTTTGATGATCAAAAAACTCTTCTCCTTGTATTCATCAAAATTACTCCTCCTTCAATTTAAGACCATTTCCTCTTGAGTCTTTGAAGTTCATGAAGAATAATTAATAAAAATCCCCCTGGCAAAAACTATTCTTATACTTGAAGATGGTAATCAAGCTAACTCTTAGCTTTTCCTTCTCTAGGCCAAAATCTTTCCTTTTTTTTTTTTTTTCTTAACTTATAATGATAGGACCTATTTTTCAACCTTTTAATCATCTTTGATTATCCTCTCAAGTATAAAGGGATCACAATTGAACGCCATATGCCAGTATCCAACAGAGATTATTTCCTAGCCCTAATGGATCATCTTCCTATAGTCAAATTTCACAAAGTCCCAAATAGGGCATTTTAACCCTCCAAAAGTTGTCATGTGCTCTACAAAGTTAATCACTTACTAGAATTAGAATTAGAATACTATGACAGCTTTTCTACACTCAGCCTGCTCCATTTAGTGATGATTGCCTTCACTCACCAGCCTGGTTTGACACTACACTAGGGCAATAGCTTTTAAAAAATCCCAGATATTTGAAGTACAACAGAAAAACATGAGAAGCTGGACTAGGCACACCATTAATTCTAATCGAGGTCTCTAACCACAACAAGGGCCTTTCTATAGGTCAGGCAGGCTCTGGGTACTTCCTCCTTCTACCTTGATGATAAAGCAGCCTTGTAAAAGGCAAGATCTTTAGCAATTGCCTATTGAGCAAAGGCACCATTTCTGTGGAATGCAGTAGAGTATATTTAACTACAAAGAGACAAACCAATTCCTTAATGCAGTGTAAAAACATGTTTTCTTTCTGCATCTTACCTGAATGTATGTTTCGATGTCAGAACTTGCTTTATAACCACTGGCAAAACAGGGATAATAAAGCCTACCTAACACAAGGTTATTGTAGGTATCAAATAAAATGATATAAGAGAAATAATTTTGTAAAGCACTATAGTACTATTGTGTGACTAGATTTTAGCAAGACTTTTAAATCTTCAAATTAACTTTGAGTGGCTATATGATGGTTTCAGGTGGCACATATAGAATAGGCAAGCATGGGCTTAAGTGCATCAAATAGGAACCCAAAACATGCCATCTAACAAGAGAGTTTGTGTATTTTCTAATATTGCAAAGACTAATAAAGACACTTAGAATAGTGGTTTGACCCTGAAGACCCACTTCAGCCCCTGTCTCTAATGGGGCCAGGCTCTCAACCAGGGACACCAAGTTCAGTCAAGGAACTCAATGCTCTAGTGGAAGAGACAGTGCTGTGGAAGTACAAATAAGGAAGAATAACTATGCCTGGGGAAGTTAGAGAAGATTCATACATGAACTAAGTCTCCTGAGGGATGAGTACTCTGCCAGTCAGAGAAGGGTAAGGCCACTGGGAAAAGGCAGAGTCCTAAATGAACATGGTATATCCAGGGAATGGGAAAAATGAGAAGTTTAGTGAGGCTAGAGAGGAGAGAAATGGCTGGGGGAGAGGGACAGAAGCTAACAGGTAGGATAGGACCAAATTGTGAAAGGCTTTACAAATCAAGCTAAGTATGAAACAGGGAAACAAAACATTGGTTCTCTGTTTTCCCTGAATGAAAAGATTAGACTTGGCCTTTTGGAAGATAACTTGGGCAACAATATGGAGAAAACAGGAGCAAGGAAAGACTTATGGTAGAGTGGTAGGGGTCCATTTGATAAGGGTCTGAACCAGGAGTTACACACTCAAATTTCTAGAGGCAACGTAGGTAAAATGTGAAGTCTTTAGCATGTCAAATCTCAGAGAATGATGGTATCTGAAATCTTTGAAGAGTGCAGGCCCTGCCTGTAAGTAGTATTCGCAAAATTTTAATCCATTGGGCTGGTTAAACAAAATGTCCAGTTTTGACCTCTGGTAAGGTAAGTGGGGATGAAGAAAGGCCACACGTCAAACAGTACTTCAATACAACCAACAGGGTTTAGCAACCATGGGTTTAACATACTTAGGGATGTGAGCACAAAAAGAATGAACAGGAAGATTTAGTGTATATAATTAAGAGTTCAAACATACAGCAATACAAACAGCAGGTACTGGGTAGGTGAGATAATGAGTTCAGCTATGTACATGTTGAATTTAAAATGCCTTTTGAATACCCTGGTAGGTTTGTCAAATTGGACAAAGTTTGTCAAGCTGGAAATAAGGATCAAAGTTTGATAGAGACAGCTGGGCTAGTAAAATTTAATGAGGGTAGCTGAATTTATAGGCATATTTGTGATCCTTGGAGGAAGGGGGTGGGGGAAGAATGAAAAGATAACCAAGCTAAAGCCTTGGAGCATCTCAACATTTATAGGATAGTCAGAATGAGAAGAAATAATAGAAGGAAAAATGAAGAGGGCTGCTGGGGGAAAAAAGGTTCAACACTGTTAAATGCTAGGCAGAGATTAAGGAAGTTGGAGGTTGAAAGCGAGACACTGGGTATGATAATGAAGACTCTACTGCTGATCTTCAGGAAAGCATGAGGAGGGTAATAGGGGCAGAAACCAAAATAACAAAGGGTTGATAAGAGGATCAAAGATAAGAAAGTACAGTATAGGCTCATCCTCATTCTACTTTACTGAGAACTTACTATGTGCCAAGTACCATGGATTCAATTCTAACAAAACAGACCCTGATTCTCAACATACCCTGCGATTGGAGTAAATGCCAGGCTCTCCTGGGTACTCGCCTAGTCTCGGTAAATAAGAGGAGGCTTTGTGGAAGAAGTGACTTCTAGGCTCAAATCAGTTGGCCAGATTAAGCTAGGGGAGGCTGTTTGAGAGAAGCCTCACATATTCAAAGTTCTTACATGAAGGAGAACACGGACCATTTGGTGTAATTAAAAGGAGCAGAAGCATAACTTTGGGTTGGGGGGTGACTATCTAGAGACAGGATATTCTGTTTAGGTGAGGAATTCAAAAGTTTAGAGATGAAAGCAGGAGGGAGGTGGGGCAGTAGCCTAACAGAATAAGAGATGAGGGCAGGTTTTTCATGATACCTCAGAAAGAAATATGGGTACAAACTCACTGGTGAGACAGTGTTCTCTCCAAGTCAATATTGTTATTCCATAGGTAAGCAAACGTGTTCATCTCTTTTGCTTTAACGATGGTTTCGTTTGACTAAGCTGTTTCTCACAAGACACAAAAAGAACAGAAAACACAAGAGCAAAAGATGGATAAAGCTGTAAACCTAGCATGTTTGACTTTCTCTAAGGTTTATATAACCAGTGGTCTAATTAGGTCTAAAGCCATATCCAGATCCCAAATAAAAACAAAACTTTTCCCCGTAACTACCCCTTCAAAGGGTGGAAGAGCTGACTTTAAGATACCCAAAACTGATAAGTCACTGACTCACTTTTGAAGACCAAGGATTGTCCCAGTTTCTAACTCAGCTTAGTCCAGCTAATGAAACTAAGAAAAGAGTCAGGGGTTACCTGATTTTGCCTGTTTCAAAACATTGCCCCGGTAGAAAGCAAGCTGCCTCGAGTTCCTGCAGCTGAAGTCGTTGGAGCCACATTCAGATGAGATCATCTCAGGAACCAAGAGCAGCGGCTTTCAGGCAAAGTGAATGGTGCCGCCTGGGGATGTATCTTTGGCGAGCAAGATTGCAACAGAGCAGGCAGTTTACCCAGGGCAGTGCTGACTCACGCTAGGCAAAACTCATGTTTCCCAAACAACTCAGCCCGAGCCAACCCCAATCAATTGCAACCTAAAAGAAAAGAGGCACCCCACTGATTGTCTTAAATTAAGTGCTGATTACCAGGGGCAGATAAACCTCATTCCCTGACGGCTGGTACCTTGGCCACGTCTGAAGCCCTTACCCGGAAAGCTCCAGTGGCCTGTTTCTGAAATTTCATCTGAGAACAGCCTGGAGCTCTGGATAGCAAGATTACTGAAGGCAGCAGGTTCACAGCTCTGAAGATTTCCCCAGAAGGCTGATGAAGAAATCACTTTGCATTTACAAATTAAAACATCCGGGTCAGTGGACTCGGGGAACTCGCCCAGTCATCGTTAGCTGGTCAAATCATTAGAGTAAATTTTTGTCAGCTGGAACCAAGCTCATTGTTCTTTTTTCCCACTAGGCCTCCTGTGACCTCTTATTTCCTTCGACAAGTCAAGTTCTCTCATTAAGACAGAAGCACTGCAATTTTTTTTTTTCAATCAGCTGCCATATCCTCTATGCTAAAGCTAAATCATCCATCATATCTACTGGATGCATAATGAATATAAAAGGTTGTGAAAATCGCCTTAAGAGTTGTTCTTAAAAGAAAAATCTCTGAATTTATGTCAATTTTCATTTATTAGCCTGCTTATTAAAAAATCAATTCTAGCATGACTGGCTTCATCAACAGCTATTAATTATTATTGACTTTGCCCTAACAGGCTAGAATTGGTATTGGTGTTATACAAAAAAAAAAAAAAACAACCAAAGATCAAATTCTTGCTTTCTATGTTTTAATTTGACAAGAGAGAAATTAAAATTCATATCAGATCTTCTGTTCCCTGGTCAAAATACGGGATGGTTCCCCATGGCCACCAGCTATTTCTTAGTGTGGGCATTTGAGGTTGCCATACCTAGCCTCATCATCCATCCTTCAAGGTAGATCGCAACATCATAAACTCTGCTTGTAGCTGGCAACTCAGCTTGTCATTCAATAAATATTAGGTTAATTAAAATGTATGTGCAGACAGAATTTGGGTTTAAAAAACAATCCTGCTTAATTCTATTCCTTTTCAAGGGGCTAGTTTTAAAAAAGTTCTTTACCCAATCCATTTAATTCCCTTTAATTACATTATTCCAGTAGGATAGCAACACTGAGCTTTTATAAGGTATTATAAAATGTTCCTTGTTTTATTTTCTCCCCTTCATTGTCTTCCTTTCAGAAAATGGCTGTGTTTAAAGAAGTTTCCCTACAGTAATATTAATTAGTCCTTTTCAAGTGATAAACACATCTTTATAGCAGCTGACAACCATTATCTCTTGGACCACACTTTGAAAAATATTTCTGCAGTTGATGATAAGTCACAACATTCTAATATAAAACAATTCTCAAATTCAGAACCTTCTTTAGAAAAAAACATAGTATTATTAGAAAGGCTTGTGGCCTGTTCTATATTAGTAAACTTTAAATAACGAAGAGAAAATCCAGACGATACTGTGCCCAGGAAGTAAATGTGAATTACATGAAGAGCAACCTGAGGGCCAGAAACACTGGAACTCTATAAACTCTGCTAAGAGAAACACCACTAAGGCTTTGTAGCAGAGCTTTGTAGCTATCATTTCCCTCTTTGGGATTCTGATAGTTTTAATCAGTTTCCCCAAACTATAGCTATATTCCATCCTAATTCCTCCTTTTAGACTGGAAAGGTTGAGGATTACACATTGAGAGCTTATAACAGATGCTAAATTTGAACTAATGGCTTCAGGCACTTGAGGTTTTATAAGGTTATATGAAAATTATGACAATATAAGGCTATGTAAGAAATAAGAAAAATAACAGTGGCTTTGTGATTAAGTTCTTTTAATACATTATTTTTAAACTCAGGTAATTTACCACCCAGAGCTATTTGTAGTTTTTTTTTTAATAAATGGTCACAACAGAAATTTAATGTGTATGTATGTGTGTATAAATAAAATTTGCATACACCCATTGTCTCACTTGAACAGAAATATGTGATGCCATCTACAGTGCACACTTGTGGGTTTTTTCCCTGCAATAGATCTTAACATTATAAACAGCAGGTGTCAAAAGAGACATATAATACTCAAAGCAATCTACAAATTCAGTGCAATCATTATCAAAATACCAATGACAGTCTTCACAGAGATAGGGAAAAAAGTCCTAAAGTTTGTATGGAACCACAAAAGACCCTAAATAGCCAAAGCAATCCCGAGCAAAAAAGAACAAAGCTGGAGGAATCAAACTATCAGACTTCAAAATATAGTACAAAGCTGTGGTAAACAAAACAGCACAATACTGGCAAAAAAACAGAAAAAAAGACCAATGGAACAGAATAGAGAACCCAGAAATTAATCCACATTATCTACAGCCAACTAATTTAATATACACTGGGGAAAGGACAGTCTCTTCAATAAATGGTGCTGGGAAATCTGGATATCCATATGCAGAAGAATGAAACTAGACCCCCACTTTTCACCCTATTAAAAAATCAACTCAAGGCTGGGTACGGTGGCTCACGCCTGTAATCCTAGCACTCTGGGAGACCGAGGCAGGGCGAATTCTTTGAGCTCAGGAGTTCGAGATCATTCTGAGCAAGAGCGAGACCCTGTCTCGACCAAAAACAGAAAGAAGTTAATTGGACAGCTAAAAATATACAGAAAAAATTAGCCGGGCATGGTGGCGCACGCCTACAGTCCCAGCTACTCGGGAGGCTGAGGCAGAAGGATTGCTTGAGCCCAGGAGTCTGAGGTTGCTGTGAGCCAGGCTGATGCCACAGCACTCTAGCCTGGGCAACAAAGTGAGACTCTGTCTCGAAAAAAAAAAAAAAAAAATCAACTCAATATGGACCAAGGACCTAAATTTAAGACCTGAAACTATAAAACTACTAGAAGAAAACACAGGGGAAACACTTCAGGACATTGGTCTCAGAAAAAAATTTATGAATAAGACATCAAAAGCACAGGCAACCAAAGCAAAAATAAACAAATGCGATTATATCAAACTAGAAAGGCCTCTGCACAGCAAAGGAAACAATCAATAGAGTGAAAAGACAACCTACATAATGGGAGAAAATATTTGCAAAATATTCATCTGACAGGGGATCAATATCCAGAATATACAAGGAACTCAAACATCTCAACAGCCAAAAAACAATCCGATTAAAAAATGGGCAAAGCGGCCAGGCACGGTAGCTCAAACGTGTAATCCTACCACTTTGAGAGGCAGAGGCAGGAGGATTGCTTGAGGCCAGGGGTTTGAAACCAACCTGAGCAAGAGTAAGACCCCAACTCTACACAAAAAAATAGGAAAATTAGCCAGATGTGTTGGCATGTGCCTGTAGTCCCAGCTACTTGGGAGGCTGAGGCGGGAAGATCACTTGAGCAGGAATTTGAAGCCACAGTGAACTATGATGATACCACTACACTCTAGCCTGGGAGACAGACCCTCCCCAGAGGAGGAATAGGAAGAGACTTATTAAAGGATACAAAATTACAGCTACAAAGGAGGAATTCTACAAAGAAGGTCCTATAGCACTGTAGGATGACTATAGTTAACAATAATATGTTACATAGTTTCTGGTAGCTAGAAGGAAGAATGTTCCCAACACACAGAAGTGATGAGTGTCTGAGGTGACAGATATGCTAATTACCCTGATCTGATCACTACACATTATATGTATCACAGCATCACTATGTACCCCCCGGAATATGTACAATTATTCTGTCAATTTTAAAATAAAATTTTAAGAGATATAAAAATATTCATTTCCCAGGATTCTGTAGTCCTCCAAATCCATAGAGAATTACCAAATACATACAAAAGATCTGGGAGGACACACACGCCAGGGAGGGAACTGCAATGGGAACAGGGATCAGGGAGCCATTGTTAGCCTTATCAGTATTTGAATTTTCTTTTGTTTTTACAACATGCATATACTCAAATATTACAGTTTAAAACTTTGTTAAAATTTTAAATTTTTTAACATTTATAAATTAGTCTTTTCCCCTTCACACTCTTTCCTCTCAACACCTCCCTTTTATCTACTTCTCCACCTCCAGAATCCTAAGTGATAGTACACATTTCTTCCTTTTAACAAAATTAATCTTACTATACCACATCCTTTTTCTGACTAAGAAGACAGTGAATGGATAAACCCAAATTTCTAGGGATCAGTGCCTGTCTCTCACTTTGTTGATAGTTAAGGACGCTGCCAAATTCTAATCTTCAGTGTTCAAGGATCTTATAAACTATTTTTTTTTTAACTAGAGTACCTATTTAAGAAAAACAGTATGGATGCCAACTAAATATCTATCATCTAATAAATCACAGGAATTAACCATGAAAATGAGATAAACTTTAGGATACTCAAGAATCAACTCTAGGAGTACTTAAGAATCAACAGGGGTGCTTACTGAAAATGATCATTTCCCATCCCAGTCCCTCACTCTGAATTAGAAGTGGAGGGAAGCCCCAGAATTTGAATTTTTAATAAGCATCTCCCTCTTCCAAGCAATTGTGTAGCAGACAGGCCTTGGATCGTGTTTTGAGAAACAGGTCACAGCTATGTTCCCCAAGCACTGTCCACAGTAAAAGCAAAAGATTTTGTTTCAAAGACCACTAAGCTGAACAGTAGTCACACTGAGCAGGTCCTAGATATCAGTTCCCTTGCCCCCAAGAATTGCAAAAAATATAACAATTAAACTGTATTTACTTTGTTGGTTGGACCATTATTTTCTTCAAGCTCCCAGAGACAATTATCCTAACTACTATTAAGGATTTTAGCTGTCACCCACAGTCTTGTTATACGGAGACATTTTCACACCTGAGATGCAATACAAGGGGCTTAATGGAATTTTTATGGCTGTGAAAATTAAAGTTCACTTGACTCAACAGAATAGTCAAATAAAACAAAGGAGAAAACCTGCCCCAAAGGCACAGGTTGAAAGCAGAGGTTTTGACTTCCTGATGAGCTAGTTTTGCCCAGAAATTCAAACCATGGGATGCTACATAGCTCATATGTCTTTAGAGTGCCCAAATGTCAACTTATCGCCACAGCATCAGCCAACGCAGGCTTACTGTAACATTTGGAAGCACAAACCTGCTGTATAAAATGGCCTCTCCTGGGAGACAAAGGCTGTCGCCATGGCGGGGATCATTCCATCTTGGGGCCAGAAGGACCAGGCAGTCCCTTTAATCTTTAACGAGCCACTTTCACGTTCAGATATAGGAACTGGCACTGCATGAGGCTCAACCTGCTTCATGGCACTTTCCTGCAAAACAACCCCCAAGCTGTGTGAGGGCATGCTAACCCAGTCTGTCCCCGCTGGTACATTTACCAGAATCTGTTCTATATAATGCAATTATGGGCACTTTATTATCCACTATGGTATAATACTTCAGAGCTCAGAAAAGGTATCCAATATCGAGAGTCTAGCAACTGCTTACCTCAGGCACAATGAAATACTAGGTTCCTGTATGTCAGTAATTGAAAAAGTAGCAAGCATGCAGGAAGAGGAAGAATCCAAACCTGCCAGGACACAGCCTGAGGACCTGATGGCAAAACTGGAAGAAAGGAAGTCAGCAACGTGACCAAAATGCTATCTTGGGCAGCTCATTTCAGACACCTGGCAACGGAAATCTAGGAAGCATTTGATGGGTGTGATTTTCTATACAAGGCTATTTCTTGGTTTTTTGGGTTTTTTTTTCTTTCCCCTGAGCTGCTGATACAAAAAAAGGGCAGGAAAAAGGCCCCTGTCATTCAAACTCCATCACCTAAACAAACTATAATAGCTTCATAATGAAGTGACTAGTAGGCTCCTGTCCTATTACTTACCTTGCCCCAGAAACCATCTCTCAGAACAAAGATTCTGTAATTCAACTTTGAAGACTTCCTGAATTCATAATTCTTCTTTACCATACACTGCTGGATTCTTCTCCTCTCCCAGTACACACACACACACACACACACACACACACACACTCATGTGCTCTCTCCCTCACACACATGCCCCTCCAGTAAGTCAAACTTCCTAAACTTTCACCCTGGTTTCCACTAAACATGCCACAAGATTAAGTTACCTTTGTTCACGTCCCCAAGTCTAGGGGGCCTTTGCTGACATGTGTTTCATCTGGAAGGGTGATTTCTAGCCAAGTAGATAAGATCACCTGTTTATTACCTACAGCCAGTCTTCAAACTGGCTTCTGTAGGCTATGGAAATAAAAGGATAAGACTGCACAGCTTGAATGTCCCATCAAGGTAATCAAAGTAATGGACGAGGAAGAGAAGACAGACGGAGAGATTTCAAAATGAAGACTGAACTGCACATTTCAGTAGCACTTAAGAAAACACTCCATTCTGACTAAGCAGCTGATGAGTAGACAAATACCCAAAGGACTGTGCATTCTCTGAAGATTATTATGTTCACAGTTCTCACTTCTCCCAAGGTTCTGCGAGAGATCACATCATAAAATCAACCCTGAATTATTTATAATAAAGTGGATAGACACATCCAGACATCCTAACATCCAGAATTAAAGCTAATAAAACTACAACCTTATTTCAACCCAAATCCACGTAACAAAAAACATTCCTTTTATAACAGAACAAAGGTTAGAGAAAGGAACCCAAAGCTGTCTTAGGCATTAAATGCTTAAAAAAAAATTCACATGAAAAAAATGCCCATAATACATTACCCATTTGAAAGAAATCATTCCAAACAGCAGGTGGGGAATATAGTAAATATTTAGATACATAATAGATATCACACACACATATATATACACACATAACAGAGAGAGAGATACAAAACACATATTGTTAACAGAAACATTTAATAGTTACTTCTGGTGTGGACCATTTGACAAAAAATATAAAACAGAACAATCTGAACAAGTTTTTAGGGTCTTTCTGGGCCAAATTTTGAGTATATTTATGGCTATAGTCATCAAGACAAATTTATAAAGGATTAACAAGAAAATTCATAGTTTTGAAATCATAGTTTGTTCACTGGCAGCACTACGCGGGAGCAGGGCTAGGCTAGCTACTGCTGCTGCGTACAGAGTGTTCCTCTTGGCCCTTGCTCTCCAGGAAACCACAGCAGGGGAGTTAAGAAGCAAGTCAACAGACCACTGCAACCCTGTACAGAGGCAGGTTCACAGAGAGAGCTAAAAATACACAACTCAAAAATCTTCTCTTCGTCAGGCAGATCAGTTTTACTAAGTAATCTGATGAAATTTAAAAACCAGATATAACACCTCTTAGAACAGGTAAAATTAAAAATGGAGACAATACCAAATGCTGGCGAGGATGCAGAGAAACTGGATCTCCTACACTGCTGGTGGGGCTGTAAAAGGGTACAGCCACTCTGGAAAAGAGTTTAGCAATTTCTTTAGAAAATGGAACATACGCTTACCATAAAGACCCAACAACTGCATTATTAGGCACTTAACCCAGAGAAATTAAAACTTGTGACCATACAAAGACCTGTACGCAAATGTTCATAATGGCTTTATTCATAATAGCCTCAAACTGCAAACAACTGAAATGCCCTTTTCAATGGGTGAACGGTTAAACAAACTGTGGTACATCCATGCCATGGACTACTACTCAGTAATAAAAGGAACAAACTATTGCTACACAAAACTTGGATGGAGGGTGTCATGCTAAGTGAAAAATGCCAATCTCAAAAACGTCACATACCATTATGATTCCATTTCCGTAACACTTTTTTATTTTGAGACAGAGTCTTACTCTGTTGCCTGGGCTAGAGTGCCATGGCATC
>VBSM01003215.1:29738098-29751796 GCA_008086735.1 Cheirogaleus medius | reverse complement strand
AAAAAAAAAAGGCCATCATTAGAGAACCCAGTAAGGAGGCACCATGGGGTAATCTAATGGGGAGAGCACCAATCACAGCAGACCTCACTTCTGGTCTCCAAGAGCCAACTAGCTGGAGACTCTAGGTAAGTTCGAGTCTCTCTACTTTTCTGTGCCTTAAATTCTTCCTCTGCAAAATAAAGGTAGCTGACTAACATCAGCATTTCTCAATCTCTCATTTTTTCTTAAACGTGTGGCTCTTTCTCACAGAAATAACTTTCTCCAAGTGGAGTCTGCAGATAGGACACATCAGAATCCCATGCTTCGTTCCCAAACACTTAGATTCTGTAGGTCTGGGCTAGGAACCAGGAATTTGCATTTTTCCAAGCATCCAGGAGATTTTGATACATATTAAAATTTGAGATCCACTGCAATACCATATAACTTTATTAAAGCCTTTAGGAATTTAAAAAAACTCACAATTTGTGTATAATCCCCAATAAAGAAGTTATTTTCAGTAAAAAATATTTTAAAATCAGAATAGTCAGCCAGGCATGGTGACTCATGCCTCCAACCTCACACTTTGCGAGGCCAAGACCAGCCTAGACAACACAGAGAGAACCTGTCTCTACAAGAAATTAAAGAAAAAAAAAATTAGCCAGGCATGGTGATGTGCACCTGTAGTCCCAGCTACTCAGGAAGCTGAGGCAGGAGGATCGCTTGAGCCCTAGAGTTGGAGGCTGCAGTGAGCTATGACTGCACCACTGCATTCCAGCCTGGGCAACACAGCAAGACCCTGTATCAAAAAACAAATAAATAAATAAAAATTAAAAATAAAAACTGTTTTCTTGATTTGATGTTCAGAACTCTTGAATTTTGTACCAATTCTTCCCATATAAAACTAGAAGCTTATTTTTATAACATTTGTGATGTTTCTAAAACAATGAGATAAGAAGATTAAGATTTCAGGCTGCTTTATGTGAGCATTTCCACAAATAACAGTGCAGGTATAGACAGCCTGTATCTCAAATAAAAAACAAACTGGATGAAACTGTCAGCACACTTTTTTTTTTTTTTTGAAGCAAGGTCTTGCTCTGTCACCCTGGCTAGAGTGCAGTGGTATCATCATAGCTCACTGCAACCTCCAACTTCTGACCTCAAGTGATCCTCCCACCTCAGCCTCCCAAAGTGCTAGGATTACAGGCGTGAACCACCATGCCCAGCCCTTTCACTTCTAATATTGTTTTTGGGTAGTACAAGAGACATGTTGATGTGCTATATAAAAGACTTTTTTCAAGTGAATGCAATTTAGGAACTGATGAAGATCACCTGGAGGTGAAGCTGCAGAACTATCATTTTTATGTCCCCCATTAATCAGTGGGTTCACAGTTACTATTCCTCAAGCTGCCAGTCTATAACCTTGTCAACAGTCCAGAGAGTTGGGAAACACTGAACTAGATCAACGGGAGTGGGAGTGATGATTCAGTCATCCGGGGCACTCAGTCCAGCCATATGACCAAGGGTATGGGGAAAGCTGGAGTGCCCTTTGTCAAGCTCTCAGAGAATATTTTGACAGCCCCCGCCCTACCCACTCAGTAAACACTGGCTGAGGTGTACTCAGCTCTTGACACACAATGATTATACAAACTTTTCCATCAATGTATGATAAAATGACCAAGAATGATATCTGAATCTAGTCATTCCCAAAAGGTAGAAGTAGACAAACATTGAAAACCACAAGCCAATTGAAAAAAGAAGAAAAAAAAAAAATTAGACAACCATGAGAGAACCTGAAGTACTAAGAATCTTCCACTGTGGACTGGGTACGTCCTTGTCCCCAAAATTATTCCCTCCCATCCTCTTGCACATAATTTTAGCCCCTGTTCATCTCTACCCCTCAATAAAAATCCAAATTACCCAGAGAGTGGTAATCTCCAAAAAACAATTTCTCCCTCTTCTGAAGACCATCCTAAATATTCCTCAAACTATCTGAACTTCAGCTGACCTTCTCCTGCTAAAGCCCTAGAAAACACTCTTGTCTCCTCTCCTCAAATTAAAATACTCCTCTGCCCAGAATTTTAGAATAAAGTTTATGCTCTGGTTAATCTTTAATTTTCCAGCATAAAATATAAAATAATAATTTAGCATGATTAAGAGGGGGTATAAGCCAACCTAACTGCAACTGGCTATGCAATCACTCACTCAAGACCTAGGAAAAGGCCGGGCGCGGTGGCTCACACCTGCAATCCTAGCACTCTGGGAGGCTGAGGTGGGCGGATCATTCGAGCTCAGGAGTTCGAAACCAGCCTGAGCAAGAGCGAAACCCCATCTCTACTAAAAATAGAAAGAAATTAATTGGCCAACTAAAATATATAGTAAAAATTAGCCGGGCATAGTGGCACATGCCTGTAGTCCCAGCTACTTGGGAGGCTGAGGCAGAAGGATCGCTTGAGCCCAGGAGTTTGAGGTTGCTGTGAGCTAGGCTGACGCCATGGCACTCTAGCCCAGGCAACAGAGTGAGACTCTGCCTCAAAAAAAAAAAAAAAAAAAAAAAACCTAAGAAAAGTGTGGTTATTTTTCAAGCAGCTATCTTCATCATTATGAAAGTAAAAAAGCATGGGAAGATTAGCAAAAAATGCAGGGGCAGAGGGAGACACACTGTCCTTTATATTTTAGGATAAAATATATTGATTCATGTGTCACTATACATGTGATCTGTACCTAGACGAGGAAGATTTTCCAAAGCAAATGAAGAGTAAAACAAGAGAGTGAGGTAGAGGAGGACACCTCATTTACTTAAGAAAAGCTTTTTTCCTTCCAAATCTTTTAACATAATCCAGCAGTTGCAAATAAACAATGGTGCTGATTACTAATGAATTGCATTTAACCGCTCAGAAGCCAACAGAGCCTCCAGTGGGCCTAACTTCCTGTAAATTTCAGGATGACTAGGCAACATTTCTTTAAGGAGGATCAAAACAGTTAAAATGTTTCAGCAAATCATACTGGCTGCAAGTAGTTCAACTCCGGGTGGGCTTGCCCTACCCTTAGAACTAGCCTGGTGGAAACAAATGGCTGCCCTAGGAAGCC
Source organism: Cheirogaleus medius (assembly GCA_008086735.1). NCBI lineage: Eukaryota > Metazoa > Chordata > Mammalia > Primates > Cheirogaleidae > Cheirogaleus > Cheirogaleus medius. The sequence goes on along the minus strand of VBSM01003215.1, from coordinate 29,748,730 downwards.
TGCTCACTACACAACCCAGATAACAAAAACATTATCTTTATATGTAATTCTAGAAAAGGCATGTGAACACTGAACTAGGAGATTAGGCTTAACCTGTAGCATCAGAGAGAGGCAGCTTTAAAAAGTCAACTGACATTAGCTCAACAAAATCAAAAATTTAAATGTGCTCAAAATCATCATATGGGGGTAGCAGCTGAAAATGTTCAGAGAGCACAAGATTTTGCTGTATCTTTTTACAGGGGAGGACAATGGAGAAATTGCCTGACCAAGGTCACTTTGCCTTAAAAAAAAAAAAGTTAGTAGCCTTAAGAGAGATAAAAAGCGTGTAGGGTCATAACCCTGCAAAATCAGCTGCCAGGTGAGCAGCTCTCCAAGAATCCTGTAAGAATTTTTTTTCTCTTTTGGGGATGTGGTCTCACTGTGTTGCCCAGGCTGGACTCTGGGGCTCAAGCCATCTTCCTGCCTCAGCCTCCAGAGTAACAGGGACTACAGTCCACCACACCCAGCCCACTAGGAAATTAAATGTGGATTGCAGTAATTAAATGTGAAGTCTCCTTGAGAGTAACTTCCATTCCTGAAGACTAAAGACATTTCTGTGAAACATATCATAGAAAAATTGTGAAGAGGATTTACCAGGCATCACAGCCCTTCTACTTTCACATCAGGTTGCAAGCACAATGATCTAAAAAGAACAGAACAATCTGGGGAAGGAATTAAATAATACAGCTTATCAGTTCATGTGCCCGTGTAACTGTAATATACTTAGAAGATTCCAAAAATTACATTTCCTCAAAAGAGATGTAGGAAAAACTATAATCTTGGGGTAAAAGGCCAAACATTTTCTCTTCTGAATGCTTAAATAGCCAATTATGTGTCTTAATACATTAATTCTATAGAGAGAGTGACTATTACAGGAAAGTTGAATAAGACATCTTAAAAAATGTACCCTGGGGTCCATTCAACTGACAGTAAAATCACCCCTCAGAAAAGCTGTTTTATGCAACATCTAGTATTTTAATCTTCTAGCTGCCAACAGAAATATATAAAGAGCAGAAATTAAACTAATTATGTCAGCAGCACAGTGAACCAAACTTTAATTGTATTACACACTAGTTAGACATTTGCCAAACAATACAAAGGCCCTTAAGGGCAGAAACTTCTTTAGAATATGATTCCCAATCAAAATGACAGAAATTAGTCTGTTTAGGCAATAAATGGATTCATGGTTTAGATGTAAAAATTCAACTGGTATCATAATTCAATATCAAAAATAATAGTATATGAACCTAATCTCTAAAATGGATTTAAATCACCCTGTGATTTACATATGCTGTATCATTAATAGGCCCTTTAAGCCAGTATTGCACTAATCAGCTTTTTTAACATCCTCTGCACAAAAGAGCCTATTCATTTAGCTGGGAGACAGGTGTTAGCAACCAGCAACCTCTTTTTTGCCTCAAGTTCCAGGGGCCTGGCCTGTGATTAAGATGATGACTGGCAAGTGGAAAGAAGGGCAGCCTGAAAGAGGGGAAAGGAAGAGAAAGGGAAAGAGAAACAAACAAAGGAGACCAAAAGGGTGAACAGAAAATAAGGAAAGAAATGAATGTCAGATGCTACTCAATGAGGCCACCAGATTAGCCTCCTAGCCTAATCTGAACCACAGGGCTACTACCATTCAAATACGTACAGCAGAATGGCAGAATCTGGATAATGTTATTCATTTATTCTGGCAGATAGTAACTCTGGGCACGTGCCAACACTTCATTCTAAAAAATTTTTCTAAAGTGTTGTTAATTGTCCTGTGACTCATTCTTCTTACTCATATTCTCTGGTTCTTAACTTTAGTCCTCACTGTTTCATACATTTTCTAAAAGAGCTGAATAGATATTCCTGGAAAGAGATACAGAGAAGGCTGGGTTTAGAAAGACATCTTAAGCCTACGGAATAAAAAATAGTATGAGAAAGTGGGAGAAGGGACATTTACTGAGTTGCTTACAACGTACAATGAATATATTTTCTTTTATTCCTCGCATGCATATTTTCCCTCTTTTAATCCACTTAACAATTCTACCAGGTATTATTTTCATCTTGCAGATGACGAAAATGAAACTCACAGAGAATAAATAACTTGTTTAAGGTAGCACAGCCAGGAAGTGGAGGAGCCAGGATGCAAAACCAGGTTTGTATATTTCCTAAATTGTTAGGCTTTTCCCAACTTTAATTCCAGCCTCACATATCTAGTGCCTGATTCCACTTTAACTCAGATGGCTCTGTATTTCAGCAATTTTTCTTCCTTCCATGAACTCAGTGATTAAATTTTATTGACTTTTCAATCTCCATGACTAGAGGAGAATTAAAAAAAACAAAAAAAATAAATGTATTGACTTTATTAAGCACCTATTATTTTCAATAAGGGCTTCAGCTGTGTGGAAATAAAACTAGCAAGTTGACTTTAATTTAAAATCCTACAGAGAATTCCCAGGCATCTCTCCCATCCAACACTGAACATGACTAGATTCCATTACCTATTCAGACCTCCAGTTGTTTCCACATTATCATTCAATTGTCCATTCATGAGATAAAGGACGCTACTTTCACCAAAAACCTCCCTCATGACTCCTGATAGATAATACAGCAGAGGGGGGCCTAGCTGTAAAGCAATTTACATAAAAGTTATAAAAAGCCCTTTGTTATCTGTCATGACTAGGAAATGGGCTATTCTAGCAAATCAAACATCCTGGATAGCATAATGACGCCATTGGAGGGACTACCGATTTATACAGAATTTCAGTGCCTACAATTTCAATTTAAAAATTAAAAAAAGAAAAAGTGAACACCAATTTGCAAAGTTCCATAGTCCTTGAGGCACAAGAGATAATAAAAAAAGTACGAAGGCAATAAAACAGCGGTTCCCAAACTCAGCTTTCAGAAGCACTTCTGGAAATACTAGATCCGAGGGAGGTTTTTAAAATGTAGCCTCCCAGTCATCAATTACCCACTCAATCAAAATCGCCAGGAGGTGGGGCTGAGAAATCTGCATTTTTAAAGAATACCAAGGTGACTCAGAAGCAAACAGCCAGGTACCTAATCTTTCTAGGAGCGGCTGGCTTTTGGGAACTCCTTACAATAAAACATGCTTAAAAGGCTAAAGCTACACTGAATACAATATAACCTTTCTTTGATGATTCAGAAGACTTCAGGATCTCCCACTGCTACTAGGTCATCATTCATTACCAGTCGCTAGTCTGTACTGGCAAAACTAGAAAGTAAGGAAAAGTTAACAATGATTTCTTGGTAGTAAAAAGCTAGAAAAACCAGCTTTTTATCTTATTGTCAGATTCAAAAAAGCTGGTTTTCCCCAGAGGAAATGCAGATTTTATGCTTGATTTGAAAAGGGAAAATGTTTAAAAACATACAGGGCTCCTAACCAACTGCTTAGCCCCACTTTTGAAATGTTAACAACCCAGATACACCAAAAATGTGGAATATTCGACCTGAATAAGACAAGCAAATAAGGAACTTCCTGACAGTCTTAATGAAGAGAAAGGATAATGGGCTTAACCTAAGTCTGGCATACAGGATTAGGTATGACCGCTGTCCTGACCATGGCAACAGTTAAATCCTGGAAACAGGGAGAACAGAGATCTTTAAACACATGAAGCCAATTTCTACCTATCTGAGATGGCTTTTATGTGAGATATAACAGGATATCCTACTAACGGCCTAACTAGTTTTAGGATTTTAAAACTCCATAACTGATATAAAGTCACAAAACAAGAAAATGTTCAAATATTGCCCTACTAAAGAAATGGGAGTCTGTACATCAAAACATTGTCCATACAATTGCCAAAAATCTTTCTTACGTAAACACCAAGTAATAATTATCAATAACCAGTAGCCTAACAAAAATAACCAGTAATCATCACCAAACCAGTAACGATTACCAAACAATAATGACGAAGCAGCTCCTCCCTTGAGACTTCACCAATAGTAATTTAAGCTACGTATGCTCATTAAACTCTAAATTATATCTTAACTCTGTATTGCAGCGGTTATAAGATTCCAAGGTGTAGAGGTTAAATCTTTCTCCCAAAACATAAACACTGTGGCCAATACAAGTTTGGTATAAAAGCTTCTATCATTAAAACAATAGCAGTATTAAAGGTTTTATATAAAAATAAAAATCAAGGTCGAATTAATTCCCCTAACAACTCCTTAAGTTTATATAGGTGTTTTCACAAAGTCTTAGGCATGACACTCATACAGATGGGTGTGGCTGTAACATCACAATGCACATGTAATTAGGAAAGAAACTGTGCCCTTTTGTGTTATTGTTGTTATTTTATCTTCTTAAATGCTGGTCACTGAAAATGCTTTTTCCACTGCTATTTTAAGAGCCCTGAAAGAGGTGTCCCTATTAGATGGTATTGAGTTATGTCAATTGGCTTGGCTGTGAGAAAGTTTAAAGCTAATTTTTAACCTGAGAACAGCTTTTATTGTGCATGTTATTTTAGAAGTTGGTTAAATTGGTTGATTTAGAATATTTACAACCCTTGTTCCCAATGGAAATGGTCAGGATAACAGCTGTCTACCTGATCATTACGAAAGTTTTTAGTGGGCTGGTCTTTGTAATTAGAAAGACATTAAAATGTGTGTGCATATCCTAGTTTACATGAGCATTTTCTTCATGCACAATCAAGTTATTAGTTAGCCCTGCCACAATAATAGGAATTGTTATTCATGCATAATACTCAAACATTTTCAAATTTACGGAAATAACACCTCCAAATAAACTGTAACTTAGGAATTGTACTCTGAAATCCAGAATTAGGAAATATCAAGTTTCAGAAACACTTGGCATCTATTTCCTTGAATGTGAAAGAGAATGCAATGAGGGCAAAGGATAAAGTTGTTAAACCTGAAATCCTCTGAACAGAAAGGAAATATCACAGCCAGCTTCCAGACCTAGAACTCCAACTCCATGCACACTCAGCCCAGCCCCATGTCCCCTGCCTACTTTTCCGAGAAGAATGATAAAACAAATGGGCAGCCTTGTCCACATTCAGTAAACTGAACTCAATGGGAGAACCACTAGGCTCCCCAAACAGTTGCAGCAACAGTGGTAACAGGAAGTCTCTGTCCTCCAAACCACCAAAGGCATATATAAGGAACTTACTGCTTTCTCAGGCGGCCACATGCACCCCGGGGTGTTTGTTCATCACGTCACTCTGGCCTTTAACCAGGGTGCAAAGTGACAGTTGTGGGTAAAGCCCTATTTCCAAGCTAACAATAATCCTTCTCTGTGGTACGCTGGGAGGTGCGTGATATACTCTTGCTTGATTACCCAAGCAGGTTTTTTCCTTTACAACAAATGTCAGACCAACAAAAAGGAGAAAACAGGCTGTTATCTCTTCTGCCAGCCTGAAATCAAGCTCTGGGCAGAGGGACAGATGCCCAGAGGAGGCTCTCGGCTCCCCTAGTCCGGCCAGACTGCCCCATGCTTGGTCAAATGTCTGCTGGGCAGTCCTTGAAGAGGGGCCCCACTCCCCTCTTAGTCTTGACCACTCGCGCACAGTGGCGACCTCACACACATCGTGAACAGAGGGCAACTCCCAAGAGATGAAATAGTGGACCCTAGGGGTAGAACCGCATTTCCAAACTTCTCCACGAAACCTCCAAACTCCAAACCTCCTTCCTCCAGCTGCCTCCGTCTTCCAAGCAGCCCGCGGGGCTCCTCCAATGAGGGACAGGCCAGTTCCTTTAAAGGGGCCAGCAGGCCGCTGCGGACCTGCCTCAGTTTCCTCTGCGGTACAAAGAGGCATCTTTCCCCCACAAGCCAACTGGACCTGCCGGTCTGCAAGGCGCGTGGGGATAGTTGGGAACGCATGTCTCCTGTTACTGCCCCTAAGGATGAAATGCTTTAAGGGGACTTTTGATAGGACAGGTGAGGGCTGCCTTGAATTTGAAGAGTTCCAGCAAGGAAGGGGGCTTCCCCCATCTCCTGTAAGGCAGAGAGTCCCAGGCCGCGCCCCACACAGAGGAGCCCCCAGACCACTGCCTGGCGGCGCCGGAAGCCAAGAAGCGCCCCCTAGTTCTCCCACGGACCCCACCCCAGGCCAGGCGCCCTGCGGACCCCAGCGAAGCCGCCGCCGCCTCCTCACCTGCCGCGGCCGCCTGCCCGGCCCGCACCTGGGAGGGGAGGGGAGGGGCCGGATCCGGGCCGCGGACGCCTCAGGCAGGGAGGCTGCGGACTCCGTCTCGGCGGCGTCTCCGGGGCTGAGGGGCCCCCGGGGGCGGTCGCGACATCCTCACGGACGGCCCCAGGAAGTCGGCCCCGCCACCCATCCCCAGCCGCCCTGCCCGACCCGGCCCGACCGCTCCCGCCCCTCGCGCGGCCCCGCCCCGGCTCGGCCCCGCCCCGCCCCTCGGGAGCGCGCCTCCCGCTCCCGCCGCCCCGAGCCACCATAGAGAGGAGCGACGCATGCGGCGGGCTAGAGCGAGGCCTCCGCGCGCGCCCCCTTGCGAAGCCGAGGCTCCCGGAGGCGGAGCCGGGCCGGGCCTGACTGTGGAGGCGTCGGGCGCTCCAGGTTCCCTTGGTCGCAGAATTCTGCGAGAGGGGCCAAAGGGTCCAGGTCCAATTGCCAGCTGGACCAACACCCGGCTTGATGACCTTGAACGAGTCCCTTAACATCTCTGAACTCGGTTCATAATCAAAGTTTGAAAGTTGCCTCACTTTCATATCTCGGGCGATGGTTCCCGAATTCACAGCTGGGGAAACACAGGCCCATCGGGGTTCGCTAGCTTATTCCAGGTCCCACAGCTGGAAGGCATTAGAAACCCGTTCTGTGGGGACATCGGAACCCAGGCTTGTCCCACCACTCTATGGTTCCTTCCTCCTCTAGCATTTCCCAGTCTAAACCACTCAGGAAAGCGAGGAAACTGCTGAGGAAGACTGAGGTAGAATGAAAATAACTCTGCCAAGGAGCCCACCCTGCCTCTCATCATGTGTGTTCCTTTCAGCAAGGCACTTAACCTTTTGAGCTCCAGCTTCCTCATCCCAGAAATGCAGGTTGGTATGGGGATTAAACGCGCTAATGCAGGTAGAAGTGCTCGGTCAACTCTAAATCAGCAGGGTAGCATAGGGATCATTAGCCAGCGTGGGCTAAGATGATGCCTCGTCATGAAAGTAATATAAATTCTAATCCTTCTTTAACTGGTGTCTAAGGACACTTAATTTTCTTATGCTTTAGGTTCCTATCGAGACCTCCCTGAGTTTTTCTGAGCAATTTGTATTTTAAAATAAAAAATATCATAAGGAAAAGTGAAGTAAAAACAGTATCATGTATACACTATCACTTTACAAATATTATTTCCAATCCTCACAATAGCCTAGCAAATCGAGTACTATTATTTCCATGTCGTCAATGAGGATCTACATATTAAGCCACACAGAAAAAGTCTGAAGCTGGAATTTGAAACCGATTCTACCACCTAGAGTGCATGAAAAGCCTGGCCTTCTAGAGACCTCCCACACCTGAATTAAATGTACACATCTTTCTTCTACTTGGTTATTTTTGTAACTTTGCTTGATGCAATTCCCTGCCTAGTCTGCTTCTCTCTGGGGCTTTATTTCCACCTGTCCCCCTCCTCCCCCAAAGCATTTTATTGTCTCCTTTTTTCCCTCTGAGTCCTTTTCTCTTGATGTGCCAGGACCTTGTCCATCCTTTCAATTCTGAAATCGATTCGTAAGCTGTTATTAAGACACCTCCACCACTTCTCTCCTTCTCTTGGTAAGAATTGTAGCCACAGAAAGTTAATAGGTCCAGAATAAAGGTGGGGTGAGACCCAGAGATGTCTTTTTGTAAACTTAATTTACAAGCTGAGTGCTAAGTTCTGAAAGGGAGTGCACTTAATCCACTGATTAGATCCAAAAATTGCAGTCTGGATTCACAACATCCCATGGAAATCATTTTTTCTGGGCTCTCTGGTCCATATTACAGCTAAATCATTGGAATGCTGCCAAATAATGTGCATATCACTGACACAAGGAGGCCTCAGAGCTGCATTTACCCACACTCCTCCTTTCTCCACCTTAGGCATTATCACCATCACTATTTTTCATCTTTATCATGTCCTTCCGTAGAGGCACTCAATAATGTACCCATTGTGCAAGTAATCAGAAATCCTTTTCAGCGAGCAATAGTATTTAGTGGTAATAAAACACTAATTTGTCTACCAAGTGACATATTTATAGGAGCTGTTTATTTTGACATATTTTTATTATTTCTACTCATTTGCCAAGTACTTTCCAATACATATTTATGAAGCACATGCCTTTCCCCAAACAGTAGTGAAAAAATACATCATATTATTTCTTTTATTAGTAGCAGCATGGCTTGTAAGTCCTAGTGTCCTGATTTTTGTTACTTCCAGCAAAAGGTGGAAGAATGAATGGTGATTGAGCACCTACTATGTGTCAGACTCTCTGTGAAAGGCACTTTACATAAATTATCTGTTTAATTCCCCTGAGACATATATTTTACCAATAAGGAAAATGTAATTCCCCTGCAACACAGCTTTTACCAGTAGGACAGAGACATTACTTTGTCAAAAGTCCTGAATCATCATTCCACTTTACCAGCCCCACCTAATTTCTCTAGACCCAATAAATTTTGTAAAATATAAAATGTTGCTTTCTGAGAGAGTCTACATTGGTTACCCAGAATAGAAAATTAGAGATAAACATATATAGGATGATAACCCTAATTTTTCTATGGGAAGTTTCTCTCCAAGGGAGTTACTTCATAAGAAAGAAGTAGTAGGATGTTCCCCAAAGAGAAGGGCCAGTGTTGGAGCTCAATGCATTCCTAGAGACAGGACTGGCTACACGGTTTGCAGGTCACAAGTGCAAAATGTGGGACAATCCTTGTTCAAAAATTAAGAATTTCAAGATGGAAACAGCAGAGCATTAAACTAAGTGGGGGGCTCTTCTAAGCATGGGGCCGTGTGTGACTACACTGGTCATGCTACCATGAAGCTGGCCCTGCCTAGACAGAAGAAAGCTGTCATCAGTATCTCCCAGGCAGCATAAGCCTCATAATGATATGAGATTGAGTGCCTATTTTATGCCTAGAAAAACATTTGGTGTTTCACGTAAGCTATATGACCCTAAAACAACTCTATGAAATGGGTATTATTTTTTCCCATTTCATAGTGGGTGAAACTAAGGCTTAAAGAGGCGAAAATATTCATCCAGTATCATACAGCAAATGAATGTCAGAGTGAGGACTAAGTTAGTTGAGATGTAAAAACTCCTGTTCCTTGACTTTATATCCTTTTCTCTTTTTTTTTTTGAGACAGGGTCTCACTCTATTGCCCAGGCTAGAGTGCCGTGGTGTCAGCCTAGCTCACAGCAACCTCAGACTCCTGGGCTCAGGCAATCCTTCTGCCTCAGCCTCCCGAGTAGCTGGAACTACAGGCATGTGCCACCATGCCCGGCTAATTTTTTCTATTTTTGGTAGAGACAGGGTCTCGCTCTTGCTCAGGCTGGTCTCGAACTCCTGAGCTCAAACAATCTGCCTACCTCGGCCTCCCAGACTTTATATCCTTTTCAGCACAGGGCCATTGTCTTCTGGCAAAACCCAAACTTAAACTGAGACCATTATACTCAGAAACTACAGAGAGGCAAGAGAAGAACAGAGATTCAAGGACTACTCAAGGAGTCAAACTTGTGTACAGCTGAAGTGCAGCTGGGAGAGAGAACTCCATCAAGCCTGGCAAATGTCATGGCCAATACCTGGACTCCCCCGTCTAAGACTGAAGGGAAATGCAATGAGGTCATTACTTTGATAAAAGCTAGCTACACATAACTAACCTAAGGCATCTAATTCAATGATAAAATATTGGAAACAACCCACTAAAGTTAGGAACAAGATAAGGACGATTGCTATAGTTGCTTCTATTCTACATAGTACTAAAAGTTAGTCTAGCCAGTGCGACAGGACAAGAAAAAAATAATAAAAAGCATTCAGGATAGCCTTTGATTAATAATACACCTAACTTGGGCCAGGTGTGGTGGCTCGCGCCTGTAATCCTAGCACTCTGGGAGGTCGAGGCGAGCAGATTGCTCAAGGTCAGGAGTTCAAAACCAGCCTGAGCAAGAGCGAGACCCTGTCTCTACTAAAAATAGAAAGAAATGAATTGGCCAACTAAAAATATATATAGAAAAAAATTAGCTGGGTATGGTGGCACATGCCTGTAGTCCCAGCTACTCAGGAGGCTGAGGCAGAAGGATCGCTTGAGCCCAGGAGTCTGAGGTTGCTGTGAGCTAGGCTGACGCCATTTTTTATTATTAAAAATAATAATAATAATATTAATATACCTAACTCTAATTCTGCAATGGCCATCCCTAACACACAGAATGGAACAGTTTAAACTCTACCTACTCACACAACTAACTCCACGACAGCACACAGCAAAAACCTAGTAGGATATACATCTAAATCCCTTATCTCCCGGCTCACATCTCAGGGTCGCACAGATCCTATTGTTTTATTATTTTTTTATTATGTTTTTATTATTATCTTTTTACTTATAACCAACTTCAATAGCAGTTCCTGTTTTTTTTTTTTT
>VBSM01003215.1:29710335-29727005 GCA_008086735.1 Cheirogaleus medius | reverse complement strand
CCTCGGCCTCCCAGAGAGCTAGGATTACAGGTGTGAGCCACTGCGCCCGGCCTGACTTTTAAAAAACTAGAAAGAAAAACAAGACAGTCCCTGATTCCCTTGGCTATCTGTGGCCCAGAGGTCTAGCTGACCCAGAGAACTGGGCTATGTTCTATGCTATTTTCCTAAAGGGCCACTTTGGGGTTCAGAAGCTGCCATTTAGGGGAAATAAAGAACTAGCCCTAACTAGAAACCGAGTGCGCTGGCCAAGCCTGCTTCCTCACCACCACTGCTGTGCCCAGGTCCCGGGCCAGGGTCTTCAGCTCTCGGGCCAGCTGCATCATCAAGGCGAAGCCTGGGGGCAGAGAGGCAGAGAGAGCGGGCAGCGGGAGGCCAGGGACGAGACCGGCTGGTGACCAGACCCCAGAGTGAAGGGGCAGCAGGAGGCCAGGGACGAGACCGCTGGTGACCAGACCCCAGAGCTGGGAGGCGAGGTCATGTTCCCCTGAGCCCAGGCTCCGCCATACCACTCACCTTCCCTCTGCTGACCTCCCAGGAGCGGGGAGACCACCGCAGTGACCGAGTCCACGACCACCACCTTCACTGTCCCTGAAGAACTGGTCACCTGGAGGGGTGGAGGAAGCAAGTCCCATGAACCAGCTGGCCTCCAGGCCACACCCATCACAGGACGAGCTTGCTCCTCTGTCCGAAACCAGTAAGAAATAACCTCCCCCGTCCCAAACACATGCACGGGCATCACCGAATGTGATCATCACAAGGCCTCCCCCAACCGTCCCCACCCCACCGCCTTTGTATGTATAACAGACTTTACTGAAGACCTGGGTAGAAAGAGACAGTTTAAATCTTAGGCCATCACAAATAGACAAAAATAACCAAATTTTAGGACATCTGATTCAGAGTTCTGTGGCTCCTGGCCGTGGACCTCTCAGTGGTCATCTCTCTCCTATGTCCAGCCTCCCTCCATGGGCCCTTTTCCTACTCTGACTCCCTCCTGCTGACTTCCACTCCCAAATCCTCACTTCCCTGGCTGAAAAGTTTAGCTTTCTCTTTACTTCAATGCCTCCTCCTAGATCATGTCTCCAGGCCCCCATCTCCCCTATCTAAAATGTTTCCAAATAAAGACAGTTCTGCTGGGGAAAAAAAATAAATAAATAAAGACAATTCTTTCTCTAAGAAGAATTCCAAGGCCATCTTTCAACCATAATTTTTTGTCTGTGTACAATCATTAGCATCCCTCTGGTTTCTCTGGGCCTAAACTGTCTTGATGCTTCTTTTCTCTTCTTCCTTACTTCTTATATCCGGATTCTGTTTCTACAACAATTTTTTTTTTTTTTTTAATTCACATGGGTCAAGTCTTGGAAATTTAGCATGATCTGCTCTGTCGTTTGCACATCTTCCTTCATCTTCCAGCTACTGACTCTTGGCCAGTCACCAGCTCGTCTAGGAGAAGATGCCTAAAGAGGGAAGCTAAAACTGAAACCAGCTGAGTCCCTGTTCCCACTATTGGGAGAGCAGGCTGAACTCTCTGGCCACAATGGGATGACAAGCCCTTGGCTACTTGTGACTATGAAGCTACTATATTTTTCACAGCAGGACCACAGGATGGCATATTTTCTATTATTGCATAACAAGTTACCACAAACTTAGTGGCTTAAAACAGCACGTTTATTATCTCACAGTTCTGCCAGGTCATCTGTGGCAGACAGAACCTAAGGGGGCCCCTGTGATTCCCACCTTCAGGTACAAGCCCTTGTATCATCTTTTCCCCTTGAGTGTGGGCAAGACCTGAGACTTGCTTCTGACCAGTAAGGTGTCAAAGGTGTTGCAATATCACTCTCTTGATTAGGCTACATTCTATGGCAAAGGTAATGGAATATTACTCCTGTGATTACATTTTTTTTTTTAAGAGACAAGGTCTCACTCTGTCGCCTAGGCTGGAGTTCAGTGATGCAATCACTGTAGCCTTGAACTCGTGTGCTCAAGGGATTCTCCTGCCTCAGCCTGCTGAGTACACGCCACCACGCCCAGCTAATTTTTCTATTTTTTATAGAGCCGGGGTCTTGCTATGTTGCCCAGACTGGTCTTGAACACTTGGCCTCAAACAGTCCTCCTGCCTCAGCCCCCCGAAGTGCTGGAATTACATGCTTGAGCCATCGTGCTTGGCCCTGTTGTTACATTATTTTATATAAGACCTGGTGTGGCTACTTGCTCTCACTTTCCTGCCCTTGAAGAAGCAAGTGGCCATACTATAAACCCACTGTGGAAAGAGCCACGTGGCAGGAGCAGTGGGCAGCCTCTAGGAGCTGAAGGCAGTCTCTGGCCAACCTGGAATTGAGAAGTTTGCTCAATAAAGTTAGTTCTTTTTTTTGTTTTTTTGTTTTTTTGAGACAGAGTCTCACTGTGTTGCCTGGGCTAGAGTGCTGTGGCATCAGCCTAGCTCACAGCAACCTCAAACTCATGGGCTCAAGCAATCCTTCTGCCTCAGCCTCCCGAGTAGCTGGGACTACAGGCATTCACGACCATGCCTGGCTAATTTTTTCTATATATTTTTAGTTGGCCAATTAATTTCTTTCTATTTTTTAGTAGAGACGGGGTCTCGCTCTTGCTCAGGCTGGTTTCGAACTCCTGGCCTTGAGTGATCCTCCCACCTCAGCTTCCCAGATTGCTAGGATTACAGGCGTGAGCCACCATGCCTGGCCCATTCTCAATTCTTTGTCAACAGGTCTGAATGTGTTCAAGCACAAGGTAGATATCTCCTGACTTCAGAGAGGGTGGGCCCAGCCCCTGGTCCAAGATACACATATAACTCAGTTTTGGACAACTAGCTTTAAGGGGAAGAGGGAAGACTACTAGTGGGCTCTGGAGAAAAGATTTTTCTTTCCTGATAAAAGGGAAGAGGTACAGAAAAGAACAATCTATCTTTCACTGCCCTGAATATGGACATGGATGTGTGAAGACAAGATGCTCAGAGCTACAGCAGCCACTTTGCAATTATGAGGGGAAGAACAAGAGAACCAGACTACAACCTAGTGCCCTAATATTCTGGACCTGGCAACCTCCAGACTCAGATGATATAATTACATGTCCTCAAGGTTCAAGTCTCTGTCAGACAACCTCTATTACTTGCAGCTGAAAGTAAGTATTCCTAATTGATCTAGAGGGGAATGCAGAGATAGATATGACACAATCCTTCCACTTAAGGGGCTTACTGTTCAGCAGGGAAGATGAGCATGTCAGCAATGAGACATATGAATTAAGCACTGAAGAATTCCATCCGGGGAGTGGCAAGCACAGCTGGAGTCATCAGACTGCACATCTGCATTTCCGAACTGAGTCTGTAGTAGGACACCTGCCCACATACAGATAGCACCTGGCATGTTTAGTAAAGTAAGGAGGGACAGGACAGCAGGGTCACCTGCTGGGCCACGGTGCCTCGAAGGTCCTGCAGCACATTCAGCATCTGGAAGATATCAAACGCGTGCACCACCTGGATCCTCTGGAGAGCTCCTGCCTGAAAAGGTAGAAAAGAGAAGCAGGGGCTTTGGATAAGGGGGAGTAGGAGGTCGAAGTGAGGCTGAAAAGGAAGAGGCACCTAGATGCAAGGACGTGGGTCCAGGATAGCGAATGGGCTTTGTCTAACGGGCCAGTTTTCACAGCAGTGGCCACCTGGGTGCAGAGCTGTAAAGTACTCAGAACTCAGTGGCATAGAGTGATATGGCCAATTAGTGATGCCTGCCATGGGCAAGAAATGGACTGGAAAAACGGATGCAGGCTGCTTGCCAGCCCTGACTTAAGGTAGACAAGATGTTGGGATAGTTTCCTGGAAGGATTGGTGAGGGCAGCACGCAAGCTGGGATGATGGCATTAAAGGGGAGGCTTAAGGAATACAGGATGTATTAATAGAACAGCAAGTTTCAAAGCAAGAACTGACTATTAACCCCAACGACCCAGATTCTTGCAGTGCAAGGGATGACAGGGTCTTCTTGGGCCAGAAATCTCAATGGAACCCAACCGTCCTGCCCCCTTACCTGCTCCTCCTCGTCCTGGGTTCTAGCCTGAAGTAGCTGCAGGAGGCGGGAGGCCGTCAACCCTCCACTGGAATCAACATATAGGACGTTTTGCTGCAGGCCATGGGCCACATTTGCAGCCACACAAAGACATACCTGAGTAGAGACAGGGGAATGGGTGAACTTGAACCCTCAGGGCCTAGAAAGGGAGCTCCCCAACAAATCTTGCCCAGATTCCAGTGACACAAATGGGCCAAGTCTAAACCCCACTGCTCATCACCCCTCTTCTCTCTGTTGAGCTCTGAATCCCCGAGTGCACTGGCAGAAGCTCCCGGAGGGATCCAGGGATACACATCCACCTCCCTCAATCCCCCTGGCTGCTGGCCTCATGCATACCTGGGTTTTGCCACTACCTGGGCCTCCTACAATTTCAGTCACTTCTCCAGTATAGAGACCAGTATCGAGCAGTTTGTCCAGGCTGATGGCAGAAGACAAAAGAGAGTCAACACAGGAGGTTAGGGAGAAGAGAGGGGACTAGGTGCCAAGAAGAAAAGCAAGACATTCCTTCCAAGCACTGGTTCTGTCTAGAGACGCTTTCGATGTCTCTGGCCAGGAGGCTTCTTCTGGTGGAGCTTTCTTCTGGGAGGAAGGGCATGCCTAAATGTTCCTCCTCTGGTCCCTCTTCATCCTTCCACTCTCAGCTTAAAGATCACCTCTCCAGAGAGGCCTCTGCCTCCTCCTCTTGTTCTCCATCTCAGCCCCTTGTGGGTTTCCTTGACAACATTTCCCACAATTTCCAATATTTTAAACTTTGAAATAATTATAGATTCACAGGAAATTGCAAAAAAAGTCCCATGTACTCTTCACTTGGATTTCCCTAATGGTAACACCTTGCACTATAAGATATACTGTAAAGACTGGGCGCGGTGGCTCACGCCTGTAATCCTAGCACTCTGGGAGGCCAAGGCGGGCGGATCGCTCAAGGTCAGAAGTTCGAAACCAGCCTGAGCAAGAGCGAGACCCTGTCTCTACTAAAAATATTAATTGGCCAACCAAATTAATTGGCCAACTAAAAATATATAGAAAAAATTAGCCGGGCATGGTGGCACATGCCTGTAGTCCCAGCTACTTGGGAGACTGAGGCAGAAAGATTGCTTGAGCTCAAGAGTTTGAGGTTGCTATGAGCTAGGCTGATGCCATGACACTCTAGCCCAGGCGACAGAGTGAGACTCTGTCTCAAAAAAAAAGATGTACTGTAAAATAGCACGGAATCACAACTAGGAAACTGACATTGGTACAATCTAGAGGGCTTATGCAGATCTCACCAGGGTTCCTTGCACTCAAGTGTGTCTGTGTGTATCATTCCATTTAATCACACATGCAGGTTTGCATAACCACCACAATCAAGACACAGAACATTTCCATCACTCGAAGTTCTCCATCATGCTCCCCTTTTATAGCCACACCCCTCCCATTCCCCGCTAAGCCCTAACCCTCAGCAATGACTACTCTGTTCTCCATCTCTGTTATTTCAAGAACGTCATGGACATAGAATCATATACTAAATAAACTTTGTGATTGGCTTTTTTTTCACTCAGCATCATTTCCTTGAGATCCATCCAAGTTTTGCATGTATGGATAATTCATTCCTTTTGATTGCTGAACAGTATTCCATGGTATGGATGTCATGGATGTCCCACAGTTTGTTTAACCATTCACCCATTAAAGGGTACTGTGGTTGTTTCTGCTTTGAGGCTAGTATGAATAAACCTGCTATAAACATTTGTGTATAGTATCTCCCGGATAAATCAACATATCTTGGATAAATGTCCAAGAATATAATTGCTAAGTTGTACGGTAAACACATTTTAATTTTATAAGAAACTCTGAAAGTATTTTCCAAAGTGGCTATGCCATTTTACAATCCCACTAGCAATGTATGTATCACTAATTCAATTTCTCCACGTCCTCATCAGCATTTGGTGTTATCATTATTATTTTAGCCATTCTGATTGGTGTGTAGTTATATCTCATTGTGGTTTTAATTTGCATTTCCCTAATAGTTAATGATGCTGAATATTATTTATGTGCTTATTTGCCATGTGCTCTCTGGTGAAATGCCTGTTCCTACTGTTGCCTATTTTCTAGTTGGATTATTTGTTTTTTTTACCATTTCATTTTAAGAATTCTTTACATATTCTAGATATAAGTCCTTTGTTGAATATGTGCTTCCAAATATTTTTCCCATGCTGTAATACTTGTCTTTTCATTCTCTTTGGAAGAACAAAAGTTTTTAATTTTGATTAGGCCCAATTAATCAAAATTTTAAAAGATCATACTTTTGGTGTCAAGTCTAAGAATAAGAACTCTTTTACTAGCCCTAGTTCGCAAAAGTTTTTTTTTTTGTGGGGGGGGGACAGAGTCTCGCTCTGTTGCCCCGGCTAGAGTGCCATGGCATCAGCCTAGCTCACAGCAACCTCAAACTCCTGGGTTCAAGCAATCCTTCTGCCTCAGCCTCCCGAATAGGTAGGACTACAGGCATGCGCCACCATGCCCGGCTCATTTTTTTCTATATATTTTGAGTTGGCCAATTAATTTCTTTCTATTTTTAGTAGAGACAGGGTCTCGCTCTTGCTTAGGCTGGTTTTGAACTCCTGACCTTGAGCGATCCTCCCGCCTCAGCCTCCCAGAGTGCTAGGATTACAGGCGTGAGCCACGATGCCTGGCGTTCGCAAAGGTTTTATCCAATGTTTTGTTCTAAACACTTGATAATTTTATGTTTTACATTTAAGCCCATGATCCATTTTCAGTTAATTTTTGTATAAGATGTGAAGTTTAGGTTTATTATTATTACTTTGGCCTATGATGCCCAATAACTCCAGCACCATTTGTTCAAGAGGCTATCTTTCCTCCACTGCACTGCTTTCGTACCTTTCTCAAAAATCAGTTGTGCATACTTGTGGGAGTCTATTTCTGGGTTCTTTATTCTGCTCCATTGATCTAAATATCTATCCATTGGCCAATACCACACTTGCTTTGATTACTGTAGCTATAAAGCAAGTCTTAACACTGGGGAGAGTGATTCCTCCAAACTTATCTTTCTTTTTCAAATTTGTTTTAGCTAGTCTAGGTAAAACTGGCCTTTCTATATAGTTATTTGAATAAGCTTGTCTATGTCAACAAAAAAAGCCTTGCTGGTATTTTGTATTAAATCTACAGATCCATTTGGGGAGAACTGACATCTTTACTATGTTGAGTCTCTCAATCCATAAACACACAATGTCTCTCCATTTATTTAAGTCATCTTTGATCTCTTTCATCAGCAATTTTTCATTTTCAGCATATAGATCCTACACACGCTTTGTTAGACTTATCCCTAAATATTTCATTTTCTTTGAAGCAACTGTAAATGCTATTGTGTTTTTAATTTCAGTTTCCACATGTTCATGGTGAGTATAGAGACATGCAATTGATTTTTATGTGTTGATCTTGTATTCTGAGACTGGGCTCAACTCAATTATTAGTTCTAGGAGTTTGTAATTATTTTTTATTTGCTTGTTTTTGTCTGTCGCCCTCATCTGGCAGAACAGTGCCCCGGGGCAAGGACTGGGCCCTGTCCCTGTTGCATCCCAGCACAATGCCGGAAATACAAGAGGCACCCAATAAACGTTATCAGAGAAAAGAGTAGAACAGTGCTATTGCTTTTATTTAGTTCCTGCATTGTTAACGCTGGGACAAACCTCAAGACAGAGTCAATTCTTAATCCAGGTTCTGTCCCTGAACTGCATGACACAGATCACCACCCACCCTCCTATGCCACAGGCTGTACCAATGCCTGACCACACACATCCCTTTCCTAACCCTGAAACCCCATTCATAGCCTCCAGTTCTGGAAATGGTTCTTGAAGACCTCCCAGGACCTCTCTGTATATGCCCAGCAGCACTTCGGTAAACACCCATCTATGTTAATTCCATGATTACACTTACAGGTCTCTGCCACTCAAAAACACTCTGGTTGTTACCACTCCAGCCCTGTGGCTTGAGATAACTGTGTTCATCCAGTCTCTGTTTAACAAGCATCCAGCCTCTGCCACTCCGGATCCCATTCTTCCCACTGAGATAAGGGAAACCCCAGTGTGGGTCCCCAGTGTGGTTCCCAGAACAGCAGCATCAGCAACATTTGGGAAATGGCTAGAAATGCAAATTCTCAGCTCCCCCAACCTACTGAATCAGAAACTCCAGGGGTTGGGGGTAGAGCCCACATCTGAGTTTCAACAAGGCCTCCAGGTGATTTCGATGCACGCTTGAGAACCATTATACTAGTCATTCTCAGCCCTGCCTGTACATTAAAACCACCAGGGGAGAGTTTTTTTTTTTTTTTTAGAGACGGGGTCTCGCTCTTGGTCAGGCTGGTTTCGAACTCCTGACCTTGAGCTATCCACCCGCCTCGGCCTCCCAGAGTGCTAGGATTACAGGCGTGAGCCACCGCGCCCGGCCCAGGGGAGAGTTTTTAAAAGATGCCTATTTCAGTAGTTCCCAAACTTGTCTGCACATTGGAGTCACCTGGGAGCTTCAAAAAATACTGCTGCCTGTGTCCCACCCCCGAGAATGGGATTAATTGCTCTGGGGAGACTTGGGATTTGGAATGTTTAAAAAATTGCCCAGGTGATTCTAATGTGCAGACAAGATTGAGAACCACTGGCCTAGACCAATTAAGTTAGGATTTTTAGAGGTGGGAGCCATGCATGGTATCGCTTTTTAGGTTTTCCAGATGATTCTCATGTGCAGCCAGGGTTGAACTCATGACTCTACTTGGGAATCAACCACATCCTTGGCCGGGAGGAACATTCTGCATAAGGTATCCCTAAATCCACCTCCCAGCCCACTCCTCACCTGTGTTTCTGCTCCATATCTCCTTCTGCCTAAAGGACCTTCCTATGAATATGTCCCCCATCATCTCTAACTCAGCACATCAACAAGGAAGGAGACCCCTGGCCTGCCTCATGGAGCAGAAATACACCTGGATTTTAACTACTGCCTAGAACACAGGTGATTTCTGGGATGTATAGTTCCACGTTTCCCTCTGAACTGCCTTTTAGCCATTTTTCATTCATTCATTCAAATGTCGCCTGAATGTCTCACGTCTCCTGAAGGCCTTATTCTAAAATGAGGGGACAAAGAGGTGAACAGACATAGCTCCAGCCTGCAAGAAGCCACCAATCTCCCCATTAACAGAGCTTTCTCCAAGGTCCATTACATGCTGTAGCACCCTGTAGGGACTCACACTGCAGTTCAGCACTAAAGGCTCTGAGAAGGCTTACAACAGAGGAACCTGCTTAATCTGGGTTAATCGGGCATTTCTGAAGCTTTTGATTACAGAGCTCCCCTCTCACCAAGTTTCAAAGTTACATCCATTAACTGTCCACAGCACACTATGAGGAGGGCTAGAAACCTAGTGAGTCACCTTTGATTCTTCACACCTGCATCCCTCCTGGTCATAAGGGCTGTCACAGTTCTTCTTGAATATGTCTCCCGCTGTCACCTGCCGTAGATGGGACTCACCCACCAGCACCGACCCCCAGAGCTGCTCTTGGCCTCGCCCACCCATCCACCCTGCATGCCTCTATCCACTGCCTATAACTCTCACAATGGCCTCCACCTCCAGGCAACAGGCAGACCAGTTAGAGGTACATTCTTAGACTAAGGAGTGTGACAGACATGGCCTCAAGTGCCTGGTCTGTTATTTACTGGCTTCGTGATCTTGAGAAAGCCATTTAACCTGAATCTCAATTTCTTCATCTATACAATAATTTTAACAGTAACATGCTCATTGGTGGTAGTGAAGGATATATGAAATAATGGACCCTGAAGTGCTGAGCACAGTGCAAGCACTGGGCGAAAGCACATCTCTGCTCCTCAACGCCCAAGGTCCGCCGCCTTTGGAGCTTTCCTGAATCACTGTTATCTCCCTTGTAGGGACCCACTGCAGCTGCAGTCCTTCCAGTTTACCACTTGACTGCTCCCTCCGTGTCTGCCGGTTTTATAAGTTCCCCAAGGCCAATCTGCTTCCTGTTAATCACTCCCTCCCTACGTGCTACACACCTCTTTCGTGTTCACCTGCTTTCCTCCTATACCCACCAGACACCTTAAAGGCAGGGCCATGCCACATTCGTGTATGTATCATCTGCACATATCTGGCACTCTGTAGGCACCTGGTGAAGTTTGCTGAACAAACCTCACACTGAGCACCCTCACACTGGCCCTCAGCCACCGCTCAATGGATTACAAACTCGGATCCCCAACCAGGGAAAGCAAGAGTATGCCATGGGAACCTTGCAAAGGGATGGGTTATGGAAACAGCAAGGGCCAAATCAATCCAACGACCTTTGTGGTGGCAGAGTTAGTCATCAAATTCTGCACAAATGTGATGGGAAAGAGGTCGGACTCACTTGCCCAGAAAATACCTGTTGTCTTGCAACTCTTCCCTCCCCGCCCCCAGCAACGTGGCAGAAGGTAACCGCTCCCTTACCTGAGCTCTCCTGTTCTCTACTGACTGCCGCAGTGTGGTGGAGAAGCCAAGTTCTGGGCCAGATACCCCTAGGTTTGGGCCTCACCTCTGTCACTCACCACTCACTCCTCTTAGCTAAACTCAAGTGGGGTTAATAATCTCTTAACTTGTAGAGTCACTGAAGAGATTACCTATAACTATAGTCAATGCCTGCATGTAGCAGGCACTCAGTAGATATGCTCTTGCCCTATCCTTAATTGAAATGGGAGGCAGGGCCAGGGAAGAGTTACTTTAATCTGCTGGATAACAATGAGATACTACATCTTGTGTTACAGAACCTTGCTTCTCAACCTGGGGTGATTTTGCCTCCCAAGGGACACTTAGTCATGTCTGCAGACTTGTTTGGTGGGGACACAGGGTCTCCATCTGTTACCCGGGCAAGAGGAGGGTGTGTCATCATAGCTCATGGAGAGATGTCATCATAGCTCACTGTAACCTCAAACTCCTGGGCTCAAGCAATCCTCCTGCCTCAGCCTCCCGAGTAGCTGGGAGTAACAGTGCATGCCACTACACCCAGCTAATTAAAAAAAAAATGTTTGTGTAGAGATGAGGTCTCACTATGTTTTCTAGGCTGGTCTGGAACTCCTGGCATCAAGCAATCCTCTTGCCTCATCCTCCCAAAATGCTAGGATTATAGGCCTGAGCCAATGCACACAGCCTAGAGACAATGTTAATTGTCACAATTGGAGGTGGGTAAGTGCTGTGATCATCTAAATAGTGAGTAGAGGCCAGGGATGCTGCAAGGCATCCTACAATGCACAGGACAGCCTCCACTCCAAAACAAAGAATTAATTACTCATCCCAAAATATCAACAGTGCCAAGGCTGAGAAACCCCATAACCTGTTGTAGGGAAAGAGAACTCAGTCCTGACCCCCTTCCTTCCCATCTATCTATGCTGCCCTCACCACTGCTTTAAAAACCAGCTCTCTAGAGACTGAAGCATCAAAAGCCGGGCTGAGAAGCAGCCCCATTGTCCTGCCTCTCATCATCTTCCCCAAGTGCACACACAAACCTGCCAATGCCGGTGGACAGGATGGCGGTGGAGGTCTTCAGTTCCTCATAGAGGTCAGCGCCATTGAAGGGGAAAGCTGAGAACTGAGCCAACAGGACCCGCCTCAGGGCGACCAGGGCCTGCCAAAGGGGTGGGAGCGCGTCAGGCTCCAAAGCAGCCCACAAGAGCTGGCATCATACATCCCCGGCCCCCCCTTAATCCCTGGAAACCCTCTGTTACCCTTGGCTTAGGATGGACATGTAAAGACGCCCAGATTTGCAGTATGGAGATCAGGAGCTCACCTTATAAGACAAGCCACACTTCTGGGCTACCTCCTCCAGGTCTGCAGAAACCAGGTCCACCACTGAAAACAAAACACGTGTAGCTGATTGGCAGGAAGAGCGGCCTGGGGCCTCCCGCAGTGGGTGTTTCCTCATATGTAAAATCGGGTATCAATTCTACCTCCCAGCAGCAGTCTCTGGGGGCCTGGGTCAAATAAAAAAGTCGCAGGACCTGGCCAGGTGCCTGGCACACAGTAGGGGTCCTACCCTGCCTCGGGGCTTGGCTCCCCACTCCCACCCTTCCGGAGCCTCTCCAGAGGCGTGGGGGGCTGAGGAGAGAAGTGGCCTTCCAGGAAGGGAGGGGAAGAGCCGGCAGGTATGCCAGGGCACTGGTGTCAGCCCCCACGGCTCTACCCGGGCCGTGTGCGGGGCACGCGGCGCCCTGGCACGCGCACACGCGGTCACCTGTCTTGATCCCGCGGCTCCCCAAAAGCTGGACCATCTCCTGGGTGAGGCCCGGGCACAGCCCGACCCTGAGCACGCCCATGTTCCCCGCAGGCCGGGACGGCCCGGGCAGGCTGGGGGGCTGCCCGCCACGTGGGCATCCGCGGGGCCCCCTCCAGACGCCCCTCTGCGCGCCTTTCTGGAGCAGCACTGGCGTGCCAGCTGCGGGAGGAGGCGGCGGCGCGGAGGGTGAGGGGCGGGGGACCATCCGCCCTCCCGGGACCTGCCGGGACTCCAGCGCCCAGGGCCCTCCCCTTCGGGCCGCGCCGCCGCTTCCGGGTTCCAGGCTCGCGCGCGCGGCGTGGGCCAGGCCTACAGCGCCATCTGCCGGCCTCGCCGGGCGGAGCCGCAGCGCGCGCGTCCCCCTGCCCCCGCGCCGCCTTCCGCTGCCCCCGCGAGCCACGACCCCCCGCGCCCAGCACGCCACCCACCGCCGCATTCGGCCTCCGCCTTCTTCCCCAACACACACACAGACCCTTCTAAAGAGCCTCCTATGTGCCAGCTTTCCTTCCAAACGCTGGGGACAATCCCCTACCCTCAGAAGAGCTTACTTTACGTGTTAGGGACAGACAATGAAAAGGAATCAGACGCATCAGATTATTACAGACGGTATGACAGGTGCTAAGCAGCAGCAAAGCAGATGGAGGGAACCTGCTTCTCTGTATTTTCCAAAAGTGTTTTGGTTTTTTTTTAAATGGGGGGGGGCCTTTGGGCATATAGAACACAAAAGAATATGATCTGGTATTTTTTAAATGTCTGTTTTGCCCTGTCCGCTGGAAGAAATAAAGCAACTTTACATGGTTATCTCCTCACATACCTATGAGGGAGGAGCTATTTTTAATCCCTATTTCCCAGATGAGGAAACTGAGGCTCAGTGAGGTTAAATCATTGGCAAAGGTTACACAGCTAGCAAGCACTGGACTGGACTCCAAGCCACGTCTTAGTGCAAAGCTAGTGCTGCTTCAACAGCCCGTCCCACCCTCTCGAGTTGTATATGTTTTCCCACTATAAGGTGGGTTTCTTGAGAGCAGAGATCACGTGTGGCCCATCTTTGTGTCCCTCTGCGACATCCGCCATTGTCAGGCAACGCATGAAGGGACTCCAGAGTGCGGGGGTGGCACGTTCGGAATTCTAGCAGTGAAGCCTCGTCCCGTGTGAGCTCTGAACCCCTGTGAACCCTCTGGGCTTTCCCTGTGCGTACACGACTGGACACAGCAGGGTTTGCTGCCTCTGGTTTCCAGATGTAGAGCCTCAGCATCTACAGTTTCCCACCCCCAGAGACCCTTTCCACGACTTGCCCCCTTCCCAGGGCCCCAGCCGCCTCCCTCCATGCCCAGGTGCCTTTTTCTCACCATCCTTCTCTTCCTTCCCTGGGCAGCACACAAGTGTTAGCATTTTGAGATCTTCAGAGAAGGGCAGGGCTGCCGTAAGCACAAAGTATGAGAGCTGGAAGGGGCCTACGTCAGGCTCATGAAGTTTGTTCCCTGGCTCTATCCACCTGGTGACGCTGGCCTTTGGTCCCTGCAGCCACGAGCGAGCCTGGCAGCAGCAGCCTGCAAGCAAGGGGAGGCTGGCCCTGATTGTTACCTCTGTGACGATTATGAAGTCAGCTCATTGCACCCTCATCCCGCCCAAACTAAGGTGGGCTCGCTGCCCCTATAGTTTCTCTCTGCGTCCTGTCAGCTTGGTTGTCCTGCATGGTGATGACTATGGTCCCAAACAAACCAGATGGCATCAGAGACAGTCTGTAAAGTGGGAGATGGGGAAGAGGCCATAGTGAAGAAAGAAAACCTCAACGTCATGAATGTACTCAATCAACTGCCAAAGCCCTTTCCAAACCCCAAGTCTATGAACCGGACGGTCACCACCAAAGGACTCCCACTTTCCACAAGAGGCAGTTTGGTTAGTTTCTTGGAGGAAGATACCATCAATCTACCGTAAGACACAAGTCTAGTCTCTCCTCCTTTCTGAGGCTGGAGCTGGGGGGTGGGGAGAGGAACTTGAAGAAGCCTTACTTCCTTAACTTGTCACAACCCAGTCCCTGGAGCCCCAGGGAAGACCATGTGTGCAGGTTGGACCTGCTGTCTATGTATTCCTGAGCTCCAGATCAGTTCTTGCAGGCATGTGGACCTCCTACTGCAGGAGGCCTTCCTGGATTGATCAGTTTTGTTGATGTGCGCCTCATCCTGCTTTGGCTGTGGTCCTTGTCACCACCCGTCACACCCCCACGGCTCCTCCCCCTCGGACCTCTTGGCCTGCCTGATACGTTCCCCAGAGCCTGCCTGCCTGTAGAGTAAGGCTTACCTTCCCTCCTCAGTGAGTCTGGGTTTCCTCTGCTTCATTCCGCAAAACCCTCTGAGCACCTGCTCAGGGTGTCTGGGCCAGCGTTAAGTCCTGGGAATAATAGCTCTGGAGAGCACAGTTGCTGTCTTCCACGAGCTCCTGGTCTGGTGCATGGAGGTCGGGGGACGGGGTCAGGTAATAATGAGAGTGACACAGCATGGTCTGGTAAGTGCTGTGATAGGATGCCTTGAGGAACCAGAGGGCTTGAGGGGATTGGTATACCTTGGGAGACAGCACAGTTAAGGGAGGCTTCTTGGAGGTGGTGATATTTGAGCTGAATCTCCAGGGAAGGGAAGGAGTTAGCCGGTGCAGAGGTGGTGACACGGAGTGATGAGGGCTGAGGGAATTATATGCAGGGTGTTGTCATGGGTGTGTGACCTGTACAGTCACACACAGCCCCACACTTAGAAGGGGCCTGTACTTAGTCTAATGCTCTGCTCTCATTGTCTTGAAATTCTTAATTTTTGAATGAGGGGCTCCACAAACTATGTAACTGGTCTTAATCATATGAGAGGGACATAGTGTCCATCCCCTAAAGGGCATGTAAGTAAACAGATAAGGCTAAAGTGACAGATGCTTGTAGGAAACTTTATGGTTTTATGGGAAAGTCTTCGGCTAGGAGCCTGAGTTCAAATCCAAGCTCTGCCACTTAGATCTATGGCCTTAGACACGAAAGATCAGGGACCCTCAGTCCCTCATTTGAAAAATGGGGCTAACACCCGGCCAGCAAAGCTGGTGTGAAGATCAGGAGGGCAGGTCCAACATGGAGCCCGGTGCCTAGGGGCCTTCTGTGCCCACGTCAGCATCGGCATTTCCAAGAAGTGAATCTGAACTATGGATTCATTAGGACAATCTCAAGTATAAATGACATCAACACCCAGACCCACCAGCCTACCAAGGGCCTTGGTGGAGGAATCATTTAACCCAAACATCCACCCAGGGCTAGCACTAGGGGCTCTGGGCTGATCCGATTTCTCAGGAGTTGGTCAATGGGGCTGGAACTCAGGGAGGGAAAACTTGACCCATCAATCAACTGTGATGTGGGATGCTGGCCTGGAGTAAGGGATGGACACACTGTGGATTTTGACCCATTAATGGGTCAGGAAATCCTTCTAGTTGGTAGAAAAAAGTGTGATAAAAATGAACTAAAATAGAATTGGCAATTTCAGAGCCCCTCACACATAAAGTATTGGGTTGGTGTACTTCATCAGTAAACAAAATTTTAAATAGTAGGGAGTCATGCACAAGGTTTTCCTTTGTAATAGCAAAGGATTGGTAACAAATATCTACGTAATGGAAAACCATACAACAGTTAAAATGACTGAACCAGAGCTGTATGTATCAATATAGATGAATCCAAACCCACTGTTGAGTGAAAAAAAGCAAGTTGCAGATAGATATACACTGAATAATACCTTTTATTTATATAACATCTAAAAACATGAGAAACAGGCTGGGCCCCAGGCCTGCCTTTGGGCAGAATGGGCTGGGTGGCCTCCTTCATCTGACCCACCTGTCTCCCCTCCCACTCCAGGAAGCCGATGCCAATGGTGGATTCTGAATGCAGCTCCGACGACACCAGCATCTCCCAGATCTCATCCACCTTGCTGAACCCCATCAAACTGGCCGTCACCCAGCCCAACAGCAGCTTCTTTGCAGGGATGCTGGAGGGGGAGCTGAACAGACTCAGCTTTTCCTCCATGGTCAAGACTGCAGAAAAGGGGGACCTGGCCCTCTGCACCCGCCAATCTCAGTCCCAAATGACGCCCAGGGGGCTGCTGGACCTTGACAACCCTGAGCTGGATACAGACACCTCTTCAACACACTCGGAATCCTCTGTGGTCATGGATGTGCCGGAGGCCCCCTTCATCTGCGAACACACCGTCAGCGACTCCACAGCAGTGGTGCGTTTCCCTCACTCACGCGGTCAGCAGAGGCTTCCTGTGCCGGGCGCTCAGCTAAGCTTAGTGGGGAG
>VBSM01003215.1:29649297-29665662 GCA_008086735.1 Cheirogaleus medius | reverse complement strand
CCCTATCTTGCTCTCCCCACATCCTGCCAGAATGGTTTGACCTCATTTTGGGTAAGAACAATACTCAGTGTTTACTCTATTATGATTGTTTCTATTCACAGCTGTGGTAGGTGATATTCTATGATTGCATTTAATTTCTCATACATCTTTCTGCTTTTCTCTGGATTTATGTCATCTTTTTGTTTGTTTCATTTTTCTATGTATCTGACACTAATGTATCTCCAAATTCTCTGCCTCTTACAAGGAAACTTTGTTTTTGGTTAATCAAACACATTAAGTATAGCATTTGTATCCTCAGGAGAAGTTCCCCCTGGGCTCTCTGACTTTGAGTCCTGACTTGGGGTTCTCTTGGCTTACCCCTGAGCTGTCATCCTGGGCTCTCCTTCACATGTGTCCATGGGGTGGGGCACTTTGCTTCTCCCCAGTGTAGATCTTTGTTTCTTGGATGAAGCTGTATAGTGTGGGAACAGGGCCAGGGTAGTGCTTGGGGTGCTGAAGTCTCTCTGATTCACAGTGAGGTTGTGTGTGGTACAGTGTTTTATAACTGTTATGAGGATTGGTGTAGATTTCCACTTTTCGGAGGCTAAATATTGGCAGCGGCAGAGTTGTGTGTCACTCACAGATTTTTTCAGCCTTGAAGGGTGATTACAAAGATGGTGTCTCCTTTGCCAATCCTGTGATTAACACAGGGATAAGGAAACTCCAAAACCCCCTCTATCCTTCTGTCTGGTTGATCCAAACAAGTAGTCATTGATTTTTCTCTTCAGGGTCTGTAAGCCACCCAACATAAACAGGCAACCCTGTGTTCTTCTGGCTGTGCCCAAAATCTGTAGTCTCAGGTTTTCTTATGTTGTTCTCAACCTCCATGGCACTAAGCAATCCTTCCCCCTTCTTCACAAATAATGAGATCTGAGGTCATAAGTGTTTCATTTCTCATGCTCTATTTTGAGCACAGCAGAGGTCTTTGCTATGATATCTTAAATTAAGAGTCTCCTATTACTTCTATAATCAGTAAAAATAAATGTTTTTAAAAATCCGCTATTATTTAATGACTGGTCTGCCAGAAAAAAATTCTAGCAAAAAAGAAATCCAGATGGAATACATCACAATGCTAACAGTCTTTGGGCGATGTCTATGTCCCTTCCTTCTCCTCTTAAAGACTTTTTCCAGATTTCCAAAAACGTCAACATTGACAGGATATGGTTACCAATGGGAAAAAAATATATAACAATTGAAAAGTGTAAGGAACTCTGAATTTTTGAAATCTTTTCATTTTGAACTAATTTAGACTTACAGAAAAGTTGCAAAAATAGTACATCTCCTTCATAGCATTCATCCTGTCCCTAATGTGAACATCTTACCAAACCGTAGTACAATAATTAAGAACAGGACATCAACTTTGGTGCAACGTTAAAGACCTTACTGGAATTTCACCAGTTTTTCCAACTAATGTCCTGCTTATTTTTTAATTGTTGTTGTTGTTGTTTTTAAGGAAAAAATAGCACTGTGAGGGGAGTAACTTGCTTTTTCATTTTTAATTTTTTTCTCCATCTGACATTCATATTATCTGAATGATCCTGTATCTATTCTCTATATGCTTTAACTTTCTTCTATATTTTCTATTTTTTCATCCTTTCCTGCTTCCGTCTGTGAGAGGTCCTTAAACCAATGATCTAATTCAGGAATCAATATATTACTTTTATCCATTTTATGATTTGGATTCCTGCATTCTTTATTTCACCTATTATATTTTTTATACTTGATGGCTTCGTTCTACTTGGTTTTTCTTATTATTTTCATTCTTATTTAATATTTTTAATATCTTTTCTTCTTAAACTTTTAGTACGTTTAAAATAAACTTCTACATTTATTTTAAATTCTTGGTCCAACTATTTTAGTAACCCTGCTTCCACTGATATCTAATCAATTGTATTGACTTACTTAATATGTAGTTTTGGTACAAGGATACCTGTAATTTTGGCATGTGTACTCAGATTTCTCTGGGCTACCACATACTTTGTAGTGGGACGGTGCCAAAAGCCAGATCCAAGTTAATGTCAGCAGGATGTACTGAAAGAGAAGAGAGGAGAGGAGAGGAGAGCTAGGGTGGACAGCCCAGTTGAGTTCCTTGAAAACCCACACAACTGCTTAACTTTGCGACTTTCCTAGCTGCCCAATCCCGTTCACACCGCCTGAACCAACCAGTAGACTGTAACCTGCGTTGACCAATTAGAATCCAGCAAGTGTCAGCCAATCAGAACTGAGCAAGTTTAAATCCTTCACTTATGTAAGAAACTGAGCGGGAACTTGGACAGGACCCTTATAAAAGGCAATCCCTCCCTTCGGTCTCTGGAAGAGCACCTTCATTTTACACCGAAGGCTACTTCTCCCCATTGTACAAAATGTTTGCTGGAATAAAGTCTCTTTCTCTAAATCCCTTTTCAGAGAACTTTTGTTCACAACAGGTTTGTCAAACGACAAAATTACAAGAAATTTAGTTTAAAAATCGAATTGGTCTTTATTTGTGTTTCTAGAATCGGGTAACACCGAATGAACGTTCCACTGGTCATTACAGAACAGTTGGCTTTTGTAGAGTGAGAACAAGGCAACAACAATTTTTTAAAAAGCAGGTTGATTAACATCAGGTTATTACAGGTTAGTTTTCTTGTAAGGGTTAAAACAGAGGGAATTTTCTCATTCTGACTCATAGACTGGGTTGTTTTGACTGGTTGTTGTGAATTTCCTGTTTTCAGGAAAAGCTGATCTGTTTGAGGATTTACCTGCTTCCTTAAAGTTTCAGTTTGATTACTTGACACTAGGCATAAGTTGACTTCATTTGGGTTTGGTGTGATCTGCTGGGGCCTACTACATAGGCAAGTCCAAAACAATGGCCTCCCACCAGCTTTGCAACAGATTTTTAGAAGTTCTCTAAATCCAAAACAGGCCAACAATCCTAAAAATACTCTGTAAGTTTTGTGATTTTTTTTCCCTCTTCATCGGTTTATCTGAATTCTAGATTTTTTATTGAATTAATTTTGATTTTGTACATGCTTTGAAAGTCCCTCGATTCCGTTTGGTTTTTCAAACATCTTGGTATATACCTTGATGGAACAAAATCTCTAACTCACTATTTTTTGGGAAAAAAATCATCTATCACCAAATTATTACTTTGAGCCTAAGAGAATTAGAAATGGTGATAGAGTCTGCTGCTGTTCTTTTGACAAGCAAAAGATTGAAGACCTTTTACACATGGAAGAGAATTTCCAATTTGAATATACTTACTTTGGCAATGAACTAACATGAAACGTTAAAATTAAACGTTCAAATTAAACGTTCAAATTAAAGGTCCTAATACACAAGAAGAATTTTTTTTCTTTGAGACAGGGTCTCTGTTTTGTCACTCAGGCTGGAGTAGTGAGATCATAGCTCACTGCTGCCTGAGCTGTCCTCTCGCCTCAGCCTCCCAAGTAGCTGGGACTATAGGCATGTGCCACCATGTGCAGCTAATTAATTTTGTAGAGATAGTGTCTTGCTATGTTGCGGAGGCTGGTTTCAAACTCCTGGGCTCACACCATCCTCTCTCCTCAGCCTCCCGAGTAGCTGGGACTACATGCACATGCCACCATGCCCTGCCATATATATATATATATATATATATATATTTTAACGACAGGGTCACACTATGTTGCTCAGGCTGGTCTCAAACTCCTGGCTTCAAGCAATCCTCATGCCTCAGCCTCCCAATGTGTTAAGATTACAGACATAAGCTGTCACACCCAGCCCATACTTGCATTTTTAGTAAGATTCCCCAGTAATTCCTATAGACCTTACAGATACCAGAGTAAATGAAGACATAATGTCAGAGCACTGTAATACATTTTGCACCCCCACCAACGTGAGGGCCTTCTGCACTTTAGCACGATACCAACACTTTAACAGGCACACTACACACAGGAAGTGTGGTTAGGTAAAGTCAGTTTCCTTTTTTGGGGGGGTAGGTGCCTCACTTTATTCATTTCTTTGTTGATTTTAAACATAACAACTTTATTTTTTAGAGCAGCTTTAGGTTCACTGCAAAACTGAACAAAGTACAGAAGGTTCTCATATACCCCATCCCCACACAGGCACAACCTCCCCCGTTACTGATATTCTGCACCACAGGGATACATTTATTACAATCAATGAGCCTATATTGGCACATCGTAATCGCCCATAGTCCACAATTTACATTAGGGTTTACTCTTGGTGTTGTACAGTCTTCTGGTTTTGACAAATGTCTAATGACACATACCCACCATTGTGGTATCATACAAAATAGTTTCAGTGCCCTAGAACAACTCTGAGCGCTATACCACCAAGGTTGTCTCAATCTTCAACGGGTGTGGCACATGCAGGAAGTGGTTAAAGTAAGTTTCCTTTTTAGAGAGAATTGAGTTTC
This sequence comes from Cheirogaleus medius, assembly GCA_008086735.1. Lineage (NCBI taxonomy): Eukaryota > Metazoa > Chordata > Mammalia > Primates > Cheirogaleidae > Cheirogaleus > Cheirogaleus medius. The sequence continues at coordinate 29,661,224 of VBSM01003215.1, read as the reverse complement.
TTCAACTGCTGCAGAGCCTGTGTTTTGTTTTTGCTTCAGGACCTGAGTATAAAAGGAAGTATAGGAGCACAAAACAGCGAGAGGGTCAAGTAAGGACAATCCATTTCCAGTCTGACTTCTTGTGCCTCATCATAAGCTTGGTTCCTTTTGTTCCTTAGATGGCCAACCATTGCTGTCTCAAAGCTGATACTACCTTGGCATTATTTTCTTCTCCTTGAAATCGTTCATAAATCAAAGCCTCAGTTACCTTCAATCCAATCAGTCATATCTAATTTTGTTAATTTGTTTTGGCTTTATGGAACTCATTTTTAAAATGTGTACTTCACTGCTGGGTGAATTTCTTCATATTTGATATGGTACAAGTGGAATCACCTTATAAATTATTTTCTATAAATTCTCATTTATATAGTTTAGCTGAGTTCCTGTTTTCATCTTCTAAAAAGAGTTTCTTAAAGTTTAATTCTGAATTCAAAGTACAAGGGACACTAACATCCATGAGTCCTACCATGTTCCAATATGTTCACTTTTAACTCACGATATCTTCACGACAGCTCTGAGAGGTGGGCCCCTTTTGTTTACAATTGAAGAACGTGGGCCTCAAAGAAGTCAAATAACTTTCCCACGGCTTGACAGTGCCCAAGTCCATCTGACTCCAAAGATGATGCTCTCCCAGCGCCAGGCTGTTTAGCAGTACCGATCTACTTTTAAGGAGTTCCCGGGTAACCCTGTAAATTACATATTGGCTGAAGACATTTTCTGCTATAACATGCATTTCTTGTCCCTGCAAAAAGGATCGTGCGGCAGACAACCAATCAGCCCCAAATGCTACTTAGCCATCTATGGCAAAAACAACTGTGGTGGTTTGTAACAAAGTAGATTTTTTTTTTGAGACAGAGTCTCCCTTTTGTCACCCTGGGTAAAGTGCAGGGGCGTCATCATAGCTCACAGCATCCTCACACTCCTGGGCTCAAGTGATCCTCCTGCATCAACCTCTCAAGTAGCTGGGACTACAGGTGTGCACCACCACCCCCGGCTAAGGGTTCTACTTTAAAACTTGATTTAATACTCAGAATAAATCTCATCTGTTCTTATTCCCCTCCCACTCCAAACAAACAAACAAACATGCTAACAGCAGGAAAGACAACATTTTACCAAGGCACTTCCTTCCTCATGAGGCTCCAGGAGCTTGAGAACTCGGGTAGGGGCCAGAGATGGGGATGTGGGGCTGGAGCAATTATGACCCGGAAGCTGGAGGTTCTGAGGTCTTCTGCAGGAAGGATTGGGGAAACCTAGATAATTTGGGGACCAAAGGGGATAGATGGAAAGATGAGCAGGAAGAATCCAGCTCATACAACAGTGAAAATGAGTGATGTAGATTTATGTATAAATCTTTATAGCAAAATGTTAAGGCATGGGAACAAGTTCTGCAGAATGCATACAACGTGATACCATTTACATACAGTTTCAATGTATTGTTTAAGCTGGGTGGTGAATGTAAGGCTGGTGGCGGCCCTCTTCCTTCCCTAGATCAAAAAAATAAAACACTCATGAGACCAGATCCCCAAGGACAAAACTGCCAGGCTCCCCTGAGAGAAACCACACCCAGATGTCCACCCGGATAAGAACGTTTTGGCTCCTGGATTCCACAAATACCTCCAGCTCCTCCTATTTCTCAATGACCACCCCACAGTCACAATGGAAAATCCCCAGCTTTTCTGACAAAAGTCCCTAGCCCGCCAAAAGTCCCTAGCCTGCCCAAAGGGTATTTAAGGCCTCAGCCCCTTCAAACCGGTGACTTCTGGGGCCCCCCCTCTCTTGGGTCCCCAGAACCTCCTCCAGGAGTGTATAATAAAGCCACGTGGTTTGGCCCCCACTCTCTCTCTCTGTCTTTTCTCTGCAGCTGAAAAACCTTACAGTGAACACATTTGTTCAATTTATTATTTTTTTGTACTTTATGTACACCTTAGCTACTTGGGGAAACATTTAAAATTGAAGAGTCATCCTCTAACCACAGGCTCCAGAGAGGCCACCAGTGATGTCTTCCAGACGTTTCCCTCTGCCTGGATTTTCTGGTGTTTGGCCAGCATCCTTGTCTACCCATGCTGTCCGGCCCTGCAGGGGCCACTGTGGGGAGTGACTATAAGGGAGTCTCAGGAAAGGGCAGAGCCTCGGGAGGCTCCTGCTTTCTGGGCAGGGGTTTGAATGCGCTTGGGCAGCGAGGTAGCCTCCCCAGAGACCTGTGCAGTCCTGCAGTGACCTTGGCTCGGGATTCTCCTCATGCCCAGGGAGTCTGGTCGAGCCTGATTCCTGGCGGGTTTAGGGATGACACAGGGACCGAACTGTAGGGTCGAGGTCTCTGCTCTGGACTTGGGAGACTCCGTGGCTTACTCCGGGACGGAGACGAGCTGCAGAGGGGAAACACGCTCACGCTTGGGAGTGCGCGAGACCGCCAAGCGCTCCCGGGCCAGACCGCAGGGCCCAGTCCCCGCCAGGCTCGTGCTCAAGGCGGCCTGTTTCCTCAGCCCGATCCACTGAGACCTCGAGCTCTTGGGCAGAAGGCGGGAGAGAGAGGGTCTTGCTGGGGGTTCTCCAGGGGTGCTCTGGGCTCTGGGCGCGGACGTTGGAAGATTTGAGATGGAGAAACATCTACTCACCAGAATTTTAAGAGGGCGGAGGAAGGGCCAAAGGAAGGCGCCAAGAGAGGAGCAGTTGGACTCAGAACTGCACTGAATGTTCCAGGAGTCCCCAAGGGCTACTTACACCCGCGCGGCGCGGGCTCGAATCTGTCCCCCGGCAGCCCGCTCCCCGGCCCCTCGGGCCGCCTGCGCCGTGGCGGGTCCCACTCCGGCCCTTCGGTTTACCCGCAGCGGCCACATCTACCCCCGCCCGGCAGCAGCGCTCGCCACCGCACCGGCGGGTCCCCAGGGTCGGGCACAGCAGAGTCAGACCCTTTGCGAGCGCCCAGTACAAGTTTGGTAATAGAATGAAGACAACAATCTGAAAACCGACAGTCCCGCATAAGCCCGGGATGTGACGAAGTCTGCAGCGGGCGATGAATCCAAAGAACAGTTTCTCTTTCCCGTAGGCAACAAGCCCCCGCCGGCGCCTGTCCGGATCCGCTCCATCCGCCACACCCACGCAGGGCGGGCCTCGGTCGGCGCCCTTAGCGGCGGCATCACCCCGTTACAAATTAAAGCACCCGCAAAAGAAAGGAGGCGGAATTGACATTCACGACTTACTGGGGGCGGGGGTTGGGGGAGAAAGCAGAAGCTTCACTCTGCTTCGCCTCCGGGCTGCTGTGCCCGCACCTATCAACTCCCCCAACCCCTCCCCACTCCTTCCCTCCCCGCCTCCCGCAGCCGGAGAGCCCGAGCCACCATCCGGCAGGAATCCAGGGACTCGGAGGCGCGGGGGTGAGAGACCTGCGGAGCGCCTCCTGAGCCTGGGCCGTCCCAAGCAGACCCGGAGCGGGGCCGGGGAGGTCTGGAGGACCTGGGGTTGCGCCCAGATTTCCTTCCCTGGGCTGAGTAAGAACTACAAATCTCAAAAAAATCAGACAACACATAGAAGCAACAAAGAGGACTCCTCCTCAGCTTCCCCAATCCACCCAAAGTTAACCAAGGCTGTCGTCTTTGCAGAAGTGGGTTTCCCAGTCCGTGTAGACGACACGACTGAGCTGTCTGTCCATCCGTCTGCTGCGCGACGCCCCGCCCCTTGAAGTGTCACCGAGCCGGGCTGCTATAAGGACCGGAACTGCAGGGGCGAGGTCTCTGCTCTGGACTTGGGAGGCTCCGCGGCTCACTCCGGGCGGGAGACGCGCTGCAGAGGAGAAACACCGTCAGGTAACGAGTCCCCCGCGCTTGTTTGCGCAGATCCTACAAAAACCTCCCCAGGTCCCCGCCGGTTCTCCGAGGGCGCTGTGGCGAAGGCGGGCTGCGGCGACCGCAGCTCCCCAGGCCCGAGCTTGCCGGGACAGCTGCTTTCCCGCTCGGGAGATTGGGTTTGTTGACTCTCTGGCGCAACTTCCAACGACAGCTGGCTGTGGGCGACCCTGGGGCCGGGAAGCCTGGGACGCGGGGCGAGCTGGGGAGGAGGGAGAGGCGCGGAGCGGCACCACCTGTCTTACCAAACCAAGCCTGGTAAAATTCCCCCACGGTTCGGGAGCACGGAGGACTTCAGAGATAACGGCTAAATCGGTACCGACGCTCCTGGGGATGAAGCCAAGTGAAGTTGTGGTCTGGGGACAAATAGGGTCAGTGTCCAGTCTGTTTACAAAGGGCGGTGTCCCGGAGGCTTGCCCGTAAGCCCCTGGCTTGGAAGGTCGGTCTCCAAACTAACAAACATGCGACAGGGTGGGAAGGCTCCGGGGTAGCATGCGCAGCCCTGTATCCTCGATAAAGTGGCTAGCTAGAGCCCCTGAGGATTCTGTCCGCACAGGCCGAGGCTGCGGGGAGCGATTCCGTTTCCCGTTTGCGCAAGACTGTCCTAGGAGCCGCAAGGAAATCCTTTAGGATCAGCGCAGGAGAGAGGGGACGCTCGACTGTGGGGCTTTTAGAATAGACTCTCCCGATCCCCAGCCGCTGGGGCGTGGCGGACGTGGTGGTCCGGAGCTAAGCCTCTAGGAGGAGATGGAGGCTGTGACTTAAAGTTTGGCCTTGATCCGAAGGGGGCGAGCCCACGCCGGCCTTGGTGGGGAAACTGAAACTGATTCTTAACCGTCCGTGCGGGGCGGGGTGGGGAGGTGAGAGTTCCTGTGGCGGGATACCAGGCGAGCAGCTGAGTGAACACCCCGTGCCAGAAGTAGTCATTTAAATGTCGCAAGACTGCAACTCTTTTGTTTTAAAACATGAGCAGTCACAAGTTTTATTACCTCCATGCAAATGGAAGAAGAGGGAAATGTCATGATCCACTCATTGCCTGATTATGAAATTAACAGGTTTTTACTGTAGTCCCCCCTTATACAGGGGGATAGTCCAAGACCCTCAGTGGATGCCTACCCCAGATAGTAGAGAATAGAGTATGTAGGGATTACATACTATTTTTTCCCTATACTTTCACCTTTTCACTTAAAGGAAGCACTTGACGGCTTCTGTTTGTCATATCTGAATTTTCAGTATCACTACTCTTGCTCTTTGGGGCCTTTAGGTAAAATAAGGGTTAGTTGAACACAAGCATGCTACAGTCAGTCCACTGAGTGACTAAGGGAGAGGTGAGGGAGTAGGGAGGTAGCACACACAGGGTGGATGGCTGGACAAAGGGATGGTTTACTGCCAGGGCTGGAGGGAGTGGAAAACATGAGAGTTCATCATGCTGTTCAGAATGGGTGCAATTTAAAACTGATTGCTTATTTCTGGAATTTTTCATTTAATATTTTTGGACTGTGGTTGACCACAGTTACTGAAACCTTGGAGGAGGAAATCAAAGATAAGGAGGCTCAGCCGGAGCAAGAGTGAGACCCCCGTCTCTACTAAAAAATAGAAAGAAACTAATTGGCCAATGTTATGGTCCAAAGTGTGAGAAAAGATCACCTTAGAAACCGAATTGGGTCAAATTGTGAGTCTTTATTTACCGGCCAGGACTACTCCTGTCCTGCAGAGTGGCAGGCACGGAAAAGTAGTGATGAGCTAGAAAAAACAGCCCCTTTTAAAGACAAAAACCACACTCTAAAAAAATTATCTAATTCAAGCACAGTCACAGGGGGCTTACGTGACTAGAGCCACATAAGCGAGGGTATTGTTTTCTACATTTTATCATATTCTCTCCAGAGGGCAGGAGCCCCTGCGCCCGAGAACTATCTCAAAGCAAGCCGTTCACAGAAGCAGATGGCGTCAGTCTGGGGTGCAGTAAAATGTTACAGCATGTGGCTGGCAGAATATGCATTGAGTTACAAGTGGATTGCTTTGCTTTCTTCTACAACCAGAACCTTATTTCAGCTGACCTCAACAGCCAACTAAAAATATATAGAAAAAAGTAGCCGGGCATGGTGGCACATGCCTGTAGACCCAGCTACTCCGGAGGCTGAGGCAGGAGGATTGCTTGAGTCCAGGAATTTGAGGTTGCTGTGAGCTAGGCTGACGCCACAGCACTCTAGCCAGGGCAACAGAGTGAGACTCTGTCTTAAAAACAAACAAACAAATACACAAAAAAACAACACAAAGATAAGGAGGGACTACTGTATACCTATCAGAAAACAGAAATGGGTTTCAGTATTATTGTCATGGCAACAGGATATAAGTAAGCAATCGTTCATAATTCAGTATCTCTCAAGGCTGATGGACACATTCACCACACCAGAGCAATAATTTCTGAAGACCAGGTGTCTTAGAGGATTCCTTTGCTAGGAAAAAAAAATCTACAAGGGCAATTTAATAAAGCAGAATACTTCCCACTTTTATGCACCTGTAAGAGAAGAGAGCACATTTTCTTTTATTTTGCTGGAGTAATTTTCACTGGCGGTTAGGAGAGCCTGCTGTTTTGTACTGAGAGAAGGCTTGGCAAACTTGAGAAGTGTAAATGTACGACATGCAATGGAAAAGGAAGAGCATTATTATCAAGTGAATTTAGGATGCACATAAAGGTCTCAAATACAGAATTTGGGACTCTATAACACTAATCCTATCATAGACTTTTAGTGCCTATGGAAAAAACTCAGTAATAGGCACAAAAATCTCCTGCTGATTTTCGAGCAAATTATATCACAATAAAATATTTTAAATTTATTTTTTCAAAATTATCCATGTAAGTAGTTTTTAATAGCTTTATTGAGATATTATTGACAGACAAGAAAGTGCACATATTTAAAGTCTACAATTTGATACATTTCGATGTATATAGAATCATCACTGCAGCAGAGAGTGGACATATTTATTACTTCCGAAAGTTTCCCTGTGCTTTTCTGTAATACCTCCCTTCCACTCCTCCCCCACCTGCCCAAGCAGTTACTAATTGCTCTCTGACATTATACATTAGTTTGCATTTTCTAGAATTTGATGTAAATAGAATCACATGATATATACTCTTTTATGTTTGGATTCTTTCACTCAGCATATTTATTTTGAGATTCATCCATTTGTGGGTACCCATTTTGGAAACTCTTTTCCAAAATGATGCTACCACTTTATGTGCCTACCAGGAGTGTGTGAGGGTTCCCATTGCTCCACACCCTTGCCAACACTGGGTATGGTCAGTCATGCTAATCAGTGTGTAGTTCTTAGAGGAAAAGTTCTTAAAGTCCAATATATCATTTTTTCCCTTTTATGTATTGTGCAGTTAGTGTTATCTTTAAGAAATGTTTGCCTAATCCAAGGTAACAATATTTTCTCCTATATTTTCCTCTAGAAATTTTATAGTTGAGAGACTTAATATACATGTGGACGATGGCCAGCCCAAAATAGAACTCAAACCCACAGCCTCTACAGCAACCAGCCTGGGAACCCAAACAGCCACCTCACTGGCAGTTAGTTAACAGTGGTCAGGACTTGGCCAGTAAGTGACCACTTCCCTAATTTTTGTTCCCACTTCCAACTCAGGACCAAGCACAGAAAGCCAAGTATGTTTTCCAAACTAAGCATGCAGGGCGCCCTATTCCGAGTTAGCCTGCCTGCAGCTTCCCTGTGACAACCATCTCGAATAACACCATACCTGAGCCTTCCCTTTGGTCACTATAAAGCTTTCCCACTTCCCTGCCTGGTTTTGAGTCTCTGCCAAATGCAAGTGTTGGTGGCTGACTCCCTTATTATTGTGAGCTCTGACTAAATAGCCTCTGCTCGTTCCCATCTGTGTAGTCTTCACTAATAGCCACAGTTTTCCTGGAGCTTCCACCACTATACCATTTGCACTACCTATCACTGTGAACCCCAGCCTTGGACCAGGTGTGGTACCTACAGAGGCCACTGGTGCCTCGCTGCTAGCAGCCTGTTGAGTGTGTGCTGATGTGGTAAGTCAGCACTGGCTGTGAAATTCTCTTTTTTGTGTGTGGAGTTCCTCAACTATTAATACTTATGCTCAGTTTGGCACCTGGGTTTTGTTCTTGGGTTTTGTTATTGTCTCCCATTTGTTTGGCATCCTTGATGGAATCAAGACATTCCCTTCCATCCCTTTTTGCTCTCTTTTGTATTAGTTTGTGTTGTGCCATTTAAACAGTGTTTGTCCTGGGAAGGAGAACGACAGGGTAGAACACAGGCAGAGGCTCTATAAGCCTGTTCCATTGGCCTCACAGACAGCGAGTTCGTGGTTCTCCCTAAACTCGTGTCCACTTGGAAAAACTTTGCTGTGAGTCACCAGTAAAACCAGATGAGGTTGTCCTTCCATCTTGAGTATTTGATCTTCACTGTGATCCAGGGAGAGTGTTCACTCTGGTTTTCCTCCTTCTGGGGAGGGGCACAGATTATCAGGTCTGTGTTCAGTGGTGGCCAACTGTAAGGCCGGGGACTTCAGACACAAAGTGTACAAGCATTGCATTCCTACTGACAGTCGCCAGCTCGCATGGGGTCTGGATCAGGAAAAACTGCTTCTTATATGCACAATGCTAACTTGTGCACCTGCCTTCCTAAATGGCATACCTTCAAGGATGATTTGGGCCTTTAGTGGCCACTTTGGGGAACATTTGACTTGAAAAAAATTGTTCATTTGAGAGGCACTTTAGAAAAGTAAAAGGAATACAATTTCTCAGAAACAAGTAGACAGCAGTTTTTGGTTGGTATGCAGAGGTCTCCAAATGAGATTCTGAATCAGAAATTGCTTCATTAAACAATGGTGATATAGCACCTCTTGTATACTCCTGGATACAGCTGGAACCCATTCTACTAAGTGAAGTATCTCAAGAATGGAAAAACAAGCACCACATGTACTCACCAGCAAATTGGTATTAACGGATCAACACCTAAGTGGACATGTAGGAATAACATTTGTCGGGTGTTGGGCGGATGGGAGGGGCAAGGAGGGCATGGGTATATACAAACATAATGAGTAAAATGTGCAACGTATGGGGTATGGTCATGCTTGAGGCTCTGCCTCGAGGGGGGAGGGGGGCGTGAGCAATATACATAACCGTAATATTTGTACCCCCATAATGTGCTGAAATAAAAAAAAATAAAAAAAAAGAAATTGCTTCATTAAAAGAGTCTTTGCCCAAAGCTCATGAGCAATTTGACCCACTGATACAACAACCAATTAGACTCATTTCCCTAGTAAATCCTCCCCCTCCTTGCTGTCCAGTTGCCTCCTGGTATCCAGCTCTCTCTTTTCCCTTGTATCTCTGATCTCTTTCCTGCACTTCAGTCAATTCCTCCCTTCTCTTCCCTTTCTCCTGACCCCTTCCTTTTAACCAAGAACTCTCCTAAAACTCCAAAATGCCAGGTGTCTCTGAAGATCTATCCCTCTCATTGAGCCAGGGAAGCAGGCAACTGTAGATTAAACCGTGGACCTGAGCTGAATTAAAAGTTGTATTTAAACACTTTCCCCAAGCCCAGACAAGACCAGTAAATGTCAATGGAAGAATTTAGAATTCTTTTGGTTGCATATGACTCAGGGTTACCTAAGCTATATTAACTTGTACACATGTCAGTTGGAAACTCAAATGCTAAATCCTGGAGGGCAAAAGCTGATTGGATTGATTCAGAAAGGGACCTATGGGATCCCTCTTTCCACAGTAAATCTTAGGGTAAAAAAATACAAAGGTCCAAGAAGTAAGGCAAAGTCTCCTAAAAGCCATACCCAAAACATTTCAATAAAAATAGATTAGACTATATATTATTTTTTTGAGACAGAGTCTTGCTTTGTCACCTGGGCTAGAGTGCAGTGGGTCATCATAGCTCATTGCAATCTCAAACTCCTGAGCTCAAGTGATCCTCCTGCCTTAGCCTCCCAAGTAGCTGAGACTACAGGCACACACCACCATGCCTGGCTAATTTTTCTAGGACCATAATTTAATCATGCAAACACAGGAAAGATGAATTTAGAGAAGATTTTTCAGGCTGGACTAGGAAATAACTTGCAACAACATTGGGAGTTAAAGAAGATGCTGATTCAACAGCAGCCTTTCATCTCATTTTGTCAATGGAGTTAAACCTGAAATTGGAGACTTAATTCTAAAACAGAAGTTCAAATGGAAAATAGCCCCTTTGTCTGAATTATAACATTTTGAAGGGGCTTTAGAACCAAAAGTGAGACAGGATTCAAAATAAACTTGTGTCCTACTTCCCAACACAACCTCTGCAGCAAACAGCCAGGGAAGCCAAACCGCTCTCTATAGCAGTTGGCCTAGAGCAGTCAGGACTTGGCCAATAACTGCTGGCTTCCCTAATTTTTGCCCCTGCTTCCAACTCAGGACCAACCAGAGAAAGTCAAATATGTTCTCTAAACCAATCACATAGGATGCCCCATTTCTAGTAAGCCCACTCCCATCTTCCCCACGACAACAATCTCAAATCAGACCATACCTGAAGCATTCCCTGTTTTCCCCACTATAAAGCTTCCCCACACCTGTGCCTGCCTTTGAGTCTCTGCCAAATTCAAATGATCGTGGCTGACTCCCTTGATACAGGGAGCTCTGAACAAATAGCCTCTGCTTGTTGCTTATTTTCATTTGGGCAGTCTTCATTTATTTCCACATCGTTTTAGGTTTTACATTTGGGCCTATAGCATTTTTTGAGTACATTTCTATAAATGGTGCAAATTATGGATTGAAGTTTATTTCTTTTGCATGTGAATATCTAACTCTTCCAGTCCAATTTGTTAAAACTACATTTTCTCTACTTTGTATCTTTATTGAAGGTTAGTTGTCCATATATGTGTGAGTCTATTTCTAAACTCTTCCTTCTGCCCGATGGATCTATTTATCTGTCTTCATACCAATACCACATGATCTTGATTACTGTAACTTTCTAACAATGCTTGAAATCTGTTAATTTTAGTACTCTAATTTTGTTCTTCTTTTAAAGAGATTTATATTTTAGGAAATCTTATATATTTACCCATGTAGTTACCATTTCTGATGCTCTTCACTGCTTTGTGTATTTTTAAACAGTATCATTTTCTTCCTGCCTGAAGCACTTTCTTTTACATTTCTTGTATTGCAGTCCTCCTGTTAATGAATTCTTTCAACGTTTGTATGTCTGAGAAAGTTTTTATTTCACCTTCATTTTAAAAATTAATTTTAAAAAATTGAGGTGAAATTCACATAACATAAAACTAACCATTTTAAAGTGAACAAATCAGTGCCATTTTAGTACAATGACAATGTTGTGCAACCACTCTCTCTATAAAGCTGCAAAACACTTTCATCACTTCTTAATCAAAACCCATTAAGCAGTTACTTCTCATTTCCCTCTTCCCCCAATTCCTGGAAACCACCAATCTCATTTCTGTTTCAGCGACTTTATTCATTCTGGACATTTCACATTAATGGAATCTTATAGTATGTGACCTTTTGTGTATGGCTCCTTTCACTAAGCATGTTTGCCAGGCTCATCCACATTGAAGCATGTATCAGTGCATCATTCCTTTCTGTGGCTGAATAATATTCTATTTTAGGGATATAGCACAGTTTGTTTATCTGTTCTTCTATTGATAGACATTTGGGATGTTTCTACCTTTTGGCTACTGTAAATAGTGCTACTATGAACGTTTGTAACTTGTTGAGTTTCAAAGATTTGTTTTGAGTGCCTAGTTTCAGTTCTGTTGGATATGTACTTAGGAGTGGAACTGCTGGATCATATGTTAATTCCATGTTAATATTTTGAAGAAGCTACAAACTGTTTTTCATTGTGGCCGTACATTTTTACATTCCCACCATCAATGTATGAGGGTTCCTATTTCTCCACATCCTCACCAACACTTGCTATTTTCAGTTTTTTTTCATTATAATGATCCCTGTGGGTATGAAGTGGTGTCTCATTGTGGTTTTGATTTCCTTTTCCCTAATGACT
>VBSM01003215.1:29625576-29636727 GCA_008086735.1 Cheirogaleus medius | reverse complement strand
ATTACAGGTGTGAGCCACCATGCCGGGCCTATAATTTCTTTTTCTGGGTCAGGTTTTGTCTTTCCCTGGTAGTTACCATCTTCCATGAGAAAATTCTGGACTTCATCCATGACGATGATGAAATTACTGTTCATGAAGGATTGGATCACTGCCCAGCAGTAATTTTCCATTCTGTTAAAATTTTTAGAAACTAAGCCATGTTTTCCCTGTTAACAAAGCAAAGTTAAGCATTAAACTAGAATAGGTAACATTAACTTTTACCAATGAAACCATGAGGAACCCTTCTCTTCTATACTTTCCTCCTCCTCTCCTCGTAGCCTCCCTCACCCCTCGGCCAGACCTTGGGCTCAGCCCTTCTTCTTCAAAACCACTTCATTCCCACCGTCTCCTTGGCCCACCATGGAGCCCTTCGTGGGCGCAGATGTGCAGCTGTGGGTGCTGGGACCCCTCCCGGCCCTGCCCATGCTGCCCGGCCAGCTGTAAAGAGGCCAAATAGCCCCTGATAATGTGGGGGCACCAATGCCCACCTAGTATCAGCTCCAACTTCTCTTTTCCACTCTGCCTTCCTCCACCACCCCCTAGGAATTCTGGAGCATTACTTTTTCCTCTGCATTTCATCACATCCCAAACCAGACTCCCCCAAATTACCCAGACAGAAGTCCAATTAAGATGATTTCCATTTAGTGGGGAATTTGCAAGAATGGCCCTTCTTACTTCTCAGTCTTGGTCCCCTAAACCAGCACCCCAATCTTTCAAAGGGAAAGCTCCCACCATTTAACATTAAGTATAACGTGTGGCGGGAGCATTTGAAAATACCCTTTAACAGGAAAAGGAAGTTCCTCTTTAGTTCTAGTTTGCTGTGGGTTTTTATCTTGAATGTATATCAAATAACATTTAAGTGCTTTTCCTGCCTCCTTTGAGCTAATTACATCATTTTTCTCCTTTAATCTGTTGACGTGGTAGATCACATTAATTGATTTTCACATGTTAAGCCAAACCTTGTATTCTTAGGATAAATGTATGTATTATATTCTTGGCAAAATGTATGTGTTGTATTCCTGGGATAAATGATGTATTAATACATTTGCTATATTTGATTTACTACCATTTATTGAAGAATAGTTGCACCTGTTTATTTATTGGTTTGAATGGCCTAGGATATTTTCCTCATAACATTCTTGTGAAATGAGGAGTGTTCACTTTCTTTTTTTAATACCTTGGAATATTTTGTGTAAAAATGGAATTATCTGTTCCTCGAACATTTGATAAAACTTGCCAGTGAAACCATTTGGGCCTAATGTTTTCTTTGGGAGATTTTAAGCTACCATGGGAGGTATGGTCTATAATTAATTAGGGTTCCACACCCTGGAATCCCGTTATAACTCAACATTTCTGAAAGAGAGGGTATGCATGGGCTAGTGAACATGGACTTCTCCTTACCAAGATTGATCTGGCTCCCACCATTGCTGAGTTGTTCACCCTGCTGACAACAGAGGCCAACGTAGAGTCCTCAAGATAGCAGCAGTCCCCACAGAAACCAGCTGAAACATGGTGGCTCACAGGAATATGTACATATTCCAGATGTGAGTGTTCCTTCCCTGTCCACAAAGTTCCTGCTAGTATCACCATTCATGGACTTAGAGAATGCCTTATTGATTGACATAAAACATTGCCTCCAAACGAGGAAGTCGTATCACCACAATGGTAAGCGAAGGAACCCATCTTACCTCCATGGTATACCACAATGGTATAGCAATGGGCTCAAGGCCAGAGAATTCACTGTTTTTACCATGTGGCCCTCACTCAGAATCAGCTGGCTTTGCAGAATGAAGTATACCTCGCTGGGACACAACGCCTACAAGGTTGGGGTTCTTCCCTCTGGAAGACAGTATATACCAGAATATACCAGTCTGAGAACCAAGGGGTGGAAGTGGGGTAGAGTAAACCTTTTACCAGCCACTGTCACTTTCAGCCCAGTAGTTTTGGAGGTTCTAATACCCAAACATAGTCCTGGTCCCATTAATTTGTCAGTCAAGGCTTGTTTCAGGAAAATTCCATGACAGTATACAAAAACCACCCCCCAAACTGAGAGGCTTCCAAGAGACCAAAGAACGACTCCGACAAGTCCAGCTTGATAAATCAGATGAGTTTATTAGAGGTTACTTATAAGGGTGCTTGCTCCTGAGCAGCACAGGAATTTCTTCCACAGGAGCTTTTTTGCATGCAAAAACCACATCTGCCCACCCTGTGGTGTTGCCTTAAATCCCTTCCCAATGAGTCATGCACAGCTTTTACATTGTACCATTGTTTGTTCACAGTGAAACAAATCACACACACATAGTGCCCTCATGCAACCCATGTTATGTTAATGATATTACAGTTCTCTACTAGGTGGGGATTTCGGTAGACAATGAGCTAAAGGGCACTACAGGACTGCTAAAGCAGTTCTAAGGCAGTCAGGGCCAGTCTGGGCTTGCAGTTTCAAGTCAAGAAAGTGCTGGGTGCACCCCCCACTCACCCCGTAGTTATTTTGATACCTGCTTAGTCTACTCTGTAACAATTTTGCTGAGCACCCCAGGCTAGCACAGTGTTTCTGTTACGTGGTGGGGAACTAACTGGGATTACACATGCACACCATTACCCTTGGCTAATTTTTCCTTTTGTAGAGACGGGGTCTCACTCTTGCTCAGGCTGGCCTAAAACTCCTGACCTCAAACAATCCTCCCGCCTCAGCTTCCCAAAGTGCTGGGATTACAGGCATGAGCCACTGCACCCGGCCATCCTGGTCTTTTTGGGCTTCTTAGGCTGCTGAATCAATAATCAGAAGAGATGGCTATCCTACTTGCTGGGTGATTGATCCTGGTTATGAAGGGGAAATTGGTTTGCTGCTACACAGTAGGTCAAAAAAACTATGGGGTAGGCCAGAGAATTCTCTGGGGGTACTTAATACTCACTCACCCAATAGAATTGGTTGATGGAAAAATGCATTATTTCTCCAAAAAAAACCATCAAGAAGCATTGCTTAAGGACACCTGCTGAATGTTAAACACATCATTTCTGCTCATATCCTTTGGCCAGAATTTGGTCCTGTGGCCCCAGTTGGCTTCAAGGGAGGCTGGGAAAAATCACTTTTTGTTTCAGTTTGTCATTTGCTCCCCCAAAATGACTATCACTACAGAAAAAGAAAAGCATAAACATTGAGAGACAATCAGCAGTCTATGCCATGGGTGAAAGATAAGAGCAAGAAGGGATTGATTAGAAGAAGCAACAAATCATTACAAAATCTATACCACTTTGCCTAGGAAATGAATAGAATTTTAGGGTAGAATAAGACTATAGAAGACAGGAGAGAGATTTATAGGGGAAAATAAAACAAACATGCAATATCTATAAAATACCCTGTTCTTTAGACAGTTCCCTACCATAAGCCGTGATAAAATTATCTTAATGAAAGTAAATTCTCCTCTGTCATCCAATTTAATAGCATTGTCTTTAGTGTTTATACTTCTAAATATACTTAATTTTCATAAATAGACTTATTTACCAATTTAAAATGGTGATCTGTCAGCTACAACCTACGAGGCAATAAGAAAGCTTTCTACCTTCTCCTGTATTTTCTCTCCTTAAATATGTGAATTCCATATTGTCATGGTGTATGTAATTTATGCATTTTTTTTATCATCCTTAATCCCCAATATTGTTGGGGATCTGCAGTTAATTATAGGCCGTGTTCATTGATAATCTTTTTGCCAAAGTTTCTACAATCATTTCTCAGTTGGATGAAGCTCATTCTTTAATAAATTCTTCAGGAAGGGTTCATGAGATTAAGATTCCCCGAGTTCTTACATATACACATGTTGTATGTAAAAGCATTGGCTCCCACATCCATGGCTCACGATTCCTTTCCAGGGCTCTTTTGTTGGTGTATCTCGGCTCTTTTCTGGCATGGAACATTCTGCTGAAAAGGATGGTGCCAACCTGATACTCTTTTTCTTATAAGTGAGTCAGTCTTTTTATGGGGCTGCCAGTGGAGTCTATTTTTACAGCCCAACAAGTGTATTGGTTATGTGTCTGTGTTAAACTTCCCAGATACACCATAAGCCTCTATGATATGTAAATTCAGGGCTTCTTTTATTTCAGACACAGTTTAGTAAGATACCATTTTAAATGTTTGTTCTGTTCTACTACTTGATTTTACTCTTTGAGGGACTCCAATTTTATAGACATTGAAAATGCATTGCGTATCTTCTGTATATATCTCTAATCTCTTAAAAATCTTTCTTTACTTCTATTTGCTTTTTTGGTTTTTCTTATTTATATTTTTAGATTATTCTGATTTCCATGTGTCTATTGTTCCTTGTGCACCTCATAATCCAGTCTTCTGAAATTATTTTGTGTTTTGCTTCCTCTCTTGATTTAGTTTACATTTCACATCCTCTTTTTGTTGGGCCATATCTTATCCTTGTTTTCTTATTTCTGATTTGTGATATCCTTCTGTAGTTGTAATTGCTTCATAACATTTAAAAAATTTCATGTTTAAATGTTGTGTGGCAACATTCCTCTGCTTCATGGCCATATATTTCTGGTGAGCTTTATTCTTTTTGCTAATATATTGCATAATATATTAAATTAATGGTAGAAAATAGTCTTCAGAGGAATGAATATCATAATAGTTTGCTACTTGGAAAAGTTGCCTTTTGAGATAACTCAACTGAGTTATGAATTGTTCCATAAAAAGGTAAATTTCATTTTTTGACCAGAACACAATATTTATAAATATTGATGTAAAAACAACTAAGTATTTAAAAGTTTACAATATTCCATTTTTCTGATATAAATGTTTCCTCTTTCTAAAAATATTGAGGCTGGGAAAGAGGCACACCAAATTTTGCTGGAATGGCTGAAGTTGTAGTGATATGCTGGAGCTGGCTCATATCTGTTCCCAAAGGCAAAATGTTAACTTTTCAGGGATGTCGTGAGCCTGCCGATGTCACATAGTTAGCTTGAAATTGACCATGGTGAGAATATTTACCAAGAAATCAGCATTTTGATTAATGGCCCACTTCATATTACTCTTTGTTAAAGAACCACAGATTCTTGAACTCTTCATAAAAAGAAATGTAGTGCAGTCACAGGTTTCATTGCATTTCCAAGTGTGGACAAAGAAGGAAATGTCAACAATCCTCTTAGGGCTTAGTGAAGAAAACGTACTTGTAAGTTTTTAACAATGGAATTTCAATATATATATAAATAGCAAGGCAAGAAGAGTATTAATTAACACAACCAATCAGAATCAGACTTTTCAGAAGGTCCTTTCAAAGAATATAGCAACAACTCTGAAGCTAGTTCTCTTTAAAGGCTCTGCTGTTAGAAATAATACTTCTCTGATGAGAATAGTCATTCCTTTTCTGAAACTGCAGGGACAAAGGCGTTATTTTATCTTTATTGCTTCTTAGACTGAGGTCTTCCTATCAGTTGGAAAGCCTGAGAATGTACAGATGTTTATTTGCCCTGGAGGCCAGACAGAGCAGAAGATTGTCAAAAATGGCTGGCTCAGCTGTGCTGGGATTGATCCCAAACACAATGTTTCTCTCGAGGCCTGAAAATCGACGGACACTGTCCAGCATGGCATCAGTAAAAGTGGATTCATCATCGATCTGAGAAAATTTTCTCTTCCTTATTTCTTTCAAAAACTTATCTTTATATTTGTCCATTTCACTTGTTGTGCTGAAAAGCATGACAATATCTTTGGAAGAGTAACCATTCCTCAAGAGAAAGTGGCACTCATCTGCTACATAGATGATCATCTCCACCAAGTCGAAGTCTTTAACTGTTACGTTGCCTGCAACACCTGCAACCCACTTAGCTTCATGGCTCATGGCCAGATACTCAGAGGGGAGGTTAGGTGGAGGATTTTCTCTGATAACCTGCATTCTTTCTTGTAGGTACTTGGCTATGTCATCTGCGTTGCGGACCACTCTGGTGAGCTGTTCTCTTGGATACTGGTATGAGAAATGGGGGAGGCCACTGTGACACATGTGGCTGGTCTGGAAGTAGTCCAGAAAGATCCAGAGGATCCCTGGGCAACCCTTAGCTCTCTGAGTGATCTTTTTTGCCTCCAAATACCACTTCCCGTCTTCGGTGCGGAAATTCTGAGCTTCATCAATGATGATGTGTTCAATATGTTGAAAGTTACCTTTCAACATGAAGTTTTTCCGGGTCACTGCTTGACAGATCTCCTTTTTACTGTAAAAATTAAAATGACACACTCAGGTTTTCTCTAACTAAAAGCAAAAAGACAAAAACAAGAACAAAAGAAGACAAAATTACTCTATCATGTCCACCTGAACACAATCTGTTGCCATAGATCAACTTATCATCTAATTTTCAAGGAACAAGGTGATATAGCAAAGAAATTAAACCCAGATTAAATAACACTTACAGACATAAAGTCCAACTGCTTACCCGACAAAGTCCCTCAGTGGCTGGTTCTCACAAATGTAGAGAATTCTATCTGTATCACAATGAAACACATTCCTGATCTTCTCCATGATCTTCATGGCCAAGATTGTCTTCCCTGAGCCAGGCAAGCCATGGACAAACAACTCTCTGTTCTTGTGGAGGTTTGTAGAAAATAGCTCATACTGTTGAGCTGTGAGCAGATTTAGAACCTCACAGCCGAGCTGGTCACTCAGGAAAGATCTGAAGCCGAGCAGGACAATCACGAGGGCCTGCAGCAAGGCTTCCACTTGCTGGGTGTCTGCCAGCCTATAGGACCTGGGGTAATGTATCGGAGAGACTGCACCCTCCAAGTCCTCTGCACTGCTCTCAGGACTCAGGCAGAGGACTTTGGCCATGACACACAGCTTCCCGGTGTAGCCCCCCATGTTCACCAGCTTCTGCTTCAAAGCAAAGGCTGTGCGGGTGCAGTAGTCCTGCCCCCCTGCCTCCTGCTCCCTGAGAATGGTGTAGAGAATGGGGGGGCTGTTCTGTGCTATCAGCAGAGCATCACAGATGACCCCTTCCTTCTCTTGCAAGTTCAGGTCCACAGCCCAGCTTCTGGAGAAGATCAAAATTCCCTGGGAGAAGGGACGCATTTGCCTATTTATTAACTCCTCCAGCCCTTTATGCTCTGAGGAGAGCTCCGTCCAGAGGGATTCTGGAGTATGTCTCAAATAATCCGATGCCACTAGATGTGGAAAAAATAGAAAACAGTTCAAAAACGTGTTTGCACTATTTTGTATGAATCACATCTTACATTTAAAAGCAACAGTAAAGCCCCCCCCCCATATAATCGTGCAATTTAGGAGAAATTCCCTCTGGTGCACCGCTATTTAACAGACACCCTACAAATGTGGTAAACTGAATGATGTTGCCCTTCTACGTATCTCATGGAGAGTAGAGCGTGTCAACTAGAATGGAATTTACTGAGCCTGAGAAAGCGAAAACCATGTATGTATTGGATTATGCATGTACCTCATATTCTTATTGTGGAATGTTAAAAAACCATTCTGATAATCTAATAACTACAAAGATCTCAGGTAAGTAAGAAAACTATTTGGTTGAAAATGGGCCTAAGGCAGACATAGTATATTAATTATCAGGCTCATGATAAATGTCTAGAGATTATACGATATTTGCATATTATGTTCTACTGTTAGATCACACATTTAATATTTTCAATGTGTGAAGTTATTCAAGTCATTTTCCTCATCTAGAAGTCTAGGCTTCCTTTTCTAAGTACAAACTCCTGGATAGAACCTTGCTAAAAAAATATCTGGACAGCAAGGAAACAGGTTACCTAACACTGTCCATGGTCTTGAATGATTATTTTGTACTTCCTCTGGGCCACTGGTGACTCATTCCCTCTAGTCCCTACAGGAGAAATTACTTGTGGTTTCTCTGTGTTTTATATTCTACCAGGTGAATATCTTTATTCTCATTACAGATATGATTCCTCCATCTCTGAAAAGCTGACCAGTAGTAGTCAATTATTCCACATGCCCCCTTGTTTGCCTGCACTTATACTAGATGAGTGATTTCCAAACCCAGCAGAGCATCAGAAGAATTTGAGAAGCTTGCTCAAATGCTCATGCCCAGACCTCATCCCTGGAAATTACACCTTTATAAGTTCTTGGTAAGGACCTGGACATCTACATGTTTAACGACCTCCCTACAGTATTTCTGATAATCAGACAGACTTGGCAACCACTAAGCTAGATGACTTCTAAGGGTACCTGAAACTCAACCCAAAGAGGCTTGTGGCACTGTCACTTTATACACTTGGATTTGCAGAACGCAGTCTTTCACGGATTTGCTTTTAACCAACTGTATTAAATCATCTCCCTTTCTCCTAATGTGAAAAGTGGCAGTTAGTACCTGGGAACAAATGTCGTTGGAGATCTGCTTTATGTTCCAGACCCTTCTTAGAATACACCGGTCTGCAAAGTGGAGGCCTGTGGGACAGGCTCAGCTGAGATTCAAAAGCCTCAGCCAACTCTGAAAGTAACTCTGAAAGAAAGAACAGTTTACCCTGTAGGATTTCATCCTTCACCACTAGAATAGGACATTGAAAGCTGTGCCTAAATTTCACTTCACAGGGTACAAATGCAGGTCCCAAAGTCAGACACTTCACCCTTCCTTGACCCAATAATGTCAAGCTTCCCAAAGATGCACCATTACAAAGCCCTTCTTTTGAATCTTGAATGGAGTTTTCCTATTCAATATAATGCTCCCTCTTCCATGTTTGAATAGCTCTTTCCTGGAATTATAGTGACACTTAAAGCACTCTCTTTTTAAATTCTAATCATCATGTATTTTATATTCCTGCTCATGTACCTCCACTAACCCCAACCAAACAAACCTCACCCAACACTGGCTCTTGTCTTCCAGAATTGATCTCATTCTAAACTGAGGTACAAGGTAATTGTTACTATGAGGGTCTAGTAAATTCCAATTAGAGGATTTTAATAAAGGAATCCATTTCCAAATTTCCCTTTCCTAATTCTTTTGTGGGTAATCACCATTCACAAAATATCTGATTTTGACTTTTTCTCACCTAAAAAAATCTTCCCATATATGAAAAGCATAGAGATTTAAAGAAAGTAATTTCAGTGTGTGTGAGGAGCTCAGAGTCACAGAGAATGTAGGAGGACATGGAGATGCTGAGGAGGCAGGAGGACAGGGAGGGAGGCGCTTGTTCCCCCTTACCTGGCTCGGGATCTATCATCATGCCTACCCACTCCTCCGCTGTCAGGCGGTGGATTTGCATGTCCTTCACCATCCATGATTTGGGATTGCCTGAGAACACTGCACAGCAGAATGGCTCCACTTTAATCACACAGAGATAACTATACAACTCTTCATCCTTGAACACATCTATGATTTTTGTTTTGCACTGAAGACTTGGTTTGGAAGAGCAAAAGTGAACAACGGGCAACTTGGAAATTGCTGTTGTTATTACACTTTCCAAAGAGTTTCGGTCAACATTTTCTTTTTTACATCCCTGGACTTCTCTACTCTTATCATGCACTCCAAGAAAAAGATAGCCTCCCTTGCTGTTTGAAAATGCTGAGACATACTCTGGAATTATCTCTTGTACATACTTTTGGATGTTTTTTGTATCAAACTGTTTAAACTCTGTGGATTGAGACTCAGGAAATGGCAGGATTTCACCACAGTTAAGCCTATTCATTTGGAAAACTTCATATGCAGGATTTGATTCAGAGGTGCTCCGATAGTCAGCTTTGGGAATTTTACTAGGGGGAGATCCTTCATTAATCAGACTATATTTTGCATCTTTTGTCTTGGTCTTCAGGAAATGGAATGCCTCTCTTGAACCCATGGTACGTGAAGAGGTGCCAGATCTACGGTATAGTGAAGAACTCTGACTGCAAATGCGGGGCCTCACAGAACTGTCTTCAGGGTCACTGCTCCAAGACTTAACAAAAATGTAAAAATGCTTCCCTTGTTGCTCGAACTCAAAGAAAGCCTGCAGATCTAGAGAATCAATAAGGTCTCTCAAAGATTGTTCCAAATCGTGTCCCAGCTCCACAGGATGCTCACTGTTCTTTGCTATTTCCATCCGAATCACTCCTCCTCCTGAGTTTAATAAAGCACACACAGCCTGTGTAAATCTTGCCTTCTCTTGTTTCTGAGTTGTATTCAGCTTTCTTCTGTTTCCTTCTCCAAGAGACACTTCTCCTACATTGATGACCAAGTCTGGGTGAGATGGTTCCACCACCGGGTGGCAGTTATTTGTCTCCATGTTGATCCTACGGATGAAACTATTAGAACATTTGTTTCACTTTGAGTAAGAAATTAATTGTTCCATGCATGCAGTTCATTTATTAGAAAATCTTTAATGTGTGTCAAATATGTGCTGGGAGAAGGCAACGGTCTAGTGAGCAAGACAGGAAATAGGCCCTTCCCTTTAGGAGCTGACTGTCTGGCGAGAAATGGGGCTATGAAATCACCATTTATCATCACATGTGATATGAACTATAAGAGAGGAAACACATTAAAGGAGTATCTGAATTAATCTGGAGACAATAGTTCAATAAAACTTCCAGGAGGGAGGGACATTTAAGCCAGGACCTATAGGATGCTCTGGAGTTGGGAAGATGAAGTCATCAGCACTGAAGCACATGAGTGGTGGGATCACCTGAGGGGGATGTGCACCATGGCATGAAAATACCTGTTTAGGACAAATTTTCAATGAATATTAACAAAGGGAATGAGTAAAAGGAGAAAACATCAAAAAGGAAACTGCGGAGAGGACTGAGCATGAAAAACAAAAGAGGTAGGAGAAAAACCAAGGGAATATGGGATTAAGGAAGCCCAAACAAGGTACCTGCTGAACTTTTACAGTATCAAGCTGACAGATGCAACTAGGTGATGACTAGAAAGTGTTATTAGGTTTAGCAAAATTGAGATAATTAGAGCGTTTCAAAAATGCTCTTCAGACAACTGGGGAGTAGGAGATAGGAGGCAACATACAGGGGGATAAGGTCTTAGACACTAGAGTCAACGAAAATAGCTTGAATTCCAGTTGTCATTTAATAGTGTTATGCCATTAGCCTAAATGTTTCCTCTTTTTAACTCTTTTTTCTTATCTATAAGACATCATGCTACATGTACCTTTTTTTTTTT
>VBSM01003215.1:29606384-29625476 GCA_008086735.1 Cheirogaleus medius | reverse complement strand
CCACTGCGCCCGGCCTACATGTACCTTTTTAAAAATTCCAGAATATTACCAGAGTAGGAACGTTTAGGTTATGTATATTGTATTTGCACCGCCCAAGCTAGAGCCGCAAGTGTGTCCATCCCCCAGACAGTGCACTGCACCCATTAGGTGTGAATTTACTCATCCCTTCCTCCCCTCTCCCACCTGCCCGACACCCGATGAATGTTACTTCTATATGTGGTGCATCTACCTTAATATGACTGTTATTATGAGGATTAATTAAGATAATTCACACTAAGCATTTAATGCTATGCTTTGGTTCACAGGTATTCAGTAAAGGAACCTGTATTATTGTAATCATTTTGCAATGTGTTCATTTTGCAATGAATGGGAGGTAAGGAAATAACATTATTGAGTCTGTACAACTTGTTGATCAATCAAGCTAAGAAAGAGGAGAGGTAGGTATGGAGCTGCAGGAAGAGAAGAAATTGAAGAATTTTTTTGAGCTGGGAAAGGCTTGAAAATATTTAACACGAATGGGAAGGATCCAGCAGGGAAGTTAAAATTTGAAGATTTAGAAGGAAGGTGGAATGATTGAAATACTGAAGGGCCTGAAAAGAGAGGTAGGGAAGGAATGTGATCCAGAATGTGGAAGAAAATCAGGAGGAGGGGAAAAGAAATTGGCATGGGTGAAGGTAGGTTTGTCAGTTTGGTGGGAGGAAGTTGAAGTTGACTAAGCTTCCTCTGATGCCTTCTCTTTTCCCTTTGAGGTAGGAAATAAAGCCATCCTGAGACAGAGGCAGTTGGTGCAAAGGCAGAAGGACCAAAACACTTTAATAGAGCAGAGAAAGTTTAAAACACACATTATAACGAACAAGATAGATTTTTGATATGGGAAACAAAAGACTGACATACAAGAAAAGATTAATACAGCAGATAAAATGAGTAAAACTCCCCTCATATATAAACATAGATAAATTTACAAAGCATAATGATGAGCAAAAAACCCAAGTTTTGAGTGATACCACCATGATGGCAGAATAGAAGGTAACTTGCTCATATCCCCCATGACAACAAGAATTCTGTACCATGCACAGTCAAAAATATCTCTGGAGGAGACTCAGGATTCAGGTAGGAGTTCTTGAAACCCCAGTGGAGCCCAAGTCCTAGGAAGGTCATTTTGAGAATTCAGACCGACACTCACTTGTCTGATCTGCCCTGCCAAGCTATCTTCTGGGTTCAAGCCTGAAACTGGCCCAGTCTCCCAAAGAGCTTGGCTATAGCACAATTTTCCCTTAAGCCTGCAACCAAAACCATCTGCCAAGGGGTCCAGTAGGAAGCACACACACTAGTGCCTTGGCAGAAAAGCTTGTTTGCCCACTGATAGTGGCTTTGGCAGTGAACCTGAAAGTTGCCTGGTGGCACTGTTCCAGCCTTCCTCAGCTGAGGTCCCACTTGAGAGCTGCTTCCACAAGGACCCAGAGGGAGACTCACCCATATCTCTCAGCCCAAGAGTCTGAACCTCCATGATGGGCTCACCAACCTACATCCCACAGCAAATGGTGAGGGGGCCCAGTCTCAGCTTCTAGACCCTCCTGTTGCAGCTGAGGAACTACTCCACATGTTCAGGGACCTACAGGGTGATACACACCTGTCTGAGAGAGTGACATGGGCCCACCAGCCTCCTTCCCAGAGCACATCATGAAGGGGCCGAATCTCAACTCTAGCCTCTCTTGCTGCAGTTGCAGACATAGCCTGCCTTTGCATAGATCTGCTGGGAGGCATGCTGATTTGGGCCATTGGGCCAGTCTTCTACATGCAGATCCCTGGCCAGCATTCTTACACAGACCCAGAACCCTCCTTGGGTCTTCCCTGGGTCCAGATGTGGCCAGAAAGCCATATCAACCTCTGAGTCCTCTTGAGGCTCATGGCAAACCTGGGCTTACAGTGTCCTCTAGGGCTGAGATGGCTGTAGTGGCCATAGGCTCAGGGGACATGAGAGTTGGCTTAGAATCCCTGAAAGGCACTCTGAAGAAGGACTGGCACAAAACAAATCAGACTGCAAAGACTAAAATAAATACCTAATCCCTCAAGGCACAGACTGGTAGCAATAAATTGCCTCAGCACTTGCACAAGCATCAAGAACATTCAGGGAAATATGACCTCACCAAACAGATAATATAAGGCACCAGAAACCAACCCTAAAGTTATAAAGATGTGTGATCTCTCAGACATAGAATTCAAAATAGCTGTTTTAAGGAAGATTAACAAACTTCAATAAAACATAGAACACGAACTCAGAAATTTATCAGAGAAGTTTAACAGAGATTGAAATAATTATTTAAATTCAAACAATTCTGGAACTGAAAAATATGATGAACATAATGAAAAATGCAACAGAGAGCACTGACAGCAGAATTGATCAAACAAAAGAAAGAACCAGTGAGCTCGAACACAGACTATTTAAAACACACAGAGAAGAAAACAGTAAAAAGAATGAAAAGGAATGAACAAAGCGTATGGGAACTATGGTACAACATCAAAAGAGCAAATATTGGGGTAATCAGAGTTAAAGATGGAACTGAGAAAGACAAAGGGGTAGAAAGTTTATTCAAAGAAATAATATCAGAAAATGTCCCAAAGCTGGAGAAGGATATAAATATCCAGGTACAGGAAGAGCAAAAGCCACCAATCAGATTCAACCCAAATAAGAACACCCCAAGACATATTTTAATCAAACTCACAAAGGTGAAAGACAAAGAGGATCCTGAAAGCAGTGAGAGAAAGAAGCAAATAATGTATTAGGGAGCTCCAAGATGCCTGGCAGTAGACTTCTCAACAGAAGCTCAAGGGAAAAAATGCCAACCAAGACTATTGTACCCATCAAAGTTATCTTTCAAAAAAAGGAAGAAGAGATAAAGAATTTCCCAACAATTAAAGCTGAGGGAATTTATTGCTACCAGATCTGTCCCATAAGAGATGCTTAAAGGAGGTCTTCAAACCAAAAGAACAGGACACTAATGCACTTGTTATACTAATATTGTAATTGTGGTATGTAAATCATTTCCATCTTTTGCAACAAGACTAAAAGATAAAACTATTAGAGATGACAATAACTATAACAGTTAAGAGATAGGTAACATAAAAACTGTAAACTGTGACATCAAAAATTCAAAATGTTGGGGGAGAAGGGAGTTAATGTGTACAGAGGTTTAAAAAATTTGTTTCCTTTTCATTTTTTGTGATTAAAGTTAAGTTGGTATCAGTTTTAAACACTTGTTATAACTAGAGGATGTTTTTGTGTACCTCATGGTAACCACAAAGCAAAAATCTATACTAAATACAATAAAAATAAAAATCAAGGAATTAAAACATACTACCAGAGCTAATTACTTAACCACAAAGGAAGACAGTAAGAAAGGAAGAGAAGAATTACACAACAAATGTAAGAAAATGGCAGTCGTAAGTCCTTCCCTATCAATAATAACACTGAATGTAAATGGACCAAGTTCTCCAATTAAAAGACATAGAGTGGCTGAATGTAATAAAACACCAGACCCAACTCTATGCTGCCTACAAGAAACTCACATCTTCTATAAAGACACACAAAGACTGAAAATGAAATGATAAAGATATTCCACGCAAATGGAAACCAATAAAGAGGAGTAGGTATGCTTACAAAGGAATAAACTCTAGTATTTAATAGTACAAGAGGGAAGTTATAGTTAACAATAATGTATTGTGTATATTTCAAAAGAGCTAGAAGAGAAGAATTGCAATATTCCCAACACAAAGAAAAGATAAATATTTCACGTGACACATATCCAAATTACCCAGATTTGATTACATACTGTCTACATGTATCAAAATATGTAAAACTATGATATATCAATAAAAAGGCAAGTTTACAGTAATTATATATAATAGCATGTAGATAAAAATTTAAAGACAAAACTACAATAAATATTATTTGTGAATATATATGTGTAGTAAAAGGATAAAACATAGTGAATAAGGATGCACCTGGTTTCCTAACAGAGGTTACCAATAGTGGTCGAAAGGAATGAGACTGGAGAGTTAAGAAGGTGTTAATTGTATATATAACACTGTAAGTTCAGAGGTGAAAAGACCTGTGCTAAATATGGCAAAATGGCAAACCTAGTAAATGTCAGGGGTGGGTGAGACATGCATTTTTGTTAGTATATTCAATTTACATTTCTGGAATTTTGAATTATTATACAATTTTTAAAAAGCCATCCCCCCCACAATTAAAAGGATCATGAGAAAAGGATGGGATTTTATCATGGAAGTGATTGAAGTCTGGACTATGCATTCTAAGATAAACAGGACAGAGAGTGAGGGCAGCAGGGATCTAATGGACAGGGACAAAGTAAAAAGGTCAATGGATTCTAGGACTGAATAAGGTAAATAATAAAGAGGCAGAGTAAACTTAGAAATAAAAAATTATGGATAGATAATCAAGATTAAGTGTTTTCTTAAAAGATTAATACAATCAACAAATAGTTGGGAGCATTATTTGAAAATTCACATAAAACAAATAGAATTTAGAATAATCAATAAATTCAAAAACTATTTTGAAGTCATTAGGGATATATACAAACTGTAGAAGTAGACTATCACAGCTTTATTTTTCTTTCCTACAAAAATCTATCCTAAAGGCTTGAAATTGAGATTCTCACTTATTAGTAGATGCTAGTACCTCCAAACAGATAAGGTGGATATTTATGCAGGTGACAGAAAGAATGAGATTATGGAGCAGTGAGGATATTTGGAAGAAATTTGTTAGATACAAATGAAGGCTGGCACATCTACAATCTTACCCTCTTGCCTAATATGGACCCT
Source organism: Cheirogaleus medius (assembly GCA_008086735.1). Taxonomy (NCBI): domain Eukaryota; kingdom Metazoa; phylum Chordata; class Mammalia; order Primates; family Cheirogaleidae; genus Cheirogaleus; species Cheirogaleus medius. The sequence continues at coordinate 29,620,634 of VBSM01003215.1, read as the reverse complement.
TGCAGAGAAATTTATACTTCTCATAACTCTGTTCTGCATTCCAAGGTCATTGAAACATCCTTGTCATTTGTAAAATATTTATTTTGATATATGGGGGCTTTAAAGTTAAATATTTTCTCTTTGCCCCATATACTTTAATATTAAAAGAATATATGCTGATATTTATTCATTGATAACAGTATTCAAAATGGCAACCATACCCATCTCCCGCAGGCAGAAAAGGCTCAGGGAACTTTATTTCCATGTCTATACTTAGATTTAAAGGAAAATTATGATCAATGCCACTTGCAGATTCTTTGTAGACATATTTTCCATAAAAATTTGGGACCGTAAATAAAATTGAACTAAGTCAATAAAAAACTGAGAATTCAAAAAAAAAAAATCCAGACACTTACCAAAGAACTGTAGAAACAAAAGCACCTTCTTCTGTTGTGTTTACAGGATAACTTTCTCCAACCTTTAAAGGTATCCAGAATTCCCACCAACACGGTGAATTAGCACTATTTGCTGTTTCCTTCCACCAAAATCAGTCCTGAAGGACCTATATACAAAAACATATAATAGAAAGGCAGCAGAAGTCAGGGATGAAGATTCAGACTTCCTGGGTTCAAATCCTAGCTCTGCCATTTATTAGCTATGTGGTTTGGGGCATTTACTTGACCTCTCTCTACTTAAGCAAAATAGTGATCACAAAAAACCTACCTCACAGGGTTTTAGAGAGAATTAAATGAGGTAATATTTGTAAAGCATTTAAAATGCTACAAGACACAAAGTAAAACTATTGTACTAGAGTTTGCTAGATAGACATGGAAAGAAATGCCCCAGAATCCAGGGACCCCGGTCTGAGGGTTTGGGGAGTGGAGAGGGGCCTGTGAGGAGCCCCTGGGGGCAATGGATGCTAGTTGGCAAGTGGCCAGCACAAAGGCATGAGGATAATTAGAGGAAGGTGACCTTCTTGCCTCTCACTTCTCTGTGGAAATTGATGGAAACAGTCAGGCCTCCCACGCAGCCGTGTTGTAGGCAGAAACAGGTGTATTGTAGGTAAAGTCAGCACAGCACAAACTCCCCCTCCCAACCCTGGGATAAAGGTTTGAGCGAAACAGGTGGCGACAGCGAGCCTCAGGCAGAAACAAACAGGAAGGGAAATGGGCTGTGACAGAAGTGACCTCTTGGGAAACCAAAATATAGAGCTCTTTGCCTTTCTCCAATAGCACCCTTGCATTTTACAGACCTTGTGCAAGGAAGTCATTTTTTTCATTTCTTCCCTCTTGAAATTACAAACTTCCCCGCAGAGTAATGGCAATTTTAATTCTGCTTTTTAGCTCCTAGATTAAGGACAATAATTTACAGTGACGGATCAGTCACACAATCACCTGCAGAGCTTGTTTCCCAATTCTACAGTTCCCAAAACTCTGGAAGCCCTGCCCTTCGGCGCCCTGGGATCTGTCCAAAGGGCACCGGTGGTCTGCGGGCGGCCCAGGCTGGGCGTCCCGTTCAGCCGCTGCAGAAACCCGGGCGGGCGGGCTGCTCCGGGGCTCGTCCTGCCCACCCCGTAGCGCGGACGCACAGGCCGAGCCCGCCCGCAGTCCCTTCCACTCACCCCACGCCCGCTGCCCAGCCGTCTACACAGCCCGCCTTTCAGGGAATTTGCTGAGCAAACTCGCTGGGCGTCCGGGGAAGGAGAGAAACGCACAGATGTGGCCCCGGGTCGCGGCGGCTCTCCTCTGGTGCCCCGCCCGGGTCTCCCCCCGTGGGGGTTCGGGCCAGTGTAGACCCCTGAGGCTGGGGAGAAGCAGGAACTCTGCGGACTGGGAAAAAGGAGCTGGGACCCGTCTCTCACCTTTTCGCTCCAGCGCGTCCGAGGTCTCCGTCGCGTTCCCCTTGAGGGGCCGGCGTCCGGTCCTTATATACCAGCGCTGGCGCCCACGCCGCGGGTGGACGGACCAATCGGAGTGTCTAAAAAAGCCCGGGAAACTTCGCCGCCTTTAGAAAGGAAGCGCCAACCTCGTGACTGCGGTCGGGAGCGGGGGCGGTTCCCAGATACTTTCGCTTCCCGTCTCCTGCCTCCTCCCCGCCTTTCCCGGTCTCCTCGCTCCTCCCCGCCGTCTGTCCGTGGAAATTACAGGAAAAGCAGCAATAAAGATTGTTCAGAAGCTGAGAAGAGCTTTCCCAGGCGCACGCAGCTGTCCTGCTCAAGCGCTCGCGGCGCAGCGGCCCGGGCCCTTCCTGGCGTCCGTCCTCCCTGGCGCCTGCTGTCCCACCTGCCCGGGACCCTGCGGAGGGTCCGGCCGGGCTCCCACCCGAGCGTTCCCCTTCTAGCCCGCTCCAGTCGCCCCAGATCCCACGCTGGGGTTCTGTCCCCACCGCCCCCGACAGTGGGTCTTGGAGACCCAGGCGAGAGTCTGAGCCTCCGCGTCTGTCCCGGATCCCCCGCCAACGCGCTGCAGGTGCGCGGGCCGCCGGCGATCGGTTGGAGGCTGGGCTCTCCCCGGCTGGGCGGCCGAGGCGGGGCTGCTCCGCGCCCGCCGGAGCGGGATTTGGCGGCGACCTTGGGCTGTGCTCGGGTCAACCCTGGTCGCCGTCAGACTGCCTGTGTGCCCAGGAAACCAACCTGCTTTCTGATTGTCTGCCCTGTCACAGACTTTTCGCACACTGCCAGGTTTTGTCTGAGTATTTGGATTCGTAACTCCCCTTGCTTGGCTGCGCGCTCCAGGTGCTGGCGTCCGCAGCGTCGCTCCCTGGAGGCCCAGTTCCCGCTGGCGACCAGTAGCCCAAAGGCAGGAGCAGTGATTAATGGGGTTAACTTTGGGTAGACAACCAGGCTCCCGTGGAAGTGAAAGTGAGAAAATAAAATGTCTTGCACTACTCCCCCTCAGAGATTACTGCTGACCACTGTTAATGCCTTATTGTATATATCTTTGCAGATCATATGTATATGTATGCATATATATATCATACTGTTTCATAATTTCCTTTTTTCAATGACCTCCACCTTTCCATTTCAGTAAATCTTCATGTCATCCTATTTTAAGTTTTTCCACTTTTCTCTGAAATGTTGTTTACAGGTTGTTTGTACAAACCTGTATCTAAACCAAAACCATCTATAAAGCACTGAAAGAAAAGACTGTCCATCTAGAATTCAATAAGCATCCAAAAAAAAAAAAAAAGTCCTCCCAAATGGAGGCAAAATAATGACCTGTTCAGGCAGAAATCTTAGAGAATTTGTCACCAGGAAGTCTGTCTTACAAAATTGTTAAAGGAAGTTCTGTTTAGGTTGAAGGAAAAGGATACCAGAATGGAACTCAGATCTACATAAAAGAATGAAGAGCACTAAAGATAGTAAATATGCAGATAAACATAAAAGATGCTCTTTTGCACTGTTAAAATTTATTTTTAAAATGATCATTTAGGCCAAGTGTGGTGGTTCACACATGTAATCCCAGCCCTTTTGGAGGCCGAGGCACAGGGGTCACCTGAGGTCAGGAGTTGGAGACCAGCCTGAGCAACATAGTGAGACCCCAACTCAACAAAAAATAAAATATGTAGCCAGGCGTGGTGGTGCACACCTGTAGTCCCAACTACTTGGGAGGATGAGGTGGCAGGATCTCTTGAGTCCAAGAGTTGGAGGATGCAGTGAGCTACGATCATGCCACTGCACTCTAGCCTGGGCAACAGAGTGAGACCCCATCTCAAAAAAAAAAAAAGATTGTTTAAAGAAAAAATAAATGTGTATTGTGGTGCTTATATCATGATGTAGAAATAAAAATTGTGATAATTACAGCATAAGGGATAGAAGGAAAAAATAGGCATATATCGTTTTAAGGTTCTTTCATTATACATGAAGTCATGTAATATTATTTGTGATAAGTTAAAGATGTGTATTGTAATTCCTAAAGCTACCACTAAAATAATTGGAACAAAAATGTATAGATAACAAGCCAACAAAGGAGTTTTTCTTGTGCCTCTTATTTTCTTTCTGTTTTTACAAAAATTTTATTTACCTGGTTTTGCTTTACAAACATACAATTGACTTTGTATGCCTATTTTTCACCAACGTTGCTAAACTTTGTAGTTAATTTTCACAATTAAGCTATATATTCTTTTAGTTACTCTAAGAATACAATAACATCAAATGTGCATAATGACAGTTTTATTTCTTCTTTTCTGATTTACATAGTTTTTTTCTTATTCCCTTTCTTGTGTGGTTGCATTGGCCAGGACTTCCAGTACAATGTTAAATGAAAGAACTGATACCCAAAGATACAACCTAACAGTACTAAAATCCTGTCTTTGGGGGTCTGTTTCCTGGGATCACTCTAGAGAATAATTTCTATACTAGTCAGGGTCATGTCAGAAGACCAGTTATTTTGAAGAGAGAGATTTTAAAATAGAGAACTATTCCCTAGGTATATAGACTTTTAAATTTTATAATGGAAAAGGTGGAGAGGTAACACCAAGGTATTATGGAGGTAACTACAGCCAGGAGCCACTACCCCTAGGATTGGAGGAATAAGTGGAAGGGTCTTTGAGGGAACATAAGGCAGCCGCTATGAGTGTTGGGGAAAAAAATTAAGAAAAGATCTGAAAGGTGTTTATGGGAAAGTTTATAAAACTTTATTGAAAGATGACAAATAAATAAATTAAGTCATATACCATGTCCATGGATTGGAAGATTCAATATATGAAGACATCAATTCTTCTCAAATTGATTGGTAGATCTATTGAGATTCAATTTTAAATCCCAATAGTATTTTCATGGAACTTGACGGACTGATTATAAATTTATATGTAACAGCTAAGACACTTCTAAAAAGGAAAAATAGAGTATGGACAGATATCAAATTTTGTAATCAAGGAATAGTAATTAGACAAATAATGCAACAATGGAATAAAATATAGAACCTATATCAGACTCACTTATTTATGGAAAACCTATGACAGAGTTGGTATTGTAGATCCGTGGGGAAAGGAGAGATTTTTATACATTGTACTGAGATTATCTCTTGTCCCTGTAGCAATCAAAATTAATTTGCAACCCTAATCCAAAATCAATTCTGGTAGAATAAAAATATAAATACTAAAGGCAAAATCAGTAAACTTTTAAAGATAATATAGGGAAGTATTTTTTAAAGACAAAATCATGATGTTCCCACTATGTCATGGGTGTTAACCTTTCGCTTAGACATAGGTGGAAAATGATTAAGGTCATGATGATATGACCAGTATATCCAGTACCTGACCAATTATGTAGGAACCTTTCTTAAGTTCAGATTCCATAAGTTAAATAAAATGCATCTTTGCAAGTGAGGTTACTCACTTTGTCTTTTATTTTGTATGAGATTTCTTCCTTTTTCCCATTTCCCATTTCCCTGCCTTTTTAAATCCTTTACAAAAATACAGGAGAATTTAATTTTTTATGTACAGAAAAATTTAGTTTGTCATGTACAGTTCTATGAATTTTAACACATGTAAGGAATCATGTAGCCTCCACCACAAATAACGATATAGGTTAGTTCCATCATTACAAGAAAAAAAAAACCCTCATGCTTTATACCCCTTTATAGTCAAGCTTCCCCCAGCTCCAATTCCTGCCAAACACTGATTTGTTCTCTGCCCCCAGTTTTTTCCTTTTCCAGAATGTCATGTAAATGTAATCAAATGGTATGAAACCTTTTGAGATTGGCTTATTTGCATAACAACTTTGTGTTTCATCCTTGTTGTATGTATCAGCTGTTCATTCTTTTTTATTGCCAAGTGGTATTCCATTGTTTGGATGTACCAGTTTGTTTAACCATTTACCCAATGAAAGAAATTTAGGTTGTTTCCAAGAGTTGTTGATTATGAACAGAACTGCTATAAACATTCATGTATAGGTTTTTGTGTGAACATAAGTTTTCACTTTTGAAGGACAGATAACCTAGTAGTAGGCTTGCTGGGTCACATAGTAAGTGTATGTTTCTTACAAAATAAGAAACCACACAAGTGTTTTCCCGAGTGGCTGTATCATTCTGCACCCTCACAAGCAATGTGTGAGAGTTCCTATCCTTGCCAGCACTTTACATTGTCAGTTATTTTTTTATCTTAGCCACGCTAATATGTGTCATGCTATTCATTGTGGTTTTAATTTGCATTTCACTACTGGCCAATAACTTTGAGCATATTTTCATGTGCTTATTTGCCACTCATATATCTTCTTTTGTAAAATAGCTGTTAAAATCTGTTTCCCACTTTTTCTTTTCGCTGGATTGTTTTGTTTTCTTACTGTTGAGTTTAGAGAGGTCTTTATAGATTCTGAATACATTTATTTCCTTTGTCAGACATGTGATTTGCCAAAACCTGAGAAGGGCTGGGTGCCAGAGACTCAGACCCCTAAGAAATGAGGACTAGATCTTCCCACCAGGAAGCCACCAGAGCAGCAGAAATGCTAACAAGGGGAGAGGGGAGATCTAGAAGCAGTTGTGAAAGAGTGGGACAATGAGTATCACTTGTAGTCTCAAGACCAGCTACAGCAACGAGGGCTGTAGTTCATCTCACTAATCTTTTTCCTGTCAGTTTTTCTCAAGAGCAGTGGCCCCACCAGAATGCTAAAGAAGCTGCACTTAAGCTTTGGCTTGATCAGGCCGGCAAGACCCAAGGATGGTGCATGAGCAGGAGCTCAGACTACTTTGACACATATTCCTTTTGCATTGCCTCATTTGTCTCTGTTTCCTTTGTGAAATTTGGTATGTTTAAGCTTTCTATCTCTACTGGAATCAGTTTTGGTCATCTGTATTTCCCTAGGAAATTATCCTTTCTTCTAGGTTTTAAAATTCATGTGCATAGGCTAGGCACAGTGGCTAACGCCTGTAACCCTAGTGCTCTGGGAGCCTGGTGGGAGGATCACTTGAGGTCAGGAGTTCGAGACCAGCCTGAGCAGTATTCAGACCCAGTCTCTACTAAAAGAAAAATAGAAAAAATTAGCCGGGCTTCGTGGCATGTGCCTATAGTCCCAGCTACTCGAGAGGCTGAGGCAGCAGGATCCCTGGAGCTCAGGAGTTTGAGGCTGCAGTGAGCAGCTATGATGATGCCCATTGCACTCTACCCAGGGCAACAGAGTGAGACCCTGGCTCAAAAAGAAAAAAAATTCATGTGCATAGAAATGTTCAAAGTGGTCTCCTGGCTTAACAAATTACTTCTCTTTCAGTTTCTGTTTATCAGTTCTTAATTTACGTATTAGTATTTTCTTTTTTCCTTGATCAAGTTAGCTAGTGGGTTTTCTAGTTTATGTCTTCAAAAAATAGAATTTTGATTTATTAATTTGATCTACTATTTTTCTATTTCCTACTTCCTTGGGTTTTGCTTTTATATTCATTATTTTTTCTTTGAACTTCTTTTTGATTTATTTTGTTGTTCTTTTTCTATTTTGTTTTATTTTTTTGAATTGGGTATATATTACTCAGGATTTTGCAGAGAAACAGAACCAGTAAGGTGAATGGATAGACAGATAGAGAGATAGAGAAAAAGGATTTGCTATGGGAATTAGCTCACATGATTATGGAGGCTGTGAAGTCCCAAGATAGGTTGTCTGCAAGCTGGAGAGCTTGGCTCAGTCCAAGTCCAAAGGGTTGAGATCTAAGAGAGCTGACAGTGTAACTCTCAGTCCTAGGCTGAAGGCCTGAGAACCTGGGGGGCTGTTAGGCAGGTCCCAGAGTCCAAAGGCCAGAGAACCTGCAGTTCTGATGTCCAAGGTCAGGAGAAGATGGGTGTTCCAGGCCCAGAAGAAAGAGAATTCACCTTTCCCTGCCTTTTTGTTCTACCTGGGCCCTCAAAGGATTGGATGGTGCCTTCCCACATTGGATGAGGGCAGACCTTCCTTACTCAGTCCACTGATTCAAATACCAGTTTTCTGGAAACATCCTTCCAGATATACCCGGACATAATGCTTTACCAGATATCTGGGTATCCCTTAATCCAGTCAAGTTGACACCTAACATTAACCATCACAGGTATTTAATTAATTTATTTCCATTCCTTCATTTTTACCAATCAAAATGTTTAATGCTATGAATTTTCTCCTGATCATTGCTATGCATATCACATAGTTTCCATTATCTATTAAGTCCTTTAGCTGTAGTCTGTGATCTAATCTACTATAACACTTACTTTTGTTTGTTTTTTTAGTATTTTCAGACTTAGGGTTCTCTTAGTCTTCTTGGTGATGGTTTTTGATCACCATTAGTTCTGTCATTAGCTTCCTCCTTCTGTCTTCTCTGCAGTTTTCCTCAGTCTGCTTTTGCTGCAGGAAGACTTGCATTGGGGCACGAATAGAGTGGGAACATAAGAGATTACATTCTGGTTGCTGGTTTTGTTTTACTTAGGTTATTTTGAATGTATCTGCATAAGCCACAGAGGCAAGGCTTGAACTGCAGCTAATCTGAACCATTCTGAAAGGCAGAATGCTTTGTGATCCTCCCGGAGCATAGGAAGGTTGGCTTGTGAGGTGCTGCTGCAAGGCCATGTCCCATTTGTCCCCTAAGTCTGTTGGGAGGCTGTCATGAGATAGGTCCTCTTTGGCTCACAGGTTCTGAGGAGCTACACCCTCAGGGTTTAGCTGCAGACCATAAAACCTCATAGCTGCCCTCTAGAGCAGGCTCCTAAGCAGTGAGGTGTCCCACCACTTACACTGGAGATGTGGCTTTTCTTTTGTTCAGTGCATCTTTTCTGGTGTATAGAACAAGGACCGTGAGGACTTGGCATCTCTCTAATCTTCCTTTCACTGTTTGTGTAAATAACAAAATGACAAAAATCTAAAAAGGGTTCATTGTGGCTTTATCACATAAATCTGTCAGTCTTGGTCTGGCCTTGACCTTATCTTACCTGCCACACGTGTTTGTCTTCATTTGTCACCTGTATGTCCTCTTCAGTGCAAGGTCTCTTCATGTCTTTTGCTCACATTCTAATAGTCTTGTTTGTTGACTGTTGAGATTTGAGAGTTTTTTATACATACTAGGTACCAGTGCTCTGTCAGATATGTGGTTTGCAAATATTTTCTCCCTGTCTTTGGATTATCTTTCATCCTTTTAACAAGTTCTTTTGCAAAGCGAAAAGTTCGTTTTAATTAATATAATTTATTTTTTAGAAAAGTCTTAGGTTTACAGGAAAACTGCACACAAAGTACTGAGAGTTTCCAAATCCCACCTTCTCCCTGCCTCCAATATCTCCTATTATTAACACCTTGCTTTAGTGTGATCTATTTGTTACAGTTGATGACACCCAAACCCCTGATAACCACCAATCATTTTACTGTCTCTAAAGTTTTGTCTTTGCATTTAGGTTTCCTCAATGTATTTTTGTGTCTTGAAGATCACTTCTTTTTATTTCAGAATGATATTCCATTGTACAGATATACCACGGTGTGTTTATCTGTTCACCTATTGAGGGACATCTTGATTGCTCCCGGTTTGGGGCAATTATGGATAAAGCTGCTATAAACATTCATATGCATGTTTTTGTATGGATATAATTTATCAACATATTTGTCTAAATACCTAGCAGTGTGATTGCTGGATTGTATGGTAAGACTTTTTTTTAAAACAGATTTCCAAAGCAGCTGTACCATTTTGCATTTCCACCAGCAATGCATGAGTTTCTGTTTCTCTCCATCCTCTCCAGCATTTGGTATTGTCAGGTTTTTTATCTTTGTTTTTGGGGTTTTTTCCCCTGGATTTTAGCCACTCGAATAGTTGTGCAGTGGTATCTCATTGTTTTAATATATAATTCCCTACACATAATATCGAGCATCTACTTCTTTGCTTATTCTCCATCAATATTCATCTTTGGTGAGGTGTCTTTTTAGATCTTTTGCCCATTTTTAATTGGGTTGTTCTCTTATTATTGAGTTTTTAAAGTTCTTTGTGTATTTGGAATATGTCTTTATCAGATATGTGTTTACCCAATATTTTTTCCCAGCCTGTGCTTTGTGTTTTCGTTCTCTTAACAGTGTCTTCCTCAGGGCAGAAATTTTTAATTTTAATTAAGTCTAACATACCAATATTTTTCATGGATCATGCTTTTGGTGTTGTATGTAATAACTCATCACCAACCCAAGGTCATGTAGATTTTTCTTCTTTAGCCTGGTAACATATGATGGATTACATTGATCAGTTTTCAAATAGTGAGCCCTGGAACTTGCATCCCTGGAATAAACCCTGGCATATAAGTCATTTAACATATTGCTGAATACTACTTGCTAATATTTTGTTAAGAATTTTTACATCTATATTCACAAGGGATACTGATCTCTGGTTTTCTGTCTTTGTACTGTCTTTGTCTGGTTTGAGTATCAGGTAATACTAAAAACGAATTCTATCAATGAATCCGTAAGATGAATTGGCAAGTGTTCTCTTTTCTATTTTTTGAAAAAGAATGTGTAAAATTGATGTTAATTTTTTAAAAGTGCTTGATAGATTTCTCCAGTGAAATCATCTGGGCATGAATACTTCTTTTTGGAGGGTTTTTAAATGACATATTCAATTTCCTCAATAGTTATAAGGCTATTCAAACTACCTATTTCATATTGTGTGAATTGTGATAGTTTGTATTTTTTAGGATGTGATTCATTTCATGTACATTGTCATATTTCTGTGTGCAGAGTTTTTTGTAGTATTCCCTTATCCTTTGGATATCTGGATGGTCTGTATTGATGTCCCCTGTTTCATTCCTGATATTGATAGTTTATGTGTTCTCTCTTTCCTTTCTTTTTCAATCTTGCTAGAGGTTTGCCAATCTTATTGATCTTTTCAAAGAACCAGCTCTTTGTTTTATTGATTTTTCTATTGCTTTTCTGATTTTAGTTTCATTGATTTTTGCTCTTACCTTTATTCCCTTCTTTTCTGCTTGCTTTGGGTTTATTTTGTTCTACTTTTCTATGATCTTGAGGTGGGAGCTTAGAGACTTTTCTTCTTTTCTAATTGCATTAGTTTCCTATTGCTGCTATAATAATTTACCACAAATTGAGCAACTTGAAACAACATGAATTTGTTGTTGTACAGTTTTGGAAGTTGGAAACCCAAAATCAGTTTCACTGGACTAACATCAAGGTGTTGGCAGGCTTGTGTTCCTTCTGGAGGCTCTAGGGGAGAGTCCATTTTCTTGCCTTTTCTAGCTTCTAGAGGCTGACTGCATGCTTTGGTTTGCACTCCTTCCTCCTTCTCCAAAACCAGCAGTGTGTAGAATCTTCTCCCCTCTCTGACCTATTCTTCCACCCTTATATATCTTCTTTTACTGACTCTGATTCTCCTGTCTCCCTCTTACAAGTTGTGAGTATATTGGACCCACCTGGATAATCCAAGAGAATCCCCCCATCACAGGAGTCTTAATTTAACCACATCTACAAAGTCCCTTTTACTATGTAGGCAACATATTCACAGGTATCAGGGATGAGAAGATGGTCATCTTTGGGGGAGCTATGATTCAGCCTACCACACTAATGTGTGCATTTAGTGCTTAAATTTCACTCTCATCACTGAGTCTCCTCACTCTCATTACCCGTGTCTCACAAATTTTGGCATATTGTCTTTTCATTCACTTAAATGCATTTTAAAAATTTCCCTTGGGACCTCCTCTTCACCTTATGGATTATTAAGAAGTGTGTCTTAGTTTCCAAGTTTTTGGAGATTTTCCTGTTATCCTTCTGTTATTGATTTCTAGTTAGATTCTATTTTGGTCATAGAACACACTCTACATATAATTTTAACTTTTAAAAATTTGTTGAGGTTTGTTTTATGGCCCAGGTTATGGTCTCTTTTGGTATATGTTCTATGGGCCTTTGAAAAAGAACTCACTCACCCCTCTCACAGGGCATTAATCTATTCACGAGGGAACTGCCCCCATGTCCCAAACACCTCCCCATCTGCAACACTGGGGACCAAATTTTGACATGAGGTTTGGAGGGCATAAATATTCAAACTATATAGCACAGGAGAGAAAATGAAAATAAACTAAATTATATAGAGAGATATAACATTTTAATATAGATATAATGATAGATTACATACATGTAGATATAAAATGTGTAACTAAATTAAAACAAAGGTCCATAGTTTGATCCAATTGGAAATCAAAAACTTACAAAATTCATATCCTTCTGACCCCACAAAACTCATATCCTTCTCACATCGCAAAATATCATCATCTGTTCCCAACAGTTTGAAAACTCCTAACCTGTTCCAGCACAAAGTTAGAAGTCCAAAGTCCAAATTCTCATTGAGACTTCCAGCTATGAGCCTTCAAAATCAAAAACAAGTGATTTATTTCCAAGATATAATGGCTGTACAGGCATTGGGTAAACACTCCCATTTCAAGAGGGAGAAATTGGCCAAAGGAAAGGTGTAACAGGCCCCCATACAAGTCCACAACCCCGCAAAGCAAACCTTAAATCTTAAATCTTCAAAATAATCTCTGGGCACTGTGATCGCCTTGTGGTTCTCGAGAGGCAAGTTGAGTTGGAGGGTGGCTTACGCTCGCTGAGACAGCATGTCAGGGATGACATCAGAGGGAGATAATCATAGCACCAACTTGCTGGCTGCTGAGACTGCAAGTCTGGAAGAGCAGCTTGTCGAGAATGGAATATTTTTCCTTTCAAGAAGTGGTCCAAAGCCTGGAAGAAGTCCTGGAAGAAGTAGTAGTCAGTTGGTGCAAGATCTGGTGAATATGGTAGATGACAGAAAGTTTCCAAGTCCAGCCTCTGAAGTTTGAGCAGTGTTGTTTGTGCGACATGTGGTCAAGTGTTGTCTTGCAAGAGGATTGGCATGTCTCCACTGAGCAATCTCGGCTGTTTAATCGCGAGCATCCTCATCATTTCATCTAACTGCTTGCAGTACACATCTGCTGTAATCGACTGACCAGGCTTCATAAAGCTGTAGTGGATAATACCAGCGCTGGACCACCAAACATACACCATTAGCTTTTTTTTGATGAATATTTGCTTTTGGACTGTGTTTCAGCACTTCATCACTATCTAATCATTGTGTCGAATGCTTGCGATTGTCAAAAAGAATCCATTTTTCATCACATGTAACAATATGGTGTAGGAATGATTAACCTTTATGTCACGACAGCAAAGAAAGGCAACCTTCGAGACAATTTCTCTTCTGACGCTCATTTAATTCATGCGGAACCCATCTATCCAGCTTCTTTACCCTACCCATTTGTTTCAAATGGTCCAATAGTGTTGGAATAGTAACATCAAACCTTGCTGCTAATTCACGTGTGGGTTGAGATGGATTCGTTTCCACTACAGTTTCAGCTTATCATTAACCACCTTGATCTCAGGCTGCCTACACGGCTCATTTTCAAAATTAAAATCACCGGAATGGAACTTCTGAAACTATCGATGTGCAGTGCGTTCATTAGCGACATCCTTCCCAAACACTTCCTTGATATTTTGACCGGTTTGTGCTGCATTGGTTCCACGATGGAACTCGCATTAAAAAATAACATGAATTTTTGACTTATCCATGGTTTTACAAAAATTGCTCTAAAAACAAATATGAAAGATAATCACAAGCCAAAACATGTGCTTGAAAGACTGATGATGTACATTCACAATAAAAATAAAACAAGAAATGTCAAAGTGAAATGTCACAGATATCAACTGTCAAATGTAGTACTTAAGGAAATTGGACATTTCAAACTTAATAACTGAATACATAGTTTGTTTTTGTTTTTGTTTTTTGAGACAGAGTCTCACTCTGTTCCCTGGGCTAGAGTGCCGTGGTGTCAGCGTAGCTCACAGCAAACTCAAAGCAATCCTTCTGCCTCAGCCTCCCTCACAGCTGGGACTACAGGCATGCGCCACCATGCCTGGCTAACTTTATATATATATTATATATATATATTATTTTTTTAGTTGTCCAGCTAATTTCTTTCTATTTTTAGTAGAGACGGGGGTCTCGCTCTTGCTCAGGCTGGTCTCGAACTCTCGAGCTCAAACGATCCTCCTGCCTCAGCCTCCCAGAGAGCTAGGATTATAGGTGTGAGCCACCACGCCCGGCCCATAGAGCTTATTAACGAATCACTTAACAACCTCCAACAATATAACCAGACCTGCCACCTTAATATATATAATTCATACATTTAATGCGCTTTACAACTCTGTGGCGATATTAAAGACCCCGAAAAGTTCATTCGAGTGCAGGTGTCTTTCTTGTAGAGTGTCGTTTGATCTTTTGGGTAGATGCCCAGTAATGGGATTGCTGGATCAAATGGTAG
>VBSM01003215.1:29572476-29606284 GCA_008086735.1 Cheirogaleus medius | reverse complement strand
TTGAGACAGGGTCTCACTCTGTTGCCTGAGGGGTAGAGTGCAGTGGTGTCATCAAAGCTCACTGCAATCTCAAACTCCTGGCTCAAGTAATCCTCCTGCCTCAGCCTCCAAAGTAGCTGTGACTACAGGTGTGCTAATTTTTCTTCTTTTTTTTGATTGAGATGGAGTCTCACGATATGTTGCTCAGGCTGGTCTTGAACTCCTGGCTTCAAGTGATTCTCCCACTACCTTGGCCCCCAAAGTGCTAGTATTACAGGTGTGAGCCACTGAGCCCAGCCTTGTATCTATTTGCTTGACCAATGGTATACAAATGAAAAACATAGCTATGGCCCAGCCTACAAAGACTCCTTATACTTCCATGTGTGTTCTTCCTTTTTACTCTCATAATAAAATATTTTCTAGGTTGTTTAGGGCAACGTATGCCCTACTCTCTAAAAATCTGCACTGTCACCACCCTAAAGTTTACAATGATACGTAATAGCTACAGGGCCAATTGTTGTGCTTTTTTAGATTCTATATTTGTCTATCTGGCATCCACTCTCTCTGGCATTGGACACAGCAGTGAAGAAGGCTGAGGCCCTTCTGGGGAATCTAGGCTCTACACTCTGTTCCAAGACCTCACTGAACGTCCTAGACATGGATTCAGAACATTCAATCAAGGGTGTATCTCACTCTGTTGAGCTTCATCTTCAAGCCTCAGCTCAATTTAGATGAGTGTGAAATGTCAAACTCAGATGTTCCTTCCTCTTCTTGATGAAAATGTCAGTGTCTTGATGAGTTTCTACTTATACCTTGGTTGTTTTCTTCCAAAACTAAGTTAGAGAGAATTTTCCATGTTTTTCAACTCACCTTCTTTACTCAGAACTGCTTGTAGAAAAATTAAGTAACCATTCCAGTGAATTCTTTAAAGACGCTAGCTGAACAATTAGGGATGCCACAACTCCGCCTAGTCAACAGTGTAAAAGTAGTCCAAGAAGATCTAGGGAATTCCTGCAGTTTTTGTTTCAAGATAATGAATTTTACCGCCTTCTTCATACCCACTGTGGAAATGCTGAGTTTCATCGTGATAATCTTTTCTAAGTAATAAACGTTTTCTGGATAAATCCTGGGAGATTTTCGCTGTTGTCGTTAAGAATCAAAAGTATTGCAATTTTTATGGATTTATAATGGAAGAGAATTTACCTGTGAACTGTGTACAGAGTAAACAACACTGTTCACAGAGTAATTAACAAGTTAATTTTCTCCCATATTAACAGTTTATATTGCCCTTAAGCAAGATCTATGAAGAGTATTAGGACTCGAACATGGCCTAAGCCTACCTTTTGAAGATCACACGTTGCTTAACTTGCTAAGTTTTCAAGGACGTATTACGGTGAATTAGAGCATACCACGAACTACATCTCCCATGATTCAGAAGTGCCTCATACATGACATAAATATCTCTTTGTCATTCTGAAAATCATCTGTATTGATTACATGAGAGACATTAAAACTAGGAAAATCAAAATTGTCTTTCAAAGATTTCAAGACTTTTAAAAGGGCCTTCAGCAAGTCTTTCCTTGTTTCAGTGGTTACACGATGATAGCATTCAGGGTAAAATATTTGTGATTTTGAATCATACAGGGGGCTTTCCTTGCCATTAGGACTCCAGAGTAAGATCTTTCTCTTGATAAAAAATTTTCCAGTGTAACCACCAATTTTTACTAGCTTCTGCTTTAAAATTCGGGCAGTTTGTGTAGAATAGTCTTCTAACTCCTCATCCATTGCCCTGACGAAGGTGTATAGGACTGGCGGATCTTCCTGGGAAATCAGAAGAGCATCACAGATGACTTTCTCGTTCTCTTGCAAGCCCAGATCCAAAGACCAGCTCCTGGAGAAGATCAGCATACCGTGCCTGACAGAGCAAACTTTTTTACGTATTAATTGTTTAAGTCCTTGATGTTGTAAGAACAGACTTCCAAAGAAGGTGTCTGGAGTGTCTGTTATCTCTTTTGATCCTAGATAAGGAAATAATGAGAATAAATTATAAAACACTGGGAACTTCCAATTTAAGCCATAACAAAGTAGCTTATATCAGACCAACCCTCCCACCAAAAACAATTACAAAAGCTGTATAAAATATAGCAAACAGTAATTTAAAGAACTGGAGAGCAACCAATACAAGCAGGACTGGAAGGGCTACAATCTTTGATAGAGAGGAAGTACACGAAATAGCTTCACATTCACCCCTGCTTTTTCACTGAGGAGATTTTCCATAACATGACATTATAAATAGAGCCCAAGCAGAAATAAGCAGTTTTACAGGACTGAGGAAAAAAAGAGGTCAGAATTCAGGGTTGCCCGAGGAGCTGAAATTTGAGAAGAAAAATCCCAGAGAAGATGAAACTGCAGAGAAGAAGCCAAGATCTTTGTACAGATTTCCCTCAACTAACCAGGCTAATACAGGTGAGATGCTGGAAACACAGAGGAAAATATCAACTAAGAGACTAAAGAGCTGAACATAAATTTTATCAGCCTCATCATGGTGCTGAGCAGCTACAGATTGGAATTCAAGACCCAAGAAAGTGGAAAGGCTTTTGCCTAAATTCCCCAGACTTTAAGTGAAGGCTTCAGAAGAGCCATGGCCTACTGGTAAGAGCAAAATTAAAAGATATTATACATAGAAAAGCATAAAAGAAAATTTCAAAAGAATAAAAATAATCACTGGTGCACTACCCACTTGCCAGAAAAAAAAGCATAATCCTCTTTGGAGAAATGTAATATCTACTAAAGTCTCTATAATTTGTAATCCATGATACAATTAAAAACTAAGAGACATGATAAAAATCAGGACAAATTACTAGAAAACAAGAGAAACAACAGATAAGAGAAAAAGACTGACAAGTGCTTCTAATATTGGAGTTATCAAAGAGGGACTTTAAAATAATTATAATATCTTCAGAAACCAAAAGAATTAAGAAAATTGATGAAAAGATGAAGATGTCCTGATTCTCTTACAGCTCAGAAAATTGAAATCTATGGATACAAATCATGTGGGCATTTTATAACTTAAAAATACAATATTGGGCCAGGTGCAGTAGTTCACATTTGTAATCCCAATGCTTTGGGATTGGGAGGCTGAGATGGGAGGATCACTTGAGACTAGGAGTTCAAGACCAGCCTAAGAAACATAGTAAGATCCTGTCTCTACAAATAAAAACTAAAAAAATTATGTGTGCCTGTAGTCCCAGCTACTTGGGAGGTAGAGGTGGGAGGATCACTTGAGCACAGGTGTTTGAGGTTGCAGTGAGCTATGATGATGCCACTGCATTCCAGCCTGGGTGACAAAGTAAGACCCCGTCTCTGAAAAAAAATACAATATCTGATATTAAGAACTCATTGGATAATGTCTAGCAGCAGACAGAAAATAGCAGGAAACAGGATTAATCAATAGGATGACAGGATAATGGGAAAAAGTCCAAACTGAAACTCAGAAAGAAAAAAGTGAAAAAAAGAGGATAAGAGAGATGGCAGAGACAGTCAAAAGGTCTAACATATTTGTAATATGAGTCCCACAATGAGAAAGTGGAGAAAAACAAGACATAAACAATATTTAAAGAGAGAGACATTAATGAATTTTTCAAAGTTGATTAAAGACATCAACTTACAAATACAAGAAGCTCAGCAAGAATTCTACCAAACATTTAAAGAACTAATAAGTCCTTCTCAAATGCTTCCAAAAAGGTGAAGAGGAGGGAATACTTCAAAACTCATTTTAGGAGGTCAACGTTATCCTGACACCAGAGCCAGAAAAGGACACGAGTAAAGAAAATTACAGGCTAATATCACTGATCAACACAGATGCAAAAATTCTCAACAAAATATTAGCAAACTAAATACAATAGAGCATTAAAAGGATCATTCATCATGGTCAAGTGTGATTTATCCCTGGGGTGCAAGGATGGTTCAACATATGTAAATTAATAAATGTGATATACCACATTAATAAAATGAAGAGCAAAAACCATATGCTTACATTAACAGATGCACAAAAAGATTTGACAAAATTCAACACTATTTCATAAAAAAAACACTCAACAAATTAGGTATAAGAGGAATGCACCTCAACGCAACAAAGGCTATATATAACAAGTCTACAGCTCATATCATACTCAATGGTGAAAAGTTTAAAGCTTTTCCTCTAAGATCAGGAACAAGACAAGGATGCCCATTCTCACCACTTCTATTCAACATAGTACTAGTTGACCTAGCTGGAGCACTTAGGCAAGAAAAACACGAAAAAGGCACCTGTGTAGGAAAGGAAGAAATTAAATTGTCTTTGTTTTAAGATGTGACCTTTTATATAGAAAACTGTAATAACACCACAAGAAAAACTGTTAGAACTAATAAACAAATTCAGTAAAGTTGCACGTTACAAAATCAGCATAGAAAAAGCAGTAGCATTTCCATCCACTAACAACAAATTACCCCAAAAAGAAATCAAGAAAACAATCCCATTTATAATAGCTACTAAAAAAACCCCACTTAGGAGTAAATTTCATCAAGGAGGTAAAAGATCTGTACACTGAAAACTATAAAATACTGATAGGAGAAATTGAAGAAGACACAAATAAATGGAAAGATATCTCACGTTCATGGATTGGATTGGAAGGATTAATATTGTCATTAATAAAATGTCCATATGACCCAAAGTGATCTACACACTCAATGAAAACCCTATCAAAATTCCAATGACATGTTTCACAGAAATTTTTAAAAAACCTAAAATTTGTATGGAATGCCAAAGACTGAATAGCCAAAGCAATCTTGAGCAAAAGAACAAAGCTCACTCTGGGGAAGCCTGCTGCCATTCCAGGAGTATCTTCAGGCAACATTTGGAGAGAATCACATGGTGAGAAACTAAAGTATTTGGCCAATAGCCAAAGAGGAACTGATCCCTGCCAACAACCATGTGAGGTGGCTTGGGAAGATCCTCCCCTAATTGAGCCTTCATATGAGACTGCAACCTCTGCCCGTGGCTGGGCTATAACCTAGTGACAGATCTGAGCCTGAACCACCCAGCTAAGCCACTCCCAGATTCCTGATGCACTGAAACAATGAGATAATAAATGTTTCTTGTTAATCTAGGCTGCTAAATTACTATGTAATTGCTATTACACAACAATAGATAATACATCAAATAGCAGAAAGATCACTAGAAAATCCCCAATGTTTGAAAATTAAGTGACATATTTCCAAATGACCAATAAGTTAAAATAGAAAGCATAATGGAAATAAGAAAATATTTTGAACTAGATGAAAATGAAAATACAACATATTAAAACTTTTTGGATGTGGTTAAAACAATTCTTGGAGAGAAATCAAGGGCTCTAAAATGCATACTGGAAAAGAGCAGGTTTAAAATCAAATTATCTAGGTTTCCAGCTTTAAAACCAGATAAGAACACCAAAATACACATAAAGAAAGTAAAATAAAGATAAGTGCAGAAATCGCTGCAATAGAATACAAGAAAAATCAGCAAAGCTAAAGTCGGCTATTTGAAAGACCATTAAAATAGACAAATATCTAGCAAGACTTATCAAGGAAAAAGAGAAAAAACACAGAAGTTATTAATATCAAAAATTTAAAATGACATCAGAGATTCTACAGACATTACAAAGATAAGAACTTGTGTTAAAAAATGATGGCATTTTTAGAGAATAAAGACTGAGAGAATGAAGAATGCAGGCTTCTGGGGTATGGTAATTTTCTTTTTTTCTTCTTTTTTTTGATGTGCTTACTATTGATTACAGAGATGTGTTCCCTTCGTGAAAATTTACCAAGTGTGTATGGCTTGTGCACTTTACTGTATGTTATAGTATAATTTAATTTTAAAGCTAAGTAATAGAACATAGAGTTGAATATTTTAGATGCTTATATTAGAAAAAAGGGATCAATATTATTGAGCTAAGCATCATCTCAAGAAATTAGAAAAAGAATAGCAAAAAAAATCCAAGTAAACTGATAAATGCCTAAAAAGCCTAATGAAATAATTAAAAAGCTATTCTAATTATTAGGAGAGTAGTTTGATAAAGTAAATATTGTAAATAAACCCAAGTAAAGTAGAAGAAAGGACACAATATAAGAACAAAAAGTAATTTTAAAAGGAGACAAGCATATAATACAGATAATAAATAAATCAAAAGTTTGTTCTTGGAATAGAATAACAAAACTAATACAAATTTCAACCTTCCAGCAAAACTAGTCAAGATTTTAAAAAAAGAAAAAGGACAAATAACCAAAACCAGCAATGCAAAAATAGGACATCACTAAAGATCCTGAAGCTGATGAAAAATTATAACAGGTTATTATGAACAACTTTATGCCACTGAATTTGATAATTTAGAAGAAAGATACAAATATCCAGAAAAATATAACTTGCCAAAACTGACTAAAGAAGAAATAGAAACTAAATACTATAACCTTTACCGATAGTCCAATTAGTAATCAAAAATATCACAAAGAAAACTCCAGGAAAAATGATAAATATTATTAAAATGAAGAACTTGTTTTCATCAAATGACCATTCTTTTAAGACTTCTTTTCATCAAAAGACTTGTTTTTAGAGAGAGTAAAGTCTCACAATGAGAGAAGATATTTGTAACATAAATAACAAACAAAAGATCTGTATCTACCTTTTATTTTTGTAAATATCTACAAATCAGTAAGAAAAAAAGAGAAAAACTAAAAGAAAAATGCTTTAAGCAACACTTTCCAGAGAACAAATTTCAAGCAATTAGTAAACATAGGATAAAGTTTTCAACTTCATTAACAATCGAAGAAAAACTAAATGCAAATTAACTTATAATAAGATACCTCTAGATGCTTACTAAATAGGCAATTTTTTTTAATTGACAATATGAAGTGTAGGCAAGGATTTGGAAGACTGGGTAGATGTGTAAATTTGGAAATATTTTGAAAAAATCTACTAACATTAAGATAAAATAACCTAAGACCCAACAATCCTACTTCTAGGTATGTGCTCAGGAAAAATTCATGCAAAGGCCCATGGGATGTCTGAAGCAACATTTTTCATAACAGATCAATCTGGAAATGACCTAAGTCACCATAGCAGTAGAACGTATAAATAAATTGCAATGTGTTCACACAGGAATATTTTATTGGAAGGAAAATTAATGAACTATATGTAACATCTAACAAACACAATTTTGAATGAAGAAATATCACAAAAATAGTATATGCCTTGTGGTTCCATTTTTATAAAGTTTGAAAATGAGCAAAACAAACCTCTATTTTTAGGAATGAACATGTAGGAGGTAGAATTATAAAGAGTAGTAAAAATATGTTTACCATAAAACAGGATGGAGGCAATCGAGAGTGGAGAGACCACTTGGAAAGGACACATAGGAAGTTTTTAGGGTAGTATCAATGATCTATTTTCTGATGTGGATGGTAGATATACAGCTGTTTAATTATATTCATTCATGAATGTTTCTATAGGCATATTTAATAATCTTAGAAAGCATTATTTAAAATAAAAGAAAAATCAGAATTAAAGTGAGACTACACTAAAAAAAGAAGAAATACCATAAATGTTGGCAAAGAATGAAACAAATTAACTTTATTAGGGTGTGCTTAAAACACCAAGAGAAATAACTGAAAGCTATTCTCATTATTAGGAGAGTGGTCTGATATAGTAAATATATTAATTATAGTATTTTCCTATATATTAGCAAATCATAGTTAGAAAATATAATGGGAACAATTTCACTCCAAAAGCAATAAGACTTACAATTACTAGGAATAAGCATCAATAATAAATATTCAGCAACTTAAGTGAGCTGTCAGGTTCTAGAAACATCTTACATTTTAGAGACTATTTGGCTTAGATCACAGGAAAGGCTCCATGTAAACTTACAGTCTAAGCCGCATGTTCCGGCCCACATCACCGTCAGTGTCATTGTCTATTGTATCTACATCTGTCCTAGGAATTTCTAAGGAAAAGGATCTCCAGCTGGGGCTAGATTAGGGTACTCTGAATCCCCTTCACCTAATACTCTTTTAATAGGCCCTAAAAACCACATTTTCTACTAAAAGGTTCAGTAAACTAAAAGACAGAAAATTAACAAAACGCTAACTAGGAAAAAAGTATATTGTTTAGAAACGACTTAATTCACAAAATAAGTAAAGTGTTGAAACCAATATGCTTTATTCTCACAAGGAAATAAAAATAGCCTGAAACAAGGATCTGAAAGATGAGATGTCAGGCTAATATTGAAATGCCAGCCATTGAAATTAGGATTCCTTAAAAATACAACTTACCAAAATTAACTCAAGAGGAAACAGAAAGCCTGGGCAGACTTTTTACTATTAAAGAACTAGAAATAGTCACATAACATCTTTCCACAAAAGGAAGGCAGACAGCTTTATAGGCAAGTTCTACCACAATTTCAAGCAACTATCATTCCAATCTTATAAAAAATGTTTCCACAGATAGAAAAAGGGGAAATGATCCTCAACTCACTCTGAGTTCAGTATAATTTTGATACAAACACTAGACAAATAAAGAGGACTATTAGCCCTTATCACTTGTGAATTTAGATGCAAAAATTCCAAATTAAATATCAGCAAATTAAATAAAAGCGTGAAAGAGATAATACTCCAACATCCAATCAGGTTTGTTCAAGGAATACAAAAATGGTTTGATGTAAAATATTAACACACCATTTGTCAACTAACAAATTAAAGGGAAAAACATGATCATATTAACAGAAGTAGAAAATGTGTTCCATAAAATTCAATATTCATTCATGATAAAAAAGAAAAAAACATTCTGTAAACTAGTTTAAATATCATTAAACCGCCCACTTTGTTCGAAGGGTCAACTGTACTTGGTAATATACTAGAGGTGGCATGGCAGAGGTGGCCAGGGTAAAAGTGGGAGTTTTCAGTAATTGGAGCTGGTTAAGTGGTTATCACACAAAATCAAATGAAATAGCACTCTATGATGTCACTGTCATTCAGTTGTATTGCGTTTTTGTTTTTTTTTTTGAGACAGAGTCTCACTCTTTTGCCCAGGCTAGAGTGAGTGCCATGGCGTCAGCCTAGCTCATAGCAACCTCAAACTTTTGGGCTCAAGCAATCCTCCTGCCTCAGCCTCCCTAGGAGCTGGGACTACAGGCATGCACCACCATGCCCGGTTAATTTTTTCTATATATTTTTAGTTGGCCAATTAATTTCTTTCTATTTTTAGTAGAGATGGGGTCTCACTCTTGCTCAGGCTGGTTTTGAACTCCTGACCTTGAGTGATCCGCCCGCCTCAGCCTCCCAGAGTGCTAGGATTACAGGCGTGAGCCACCACGTCCAGCCTGTATTTCATTTTAAAAGTTAAATGTTACGTGCAAAACTTTAAAATGTGTAGGAGAAAAGAAAGGAGAATATCTTTATAACCCTAGTGTAGAGAAGGATCTCTTACACAAAGTACAAAGAGAATTAAACCACAAAATTTTAAAATGATACATTTGACTATATTAATATTTAAAACTACTACTTATGAGAATATGCCTTAACAGAAAATTCAAGCCACCAACTTGGAGAAGACATCTGCAAACTATAATAATACCTATGATTAAAAGAGGATTTTATTCTAGAATCTATAAATTACTCCTACAAATCAATAAGAAAAAGACACAGCCTATTAGAAAAATGGGCAAAAGCCAGAAAAGGCACTTCATAGATGATGAAATATATTTGGCAATAAGTATATGGAGAAATGACCAACTGAATTAATAACCAGGGAAATGCATACCACAAAGAGATATCATTTTGTATCCGTTCAACTGGAAAGAAGGAGATCAAAGAGGAGAAAAAGCAGAAAGATGAAGGGAAGTTTGACAATTGGAGAAGATGTGGCATTTCTAATATATTCTTTCTTTTTTCCCCCAGTGTTTTATATTTGTACCTAATGTATTGTTGATGGGAGTAAAGAGACCCATCTACTTCAGAAAACAACTTGGCATTACCTTATTACTTGAATATTTGAACAATTCCTGAACCAACAATTCTACTCCTACGTGTGCACCCAAGAGAAATCTTGCACATATGCACTGGAAGACTGAACGAGAATATTCAAGGTAACGGTTCATATAGCAGCAAATAGGAAATAATTCAATTAATTGCCCATCAACAACAACAAAACCAGACAGATAAATCAGAGATGCTGAGTACTGATGGCATTTCTTCAGTACCTGAATATGGCCATGCCTGAAACTTGGGTCTCAATCTAGACTTCCCAGTGATATGATATGTATACTTTCTTTTCTGTTTAAATTAAACTGAGTTGGGTTGCTCTTGCTTTCAAGTGAAGGAGTTCCTATTATACCAGGAACTTTCTAATCCAAATCTAAAGAATTAGAATTTGAAAGTTTCAATGACTAAAAATACCAAAGAATTCCCATAAGCACAAGAATGTGCTCTGATAACAAATTTGAAGATAGTGCTGACTTGAAGAGAAGTCTTGAACATAGTCACACCAAGTCCAAAGAAGTTAGAATTAAAATACCTGCATGGAGACATCTCTGCTGTTGACTTCCCCAGTTACATTTATAAGGACGGCAACTAGAGGGGACAAAAAGTGACAACGACAACAAGTGACAACATACTTGTTTGAGAGGTCCATTCTTCAGGAAGCTCTCCGGAAAAATCTTAGAAAACAAAAATCACATTCTTAATTTGGCACAAGGGAGACCCTCAACTAAGTAACATACAGCATATCAAAAGTCTACTTAGAACTAACCCTGTTTTCCTAATAAAAACATTGTTAGGTATTGTGGTTATATTCCCAGGTCAGATACAAATTGTCAAATTAACCCTTCATGCTGCTAAAACACTCCATACTTGGAATGAAAATTAACAGTAAAATGCATTAATAGTAATGCAATACATTACCATATAATTGGATTTATTTTAAAAGCAGTTCATATTAGAAGTGGTAAGGAAAGCTGAGTTTTGTTAGGTTCTGAGGAAGGAGCTTCCATTTTCAGAGATTTTGTAAGTTGATAGTGCTGGTCTAATTTCATTTGAGGATTTCCTTTTCCAAAACCAGTAAAACACCAGCATCGTTCTTTTCTTATTGGTAAAATGTAGGGTTACATTTGGCTCACAAATGTGAGAGGAAGAGGGAAGAGGATTTATTGGAAATAAATGGAAAGGAGGTAGGGGCAAGTAACAATAAGTAAAAGGGGCAGGTGTTCCTGAGAGAAAGAAATGGTCAGTTACTAAAATTAAGCTCAGAAAGAAAGAGAAGGAGGACTGAACAGGCAGTCCTTGTGAGTAAAGAGGTAGTAAGGAAGAAACATCCAGGGTTAATTGGATTTTCGCACCAGGTAGGGCTACTGAAAGTAGATAATGTGCTTGCTGTATGGAATATCTATCTTCTTCTAAGTAGGTAGACAAAAACAAGAAGCAGTAAACTATTGATTGTTCTAATCCACCAGAGATTAGTAAATTAGGTGTTGATATTGGAGGACCACTGATCTTGCCCCAAATCCCAAAGAAAAAAACCTTCCTGCCACCCAACCCAAATGCTTCCTTATTGCTAATCCCCATTCCTTACCTGGTTCAGCCTCCACCATCAACTGGACCCATTCCGCCACGGTGAACTGCATCACTTGGTTATCCTTCACATGCCAGGAATCAGGCTCTTTAGCAAATACTGCACCAGAGAATCGCTCCACTTTAAGCGCACAGACATAACTGCAAAGACTTCTCTCATCATTTCCCGTATCAAAGTTCCAGACTTTAAGGAATTTGTATGAGTAGTTTATCTTCGTCTGCTTCCTACTGAAGTCATAGACAGGCAGGTCCTCAATGCACTCTTTTATTTCCTTTTCTAACTTAACAAGAGAACTCTCGTCTGCTTGAAAGCCAATTATTTCTTTAGCTTTATTTACACCAATGAACAAATAGCCTCCATCAGTATTTGCAAATGCGGAAACATATTGAGGGAGAATCTCTTTAATTCGTTTTAACAAATGTGCCTGAGAGAAATATTTAACTTCAACATGTGTGGATTCAGTAAAGGTCACTTTTTCTTTATGCTTAAGTTCTGCCCTGTTAAAAAATTCAGCAGCCAAGGCCTCTATGTCACTTTCTTCTTGTACATCATCAATACGGGTCCTCTTTGTAGACAATTGTGGTCTTACGTACAATCTCCCTCCATTTTTTTCCATGTCTTTGAGGAATTCCAGTGCGACAGGCATATCCATGAGTTTCGCAGATGTTATATCTCTTTTGTATAAATTGGTCCTCAAGGTGGCAATCCGGGGACCAGATGTTTCCAAGCTCCATGATTTCACAAAAGTCAGAAAGTTGTCTTTCTCTTGCATGAAGTCTAGGTATTTAGATACAAATGACAGAATTTTACTAAAAGAATTTTCCAAATCTAGTCCTATTCCATCTCTGTAATAGATATATTTTTTATTCTCAATTTCAGCCTTGATCACTCCCCCTCCAGAATTGAGCAGAGCACACATAGCTTTTAAGACATTCTCATGCTGGTTGTTTTTCCGTTGGCCATCTTTCATACTGTTTCTATTGTCCTCTCCAAAAGTGACTTCTCCCACATCTACAACCAGCTCAGCATACTTAGTTTTCACATCAATACTGATGCTCATTTTGTCAGTGGCTATGCAATTTCCAAGCAGAAATTCTTCCCTGTAAAATAGACAGAGCCATTTGAATAGGACCTAAGTAGGAGAGACAGCAAATTCTGTATTGTGAGGCAAACATAGCAAAATCCTTTGCTGTATAAATTCCACTGGACTGGGAAGCATACAGGTATGAGATAACTTTTTAAGAAAAACTTTGAGCTAAGACACTCCTACTTTTAGATACGTGCTGAAGAAAAATTCATGCAAAGGCCCATGGGATGTCTGAAGCAGCATTTTTCATAATAGATCAATCTGGAAATGACCTGAGTCACCACAGCAGTAGAATGTATAAATAAATTGCAATGTGTTCGCACAGGAATGTTTTATTGGAAGGAAAAATTAATGAACTATATGTAACATCTAACAAACATAATTTTGAATGAGGAAATATCACAAAAATAGTATATGCAGTGTGGTTCCATTTTTATAAAGTTTGAAAATGAGCAAAACAAAGCTCTATTTTTAGGAATGAACACGTAGGAGGTACAATTATAAAGAATAGTAAAAATATGTTTACCATTAAACAGGATGGAGGCAATCAAGAGTGGAAAGGCCACTTGGAAAGGACACATAGGAAGTTTTTAGGGTACTACCAATGATCTATTTTGTGATGTGGATGGTAGATATATGGCTGTTTAATTATATTCATTCATTCAGACACTCCTACTAAATTTTTCAATTTGTTATCTTAGTTTTACATGATCCCTTTCTAATTATTTTCATCTTGCCTTTATCTGTCCTTTATCTCCTTTCTAATCCCTAACTTGTTTTCTCTCTCCTTTCCTTAAATAAACTCCAGAAGGGAGTCTATCTTTTTCGTCCTCTCAGTGAACTAGGTTTTTAGTTATACATATTATTTCTACTTTGCTTTTTATTTTAATAATTTCAGCTTTTATCTTCATTAATTATCTCATTTTATGGGGAATTCTTTTGGAAAACTGCCAGTTGGGGTCTAAGGACATCCAACAATATGCAATGTTAATTATTTTTCCTTCTTATAAGAATGAATCAGATTCACAAATTTGGGCCATTGATCTTAAGCAAGGTGGGCCAAGTCAACGTACACTTTTTCTATCAAATATCCACATATTTTCAGTAAGGTAAAATTCTTATCTACAAATCACCTGTGCTATGGTTTAAATGTTTGTGTCCCTCCAGAATCCAAATGTTGGAATCCAAATCCCCCACGGCGATGGGGCCTTTGGGAGGCGATTAGTTCATGAGGGTGGAGTTCTCATGAAAGGATCAGTGCTCTTTTAAAAGGGACCCCAGAATGCTAGCTCACCCATTCTGCCATGTGAGCACAAAGCAAGAAGTTGGCAGTCTGCAACAAGGGAGAACTTGACTTCACCAGAACTCAGCCATGCTGGCCCCCGATCTAGGACTTCCCATCCTCCAGAACTATGAGTAGTAAATTTCCGTTTTTTATAAGCCACCCAGTGTATGGTAATTTGTATGGCAACCTGAACAGACTAAGATAGTCTGCTTTAGTCTATGTACCCCTAATCCATTAGCTCTGTCCCTTTAAGGTCTATTAGGATCACTGCTTTGCTATGCTGATTTTGGTTGACTCAAATTGTTTGCATGGACAGGGGCCTCACAAGAAATTATTTGCTTGGGTAGAATTCCCCATTGAAGATATCTGCTCTAGGAATTTTCTTGGTTGGCATGTTTTTGATTACTGATTCAATCTCCGTACTAGATATAGGTCTATTAAGGTTTTCTATTTCTTCCTGATTCAGTTGTGGTAGGTGATGTGTTTCTAGGAATTTATCCATCTCATCTAGGTTATTAAATTTGTTGGCATACAACTTTTCAAGTGCTCTCTTATAATTCTATTATTTTCCGTAAGATCAGTAGTAAAGTCCCTTCTTTGATTTTCAATCTTACTTGAGTTTCTTTTATTCTTTATCAATCTATCGAAAGGTTTGTCAATATTGTTAATTTTTTCAAAAACCAACCCTTGATTTTTCAAGATTTCTCATTGATTTTTTCCTGTTGTTTTCCTATTCTCTATTTCTTTTATTTCTGCTCTAATATTATTATATATTATTTCCTAATTTGGAGTTTAGTTTGTTCTTCTTTCTCTACTTCCTTGAGGTATAAAGTTAGGTTGCTGATTTCAGATCCTTCTTATTTTTTAATGTAGTCATTTACCACAATAAACATATGTCTCTGTACTGCTTTTACTACATCCATAAGTTTTCTTAAGTTGTGTTTTTGTTTTCATTTGTCTCAAGGTATTTTGTCATTTCCCTTGTGATTTCTTATTTGACCCATGGTTGTTCAAGAGTGTGTTGTTTAATTTCCAAACATTTGTGATTTTCCACTTTTCCTTTTGCTACTGATTTCTAGTTTCATTCCATTGTGACCAGAAAAGATAGTTTGTATACTTTTAATCTTTTAAAATATGTTAACAATTGCTTTGTGGCCTAATATGTGGTCTACCCTGGAGAATGTTCCATGTGCATCGTGAGTCGTGTGGCGTGTTCTGTACATGTCTGTCAGGCCCAGTTGGCTTATGGTGTAGTTCGAGTCCTCTATTTCCTTATGGATCTTCTGTCTGGGTTTTCTTCTATCCATTATTAAAAGTGGGGTATCGAAGATTCCAACTATTTTTCTAGAACTGTGTATTTCTCCCTAAAATTCTGCCAATGGTTGCTTCATATATTCAGGAGCTCCAATGTTTGGTGTATACATGTTTATAATTGTTTCATCTTCTTAATGAATCATATAGTGTCCTTTGACTTTTATAAATTGTATTCATTATATAGTGTCCTTTTTTATCTCTTGTAACTTTTTTATTTAAAGTCTGTTTTGTCTGATGTGAGTGTAGCCATCTCTGCTGGCTTTTGGTTACTATTTGCGTGGAATATCTTTTTCCATCTTTCACTTTCAACCTATGTGGTCCTTAGGTCTAAAGTGAGTCTCTTGTAGAAAGCATACAGTTGAATCATGTTTTTTTCTTAAATTTAGTCTGATAATCTAGTCTATTCATTGGGCAGTTTAATCCTTTTACATTTAAAGTAATTATTGATAGGGAGGTACTTACTCTTGCCATTTTGTTATTTGTTCTCTGTATGTTTTATAGCTTTTTGTTCCCCAATTCCTCCCTTATGGACTTCCTTTGTGTTTAACTGATTTTTTATAGTGACACATTTAGTTCCTTTCTCAGTTCCTTTTGTGTATATTCTATAAATAGTTTCCTTGTGGTTACCATAGGGATTACATATAAAATCCTAATGTTATGACACTCTATCTTTTTTTTCTTTTTTAAGAGACAAGGTCTCACTCTGTCATGCAGGCTGGGGTGAGTAGTGTGATCGAAACTCACTGTAGCCCCAAACTCCTGGGCTCCAGTGATCTTTCTGCATGAGCCTCCCAAATAACTGGGATTACAGGTGTGCACAACAGCACCCAAACTTTAAAAACTTCCTTTAGCATTTCTTTAGGGCATGTACAGTAGTAATGAACTCCTAGCTTTTGTTTATCTGGGAATGTCTTACTTTAGCCCTCATTTTTTTTTTTTTTTTTAGACAGAGTCTCACTCTGTTGCCCAGGCTAGAGTGCCGTTGCTTCAGCCTAGCTCACAGCAACCTCAGACTCCTGGGCTCAAGTGATCCTCCTGCCTAAGCCTCCCGGGTAGCTGGGACTACAGGCATGCGCCACCATGCCTGGCTAATTTTTTCTATATTTTTAGTTGGCCAATTAATTTCTTTCTATTTTTAGTAGAGACGGTGTCTCACTCTTGCTCAGGCTGGTTTCCATCTCCTGACCTTGAGCGATCCGCCCGCCTCGGCCTCCCAGAGTGCTAGGATTACAGGCGTGAGCCACCGCGCCCAGCCTTTAGCTCTCATTTTTGAAAGAGTTTTCCTGTTACAGAATTCCCAGTTAACAAGGTTTTTTCTTTCAGTACTTTTAATATATCATCCCACTGACTTCTGGCCTTCAACTTTCTGCTGAGAAATTGCCTGTTAATCCTATTGAGGACCACTTGTTCATGATGAGTGGCTTCTCTTTTGCTGCTTTCAAGATTCTATCTTTGTTTTTTGACACAGTTTGATTATAATGTGTTTTGATGCAGGTCTCTATGGATTTATCCTACTGGGTGTTCATCGAGCTTCCTGAATTTGTACATTCATATCTTACATTTAATTTGGGAAGTTTAAGCCAGTATTTCTTCAAATAACTTCTCTACCCCTTGCTCTCTTCTCCTTCTGGGGCCAATACAATGTGTGTATTGGTCTTGTTAATACTGTTCCATAAGTCCCTTAGGCTCTGTAAGCTTTTCTTCATTCTTTTCTTTCTATTTCTCTGGCATGATTATTTCAATTGCCTTGTCTTCAACTTCACTGATTTTTTTTCTGCCTGCAGAAAACTGCTGTTGAGCCTCTCTAATGAATTATTCAATTCAGTTATTATGTTTTTCAGCTCTGCAGCTTTTGTTTTGTTCCTTTTTGTAATTTCTACTTTTATTGATATTCTCATTTTGCCCATACATTTTTTTTCCTGATTTACTTTAGCTCTTTGTCCATGTTTTCCTTTGGGTCTTTGAATATATTTAAGACAGTTTTATGGTAGGTTAGGGGGCATTAATTGACAGATGAAGTATATATTGATCATGTAAGACATGTTTTCAAATATGTGGAATGGCTAAATTTAGCTAACATGAGATATTGCATATACTTATGTTTTGTGGTGACAACACTAAAACTTTACTGTTTTAGCAATTTTCAAGAATAAATTGTTCACTATAGTCACCATGTTGTACAATAGAGGTCTTGAATGTACTACTTCTATCTAACTAAAATGTTATGTCCTTTGTCCAATATCACCCCAACTTTCCCCCACCTGGTCCCTGATGACCAGGTTTCTACTCACTACTTTTGTGAGTTTGACTTTTTTTAGATTTCACATGTAAGTGAAATCATGCAGTATCCATCTTTCTGTGTCTGACTCATTTCATTTAACATAATGTTCTCCAGATTGATCTGTGTTGTCACAAATGACAGGATTTCCTTCATTTTATAAGGCTGAATAGCATTCAATTCTGTCTATGTACCATATTTTCTTTCTCCATTCATCTGTTGATAGATATATAGATTGATTCCATATCTTGGTTATTGTGAATAAATGCTGCAATCGGCATGGAAGTGCAAGTATTTCTTCAACATACTGATATTCCTACCTTTGGAAATATACCCAGTAGTGGGATTGCTGGATCATTTAGTGGTTCTATTTTTAATCTTTTGTGCAACCTCCATACTGTTTTCCATAATGGCTGTAACTAATTTACATGCCTAATAACAGTGTGCAAGGGATCCCTTTTCTCTACACTCTTGCCATCACTTGTTATCTCTTGCCTTTTTGATAACAGCCATTCTAATAGGTGTGAAGTGGTATCTCACAGTGGTTGTAATTTGCATTTCCCTACTTATTAGTAATAGTAAGCATTATTTTATATACCTGTTGGCTGTTTGTATGTCTTCTTTTGAGAAATATCTTTTCAGATCCTTTGCCCATTTTGCAATCAGGTTAATTGTTTCCTTGCTACTGAGATGTCCGTGTTCCTTATATATATTGGATATTAACCCCTTATCAGATGTATGGTTTGCAAATATTTCCTCCCATTCCATAGGTTGTCTCTTCACTCAGTTGGTTGTTTCCTTTGCCATGCAGAAACTTTTTAGTTTGATGTAATTCCATTTGTCTATGTTTGCTTTTGTTGTCTGCACTGTTGTGGTCATATCCAAGCATCATTCCCCAACCAATGTCATGGAGCTTTTCTCCTATGTTTTCTTCTAGTAATTTTACAGTTTCAAGTCTTGCATGTAGTCTTCAATTCATTTTGAATTCATTTTTGTATATGGTGTGAGATAAGGGCCTCATTTCATTCTTATGCATGTGGTTATCAAGACTGTTGTTTTAAAGCCTTTGTTAAATATGTGTGGTGTGTGGTGTCTGGCCTTCCTTAGAGACATGTTCTGCCAATTTACATTCTTCTTTTGCATGGGCCATGTTTTTCTGTTCTTTGTATACCTTGTGAGTTTTTGTTGAAAATTGGGCATTTGAACGAACGGCCACCTCTCTCAGTCTTTGCAGACTAACTCTGTGCCAGGGCAGTCCTTCACTGATTAGCTGGGCATCTTCTGATCTAAGGGATCAGCCTGAGGTGAAAGCTTAAGGTCTTCTCACATCTCCTCTGGGCATTCATGTTGGGTGGGTTGCATGAGGCTTTCTTAATTCCTCCCTATACATGGCTGCTTTTGAATGTCTTAATTTCCCAAGCACTCTACCCCTGGCCTGTTTTAGGGCTTAGATGGTTATTGTATGTCTCTAGCTGTAATCGATTGCATCATGTGGATTTGCAGTCTCTTTGCACCACTTTTCCCCAAATGAGATCTCAGCTAAGTGATACAGACACCAATCCTTCCCGCAGTCTCCAGACAGGTTAGACCATTGCAAAGAAGGTTTGCTCTGCCCCCTGTAGTTCAAGGGAGGGAACTGGGAACAGTGCTGCTGCCTCCTCAAGACTAAGACCTTGCCATGCACATGGTGGGGGGGAGGGGGTACGGTTTAATAAAACTAACATGAAACTTTCTGCAATTTTGAATTTTGCTGCTTCTTCTTCAGTGGGCATTCGCTTGGTGCTGTAGACCTTTGACTGTTCAGCCAGTTTCCACTTTTTTTTTAATGTTTCTGTGAGGAAATAAAGGGTTGAAGCTTCCTAATTCACCATTTTGCTAACATCATTCCTGCCATCATTTCTTAATACTGAATATAATTTCCTAATATTTTATTTACAATTTCACATCCATGATGCTCCTTTCTCATGTTATTGTTGACAAATGTGGGTATCAACGTTATAGCAGCTGCATAAAGTGAGTTGGTGATGTAAGCAGTTTTTTCTATTCTTTTACACTTTACCCAACATAATGACTTTCTTTCAGTGGGAGAGTTCATCATGCTCTGCCATACTGCCAGAAACTAAAATGGACATTTTTGAATCTTGCTTTTCCACAGAATGATAGATCTTATACAATCAGTTTTGTAAAATAATGATTAACTATCCTTTAAAAACCTTTTTCACTGCTGCATAATTTATATACAGTATTAATATACCATTACTTAAATATTACCCTAGAGCTGGGAATTGAAGTTGCTTTTTTCAATTGCTCAATATAGCTATACGAGGATCCTGGCTCAGTTATTCTGATGTTTGGGTATGCAAATCACATCTTCTAATTTTCATAGAGTCCAAGACACCCCTGGCAAAGTACCTCTATTCTATATACAGATATTTTTCAGACATGTATAAGGATCTTTTGGGGTGAGTGATGGGAGGCCAGAATAGGCTGACAAGAAAGAAGCCTGACTATAGAAAATAAGAAAAGGAAACTTGAAGGTGAAAAATCATGTAAGAGAAGAAAGAGTCTGCATGTGTGGTGATAAAGGTTCATGCTGAACCTGAAGTATAACATAAGGTTATACTTGACCTTGTGCCTTAAGTACATAAATATGCTAAAATTATATAGTGCATAAAGTATTTATATATAACACACACACAGAAGTTTCTAACGTTGAATTACTGGATCAAGCGATGAAATATTTAAGGACTCTGATATATAGAGATATGGTTTGGATGTTTCCCCCTCCAAATCACATGTTAAAATTTGATCCCCAGTGTTGGAGGTGGGGCCTGGTGTGAGGTGTTTGGGTCATGGAGGTGCATCCCTCATGAATGGCTTGGTGCCATCCCTGTAATAATAAGTGAGTCCTCACTTTATTAGTTCACCAGAGAGCTGGTTGTTTAAAAGAGCCTAGCACCACCCCCTCTCTCTTGCTCCCACACTTGCCACGTGACACACCTGGTCCTCTTCACCTTCTGCCTTGATCATAAGCTCCATAAAGTCCTCACCAGAAGCAGATGCTGGCACAATGCTTCCTGTACAGTCTACAGAACTATGAGCCAAATAAACCTCTTTTCTTTATAAATTACATAGCCACAGGCATTCATTTACAGCTGTGCAAATCAGACTAATGCGTATATTATCAAACTATTTCCCAAAGGATTAGATCAGATTTTACTCTAGTAACTTTATCTCAGGGAAGCAAGATATGGTTCCAAATCTAGCAGAAGGCAGCACTGTTCCCTAAGTATCACCTGAAAACTCAGAGCTGAACCAGGAGGAGGCTGGCTTCTTAAGAGACCTTGAGCCTCATTCAAATGAGCTCCCTGGGCCTGAGTCTCTGGAAGAAAGCATTTGAATATGACCAGGAGAGATCACAAAAAAAAATGAGCATGTAAGGAAAGAAGACTGGACTCCTGGCAGATGAATAATAATGAAGCCAGGTAAACACAATCATTTAAATTTATATTCAAAACTTACTAATAGTCTCAATGTGGCACAGTTATGCAAAAAAGCAGAGGAAGATCCATATTCCTGCCATGCTAAGCTTTCTCCATAGTATTATAACACAATTAGTGTCCTTTGGATACAGTTTCTTCATATTCCTTATACATGAGGCTGTCTTAAATGTGAGTCCACTTTCCCTACTGACCTGACAGAAGAGATTCCCCTTCCCTCCCCCAAAAGGCTGCAGAAGAATCACTTCTACTTCTGCCCAGCCCCACAGCCCCAGCCTGGCCAGCTTCCAGTAATGCCTTGCCAAGCAGCCTCCACTCCCCAAGTCTTCTTGCACTCTGTAACTGAAACCCTGTCAACTTTCCTTACAGCCCATGTCCCAGCACCCTCTGCATTACATCCTGCTATAGGTGAACCCTTTTAGTTCAGCCACCCTATGCAAAAGGGGACAGGAATCGCATCTCATCCCCACAGTGCTTAAGGAGGACGTCCATGCCACTAGGAAACTTGGGACCCATGGGAGTTGCAGCTGAGCCACCTTATAGAGGAGCCAGCGCTTCTGGACTAGCCTGGGATCCTGGCTATCCCGGTCCAACACCCATAGCTAAGTAACACTTTCTGTGATTCAAAACCACTACCCTCAGGCATACATCTGGAACACAATCCTTAAAAAGTAAGCTAGCCACTGGAACCTACCAAATCCTTAGGGCCTAAAATTTACTGACCTCCCTTAAACATTGGATCTAGGTTTACAGGTTAGATTTTTCTACTGAAATCCTTTATACTTTTGACCAGGCGTCCTCAAACTACGGCCAGCCCGGCCCGCCAAGGACATTTATCAGGCCCTCCGGGTGTTTTTGCCGCTGCTGTCTGTCCTGCTTAGCAGCCGAGTTGTCCTGGGCCCACAGTGCGTACTCTCCAGCGGTCTGTGGGACAGTGAACTGGCCCCCTGTTTAAAAAGTTTGAGGACCCCTGCTTCTGACTGTGGGGAAAACTTTGTCAGACCTGAATTCGGTCTGTGATTTGGGCTATGTTGTTAGCTATCTTTAATGGGAAAGTGGACGCATTGAGATCTCCTTAGAGTTATTCCAGAACAGCAGGTTGGTAGGAACTGCACAGAAGGGTGGGACCGGAGTGATAAAAGCAACTTCCTGGGGAACAAAAATCATGTAGCATTCTTTGCCCTCGTTGGATGCCACTTTGCCTTTAGTCTGGGAAAGTATTGTTCTCATCAGTTCCCCTCTTCTAGGAGATGGACTTCAGCAGGGCGCTGTGGTGCTTGGTTACTGCTTCTGGATCTAGTAATGCAGTTCCCCAGTGCCTGGTCACATTCACCTGAAGAACCTATTCCTCCACTCCCCTCAGTTCGGGACTCCAGCAGGATGGGGCACTCCTGAGGACGCCTGGACACCCGCACAAGCCTGTCCTGTCCATACCGCACTCTGCCCTTCCTGCCTCCCCACTCCCTGCTCCAACATGGCAGACTGCGGCTCACTCCACCCACCGCTCTTTAAAGCGCTCCCCACCCCGGAAGTCCTCCCCCCGCACCCCACTCTCCCAAGTTCTCAACAGCCTCTAGTTTTCATAGAAGGTGCTGTGAACCCAAAAAAAGCGAAGGAGCCAAAATTCCCAGAAGGGAAACCAGCCCGGGGTCTCTCTGGGAGCGGTTGGGGTATGCTAGCAGCGCCCCGACTCCCCCTGGAGCGGGTGGGCTACACCCCTGAGAAATAATGACCCGAAGCGGGAAGATCTGGCAAGGCAGGGGGACAAACTTACTGATGCGCGCCGCTCCTGGAGGCAGGATCCCTTGCAGGCGCGAGCGCACGCCAGGCGACGGCCGAGGCACCTGCGCGGCCAGGCGAGTGCAAGGCCCGGCAATGGCGCTGCCGCGGGGATCGTCGCCGGCTACACGACGGGACCTCAACAGCTCGGGTGAGTACGTCTGAGTGACCGCGGGGGATCGCTCGTTTTGTTTTCACCTATGGACGTGATCTAAGACGAAAAGAGTTAAGATCGCTTGAAGATATAACAAGGAAAGAACCCGGCGAGGCCGAGGCTCGGTCCGCGCCGCGCGCTCAGCGGGGCAAGTGGCCCTGAGTCCTTTGGCGCCTTCCCGCCGCGCGCGCGGCCTGGTTCGCTATTGGCCAGTCGACGCTCCCAAAGTTCCCGCGCGCGGTCCTGGACTCTTGCCATCGCGCGCTTGTCCTGCCTTTGACTCATCGAAACTGAAGAAATACAGGGTCCCAGAGGGGTTGCACAACCTTTCCCGGTTTACTCGCAGTCCCAGAGCGGCACTGCTGTCCCCCGCTTCAAAGCGCAGTTGCCACCAGGTCCCCGGCGGGAGCAGCTGTTAATACACCGGACGGGACGAGCGTGCGAGGAGCCGGCTGCTCGCAGGGAGGCAGGTTTCAACACCTACGCCTTGCGGGTAAGGAGAAACTTGGGGCCATCTAGGACCACTAGTTTAGTAGGGTGGCTCCAGTGGCTTCTCTAGCGGGATACAGCCCTCCTGTCACTTTCCTTGTCCTCCTTATTGTGGAAATTATGATAAATGCCTGTCTCTGCAGCTCATTCACACCTAAGATTTGTTGCTAGAACTCACAGCTTTTGAAGTTCACAGAGGTCAAAATGACTCACTCGGCGGGGGAGTTCGCAAGTCGGAGTTGCTTTCTCGCTAGCTCCACACCTCACCTCACACTGGACTCAATTAACTGCCTCCTGTTGGAAGTTCACTTTAGAATCTTAAGGCATCGGGAAGAGAGAAAGAGTACTTACTCCCATTGAGTGAGCACATACAGAGAAAGCACATACCTGTGCATTTCTTCTTCTCATCTGATCCTTTCGCCAGCTCTAAAGAAACAGTTTCACTTAAGAAATTCTTCTGCAGTCATTGACTTAGAAAATGGCAGGGCACGGATTTTCCCAGAGGCACAAGAGATCCTCCAAGAGGAAAGCAAAAAAGATGAAGAAGTTGTTCCCATGGCGAAGTGTGTGGGAGGCATGGCATTGCAGAATCAAACATGCATCTCTCAGAAAAAAGTAAGCAGATAAAAAATCCACACAGCTTTTGCATTATGTTTTTATTAACTACTAAGTAGCTACAAGATAATATCTATAAACTACATATAAAGTATAAAGAAAAACAGAAGTATGAGCGTCTGTGCACCCCCTCACACAGTTAAAGAGTATTACCAATAATCTAGAAGGCACCTGAGTGCTACTCCATAATCCTACCCCCTTCCTTCTCCCCTCAGAGGTACAACAGCTATCGGATTTTATATTTAACATTCCCTTGCTATTCTTTATTGTTTTACCCTGTTTTTAAAGCTATAACAAGAGATTTGGCTTTGCATTTTGTTAAACTACAGTATATATGAATGGAGTCATACTTGTTGTAGAACGTTTTTTGGCACATTCTTTGACACCCCTCCCATAAAAGGCCAGATCTAATTTCTCTCCCCTTGAACACGTGCCATCCTTGATAATTTGCTCCTAACTGATAGAACACATCATAGTGATGCTGTGTGACTTCAAGGATATATTTGAAAAGATAAGAGAACTTCCACGTGGCCCTCACTCTTGGACTCTGAGCCAGTGTATACGAAGTCCAGCTCCCCTGACACTGCCACCCTGGAGAGACAACATGGGGAGGGGAGAAGTGGCAGGGGAAGGAGAAAAAGGAGGGACAGAGTAAGTGGGAGAAAGAGAGATGCCTAAGGAACCCATGGCCAGCCCCTGATGTCTCCCCATCATCACCACAGGCATGTAACAGAGACCTTAGAGGTTTCAAGCCCCAGCCTTCAAGCCACCACAGCTGAAGGTGAATGGAGCAGAAACAAGGAAGGCTTCCCTGCTGTGCCCTGCCTGTATGCCAGACCCACAGGATCTGGGAGTGTAATGAATGCTGATTTTATACTACTGGGTTTTGGGATAATTTCTTACACATCTATAGTAACTGGAACAATACTACCTGTATCCTTCTTCTATCTTCTTGCCTCTTTCCATCAACGTTATGTTCCTGCGATACTTAATCCTCAGTAGGAAGTAGTAGCTAACATTTTGAACCCAAGTATGCTCAACGAGAGGCCAAATTGTGTCAGGGTGTAGACATGTTCTCATTGCTCGAAGTACTTTCCAACACTTGATATTTTCAGAATTTTTCATTTTTTTCAATTATTACAGTTTTAGTTTGCATCTCTCTGATTACCAAACATTTGTTGGTTACAAAATTGACATCTTTATGAGACAATTTCCAATCCATGAACATTATATAACTCTACAATTTTACATTTTCTTCAATGTCTTGCAATAAAATTTATACAATTTTCTGTAAACATCTTGTACATCTTTTGGTAGATTTAATCTTATGTCCTTTATCCGAGGCAATTTTAAATGGCATCTTTAAAAATATTTCCTCTACCTGTTTGATGATAATTGCTTCTCCCTCAGAAATTTCTAGATTCAGCAAATTGACACACTTTCTCATTCTAATGATTTTTTCTGCATTGTTTTACATAGATAATCAAATCACTCTTCTTCCAAAACCTTATCCCCCCCCCTTTTTCTTCCTTTTCTTGCCCAAATACATTCGCTGGGACCTGTAGGGCAGCACTGAATGGAAGTGATGGCAGTGGACACCGTTGCTATGTTCCTTATTTTAAGGGGACACCGCAGTGTTTTCTCATCATAAAAAATGACTGCTGTGTGTTTTGGCTCTAAATTCTCTTTGTCAATTTCCAAAAGTTGTTTGATATTTGTAATAATTCTTAAGAGTCTTTATAGTGAGTGGATGTTGAAACTTATCAAAAGCTTTTTCCTCTATTCAGATGATTATGTGATTTTTCTCTTTTGATCTTTTAATCTATGGTGAATGATACTGATTGATTTTTTTAAATGTTAAAATCAACATTAAATTTCTGACTTAAACCACACTGGTCATGACTTATTATCATTTTTACATATTGTTGCATTTGGTTTGCTAAAATTTTGTTTAGAATGTATTGCATCTATATATTTGAGTGATAATGATCTGCAATTTCCCTCTTGTACTTGAACTATCTGACTTGTTATCAACATTATGTTAGCCTCATAAAATTGGTTAGGGAGTGTTTCTTCTTTTTCTAT
Source organism: Cheirogaleus medius (assembly GCA_008086735.1). Lineage (NCBI taxonomy): Eukaryota > Metazoa > Chordata > Mammalia > Primates > Cheirogaleidae > Cheirogaleus > Cheirogaleus medius. The sequence continues at coordinate 29,580,084 of VBSM01003215.1, read as the reverse complement.
TCTTGAAAAGTGTTTGCGTAAGATTGAAATTCTCTCTTCCTTAAACGTGCTTGATAGAACTTGTGATAATTGTGGGGAAATGGTTTACTATCGATTCATTGTGTAATGCTTATATAATTTGTACACGGATACATGAGTTAAACATGTTTTTTTTAAATTCCTAAAGATGAGAAAGTTTTTCTAATTACCACTTTATTACTAGTTTCTAATGTATTTGCATTGTGGGGTCAAAGAATGTGGTTGGTGTAAGTCTTTTGAACTCTGTTGAATAATTACTTTTTAATGAGAAAAAAACCAAATATTATGTTTTAAGAAGTATAAACACCCCACAATATATTTATTAATTACAAAAAGGAAAACATTAACTTTACAGTGGAGAAACCTGGCAGACCCCACCTTATCCAAGTGATCAGAGTTGACATCATCAGTAACAGCGTAAATCAATAGCATATGTCTTCAGATATCATACACTGAGAAGGACATAATAGCCCACCCATGGTGTTATTACCCAAAATGCATAACCTGAATCTAATCATGAGGAAACATGAGATGACTCAAATTCATAGATATTTCAGGTTAGATGAGATTTAAAAGAAATGAAAAATGCAATGTGTGATCCCAGATCAAATCTTAGACCAGAAGTGATTTTTTTTCTTTTGCCATAAAGACATTTGTGGGACAATTGATAAAATTCAAATAAGGTCTACAGACTGGATAATAGTATTGTATCGGTGTTAATTTCCTGATTTTTGACGATGGTATTGTGAATTTCCTTATTTTTAGGAAACACTCACTGAAGTATTTAGAGGTAAGTGAGTATCATGTCTGCTACTTACTTGCAAATGTTTCAGCAATAGATGGCAGTAGAAGGAGGCACAGGGACCAGGGAGAGAAGGCCACCAGGATCATCTACGGTCAAAGGACTCAGGGCACGTGACATCTCTCAGTAACACCTAGTTTTAAAGATTCACCTTTCACTGTGCTGAAGACTTTATTAAGTTTTGCTATTAATAAAAGTAGGGCCAGGTGTTGGATATAATTTGGGAAACAAATGTTAACTTCTTGCTTAAGCTCCATGTCTACCGTGGGTCCAATTTGGCTCTACTCTTCATCATTTTCATTCCAGGACCCAGCTGAATCTGGGTCATTGCCCATCTTATAACATATCAGAAGGAAAAGAGAACATGGCAGAACCACTCAGTGACACTTAAAAATTCTGCTCAAAAGTAACACACAATATATCTGTTTATATTTCATGGATCATAACAAGTCACGTTGCCGAGTCTGACACCAACGGGGCAGAGAATATGATCTATTTCTGGGTGGGGACACCAAACTTATTGAATCATATTATAATTTACCACTCCAAGCTCTGCTCCAAGAAGGCTGTACCAGATTCTGGCATCTTGTCCACATTTCAGCCAGCAACAAAGAGAGAAAGAGAAGCGGCACTCTTTCTTGTTAAGGGCATGATGCGAAAATTACATACACTAACTCCCAATCACATCCCGTTGGCCATACCTTGGGAACAAGACATATCTAACTTCTAACTGCTCAGGAGCAGGGGAAATAGTTTGTGGATTTGGGTTTGGGTTGTTTTGTTTTATTTTGTTTTTTTGTCCCTCTTCCCCTTCAAGAAAAAAAACATTATAGTTTTTATCTCGGCATCCCTATTGTGTGCATGCATGTGTGCATGTGTGTGTGTGTGTGTGTGTGTGTGTGTGTATGTGTGTTTAATCTAGTCTAATAATGTTTGTCCCTTACTTGGAGAATTTAGTCTAAACACTGTTGAATAAATAACACTAGCCGAGTCTTGCCACCCACTCTGCACCGCTGTCATGGCTGACGTGGACAATGACTGGAGCCCTGTGCCCTGTCCTCTTACTCCGGGAGTGCTGGCTCCAACTTGGGAGGACAATAAAAAAATGTTCTCTCTGGAGAAGTGGAACATGGTGGCCATGTGGAGACAGGACATAGAGGACAGTATGTGCATCATCTAATGGTCCATGGCTGCCTGACTTAGATGTCAAGCTGAAAAACCAGACGACTGTTGTTGTGGTTGGAGAGAATGTAAGCATTCCTTCCACAACTGCGGCATGCCCCTGTGGGTGAGACAGGACAAGCCCTGCCCTCTCTGCCAGCACGACTGGGGGTTCACGACACTGGGCGAATGAGCGAGGAAGAAGGCTTTCTTAGTGCAGCTGTTGTTGTTCTAAGCCCTGCTAGATTTTTTTTTTATCAAGTGCCCTACAAAGGATGGTGTTCTTTTTTTTCTATTAATGTAGTGAATAGGCTGATTGATTTTCACATGTGTATCATTCTTGGATACCTGGGGTAAACCTGTGCTGGTTTTGATATCATCTATAAGCCATACATTCCAGGGAAATAATTCTTCAAATAGGAACCTGTGGATCTGTGGTTCAGCATTTTGTCAGTTTTGTTTTCAGAAATTCTCTACAATCGAGAAGATAGTCAGCCAAGAATAGTGGTGTGTGCCTGTAGTCCCAGCTACTCAGGAGGCTGAGGCAGAAGGATTTCTTGAGCCCAGGAGTCAAGATTACAGTGAGCTATGATGACACCACTGTACTCTAGCCTGGGCCACTGAGGGAGATCCTGTCTCAAAACAAACAAACAAACAAACAAAAACATAATTGATTAAAGATGGTCTTGCCTACCTCTGTGGTATGTGTCACACACAATGCTTAGAAGTACTATAAAAAACAAAGACTCTGTCTCTATAAATAATAAAAAAGTATTATAAAAAAGGGAACTCCAAATTCAGGGACATTTATAACTTACCTATTGATATACAGGGGGCTGTGGAAGCAGTTCCATTCAGAGAACTTTTTCATGCTTATGGTTGATAAATTTAAAAGAGGGGAGAGAGAATGTTGTAGTAACAAATGAAATGCAGTTCAAAACCCAAAACAAAAAATAACGCCAATCTTCCAAAAACTCATTTGGAAAATAAAAGATTGAACACTTCCTAGCTCTTTTATGAGAATAGTTAACCTTGATTTCAAAACCTGATAAGAATATTAAAAGAAGGGAGAATTATAGAGCAATCTCTGTCATAAACATAAATTCAAAAAACGCAACAAGATAGAAGGTGGATATAGCAATATATAAAATATATATTACGTCAAAAGAGGTTTACTAGAGGTATCCAAGAACGATTTCCATGTGAAAATCAATCAGCCTATTGCCTACATTAATAGAAAAAAAAGAACACCATATGATCAGTAAGTAGATGCAGAAAAAGCATTCAACTCCTGAAAATTATATTCAGAAGTAGTACACATTACCTCTGCTCTTATGTCATTGGTCAAAACAAGTCACCTAGCCCCAACGGGGCAGGGAACTATGATCTTCTGGAGAGGGACACCAGCCTTGTTGAACATTATTACATCTTCCACAGCATCTCATGCTCCAAAGTAGGATGAAAATTCAACAGCCTCTCATGATTTTAAAAAAATATCTCTCAGCAGTTTAGGAATAGAAAGAAATACCCTTAATCTGAGAAAGATTATTTACAAAATAAAAACATTTGTAAACCACGCTCAATGAGGAAATATCAAATACTCTCCCCAGAGTTTTGGAATGAGGTAAGTTAACTATTTTCACTTCTATTCCACGTTGCACTTATTACCTGTCAGTGCAATAAGGTAAGAACAGCCAAACAATCTTGAAGAACAATAAAGCTCTAATATTACAGCAAGGTGACAGGGCACAAGAATAGACAGACATACTAATTGCACAGAAGAGAATCTAGAAACAATTTATAGTCATCTATTTAGGACCCAGGAGGGAGCAGGCTGGAGAGGGGGAGGACTTCTGGGAGGTGGGAGAAGGACTGGCACAGGAGAGAAGAGTGATTCAGGATTGTCCAAGTGCGGGTCAGGTCCTGTCCTTATTTTACATTTTTATATTTTATTCGTCATGGATTTTTGTATTAATTTTGATTTTTAAAATATTGTTTATCTTCACTACCTGGAAGGTTTTTTTTTGGTTCCCCCTAAAATTTTGCACTGGAGACTAGCGCCCCCCCTCTCCTCACCCTCATTGGCCCTGATACATTCATCATCTTAAATGTGGTGTTAGTTTCAAGGGTTTACATGTGTGTTAAAATGCATCATATCGTGCAAGTTAAACATGTGCAGTTTAATGCATGAAGACCATAGCTCGATACAGCTATTTTTTAAAACTAAACCTACAAAGAAAACAGACTGCTGGCTTGATGGACCGGTCATCTCTCCTTGAAGGTGAGGTCTCTGTGCCCAGTTTGGCGCATCTGTCCCAAACCCAGAGGCCAAGACAATTCCCCAACGCAAAGCCCCTGGCGCGGGAACCTGAGACTCCCGCCACTCCTATCTTCTGTCTCTGCGTCTTCTTTAGCTCCCAGTGGGGTGGGGTGGGGGGCGCAGAAGCTGTAGCCCTCGCCCACCTCCCTACCTCCTGTTCTCCCGCTGTGAGTGGAGCCAAGGCTGGGCCGCTGTGGGGATTGGTGCCCATCCACCCATTTCCTGGGCGAACCAGGACTAGGCTGTGCGCTGACCCAGGGGACGCTGGCCTTCGCTCTCACTAACCACTAGTCAGGCTGAGTACCCCCAGACCTGCCAGGATTGGAGAATCTGAGGCTCCCAGAGTTAGGAACAGAGGCTAGGAAAAGCTCATTTGCAAAACATACCAAAAAACAAAACAAAACCAACAAAACCTGAAGAGTACCAACAAGTCTGGAAGACATTTAAATTTCCCGCCTAGAAACCGAGGCAGTTCCTGTGGTCCCGCCTGTAGGGAAGCGGCAGAGTGAGGTCACCCCTGGAGCGGCTGTCACCGCGGGGGAAGGGAGCAACCCAGGGAAGTAAGGACGCGTCTGGTTGCATTGGAAAGGTCCTGGCAACACCGCGCCTGGTTATCCCTGGGGGAATGAGTTTAGGAATAATTCCTACATGTTTGTCATAGGCCTGCGGCAGTGGCTCATGCCTGAAATCGCAGCACTTTCCAAGGCCCAGGTGGGAGGATCGCTTGAGTCCAGGAGTTGGAGACCAGCCCGGGCAACGTAGTCCAACCCTGTCTTTACAAAAACTCTAAACATTAGCAGGGGCGTGGTAGTGCACATCTGTAGTCCCAGCTACTCCGGAGGCTGAAGCAGGAGGATCGCTTGAGCCCAGGAGTTTGAGGTTGCTGTGAGCTATGATAACACCACTGCACTCCAGCCTGGGTGGCAGAGGCAGACCTTCTCTCTAAAAACAATTTTATTATGAAATATTTCAGACGTACAAAAAACTATGCCACCACCCCTGTATCCACTACCTACCTTAGAAAATGAAATACTACTGCAATTGAAGAGTCCTGTGTATTCCTCCCCGAATCACTTCCTCCCTCCCCGTCCCTTCCCTCTTCCCTCTTCCCCTTTCCCCTGTCCGGTTCCCCACCACCCTGCCTTCCTTCTCTTCTCCCTGGAAGGTTCCAAGTGGAAGATGGAGTCTCACTTCTGCTCCACACCCAGGCTCGGTTTTCAGAGTGTTCGGTTGGCATCTCTGTCGCTGCGGTAATAGTGTTTCCTGTCCTCACCAGCACTCGGGGAGTTCAGCGCTTGTTTTTCCCTTTCTGGGGGCAGAAAGGCAAGGCTGCCCTCGGGCCTTCTCTCTGCACCCTCCTCAGACCCCAGCTCTCAGGGTGAATATGTGAGACCCTGTGCAGGTGGTCACCCATTCAGCAATAAGTTACTGGGGGCTCAAAATGTTCTCAAAGAGTAATAGGATGGCTTAAAATCTTACCCTGATGGTATAAACAGAATAGCATTGTAGAAGCACATGATTTGCTGGGTTTTCTGAGGGTATCAAAAACCAGCTGTACCTTTGAACCTGCCATTTCTGTTATAACCCAACTTAGCCAAAGGGCACATTTACATTCTCATACCATCTTGTTCAGTGCAGTAAATATTCTCTGAACTGGTAGCAGAGTGTAGCTATTTTGGAAGTTCCAAAGCAATCCAGAAATCCTGAGAATGCCTTCTCTGCACCTGTATTTCACACTGTGGAAAATCAGAAACAAGATAAAATGCCATTTTGTATACCTTGAATTGAATTCATGAAAAAATTTTAACAAAGCAGATTCCTCCATTAGAAGCATTAAATTTGATTCTCTTGCGTTTTTTGCCAAATAATATTAAAACTCACTAAAGATTCATTAGAAGTCTTAGTGAAGAATGGATTCTTAAATTCTTTAGTTACTACTGATTTCTGTCCTAAAATTATTAATAATTTGAAGGTCCTGCTTCTTTATCAGCACTGATACCATAGTTCCGGAGTCAGATTTTCCTATTTTTCAACTCGAATTTTTTAGAGAGAGAAATGGCTTATGTGAGAAAGATGGAATATTTTTAGACTGTATTACTTATTTGCTTTTACATTTATTTTATTCTAATATTTATATTTAACTAAACATTTTATGTCTTATTTGTAGTTTTCTTCAAGTAGAAAACATTACAAGATTCAAAGTTTTGAAGAGTAAATTCTTTAATGGATTTAAGATATTTGTGCAAGTTTCAGAGAGTTATGTCTATAGGATTACCACTGAGTGTCTTAAAGAGTTAGCATATTTAAAGAATTAGAGATTTTGGCTTAAATTCCTTCCTTCCCACCCCCATTCTTAGAGACCCCCCAATAAGAGTTATATAAGCACTTAGCTATATGCTGAAACTGATCAATACAGGAACATAGAAATTTGAGAGACATTTATGCCTTTATTTTCTAATATCCTCTGAAGATAGGCTATCTTTCAAAGGAAACTTCTTCCTTGAGTTGTCCTGAGCATATCACTACCACTTAACAAGGAATAAACAGCTTTTGCAAATGTATCACTTCAACATCAAAAAGGTTAAGGTCTCTGTTGGGGGCATTGACTCCTCTAGAATTCTTTATTCCATTTACCAGGTCACTAGCAGTAAAGGAACACTTAGTCCATCAGGACTTAATGGTCATAAAGCAAAACACTCCCTCACTTTCATCATATTAAAACTCTAACCGGTTCTACCCTTCCAACCTGGAAATATTTAAGGAAGCTAGACCTACACTCATTCTTCCTGTAATTCAGGGTTTGTCAACCTCTGCACTATTGAGACTTGGGGCTGGAAAATTCTTTGTTGTGGGGGCTATCCTGTACACTGTAGGGTGCTTAGCAGTATCCTTGGCCTCTACCCATTAGGTACCATCAGTACACTTCCCTCAAGTTATGACAACCAGAAATCTCTGCAGATATTATGTCCCTTGGAGGGCATAATCCACTTCCCCGCCCACTCTGTAGAGAATCACTGATAATTAGTCTAAGAATGAGCAGACTCATTTTAACAATGAGCAGACATATTTTAATAATCCGTATGTCAGTGCTGTCAACAGAAATATACTGCGATCTACATGTGTAATTTTAAGTTTCACAGTAAGCACATTTTAAAAAGTACAAATAAATGGATACAATTACTTTGAATAATTAATTTTATTTGATTCAATATTTCCAAAATATTATCATTTCAACATGTAATCTATATAAAATGATTAATTCAATATTTCCATTCTGTTTTCTCACTAAGTTCTTTTTTTTTTTTTT
>VBSM01003215.1:29486184-29501940 GCA_008086735.1 Cheirogaleus medius | reverse complement strand
AAAAAAAAAAAAGATGTGTTCATTCTCTAAGCATTTTGGTTTATCAGCAGTGGTAGTTATGCACAGCCTGCATGTTTACCAGATACAAACTGTCAAATACAAGCTGAAGGGGAAAAGTTGGTCTCAATCCCCCATGTGCCTCCATCTCACACAGAAATGATTCAAAGAGTATTAATAGCATAGTAACCAAGAGCAACAGTCCTGGTTCCACCATGTTGCCACTACCTAACTCTCGGTCAGTTTCCTGTCTTTCATTCAATCAGCTATTTTGGAGTTCCTTGGGGGTTCAAATCCTAGCTGGGCCACAATCTAGCTGAGACCTTGCTTAAGCTATTCTAAGCCTCAACCTCTTCTCTGTAAATTGAAGATAATACTAGTGCCTTCCCCACAGAACACTTATCAGAATGAACTGAGATAATATACATAAAGTGCTTAACATGGTGCCTAGCATATAATGTCAGCTTTTCATTCAATAATCAGTTATTGAGCACTTACTATGTTCCAAACATAGTACTCTGCTCTGGGACTACACATCAAAATAAAAGCTGCCATTTAGTGACTGCCTTCCTTGAGCCAAATATGCAATTTTCGCTCTCTCATATAATCCTCATAACAATGTGGAAGACATGCATTATTTTCGTGACCTTGTAAATGAAGAAACTGAGTTCAGTGAGGTTAAAGCTCAAGGTTACACATCTAGTAAGTAGCAGAGCTGGGATCTGATCATTGGTCTGAGTCTAAAGCCCATCTACTCTCTGCCAGATGGCCTTACTATTAGCTGGAAGAATAAGACACATATTCCATTCACAATCTAAAGAGGGAAAAGATTTATTAAACAACTCATAAAAGCACAACATACGTAATAACATCAATTGAGCACTCTATGTATTAGGCATTGTTCCCATTCAATTCATCTTTTAACAAACAGCTTTACAGGTACATGCTATCATTATCCTCTTTTTACAGATGGGGATACTGGGAAAGAGTTTAAGTTGCTTGCCAATACAGTCCATGTGCATGACCACTACTACACTCCAGTGCCACTCTGGAGAGTTTGCAATGTATGAGCAGTGTGCCCTAGGTGTTTTGAGGAGTGGCAATAATTATGTGTGTGAGAATCAGAAAAGATTTCGTAAATGAGATGATATGTGAGCTGGAACCTGTAAGAATGCACCAGGTTGAGAAAGGGAGATGAAGGGGGGAAAAGATAAACCAGGTAGAGGAAACAGTCCATGTAAAGGCATATTCTCTTTACTGACTAAACTTCCCTATCCTTAAAGCACAAGGGACGTCTTTTAGTAGGTCTGGTACAGAAGATTCTCCATTTTATTTCTTCATGTCCTTTCACCCATCCCTGTTTGACACATCCTCATACACCTTTCATATGCCATCTATTTCCATTCCTACAGTCTAATTTAGGCTCTTACTAGCTCTCACCTGAACCATTGCAATAGCTTCCTCCATTTTCACTCTCTGCACTCCTCCAGGCTAAATACAGTACGAGATTGAGTTTTCTAAAGTAAAGCTCTGATCATCTAACTTCTTGGCCTCTGAAATCTTCAATTCTTCCACTTTTTCCAGGGTAGCCTGAACTATGCAGTCACCCAGCTATTATCCTGAACAAAGCCTTGATCTATCTTTCCATTCTACTACCACCAGCCTTCTTTAACACTGGTCCTTTAACTTTGGTGTGAAATCAGAATCACCTCTAGGGCTCTTGTTTAAAAGATAATAAGCTTGGGCTCCAACCCCGAAGTATCAGCAGGTCTAGGCTATGCCCCAGGCATTTTGGGGGGTTTTGTTGCTTGCTTTTTATGTTGGGGTACATCTGTACTGTTAACAGATTCCTCCAGGTGTTTCTAACACACACACCAACTGTATCAACTTTACCTAATTTTAGCAAACTCCCATATGCTTTCTCAGCGAATTCGGGAATTTAAATTATCCCTTCTACCAGAATCTCCTAATTTTCAAATCCCACACATCCTTCAAGCCCCAGATGAAATGCCACCTATCCCAGGAAGCCTCTCCTGCTCGCCTCCGCACTTCTTTGATATTTAGCTGCGCTTTTTTTGTGGTACTTTTTGCTTATTTAGGAAACGTCCACGCGCCGGGCCAGCCAATGAGTTCTCTCCCCCCGCACAGGGAGGGACAGCCTTCATCTGTCAGTCCACCCCAATCCCTATCCCCCAGGCCCGAGCCCGAGACAAGCGCAATGAATGCTGTGGGATGGCACTGTGGGATCGCTGTCGGAATCCACGGTTGCTCCCGCAAGCCCGGGGCGCACGCACGCCACGATCCCGCCTCAGATGCCAGGTCTCAGCTGTGACACTAGGCAACGGCAAAACCACTCTGCTTAACAGTCGCCCCGAGGTCCGAGGCTGGGAATTGTACTGGGGAAGGAAAAAAAGAAAAAAAAAAGAAAAGAATTGTTCAGAATACGGGAAGCGACTGGGCTCTCTCTCAGGATAGATGCCGTGACGCAAGAAGCGACGCGACGCTAAGGGTACGTCCAACGTCCCGCCCGCTCCATCCCTGGCCTCCGATTGGCTGCTCCTCGCACCCGAAAGACCACGTGACCCGAAGACCGCCGTGGGATTGGTTGCCTGGCGAGTGAGGCGCTGGGCTGTGGGACTCGGGCCGGCCAGCGAGGCAGAGGAGAGTGGGACGCGGGAACCAGGTATGGCCCGGGACCGAAAGCCGCAGAGCTGGACTGCCGTCATCCTTCGCTGGCCTCCTGAGAGAGTCCAGGGCGTAGGAGTTTTAGGAGTTCGGAAAGGGGGTGCAGACTCCTGCGCGGCTGTTTGGTTTGAGCCCTGGCTACGGCCTTAGTCAGTCGTGTTTCCCCGCAAGGGCGACTCTAGTTTGTACCTTATCATTATCATCATCATTACTTTTATTTTTGAGGGTCTACCGTGTGTAAGGTTTGGTTGTTCTGCACAGGGATCTGTGCAGAGCTCCATGAGGTAGAGGCTGGGGACATGAGGACTTGGATATGCTTTGAGGTATGGTTTTTACCTACGTGACATGTTGGAGGCAAGTCGGCTTTATGAATTGTGCTGGTTTAGTAGGGAGGGTCGCTCATTGACTGAATAAAACTCATTTATTGAATCGCACTCTGTGTACCAGGTACCATTGTGAGTGCGGAGGCTGCAAAGGCCAGTGAAACACAGTTCTGGTTCTTTAGGAACTCAGTGTGATTGGACTGGTGGGAGAGAAAACGTGAACTGGTGAGTAGTTGGCGTGTGATGTGTGCTGTGGTGGAAGAAAGTGCTGTCGGAGTCAGAGGAGGGGATGCTTGAAAGAGTTAGGGAATCTTAACAGAGAAGGTGACATTTGAGTAAAGTTTTAATAGTATAATTAGACTTTCTACCTATTGAAAGGGGTGGGGAAGGCACTCCAGATGAGCTAAGTGTACTGAGGCAGAAAACTAGGAAATTGTACCTGCTGTGTATGGCTGGAGCACATGGCGAAGTTTGCTCAAGGGCCAAGATGAAGCTGATAGGTAGGGGAAAGACTTTTAAAGATTTTGAATTCCATTTTAGGCTGTCTGTCTGGATCTTCAAATACAAAGTGAAATAGGTACCACAAAATAGGCATAACGTACTTCCATAATTCAGAGAAAGGATATTTCCTGTTGGATTGATGGAGAAAATCTTCATGCAAAAGGTGGCATTTTGGAGGGTCACAAACTGGAGAGGTAGGATTTTGAAGTACAAGGGTTTCTACAGAAGAGAAGAAGGGCTTTCTAGATGGAGGGCACAAGGTCAAATAGAGCAGGTTTGACGACTAAAGAATAGTCTGGCTTGGTTAGACTTTAAGGTACATGTTAGGGTTATGGTGTTTGTGAAGGATAAATTTAGCTTTGTTTTGAAATATCTTGATTGCTAAGCAAACTAGTTTGGACTTTATTTCCTGAAGCATGGAGATCAATTGAAAGCTTGTGAGAAATGACATAATCACACTTCCATATATTGAGGTTAGTATGTGAGTAATATTCAAAGTACATAGGATGGGAGGGAAACTGGAGGCAGGAGAACCAGTGAGACAGCAGTATTGTCTGGTGGAAGGAACATGGGCTTTAAAGTCAAGAACTCATTGGTTAAGATCTTGGCTCTGCTCACAAATTTCATGATTTTAGGCAGAGTTATCTAAATGATTAAGCTTTCTCAGCCTATTTCCTTACTTCTAATGTGTACCTATTTCACCTGTAGAGGATGACAAGCTAAAGGGTCAAGCATAGCCCTTGTACAACAGGCCACTCCATAAGTTAGTTTCCTTGTCTGAATAGTGAACACAGACCAGCGTCTGTCAGATTTTAACTATGGATTATCAGTCTATTGACCTTTATAGATGGCTGAAGGAAGAATATGGTGGCTCCAGAATTGTTATTTAAATACTGACAATGTCATATTGAAAGTCTGAAGAGGGTGACTTTGTGATCTTGATACTTTTCCATGTCAGCGATGATATACCACTAGAAGGTGTCATTTGGAGTAAAGAAATGCAGTCAGCTTTCTCATTCAGAAATTGATTATCCAGGTTGTGAATTACCCAGGCTTTGCCTTGCTTTTCTTATCTTGCGTGTGGCCTCCCTCATTAGTAAATCTAAAGGTAGGAGCCTGAAAAAAAATGAAATTAAACCTTTTATTTAGCCGTCAGTGGAAAAATATAAATCTGGTAATCAGATCTCAGTTTTGGCCGGGCACGGTGGCTCACTCCTGTTATCCTAGCACTCTGGGAGGCTGAAGCGAGAGTATCGATTGAGGTCAGGAGTTCGAGACTAGCCTGAGCAAGAGTTGAGACCCCGTCTCTACTAAAAAAAATAGAAAAAAAATTAGCCGAGTGTGGTGATGTGAGCTTGTAGTCCGAGGTACTGGGGAGGCTAAAGCAGTAGGATTGCTTGAGGCCAGAAGTTTCAGGTAGCTGTGAGCTAGGCTGAGGCCACGGCACTCTAGCCTGGGCAACTGGGCAACAAAGCGAGACTTTGTCTCAAAGAAACAAACAAAACAGATCTCAGTTCTCTTTCTAGCTCTGCTGTTAATTTGCTCTGGACCTTTGGCAAATCATAACCTCTCTAGATTCTTGTACTCTTAAGAATAAAATTTTAAGAAAATCTTATGAAGAATAAAAATTTTATGACTGTACTTTTTATCTTTGTTGGTAGCAGAATTGTAAATTGTGTATTAAATGAACTGGAGTTTATAAAGAAATTTAGTAGAAAGTCTTTTCTAAAGCTTTTGCTTTAGAACTAGGCTGTAAGTCTCTTCATGAACATGCCTGAGATTTTATGATGCATGGTGTTTGGGTTCATTAGGAAAAAAAATATTTTTGAATGCAGATGCTTCTCCAGTCTCCTCTGTACTTCAAAAACAAACTAAAGTCCCCCCCCAAACAAACCTTGTTCAAGTTTGCATTTTTGTGTAGCAGAGTTGCTTAAAGGAAAGCATAGTGGAAAATGAAATATTAATTGAAAACCCATGGTTGAAACTTATCTAAAAAGAAGCCTTCTTTTTTTCATAGGTAAGCCTAAGTTTTCTTGAGTGTGAAAATAGGGTGCTGGACTGCAATGATGCGATGATGAGTGAAGTAGAGTCTGACCTGGTATTGCCATTGCTTCAGTGTTGGCTTTGACCAGGGTATGATCCCTTAATCTTCTCTCTGAGCTGATTTTGGTTGTGGTTTTTCCACACAGGTCTGTTGTAACCTATTTGGATACTGGTTTTATTATGTATAAGTTTCTTTTATATTCATTTGAATTACTGATACTTTCATGTTTTCCTTAGGTTGAGGTGAAAAATCTGGCTTTGAAATCTTCGTGGAGGACCACATCATTTCAATCCTGAATCTGGTTTAGTTCTCTTATTGACTTATTACTGTATTAAAAATGCTTTGCTTAATTAACTATGGCATTTGTTTTGGTAAAACCTTTGAGGTTTAACAAAAATTATTAAAATATCCATTATACTTTTCTTATGGTATATAAAAATTTTAATATTTTAAAATCCATAGGATATTCCATTTCAAAATTTAGTTTTCAAACCTTTGTGCTATCAGAGAATGTGTTTTGGATTGCTAAAATGAGTTAAAGTATTGGAAACACCTATCTCAGCAGAGGCACTTGCAAATTATTATCATCCTTCCTTCTAGTAATGTTTCCTTTTCTTAAGCCCATGTTTTTACCAGCCTGCCATTTTAAACACCCCAAGTAATCTTTAAGTTTCCATATAATCATAACAACATGGAACAGTTCTTTGCCAGAAATATTTATTCTTAAAATTTACTTAACTGTTTCATAGAAACTTTAGTAATAACCAGAATAATTCATGACAGCTTAGCAAACTCTTAACAAGAAGCAGAAAGAGCTTATTAAAACATCCTTTCTTTACATAGTTAGTTTTACTTCATCTCTTCATTGCTTGTTAGCTTTGCTTTCACACTGAAATTTTCAGACTACTCTCTATATAAACATTTGAGCCCTATTCTTTTTAAACAAATTTCCCAAGAAAGATATATATGGCTCATAAGGAAATCTTTAAAAGTTAATAAATTTGTCTCCTGGAATCAGGATCCTCTTCCCTGACAGTGGGCTGACCCTCTCTCTCTAGTTAGATCCTGGGGACAATTCCCAGAATGACCTGGGTTGCATCTCAATCTCTTCATCACTTCCATCCTTAAGCCCAGAGTTCATCCCTGCTCTGCAGATGTGATCCAAATATAGTCTCAGGAATAAACCATCTGTGGAGAAGTGGGAAAAAAGTTGATAGTCTACAGCAGATGTCACTTAACAAATGGGTCACCGTATATGGCAGGAGCTGGATTTTTTTCCCCTAATGTGTTTCTAAGCATTTCTGTAAACAGCAGGTCCATTGTTTCACATTGTTTGCAAACTGATAAAAATCTCCACCTGACAGGCATATAAATGCTTTCTTTTCTAAAGAGAAGGTCTATTCCCCCCTCACCACCTACTTTATTTTTTAATGAGGTCTAACCCAGGTTTTTCCTGAGAGCTATTCTATACCTCTTATTCTTTAAGTAAAGGGATAGGCAAAGCTTCCATACTAATTATCCTGTTTTATCTACTTCTTCTACACTGGCTCTCACATCTTCTGCCAATACTGATTCTCCTACTTCAACCAGCTTGGTCAAGTATAAGTAGGGTCCTAGAGAGCAGACTAAAAGGTTAAGCTCAAATGGGTATATCCTTTTAAAGAAACCCCCATAGTTGTTTAAAGTTCATACAGTTATGAATTGAGGCTGAGAAGTATCAGTGATATGTACCATGCTGAAAAGCAGCCCTGTGGCCTTATAGTGCAATACTTTTTTGTGAGATAAGATGCTAGTCCCTTTCAGTTCTCAGGGGAGTACAGTTTAATCAAATGTTGTACTTCTGTTGGATAACCTGTGACGGGACAAGCTTGGTGACTCCTCACATAATTAAATACACAGCGATAACAAAACACATAACCAGAGGTGGCAAGAACAGTATCGTTCACCCGGGTTTTACGACACAGTGGGCACACGGTCTTCATTTTGGGTAACAGGGGAGAAATGGAGTGGTAGTCCAGGTGTATAGGTGGTGGTGGAGTAGGCAAGGCAGTCAGTGATTTGATGGTTTCCTGATTTTCAGATGAATACCACCAGTCAAGGAACTGCAGGAAGAATACACCCACAGAAAGGCCAGTAGAAAGAGATAAGGCAACGCCCCCCACAGCTTTCTTCAGAGCTGATTTTATCTTCTCATTAACACTGTTGGGAGAAGAGAACAAGTAGGCAAAGAGAGAGACTGTTTTAGGTATAATCAGAGAATGACTAATATAAATGCAGTTTACACTTTTCATCAGAATCACTGATTTGGGAGATTGAAAAGTTGCTCCATTGGCACTGTCTCTTTAGGGATCTATTCTAAATGATTTCCTCTTTCTGACTTACAGTATTTTAGGAGTATAGGAATTAAGCTTTGTTTTTAATAACAAACAATTAGGGTTTTGAGAAAGAAATTGGCAGAAAATTTGGTTATATAGACTTTTTAAAAATGAAAGATAGTGCACCTAGAAAAATAAACCCAACTCACTTAACAAAAAATAACTTAGCAGTATTGAGGAATATATATTTAAACTTGTAGGAGAACAGAAACACAAACTAGAAGCACTAACAGCATCGTGATTAAGAGCACAGTCTTTAGAATTATATTGATCTGGCTTGAATGTCAGCTCTGACACTTTTTAGCTGTGTGGCCTTGGCAAGGTACTTAGCTGTTAGGGCTCAGTTTCCTCAACTGTTAAATGGAGCTAATACATTTGCCTCATTGGGTTGCGATGAAGAGTGAAATAATGTACATAAAGCAAACACCTAGCACAGGACCTGGGGCACAGCAAGTGTGCACTAAAACGTACCTAGTATGATGCGGAAGCTTTCCAGGATGATAGTCCTTGTTTTATGGGCACAAGGAATAACTTTTCTATTACTTTATTAAATACCACAAAGTAGACTGAGGGAGACAAGTTTCATAAAATTGGGATAAGATTTTAGGATTTATTAATGAAAGATTTTTTTTTGAAATGCTAAGGTCTTACCTCCTGGCTGGATGCTGCATTAGGCTGGCTTCAGCTGGTTTGTGCTCCAGAGCTTGTATATCCTGAACTGTCAGTCGACCTAGCCGAACTCCAGCCAGCCTCAGCAGTGGTGAATGATGCTGAGCTTTTCCTAGGATGTACTGAAGCTGCTGTATAAGAAACCAGCCTTCCCAGGCCATGTTAACAAATGGGTAGGCTGCCAGGAAGGCTCTGTAAAATCGTTTCCAGTGGGAAGAAGGGGGATGAATAGAATATTCATCTTCTTCTCTCAGGCTAGAAACCAGCTTCTCCAGCTTCACTTTCAGATAGGGAAGAAGAACCAGGAACACAATTGATTTCCAAAGCTGCTTCTTTGGGAGACCAGCACTGGCCAATCTCTGAAACTTGTGAGTGTCCCCCGTTACAATTCGCTTTAAGCCATAAAAGTTTTCAGAAAATGAGGCACTGGTTTTAGACAGATAATGCTGCTGGAGCAGAAGATCTAACAGAGTAAAGATTTCATCAAACCACCTCCAAAAGAAGCCATAGTGGGTAGGATTTGATTCTGCAAGAACCTAAAGCAAAATAAATCAATAAATGAAATTCATTCCATTACACAACTACTATACCTTGTATTTCCATTCCCTTTTTTCCTCTAAATTTTACATACTTTGAGCTTAAATAAGTCACTTATTTTAGAGTCTCCCCTAACCTCCCTGACGCAGTGGGTATTCAGTACAGGGCTCTACACAGAACATAGACTCAATAATAGTTGAGACATGAGATATGAATTATATGCAAATTTGTTATTTCAAACATTAAGCTACCAAATAAACACAAATTATTGGTTTGGTTTGTATCCAGTCTTCCCTAAAACCTTCCAGGGAATAATACCTTACCTTGACCACATGCTGAAGAGCAGGTCTCACTGCTGTCATTAAACTGTCCTGTGCTACCACCTCAAAGATGGATGGCTGGTCATCCGCCACAGAAGCAGTTGTGATGTGAGCCCCGTGCTCAGCCATAGTTTCCTGTGTGTACTGGCTTTCACTTTTCCCACAAACTCTCTAGTAAGCATGAACTTTTGTATCAAATTGGTGCTCAGTCTTAAAGATAATCTTGAATGATACCCGAAACTCCAAACTTGAGATTTTACGGGCGAAATTGAACTGGGGAAAAACCTCGTCTGGAGGCGAAGAGGGGAAGGCGTCTCAAATAAGGAGCCTGAGAACGAAGTTAACTCGAACGTGGGTGGAAGTGGTATGTGCGGAGGGGGTGACTTGTCAAATGCCGCACCTCACGGGGCAGAGCGTGACTGTGGGGGACAGCTATGGGCGAAGGAGAGCTGTCCTCTCGAGCTGCAGTCCTGGAGCTGGGAACCAGGGACCCTCAGTCATGAGGGCTCAAAAGCCAGCCGGCTCTGAGGAATCAGAGGTGCCCGTGCGGGCTCGGGACGCGAGGACCGGCTCTAGCTGTCGGCTGTAAGTACCGCGCCCGTCCTTGCTCGCTGACCCCAGGCGAGGCGCGAAGGACCCACGAAGCCACGTTTGAAGTGAGGTCTCCGCTTTATGACAGAAGCAGCACCCGGAAACAGAAGTCACCGGGACCTCGGGGGCGGCTGGCGGAAGAGAGGCGCTCTAGCCTCGGATGCGGCCGGAAACCGGAAGGAGAGAACTCTATGGCTCCACCTGAACTTCCGCTTTCGTCCCCGCTAAAATTGAAGAGGGTACTTGGCGGGCTCGTTTTGGCCTTCAGTTCTCCGGTTTGTTTTACTTTTGATAGTTGGGTCTGCATCGTACCCTGGGCGAAAAGCCACAGCTCTGATTCTGTCTGTGCAGAAGTCTTTTTGACAAGTGTTTGGGGCGTCGTGATGTTGTCTGGCGCCCGAGCTGGAGCTCGGGCCAGCTTCCGAGGTCTGCGTGCCCGCGGGCGATCAAGCCAGGGGCGGAGGGAGAAAGGGTGGAAAGTACTTTATTGTACCCGTGCAGTGGCGATGGTGGTTAATATATATTCGGCCGCCTTCCGGAAAGGGGTTGCGACATAGCGGAAAATAGAGCTTTAGCTTTATTGCTGCCGATTATAAAGAAAGATGATCAGAATGAGAACGTTTCCTCCTTGTTCCTCAGAACTAGGGACGGTTACTTTTCATCCAAGGTGGTAGCTTAACTTTTCCAGGTTTTGGTTTCATTCAAGCATAATTCCAGGCGTGTGCTATACTAAATGAAAATTGTCCTCGCCCTCGTACACAGTAGTATTTGTCACATTAGCGGTATGAGTATAGTGCTAAAGCAGAAGCATCCTGATGGAATTCTAACTAGCATGAACTGGGGAGGCTTGACAGATATGTGCCTTTCATTCAGTTTTTTAATGCCAAAACTAATGTAATTGATCTTACGGCTTGTAAAGTGCTTTTACGTCGTATACAGCTTTGCCTTGTTTGAGTTGCTGATACAAGTTTATTGACTTTGGATGAGAGTTCAACCTCTCCCCTCCCTCCCCCTAAATAGCTAGAAATAGAAGGTATCATTCATCATCCTAGAATACCTTGTGCTATAAAGATAATTGGTTTGCATAATGAGAACCCTCAAAAACAAGGTTTGGGTTAGTTGTTTTGTTTCAATAGGAGAGAAATCTTGTAACTTGCCCTTAATTATAGTTCTAAAAAGTGTTTTTTACTCTAGAAAAATACCTGTCAGAGAACGTCATATTAATACAAGATTTTTACCTTACAGAGTTTTAAAACTGGAGATAATGTATCCATATATAAATCACTTGGTACATGTTAGGTGCTCATTCAATGGTAGCTGTTATGTACAAGCTTTTCTTAAGCGGACAGCAAAAACACAAAGTTGAGAAGTAAGTAGCATCAACTAAAACAAGCAGGAAATTAGTTAAATATTGTTGTCAGTTAGGGTTCTTTGGTTACAAGCAATAGAAACAAACAGGCTAACTTAAACTAAAAAGTAATTTATCAGAAGTATATGGAGTAGCTCACAAAATAAGTAAAGCCAGCCCAGAAAGAACAGGAACTATATATTCCTATTGGGTCTCTCTAGCAAGAATTAGGGAAGGGTATTGTTCAGACAACATTGTTGCAATGAATGAACTTCAACCAATATATATTTATCACTGCTCATGATTCAAATTCCAACTGACCTATCTTGGTTCAAGTTCCCTCTCCATTCTTTATTTCACTTTTAGACAGAAGAGGGCAGGGCATCTTGATTAATAGGAGACTCCAAAAAGAAACCGAAGTTATTACATAAGAAAGAGGAAAGGCAGTCAAAAATAACAAAAGGTCAACTATTACAGTCAACAAATAATAAAAGCCACATCACAAATCCCACCCTCAACTTTAGATTAATAGAGTGTAGTAAGAAAGAGATGACCCGTAAAAATTACATTTCTGTTAAAAGGTATTAAGAGCCATCAGATTAATATGATATGACTTTAGATGAAGAAATAACTAACAGCTAGGAAAAATAAAGTAGTTCAAACTTGCTTAAACAGAAAGCAAATATATTGGCCTATGGAACCAAACAATTGGAAGAACTGTGTTTCTAACCTCATATTTTATTTCAGCTTCTCTCTGCCAGTTGCCTTATAATTACTAGGTCACCAGGTAATGTAACTTGGTACCTCCTGTACTTCATGTCATAACACATGTCCACTAAAAAAGTTTTGTGAATTAGGTGGACCTAATCATCAAAAGATGAATACATTTGGAGCAAGTTGCAGTGGTGAAAGGCTTTCCAGGCAGGAACAGCTTAGAATATGAGGAGGAATTGTAGTTTGCTTTAATCTTGGAGCAACAGAAAGGAAAAGTGGAGAGTATATTGAAAGTAGATTTTGGTGGACTGTGGAGGCTCTTAAATGCTAGTTTTAGAACTTGCCTGTGACATTCATTTATTCAATAAATATTGAGTACCTTCTGTGTGCTAGACATTATGCTACTGGGTGTAAAGTAGTAGGAAAAACAGATGCGGTACCTGCCCTCATGCAATTTACAATCTAGTTGTGGAGAAAGATAATAAAGCTAAGAAATATATAATTTACAAGTTGAATAAGAGGGCTAGGATAGGCATGGCAATGGTGGCTGGAAGGGCAGAATCTTGTAGACTTGATTATCAGGGAATGCCCTCCTGAGAACAAACTGAGACCTAAATTATGAGGAGCCAGCCATGTAAAGAATTGAGAATGAGAATATTAGACAGGAGCAGCAGTATTTGTGAAGGGCCTAAGGTGGGAAAGAGCGTGGTGTGTTTAGTGGCCATTATAGCAAGCAAAAGGTGAAATGATGAGTGACAAAAAGGCATAAAGTCCTGTTGGGTCGACAGGGGCCACAGTATGCAAGGGACTTAGGCCATGGGAAGGAGCCTGGATTTTAGTCCAGGTGCAATGGGAAGCACATGAAGAATTTATACACCAGAGACATGATCAGGTTTATATCTATCTGTCTATATATACATATAATATTTAGCGACAGGGTCTCCCTCTGTTGCCCAGGCTGGAGTGTAGTGGCACAATCATAGCTCACTGCAGCCTCCAACTCCTGGGCTCAAGTGACCCTCTCACCTGAGCCTTCCAAGTAGCTGGGATTACAGGGGTAAGCTATCATGCTGGGGTATATATATATATATGTATTTTTTTTGAGATAGAGTCTCTGTTGCCCGGGCTAGAGTGCCATGGCGTTAGCCTCGCTCACAGCAACCTCAAACTCCTAGGCTCAGGCAATCCTCCTGCCTCAGCCTCCTGAGTAGCTGGGACTACAGGCATGCGCCACCATGCCCGGCTAATTTTTTCTGTATATATTTTTAGTTGGCCAATTAATTTCTTTCTATTTTTAGTATAGACGAGGTCTCGCTCTTGCTCAGGCTGGTCTCGAACTCCTGACTTTGAGCAGTCTGCCTGCCTCAGCCTCCCAGAGTGCTAGGACTACAGGCGTGAGCCACCATGCCCAGCCTGGGCCATATTTTTAAAAGATGATCCTTTGATGATTTTGTGGGCATATTTTTTTACTTTGTATATCAAGCTTTACATTTATGATGTATGCACTTTTTTCGAATGTTTGTTACACTTCAAAAAAAAAGTTAAAAACCTGGCTGCTGTATAGAGAATAGTCGAGAGAAGAATTAGAAGCTTCTAGGAGTCCAGGCAAGAGGTGATGGTGGTTTGGACTCCTGAGGTAGAAAAGGGGGAATTGAATGGATTTAAGATATCTTTTGAAGGTAGAATTGATAACTTGGAGATTAATTGGATGTGGCAGTTGAGGGAGAGAGAGAAATCAGGAATAACCCCTAGGTTTCTGCCTTGAGCAGTTCACTGCAATTTACTGAAATAATCACAATTATAGCAAATATTTACATAGTCCATACTATGTGCCAGGCATAGTTCTAAGTGCTTTACATATAATAATTCATGTCACTGTTCAATATTATAACAGTTTTATGATTGGATATTGCTACTTCCAATATTTTATAGATGAGAAAAACCAATGAAAGGAACACAGAGATGGGGGAAACTGAGGAAAGAAGAGGTTTTTGAACATGGTAGGTAATGAGAATCCATTGAAAGTTTTTGAACAAGGGAGAGTTATGAATGAAATTTGTTAAAGATTTTCTGGTGACATCTTCTTTACGAAATCCACCTTTCTCTGCTGGGAGTTGTACCTGGCACCAGTTTTTCTAATGCCCTCTATCTCCTTATAATTTCATTTTGGTGGGCCATAAATATATATTAATAATTACCCATCAGTATGGTTATCAATTTGGTGATGAAATTTGGGGAATAGGTCATGGCTAGAGATAGAGATTTTGGTAGAGAGTGGTATGTATGGAAGATAACTAAACCTCTGTTATTGCTAAACGGTTAGTGTAGAGAAAATGTGTGAGTATAGAACTAAACTTAAAAACAAATCCTTGCCACTCTTTTCCTCAAATACCATCCTCTGTCTCTTCTCTCTTCAGTCATACTTTCTTATGAGTTATGTGTAACTCCTGTTTTTATTTCCTCACTTCCAATTCATCCTCAAACATCACAGGATGGCTTTTGCCTTCTTATCTCTACTGATGCTCTCAGCAGTGACATCAGACACCTCCATGTTGCTAAATCCTGTGGACATTTTTCAGCCTTTCCTTCTCCCCTCTATAGCAACTGATATTATTGACCACTTATTCATACATTTATTTATTTAACATATTAATGAGTGGGGGGCTAGGACTCACATATACAAGAGTGAACAGATTGGTATAGTCTCTACTTTCATGGAACTCTGAAAACATCCTAAAATATCAGTATCCTGTTTTTCCTTCCACCTCTCTGACTATTCCTTCTCAGTCCTCTTTGCATTCTTGGTTTCCTCTATTTCTGCCCCAAGCTCTCACATTCTCCACATTCTTCGTGAGTAATGTTCACTCCCACAGATTAAATTATCATGTGCATGCTGCTAGTTCACAAATCTAACTCAATTCCAGATCATTCCTTATCTTCAGACACATACAAATACCTCTTAGATGACATCTATACTGAAATCCATCATGTATAAAATAAACTCACCGCCTCCCAACTTTCCCCAAACTTGTGCCATTTCTTATATTTTCCTATTAGCAATGACTGGTACCATGATTCCTCTCTTGCCCAAGCCTAAAACACGGGCATTATCAGTTCTAGTGTTAGACTTCCTGGGTTCAAATCTTAATTCCACCATTAACTTTCCTGTATCTCTGTAAAATAGAGAAAGTAATAGTACCTACCTGGTTATCAGGTTGTGAGGATTTAAAAATATAATAATGGCAAAGTACTTAGAATAACTTACATAGAATAAGCTCAGTAAATAGATTGGTTAAGCCACCATTATCCTGTGGCTGGAGTATTTCAACGACTTCCTGGGTGGTCTCCCATTAGACTGTGAGATCTTGGTGATAGGGACCAGGTTTTATTTAGAGTTGGGTCTCTAGTACAATTGCTGGCACATAGTAGCCCTCAATAAATATCTGTGAATTAATAGTGGAGGTAAAGGAGCCAGAAAGAAGATGGGTCGAAGTACCCCAGTGGTACACAGTCCCAAAAATTCGAAAAAGGGGAGATCAGGCAATACTTTTGACACAAAACTGGAGGAGGATGTGATCTGAAAGGCTTTTGGATTGATGGCATATTTTAAAAATAGCATTTATTTATTTTTTTCTTTCTTTTTTTTTTTTTT
>VBSM01003215.1:29472545-29486084 GCA_008086735.1 Cheirogaleus medius | reverse complement strand
CCACCCGCCTCAGCCTCCCAGAGTGCTAGGATTACAGACGTGAGCCACCACGCCGGGCCATATTTTTTTCTTAAAATACATATGTTTCTTAGAGAAAGACTTGGAAAATACAAAAAATATAAAGAGCATGATAACATTTGTAATCTACCACCCAAATAGAACCACTCTAATAGGTATAGATACTTCTCTGGATTTAGAGTTTTGTATCTTGTTGGGGTTTCCCCCCTTACTATCATCTTAATGCATTTTTCTATGTCATTATATATTTTTCAAAAATATGATTTGAAAAGCATTTTCCAATCATAGACATAAATACATATTCACTGTAGAACATTTGAAAAGTACAGAAAAATATTGGGAAGAAAATTAAAACTCTCACCATCTAGCAATAACCATTTTAACATTTTGCTAAATATTCTTGCCTTTTTTCTATACATATGTAGTCATACTGTATACTATATTGTTTTAAATCTTTTTACTTAACATGTTATTGTAAATTTTCTTGTTTCATAAAATATTTTTCTACAACATTATGCAGCTACCTGATTTACCATAAAGGTTTATATTCTCTAGTTTTACACTTAGGTTCCCAAATTCTCCTATTTTAATAAAAGAAGAAATAATAATACATGAATATATATGAAATTTTTACATACTTCCGATTATTTAAGCATGAAGCTTTAAAATACATATACACTTTTTGATTCCCAGAGTTGATGGGCAAATATGTGACAAAAAAAAAAAAAATTCATCCCTTTGCTCTCCTTCCTTCCTCCCACCCTCAAATAAACCTTAAGGACAACTAGTTTCATTGACAGCGTTTCATTTGCCCTCAACAACCTTGTTCTCCAGTTCCAGATCCTAGAATATAGGTCTTAATTTTTTTCTGAAAGAAACTTACTTTTTTGTAAGCACACCTGTTACATCCTAGGCGCTTTACCTGCTTTATGCCGTTTAAGCTTCACGTGCCAGAGAGAGATATACACTGTCTTCATTTCACAGATAAAAAGACTAAGTTTGAGGAGACTTTAAGCAACTTCCCAGTCACATTCAGGGGATAGATTCGAACTCAGATCTGATGTCATCTCAACCTCTTTTCCTTGCACCACTCTCCTCTAGCCCCACTGCCAGAGTATAGTCCTGGATTGGATCATCATTGTCCGCTCCTTAGCCTGCCAGGGAAATTAGCTGAGGTTTTTTTTTTAAGGAACAGAACATTTCAGCCTATGTTTAAGTTTTCCAGAGAATTCTGGTGCCAGGAAACAAATCCAGACAATGTCAGCTTGTTTAACATATCCCTTGGGATAGCCATTGAACATCCTCCGAGGCCCAGGTCTTCAGGCCTTGCCCAGGCCAAGCGAAATTTTTCCGTCTCCAAGGCAACAAAGATCACCTCCTTTCTGGTTCTCCCGCGCGCCCCGATGACGTCGCATGGCGAGGTTTTCTGACGTCAGAGTTTCCTGCCCACCATCTTTGTCCCTGGCAAAGTGGGTTTTGCGCAGTGGCTTAGACCTAGAGAAAGAATCGTGACGGGCAGGAAACCATTACAACACCACCCCGGCTGTGCTCTCCGGCTGCTGCCGCCACCCCCGCCCTTGCCTCCGGTGAGTTCAAGGCGGCTGACTTTGGGGTGTGTCCCTAATTGATGGGGGAGGAGGAGAGGGGAGGGGAACCCCACGCCGGGTCTTAGACCGGCAGAGGAAAGGAAATCCTAAGAGCGTGACCGTTGAGGATGGAGGGAGCCGTCGGGTGTGACCGTTGTGAAGAATAGGGTTGGAGAAAGGGTCCCCAAGGGGTGGCTGTGGTGGGGTGAGGGAATTCTCGGGTGTGGCAGCAGGTAGTTGGGGGCATGGCTGGGGTGGGGGCGGGAAGAGGTGTTTCGAAGTTGGGGGTTTAGGAGGGCCAGAGGCCAGGGGTGTGGCCGGTAGAGGCTCTTTCCCTCTCGGTGTCGTTCTTTGAGAGATTGGTACGTGTCCAGCAAGCGAAAGGGAAGAGGGATTCCCCCAAAGGTTTCCTTATTGATGGGCAAATCTCGCTTGTCTCCCGTAACTTGAGGTTAAGAGACACCTTTTCCCCACCTCATAATGGAGGAACATATATATCCCTAGAGTCTTGACCACCTGGGGGAGAAGAGGAATTCCTGACTCTAGGAAGGGAAGAGAAAACTCCAGAATTGACCCGATGTGAGAGAGGGGTAAGCAAATGCGGGTAAACCTTAGCCTGGAATTTTTTTCTGATCTTGGCAGGAACGGTCTGGTTTGGGAAAGGCTGTAGATAATCTAGAAGTAAAGAAACTGGAACTTCCTGTTATTTCCGTGTTCTTTGAATGCAAAGAATTTATTCAAGCTGCTTGTTTTCAGAGCAGTCTTCTATATGGGGGGCAGGCTTTTATTACACTCACTGGGCAGCTTCATTGTGAAGCATTGTGAATGAAGCATGAATGCTTCATTACACTTGACTTTTGAAAAGAAAAATGTTTTTAAACTGCCCAACACTGTTATCATAGCCATTGTGGTTTTTAAAAAAGTAAATAAAACGCAGTAAACTTAGAAAGGCAGAATGACTAAGAAGGAAGGTGGTCTCAGTGAGGAACAATTTAAATTATTAATTACTTTCCTTGTATACTTCTATTGCTTAGCCTCAGGGTACACTTACAAAGTAATAATAGAAAGCAGCAGATGGGCCGGGCGCTGTGGCTCACGCCTGTAATCCTAGCACTCTGGGAGGCCGAGGCGGGTGGATAGCTCAAGGTCAGGAGTTCGAAACCAGCCTGACCAAGAGCGAGACCCCATCTCTAAAAAAAAAAAAAAAAAAAAAAAAAAAAAAGAAAGCAGCAGATGAAGGAGATGCAGCTATACAAGAAAACGTGTAACACATTCCAATGATGACTAAGCGTGGTGGTAAGGTGAGAACTGTTTGCAGGTATCTTAACAGTTGAAGCTCCCAAGGAAGCAGAAAGAATAGTGCGTTCTGCAAACAGCCTCACTAAAAGTAGGATGGTAAAATTAATATAAATCCAAAATTCTGACTGTGTATTAAGAGACTCAAAGAAGACCAGTTCTTTCATCCTTTTTTTTCTTAAAAGAACCATATTAAGTATTAGGCACAGGTTTGAACCAAGCTGAACAAGGAACACATTAGATAGGACACCTCCTCCTTTCTCTTTTCTTTCTTTCCATCCAGGCTTAAGTTTTCCAGAATTTATTGGTATTTCAGTTAAAAATTGGATGTAAAATTTTTGAGCTACTTTCTGTATAAAATTAACAAATTACTTTGTAGTCTGTCATATTTAACTAGAAATTAAAGGTGATTTTTAGCTTTTAAGTGTCTCATCATTTCGTATGAACTAAATGATACCTGAAGGTGCTATTTTCTTTGCATTATTATTGAATATTTGATTAGAAATGAACTTAGCACTTCTCACCCTTCTAATAAACTTTTGCTGGAATGACCTTTCTGCTTTATAATTTGGTTAACTTTGGCCAGTTTTTCACTATGAGCACTGAGCTGTGTAAAGAAGTTTGGGAAAAGAAGGGCTTTGTGAACTCAGCAACCCTAATTTAGCTGCCATTTCTCAGAGAGCCATTTGAAATGAAGACTCTATTAAATTTTTTCTGACCTTATTCTACTGAGCTGTTAATCTTATTTTGCTGCTCAGTTTCTCTTTTGGGGAACTGGAGAGAGGGAGGAAGAGGAGAGGAGGGACTTTCACAACCTATATTTGGTAGAAACTAGGTTATGTTAAATCTAGATATATAATCTTGTGCAGGGAGGCCCTTTCTGAGATGCGGTGACATCACACACTGGTCTAGGACAAGTAAGAGTGATTATGTGCTTTGACTGTGGCAGCTTTGTTGTTTAACAATGTCCCTAGGCCATACCATAAATCCTCAGAACAGCCAGTGACTTGTCTGGTTTGATCTGGTAGAAAGGTGTGAGTTCAGATGCCATCATGGCTTTGCTTCTGGGGCTCTCCTGAAGCAACTTTTATTTTCTTCTTGCCCTAGAAGGAGACTGATTTTTGAGGCACTTCGGCAAATACTGGATTTTTTTTCTTGAGCTCCATCTTGTATACTTTTTCTGTCGCTTCTAATGCATACATCAGTTTTTGCCATCGCATATTTTGGAGAATCTAGCTATGTCCTTATCTGGCATGTGATTAAGTGTATCTCATTAAAAAATGTAAGTTTTTGAGGTGAAATTCACATAAAATTAACCACTTTAAAGTGAACAGTTCAGTGGCATTTAGTACATTGACAGTGTTGTGTAACCACCACCTATTCTCATTTGTTTTTGCTTAGACTATTTTCATTTTTCTCGGAGTTTATTTTGACTTAAAGCAGGAACCAACTTGGTGTAATATTTCTCTGCCAGTATGGATAGGGATTATTTCATTACTATTGTTTACAACAGTAAAGAGAGTGGTATGTTTATCCCTTCTCTTTAGAGCAGGGATTCGTAGTAATAATTTAGGATTTACGTTATGGGCTTCTAAAGATACTTGGTCCTCCTCTCTTCCCTGAAATTTTTTTAGGTGGATATATTATTTTCCAGTTAAGATAAAAACACTTAATGCTCACAGTGAACAGGACAGAAATATATTCTTTGACATTGAAATTTGTTAGGGGAGATAATGAAATACATGAGCAGCTAATAAAAGCATGATTTAAGACTAGGCTAATTAACATTTAGCAGAATGTGGTAAAAATTCCTGTGAAGAATTTAATATGTTTGTATATGCACGAGAGATTTAGAAAACAGAACAATTTTTGTGCACTTTTTCAAACCTTAAACTGTTTCTGAATCTTAAACAAGTTTTAAATTTTGGTGCTCCTATAGGACTTAGAATGGCATAATAGCACCCTAGACAGCCCCTAATGGATTTGAGCTATAGCCCTCCTCTTAGGCTCTAGTAATCATTTCTGTATAGTGATTTTTCTGTTTGTATATGTAAATTTATAGATAACTTCAGATTTATTCCAGATCTTTAATGTGAAGGAGTCTTTTCTTCATTTGCCCACTTCACATTTAATTTGCATTGTGAATGGATTAAATGATTATGACATTCTTTGAATTTTTGCTAGAAAGGCATTATGAAAATATTGTATAAGGCAAGCCTCTGTTATAGATTCATTTTTAATTGTAACAAATATGAAGACAAATTTCCATATTCTGTAATGATATTTGTGAATTCTACCTCCTTTTAACGAGGTAATTCAGTAAAATTCTGGTACAACATAAAGAACTATTATATTAGGATCAAAACTATAAATAGTAATTAGCTGATTGGAAACATAGCAAATGGGTCTCATTTCTATCAAATTGTATAAGTAGCACATTTTAGAGATCAGATTTGAACCAGACTTTTTTCATTACTTTATGTTTATCTGGCTTTTTTTTCTGTTTCTTTAATTACATTGATTTGTTTGGTGCTTAGGTCCTTTTTCCCAAATCCACATTTACCATTGTTTGCCAAACGTGTTATCACTCATGCTATATTGACCTGCTGGTAATGAGCAGGTGCTAGGGTGTCTAGTCTTGAAGTTGGTAATAAGTAATGTTAATGATGGTGGAAGGAATAAGAAGATACTCATTTTTGAGTGTAGAAGGAATATTTTAATATATTTAAAGAAATCAAGTACATTGGACAAAGTCCTAGAGTTTCTCAAATCAAAAAACATCATTTCGTTATTTTGTGAGAAATATGACCAGTCCAGCTGTGCAGTTTTTGTTTTGCTAGTGGAGCCATGTGTCAGCTGGATTAATTCTCCTGGGAATTGGGACAGACAAGCTGAGGCTGGATCCACGTTCTTTTAAGTTTTAACACCAGTTCTGAATCTCTATTGTATTCGGCGTGACTAAGTACACAAATATCTCAGTCTTTTGCCTTGTTTTTAACTGTAAACTGATTATTTATTCTTTGGGAATACTGTTGGGCTAGATGTAGATTGTTAGAAATAAGAAAGCCACAATTCAAAAAAAAAATCATGTGTAGGGCATGTTGTGCCTCTTTAGATGTTTGTTGTAAAAGAATATTGTCCTATTAATTTAGACTTTTTTTTCTGAAAGAGATTCCTTTTTACTGAAAGTTGCATGTAATGTTGTGTACATTGGCAAAATTGTTTTCTCTTTTGACCTTACACTGCTTCAGAGTATGTGCTTTGGAGTAACTCCCACTTGAGGCAAGGAAGTAACCAGATTTTCCTGAGTGGAAAGTAATGGGGAGATCTTTCAAAACAAATAAACTTATCTTAAATGTTTGCGTGACTAATTGAAGATTTTTTTAAAAAAAGTCTAACTTTAACTCTTGAAGGCTTTGAGGAGATAATTGTGGATAAAATCACAAAGTCATGATAGGTTCAAATTAGTACCTGATTGCATTTGGCCTTTAGATTTTTGTACCTATTAGCTCTTGAGGCAGGAGTCACATTCTTAATTTTCTCTGCATCCCTTGAATCAGCAATGGTGGTGGTAAGGAAGAAGATACTCATCTTTGAGTGCAGAAATTCTTAAATATAGGTGTTCTCAAAATTAATTGGGCTGGACATGATAGCATGCACCTATAGTAGCAGCTGTAAGCTGAGCGAGGAAGATGGCTTGAGCCCAGGAGTTTGAGGCTAAGGTGAGCTGTGATTGTGCCACTGCACCCCGGCCTGGGTGACAGACTTGAGACCTTGTCTCTTAAAAAAAAAACAAAATTAGGTTAACCATGGTGACTGATGGCTATAATCCCAGTGCTTTGGGAGTCCAAAGCAGGACAATCACTTGAGGCCAGGAGTTCAGTACCAGCCTGGGCAACATAGTGAGACCCTCTCATCTCTACAAAAAATAAAAATAAATTAGCCAGACATAGTGGCGCATGCATATAGTCTCAGCTTGGGAGGCTGAGGCAGGAAGATCACTTGAGCCCAGGAGTTCCAGCCTGGATAACAGAGCAAGACCCTGTCTCTTTAAAAAAAAAAAAAAAAAATTAATTGGATGCCTTGCTGCATTTTCTCTTGCTGTAGGTGCACATTAAAGATCCAAAATCATGACTGACTCCAAGTACTTCACAACCAATAAAAAAGGTAAGTATGAGAACCTGATCAATGAAATTTTTCAAAAGTTGTAGTATAAGATTGTCTCAAGTAGAATCTTGACCTCTTCCTTCAAACATTCATGTTGTGGACAATCTCAATGGAGATCTGCAGATAAATGTATTTGAGTAAGTTATTAATGTATGGGTTTTAAAAGATGGGACTGTGATGTACATCATTTTGACTTGGTTCTGTTTTAGTGAAAGGAAGGGATTCCTTTTGGTTTGAAGTCAACACTAATCCATTGACGATCTGAGGAGGGCAAAAGATCTACCTTGTTCTTTGTCTAGGTGTGTGTATAAAACAGGAAACATCTAGAGTCAGAAATACAATTTTTAGGTCATAGACTGAATTTACTTAAGTGGCCTCATCATCTTTGTAATTAGGAGTATAGTCCTTGGTTTTACATACGAATGTGGGCCTGGGAACTAAGGATTCTTCTTGGTAAAGTCCAACCTCCCATCTTTTGTAAAATTGTTCCTAAATAAAATAGCTCATTCCTAGAGGTATGGATGGCCCTCCCATCAAAGGTCAACTTCTCAGTCTATTGTGCCTGCAGCTGAGCTGAGCTTTATTTGTTTCTTGGGATCAGAATTCTATGCTTTTGTATTTAGCAGTCCTTACATTTACCAAAGAATTCTGGACATGACACAAACTTCCATTCCTCTTTTCCTCTTGTTCACCAACAATTTGGCTTCTCAAAAGTACCTTTTCTCCTCTCTTCCAGTGGCTGAAATAAGACAACTTCTCTGCCCCAGAATTTGTCTGTCTTGTTTCTCTTGTAATGGTTGCTGGCCTGATTGTTGAACACTCTGCAGAGTGCTTTTTATCTCCATTTATTCATTGCATTCATTTATTCAATAAATATTTATTAAGTGTCATCTATGCACGTTTTCTTAACACTCTAACCCTGGTGGAGTTTCTGATTATCCCAATTTTCTCCAAGTCAGAGTAGGTGCAAAGGACGCCTACTAACCAGATCTCAGTTTCTAAGTACCATTTCCCACTAAAAGGAACCAGGACTCTTTGAAGAAATGACTGATTTCAGGATAGGGTCAAGGGAAGGTACAAGATGAACATGAACATCTTGTGCCGGAAAGTAAGAAAGTGCTCAAAAAATGCTGGGGATATGTCAAGGAGAGCATAGCTTGAAGGGGCTTCTACTGGCCAAATTTGGGATAATTTGAACAACAAAAAAGTAACCATAGTGATAGATTATAAGCTATTGAATAAATGTGTGTGTATATACATGCAATCATAGTAATAATTTAGGCAAGAGTCATCAATGAATGCTAAAGCTGGCACATATAAGTTTGATGAAGAACAGAATATATATTCTCAAAATATCTTTTCACAAACTACTAATTACAAAGGAAAAATATTTACAGTGTCAAATCTGGCATTTACCACCTTAACCAAGTATTCAGTGTTAATATCACAAATAGTGGGACAAACTAACATCATTTGCTTCTTGATGTGATTCATTGAGAAGAACATAGAATTGCTTATGAGTTAGCCTGCCAAAAATGCACAACCTCAATGTAATCATGAGGAAGCACCAATGACAAATTGAGGGCATTCTGTAAAATAACCATCCTGTACTTAAAAAAAAAAAAAAAAGTCATCGTGAAAGACAAAGGAATTGTTTCAGATTAAAGGAGACTAAAGAGACATCACAGTAAATATGATGCATAATCCTGAACTGCTTTCTGAACAGAGGTGGGAGTGGGCT
Source organism: Cheirogaleus medius (assembly GCA_008086735.1). NCBI lineage: Eukaryota > Metazoa > Chordata > Mammalia > Primates > Cheirogaleidae > Cheirogaleus > Cheirogaleus medius. Next base: position 29,477,276 of record VBSM01003215.1, on the reverse strand, counting down.
GGAATCCAGCTGCTGTAAAGGACATTATTAAGACCTTTGAATAAGGTCTATAGATTAGATAATGATGAATCAATGTTAAATTTCTTGATTTTGATCATTGTATTATGTTTATATACGAGAATTTCCTTGTTCTTAGAAAACATATACTGATGTATTTATTTGGGGCTGCAGAGGTATGATATCTGCAGCTTATTGTTAAATGGCTCAGGAAAAAAATGTAAATATGTAGAGAGAGTGCAAATGTGGCAAAATGTTAGCAATGGGGGAATCTTGCAAGTTTAAGATGGAAATTATTTCAAAATAAAAATTTAAAAAAATTAAGTAGGAGGGCATACTATAGTGGCCTGGAGTGAGGAAGGAGCCACCAGTATTTCCTGAAAGCTCAAGCAGTCTGCCCTGTTCTATCATTGGAGCTATGTATAGGTAAACAAGTTCTTTTACTTTAAGACAAAAGGTTCCATAATGAGTTGCTTGATTATGTCAATTACTAGATGGTGGCTTTCAATGTTGGCTACACATTGGAATTGCCCCCGGAACTTTAAAACAATAGTGATGCCTGGGTCTCAACCCCAGATATCCTGATTTCAGTGGTCCTGTGTATGGTCTGGGTGTGGGGATTTTAAAACTCCCCAGATTATTTTAATGTGTAGCCAAGAATGAGAACTATTGCTTGCTACTAGCAGTGCTCGGTAGATTTGATTAGCGGAAGGAGGAGGGAAAAATATAAGAATTTAATAAAGTTGTAGTATACATGAGATACTTTGTTTCTCTTAGTACCTGTCTTTGGCCCCGCCCAAATTCTTCCTCCTTATTTTTATTACTTTCACTTCACAAAAGCCATTAGCCCCTTGTCATTCATCCCCAGCTTTTTCTGATTTTCTTATTATTTATAAACATATTTATTTCTTATTCTTATTTTGTGTGCTTTGAAACCAATGTATTATCTATAATGACATAAAGGGATATAATTTAAAAACTCACCTAACTCTTCAAACTTTTTCTTTTTCTTTTTTTTTTTTAGAGACAAAGTCTCACTCTGTTGCCTGGGCTAGAGTGCCATAGCATCAGCCTAGCTCACAGCAACCTCAAACTCCCGGGCTCAAGCAACCCTCCTGCCTCAGCCTCCCGAGTAGCTGGGACTACAGGCATGCACCACCATGCCCGGCTAATTTTTTCTATATATTTTTAGTTGGCTAATTAATTTCTTTCTATTTTTAGTAGAGACGGGGTCTCACTCTTGCTCAGGCTGGTTTCGAACTCCTGACCTTGAGCAATCCACCCGCCTCGGCCTCCCAGACTGCTAGGATTACAGGCGTGAGCCACCACGCCCGGCCCAAACTTTTTCTTGTGAGGGGTCCAGGTGATCTTTTTTTATTCATTTATTAAAGTTTGAGATTTACAGATTGAATCACTGCAGATAAATGCCACATTTAAAAAAGTTTGGATAGACTGCGTTCCTTTTGCTTCCTGCAACGCCCACTAGAACTGCCACTGAAACATATTCTTTAAGTTCATGCTTTTAGAATTGGAATAATTTCAGTTACATCCTGCTTTGGTTCTGCAACAGCTGCTGCTATTCACAATTCAGACTTTCTGAAACCCTGCTGTTTGTCCTTTACTGTTCCCAGAAGTGAATGATGGGAACCCTAAGAGCTGTATTTGGCAGCTCAGGGCTTGGTGAAGAAAAGAATGACTCTTTAAAGTGCCCAGCTTTTCTGGCTGTGCTGTTTTTTGCAGCTATCGATTAAATAGCGATTTTGTAACAATGTTTTGCATTATTGGCAGTGGATATTGATGAAGCAGCTTTTTTAGTGCTTTACTGCTATGTGTGTTGTCAGTTTCATCCTTCCCATTTAGGGGCTTCAGGCAGATGACACAGCATTCTGTCCCCACCATTTCTATAATATATTGATGTGTGAAGTCTGGTTAAAAGCAACATTAAGAACAGTCTTGAAGGTGGAGGAAAATGAGGCAGGAAAATTGTAGATGAGTTTGAGGGTATAGATGAAAGGTTGAGGTGGGAGTAGGTAACCTCTTTTTCATGGACTTAGTGGTGTGGGGTTTTTTGCTTTGTTTTTAAACAAGATAAGCATTGTTACCTACTTTTTTATTTTGATTCCAGCATCTCAAAGATGGATGAGCCTGGAGCCTTAAAATAGTGGTTACAGTCCCTTGCATTTCATAGTGTAGGGCCTACGCAGTCATTCAAGATTATACCTTTAGAAATGACTCTGGTTTGTACCATTGTTGAAGCTTCAAGATTATTCTTATTAGATTGATTGAATAGGATCAGGCCTTAAGGACATTAACTTATTAAAGTACTGATTAGAGCAGTTATTCTCAGTCCTAGTTGTACATGAGAATCACTTGGGGGAGCTCTCCTTGACATGCTGATTTATTTGGTCCAGAGTGGGGCCTAAGCATTGTTATTTTTAAATACTTCCCAGGTAATATTAGTGTGTGTCCAAGGTTGAGAACCTTTGGATTTAAGAGTCAGCAGACACAGTGCTAAGCCCAGCTTTATCACTAACTTACTCTGTCACCTTTGAGCCTCATTTCTTTTATCTGTAAAGATGAGAGTGGGTAAATGAGATGATATGTTGATTCTCTTCTGGTTGGAAACACTGATTTCTATTCCTCTCCTTGCTTGCATTTATATTCTTCTCAGGACCTTAAAATTCTGATGGGAGATCATCCTTCAGATACTCTTCTCTCCTCATTGTAGTTAGATATCAGATTTGCTTTTTCCCACTCTGTGGTTCCTAAAGATCTGGATTGCATCTTCTTCTCTGGCCATAACTTAAAAGGTTTTAAAAATTTACTGGTGGTGTCCTTATTAGTGGGTCAGTTAATATTCTATGGCTTTGAATTTTATATATTGTGTAATTTTTTAATAATCTTATTTCATTCGTTGCCCTGCTGTCCTGTTATTAGTTGTTACATAGTGCATTATTCTGCTCTAGTTCTCTGGATCCTGGGACCTCACCAGTTTGTTCTCATCTCTTGTAGGAGAAATCTTTGAATTAAAAGCTGAACTCAACAATGAAAAGAAAGAAAAGAGGAAGGAGGCTGTGAAGAAAGTGATTGCTGCTATGACTGTAGGGAAGGATGTTAGGTAAGGATAATTACTCCTGCCATTGGTTACTTTCAAGATCCATACCCCATTTTATGGCCTTTACTGCTTTTCCTATAAAACTGTTAGAATCATAGACCCTCTAATGAGTTTGTTCCACTGAAATCATCAGGAAGTGCTGTTGCTTTTATATTACCTCTCTGACTTAAGTGGTGGGTTTGTTTTGTTTTGTTTTGTTTTTTAGAAGAGTGAGATGAGTTTGGTTTTATTGCATTCAGATCTAGCATAAAACCTCCTGAGAGCTGACACAGTTACAAATCTTTGGGCTAAAGGAGTTTTAGAAGATGATAAAAATATCCCAAGAAGCATAAGCTCATGTATTTTATAATTGTCTCAAGCCAGTGCCCTCAACTTTACAACTTTACATTCAGGTGCCGAATTCAAGATGAAAATTAATGTTAACAAAATCCATTTGGTCTTATTTTTTGTTTTTCTGTAATTGAGTTAGACCATTTGAAAATAAGTAAGGATTGGCATGAATCAAGGCAGTGGTGCCAACCATAACAGTCATCATTGTATTCTTCACCACCATGTACTTACAAGAGAAAAAAGGTCAGTTTCCTTTATGAATGTCATGAGTGTCCTTCATGAACCATTAAACATTTATTTTTTTAAAACTTGAACCTTGAGTATAGGTCTTTTTAATATTCTGTGTGATGAAATAGGGATTACACATAAAGCTCTTCTGCCACATAGCAAAGTGTGATGGTTGACTTGAGGAAAACTCTTGTGCGGTTGTTTGAATTGCAAACACCATTTTTATGTGAAAGAATCATTGACAGATAAACTGTATTTAATCAGGCTTCAGTATTCGGGAGACATTTTATCAAAAATGAACAAAGTGAACCTGTTGCTTCAAGAGAAAAAATTTGACAGTAGATACATTTCAAGTTTTAAAGTAAAAATTAGACTTTTAGAAAACTTGTGTCTCCCATCATAAGCTTGACAGCTTCCTAGTACTTATAGACTTTTCTGATAAGATTGGTGGTGAAATTAGTGAATGTGATTATTTGCTGTTTTATAATGAAATGTGTCAACATAACTCAGTGAACCAGTATTTTCCAAATAACCAGTGCATATATATATCACAAAATTTATGCATGGGTAAAAAGATCTATTTGAAATGCATGATACAACAAATAGATTTTAATGCAATCAAGTACAAAAAGTTTACTGATAGGGTTTCAGGTCCACATTGCAAATAACTTTTAAGAAACTGAAAAGTTTCATAGGACTAAAAAAGAAAGAGAAAACTCACTATCTGTCTGCTTTTAGTGTAGTATCAAGAGTATCCAGTTAGAGGAAAAAGCTATTAAAATATTCCTTAATTTTCTAAGTTATATACATGTATAAAGCTGGATTTTCTTCTTACACTTCAGCCAAAACAACGTTCTACAACAGGTTGAATACAGGAGCATATATGAGAATCCAGCTATCTTTGTTTAAACTAGATACTAAAGAAATTTGCAAAAATGTAAAACAATGCCATCTTCTCATTATAAAAATATAGTAAATTTTCACTTTAAAATATGAAATGTATTTATTGTTATTTCAAATGGATTAATGTTTTTAAAATTTTTCAGTTTTTTTTTTTTTTT
>VBSM01003215.1:29461505-29472445 GCA_008086735.1 Cheirogaleus medius | reverse complement strand
AATAATTTTTAAGAGTGTAAATGGATCCTGAGACCAAAGGAGTGAGAGCTGCTCCTGTAATCAAACAGGGAGCCCAGATAGAAATGTTAGCATCAGAAATTACTCTGTTGTTCTCAGGTAAGTTTTTGTTATTGTTGTTTTATTTGTTTGGTTCTTAAATTGCTGTTCTTGACCATCTATCTCAGGGGTTGGCAAACTATTTCTATAAAGGGCAAAGTAGTAAATACTTTAGGCTTAGCAGGCAAAGAGGCAAAATTGAGTCTATTATATAGGTACTCATATAACAAGAGAGAAAACAAATTTCCTCAAAATTTTTCATTGATGAAATATAAAATACAATAATAATTAAGTACAATCTTTTGTACTACATGTCTAATGAGAAAAGTGGATTCTTTTTTTGGAGGAGAATAATAATATTTTGCTTAATTGAGGTTCATAGTATTTCTTATCATCAAATCAGTTGTAAATGTTCATCTCTAAAAACTGCTTTTAGCTTATAGCTTGTGCAAAATTCTGGCAGGGGGCTTGATTTAGCCCACAGGTAGTAATTTGCCTGTCTATGATCTATCTAGTTACTGAAGGGCTGTTTTTGCCAAGGAATAAATCTAGATTGAGAGCATCAGTATAAATGAACTGGTAAATGTTGACATAGTTCTTTTCAGAGGCTGTTGTATTTTTGCCAAGCTTATTTTTATATCCTACAGAAAAGTTAAAACTCTTGACTTTCCTTTTTGTATGCTTGGTAAAATACTGCTTGTTAATCTGCTAATTGCTGATAATTTATTATGTGCCTAGCACTATACCACTTATCATGATTCAAACAAAAGTATAATAGATGTCTATTAGCCTTCATGGCACTCACTGTCTAGTTGATGAAACTCAAAACTTGAAAAATTAGGGAAAAATAAAATATTTTTATGTAATTGGGTATTAAAGTGTATATGTTAAAGGCAGTAAGAGTTCTACCAAAAAGAGATCCATGCAAATAGGAATAGTTGAAGAACTCTTCTTGGAGGAGATGACATATGAGCTGTGCCTAGAAAGATAGAACAAAGAAATAGAATAGAAATTAGCTATTTGGAGGTTATTGTATTTCAGTCTTTCCTGCAAATAACCTCAAGTTCAGTGCTGTCTAGTAGAAGTGCAGTGCATGCTGCATATCTAATTTTTAATTTTCTGGTAACCATATTTAAAAAGTAAAAAGAAACAGATGAAATTAATTTTAGTAATTAATTTTTTAACCCGATATATCCAAAATATTATCATTTCAGCATGTAATCAATATAAACATTATTAATGAGCTATTTTACATTGTATTTTTCATACTAAGTCTTCAAAATCTAATGTGTGTTTTGCATTTACATCACATCTCAGTACAGATTAGCCACATTGCAAGTGTTCAGTAGCTACATATGACTAGTGGCCTTTGTATTTGAAAGTTCAGGTTTCTAGTTTTATAGGTTGGCACTTAACAGTTTTTACCTCTAGAATGTTGGCTATAAAGTCTTGATCTTGTGCAGATTGTCTAGAGTTAAATTATTTAGGATCTTAAGTTTACCATTGGTTATTATTTCAGATTTATTTACTGTTGTTTTGCACATGAACTATTCTCCTATTCTCATTTTTGGAGAGTGTTTATTAAATAACTACCTGTTCATGAAACTACGCTAGGTACCATACATACAAGTTAAACAAATAGTTTGCCTCCTAGGATAGAGTGATTGGTTCATTAGAGATGTGGTAGATTCTTTGACTTTGCAGTCCAGCTTCCTTTTTGTAAATAATTTCTATTTCTGTACCCTGTTTTTGTGTGTGTATGGGACCTATACCCTGTGACAGGTTGTTTTAGTCATTCTCTTACTTTTCTGTAGAAATATACTGACATTTGTTTCTCTTATCTTCTATGCCAGTAGTAAGATGTTTAGAAGCATTAAAAATTTATAAGGTACTTTGATAAAGCCTTAAGGGAGATTAATTGCTAACTTCCCATAAAATTATAGTTAACATATATTTTAAAAATACAGCTTACACTTTAGAATCTGACAAGCCCAACCCTTCCAAGCTAATGGTGCTACTTTGTGACTGGAAACATAAATGTCTTTCTTGTGGCTTATAGGAGAATGGTAAATCATGAAACGACTAGAACTTGGGAAAGGTGTAAACTCCTTTTATATTTGATTACTCTCAAATTTTCATTTATCTGAATGTGTAATGTTAAAAAAATAAATTCTGTTGAATTTAGTGTGATAAAGGTAGTGATTTTTTTAAAAGATTGCTAAAGATATACATTAAAATATTATAGATGAAATGGTATGATATCTAGGATTTATTTAAAAATAATCCAGAGCAACTGCATGGGGTGGAGACAGGGATGGGGCAATGGGTTTGAGGATATATATGAAACAAGATTGAGCATGTGTCGATATTTGTGTGTGATGCATACATTGGGTTAATTATACTGCACTCTGTTTGAAATTTTTCCTAATACAAAGTGTTTTCAAAAACTAGAGACCTTTTTGGGACCAGTATTACAATTTCTTTAGTAATTCATTTCCCCAATAATGATTATCTGCGTGGGAACATTTGTCTTTGCATCAAATCACTCTGTTAAAGCCATTTCATGTTCTGTCCAACAGCTTGACACCAGCATCTGCTTAATTTCCTCTTTCTCTTTTCCTCTCTCTTCTTAGTTCTCTCTTTCCAGATGTGGTGAACTGTATGCAGACTGACAACCTGGAACTAAAGAAGCTTGTGTATCTCTACCTGATGAACTATGCCAAGAGTCAGCCAGACATGGCCATCATGGCTGTCAACAGCTTTGTGAAGGTAACTTTTCCCAAAGACTCAAGACTTCAAATAACCTTTTCAGTTAGTGTCTATATTGCAAGTAAGCAACCTCTGTTCTAAAGAAAGACATCTAGGGAAGTGACTAGGAATGTTCATGTGTTAAGGATTCTGTATGCCAGTGCATATCATCCAGAGAAATTCGAACCATATGGTGAGCCTTCTGTTAACAGGGCTTGGTGCATCTTTGCCAGGTGGGTAGAAACCTCTGAAGCCAGGTGAAACCTCACTGTTTTACCTTCCAAGGCTGACAAAGGTTGTCCATATCATTGTAATATCAGTAACCTTCAGACTTTACCTATTTTGTCTTTGTAGAAATTATGCTTATGAATCAAAAGTAGTGGAAACTGCAGGAGGTATTACTTTTATTATTTAATAGGTCTTGCAACATTTGATTAATTTTCTTTATTATGGAAAATTGTAAACATGTTCAAGTAGAGGGAATAGTATAATAAATTCCTAAGTATTCATCTTGCAGTTTTAACAGTACTGACACATGGCCACTCTTGTTTAATTTATACTCCCCATACATACTTTTCCTGACTCCCACACCTTCTCCTGCTGGATAATTTTGAAGCAAATCCTAAACATCATATAATGTCGTCCTTTTGTTTGTCAGAATAAGATATCTTATTTAAACATAACCACAATACTATTTTCACATCTTTAAAAATTGACGGTTAAAAAGTTTCTTTAATAATATTGAATGTCCAGCCAGATTTTTCCTATCCTTAGATTTGATAAACATAATAATGGAGTTGTTCTCATTAATTGTTTTTACTTGTTTTTTTCTCTGTCTGGAACTTAGTCTACATTTTAAAAAAAAATCAGATAGCATTTCTAAAATTAGCTTCTGTTTAAAATGTTTTGGAAAATAACCAATATGCTTTCTTCCTTTTCATGGACTTTTTGTTCTTTCCCTTTGGTTATCTACATCATACAGAGTCAGAGAGAACATAACAGTTCATTCTACCTGTCTGGTAGTTCATAGATGGTATATATCATTGGAAAGAATTTAGTTTACATTTTTTGAAACTTAGGGCTGTGTATGGATATATATGGTTTCAACAAATTTTTTTAGATGTAGGGCAGCTTAAAAGAGTGTTCCTTCTTGGTGTTCTACTTGTACTGTATCTGGAAGCAAAGGAGAATATATACTAATGAGCTCAGAGGGCCCTCTGTGCTGCTTAGCTCCAGGTACTCATGTCAGGCCCAAACCAGCTCCTGTGCTCTCCTTTGTTTTCTTTGCTGTAGGCCCCAGAAATCTAGCCCCTTTTCTCTCTACTTGGTACTTACAGACTGACTATAGAGTAGAACACAGTCTTTCCAATTCCTCATTTTTTTCAGTACCAGAATACTAGTGCAAAGGCCTTTTCTGTTTTAGGGCATGTCCACTGATGGCTATGGGGATGGTCATACCAACTCACTAGGATTCTGCCTGACCCTTGAATGAATCCTACTGAACCTTTCCCCATTGTATATATAAAGCAGTTAAATGAATTCCTAACCTAACTTTTAAATAGGCAACTAAGATTTGTACTTAGGAAAGGAATAACATGGGAGATCGGGTCTGATGTAGAATGTAACTGGAAGCTTAAATTAAGAAAGTATTCTTTTGTGGCTTTTGTAAACTGGACTGTTTACGTTTAGTCGCTACACCTACAGTTGTTGATGATTGTTTTCTGTAGGACTGTGAAGATCCAAATCCTTTGATTCGGGCCTTGGCAGTCAGAACCATGGGATGCATCCGGGTGGACAAAATTACAGAATATCTCTGTGAGCCCCTTCGCAAGTGCTTGAAGGATGAAGACCCCTATGTTCGGAAAACAGCAGCAGTCTGTGTGGCAAAACTCCATGATATCAATGCCCAAATGGTAGAAGATCAGGGATTTCTGGATTCTCTACGGGATCTCATAGCAGATTCAAATCCAATGGTAATGAGCTTCTACTTTTATAAAGAGAGCAGTATTTAAAATGGGTACCTTGTCAAAGCATATTTAACACAAACCTGGTCTTTGGGACATTGAGCTACAAGGTAGCTGTGGGAAACATGCCTTTCTGTGTTGTACAGATTGTATATATCTCACACCCTAGGTGTTTTTGAGGTGAGAACCAAGTACTGAAATACAGGGATCTTAAAGCAAACCTTTGTATTGTACCTACCCCTGTATTTGCTCATAAAAAAACCAGTACTTTCATCATTGTCTTCAGGAGATTTTACCTTAAATTTTTATATGTATATATTATTTGTTTTAATATTATTTCTTCAGATGTTTGTGGTATTTTCTGATGGTGTGGAAATAGAATCTGAATCAAGGTGATCTTTATTGCCTAATTATTGTAATGCATTTTTTTTAATAGAATTCTAGGGCAAGATTCTTTTTAGCCAACTTGATTATGTTCTAAGTGTTTAGCAGCCAGAACATAGCTTAACACCTTAAAGTTTTAGGATCTTTTATTTCCCATACTGACTTTTTAACTCTGCTTATATAATAAAGCGGGTCAAGTCGCAAGCGATACATTGACTCTGCTAGTAACTGAAACTCATTTGAATTGAGTGTTAATTGAGTACATTTGATTGGTAAAGTTATGTTACCAAGAAGATGGAGGAATATAATTGCTTTCTTTAAAGTGCTTCCCTTTTTGTCCAATGCAGTATTTATCTGAAGGTGAGTAATACTAAGAGTTAATCATGGTATAACCTCTGAATATTGTTGAACTTTTTCAAATATAGAGTTGGAATTTGCCTGAAAATAGATACTGTCTCTCACTTGCAAATTACCTGCTCAGATCTCTGCTTTGACATTTTGTTTGGTTCATCTTATTTTATACATAACCTGGGCTTCTGTTTATTATCCTTTAAAATTAGTATTAAGGCTAAAGGATGAAGCAAGTTACGTATTTTAAGGTACTTATAGTACTACTATCAGGAATCTTTCAGCTACCTCCTAGGCATAGGAGTAGGAGTGAAAGTGCAAGTGCTTAAACCCTGACTTCTGAGAAGGTATCACCATCAGTATTAGAAGATTCGACCTTGCCCTTTTTTCCCCAAGTAATATACTATGTGGCAACTTTTTTTTTATTCCATAAAGAAATAAGTTTATAAGGCAATAGTGTCTGTGTTATAAAACGCTTAGCTGGTACCAACTTGTGTTCTTAGCATTGCCTTTGATTCACTCTGTTGTTTTGAGCAACTGTCTTTATAGTTCTCTACCTGAGGACAATAGAGGAGATGGAAAGTGTTTGGGCTGGAAATGCCAACCAGATGAACAGAATATCATGTGCCCTGTGGAAACTTATTAAATATTCAGTGGTGCTAAGAATGTGGAATGGGTCAAGGTGAAAATGAATTCTAACTCATGGGCAACTCCAGTTTGAGGGGAAAAAGTCATCTCTATATTAATATGAATTCAATGCAGAACCTATAAAATTAGATGGTCAGAGGGATAAGGACTAATGGAGGGTTTAAGCAATAAAGTCATTTTGTGTGTGTGTTCCAGTAGTACTTAGAGATCTTTTTCCAGATCAATTGAGAAGAATAGAAAGATTCTGGAACAAGCTAGTTTGTCTGATTTATTCAGGGGAGAGGCCTGATTTTCATTCAGTCCATAGTACTCAAGTATTATATGTATGCTATTTATTTAATTATGTTTTTTATTATGGGAATCTTCAAACATTCATAATTAGAGGGAATAAATGAATTTAACAAATAAATGAATCCACTTATCAGATTTAATAATTATCAGTACATGCAAGTTTTGTTTTACTTATTTTCTTTCCCTACCCCTAGCTTTATATAGTTTGAACAGACCACATATGAATATTATGATATATTAAATTTTATTTGAATTTAATATATTGTAATATTATAGTAAACTGTATAATGCTCTTAATTCTTAACCTGTTTTACTATAACAAATAAAGAGATTGATTTGGGGAGATTTCTACAAGTATCTTTGAAGAGACTTTTAGAGAACATTTAAGGCTACCTAGTAGATTTTTGAGAATCTGTTTTAGAAATGCCTCTTGTTTTGTTGTCTCTTTATTGCAGATTTTCATAGAGCAGGGTATCAGTATTAGATATCAAATTATTGGACCTACTGCCCTCTTAATACTGCCTTCTGTATTCTTGACAGACTCAGTAGCAGAACTTTTCTCTGATACTGTCCAATTTATTGCTAGAGAGGTCCTGAGAGAGTAAAAGTTAAGTAGGCACTCACTCAGGTCCTGGCTCTGTATCTACACAAGCCTGAGAACAGGGTGCCTCCTTAAATTTTAAGTCTGGAGTGCCTCACTTACCTTACTCTTGTCTTGGCCTTGTTCTACATACTCCCACTCAAACCACTGGACTTAAAAGGTAGCCAACACACATAGACACATACCTACTTTTTATCTTGAATCCATACTTTTCATCTCAACTGTATGCCCTACTTTTTACCTTAAAGTATTACAACTGTAGTTAGAACACTCCTTTTATCAGTGAGAGTCAAATGCTGCTGATGGCTCAAACCACTCACAAGTTCCCAAGGCTTATGATGGAAAGGAGAATTTTAAATTTAAGGGCCTTCTATGCTATGCACAATGGTTGATGATTTATTCTTCACTTAGTTCTTGGATCTGCCCTGTGAAGTAGAGGTTATTCCATGTTAGAGTTCAGGAACTATGCACTCAGACTGAAGAACTCTTCATAAAGTCATGTAGCCAGTAGTAATGTAGCCAGGATTCTAACCTAGTTCCAAGTCCCCAAACCCATTGCTGGTCACTACCTCATGGATGAATGTATATAATAGACTTTATTTTTTTAATTTTTAAAAATTTTTTGTTTTTTTTGAGACAGAGTCTCACTCTGTTGCCCAGGCTAGAGTGCCATGGCATCAGCCTAGCTCACAGCAACCTCAAACTCCTGGGCTCAAGTGATCCTCCTGCCTCAGCCTCCCAAGTAGCTGGGACTACAGGCATGCGCCACCATGCCTGGCTAATTTTTTTTCTATATATTTTTAGTTGTCCAATTAATTTCTTTCTGTTTTTAGTAGAGATGGGGTCTCGCTCTTGCTCAGGCTGGTTTCAAACTCCTGACCTTGAGCAATCTGCCCGCCTTGGCCTCCCAGAGTGCTAGGATTACAGGCATGAGCCACCGCGCCCAGCCTACAATAGACTTTAAATGTGTTATATGTGCACACACACATGTAAAACTGTTTCATTTCTAAAAATGGTTACAATTTTGAACACATAAAGACCTTTATCTGAAAACTGCTTTATTATGGAAATCTTCTCAATCTTACTCCAGTAATGGATGTGAGTCCTTATTTTACTGGTCTTGAGGACTTTGTTCTGCTTTTTGAGAGTCTGCCCCACATGGTGGCAGCATTGCACCACCAAATATTAGGCTCTCCTACAAAGGAAATGGATACTTCCAGGGATTCTGGCTTATTAGTTTTCTTATAGCTTACTGCAGAAGGGCATCCTACATTTGAAAGCAACAGAACATCTGCAGAGATGACTTTGGAATCTCCTAAATGAGAGTAAAATGTTGATCAAGAGCCAACAGAGTTATGTTGACCTCCAGTCTGGTTTCTGGTGGCACTGTGCCTTGCTGCAAGTAATATTAATAGAACTTAATTACCTGTCTTTTGTGGGGGGAATCACATACACCTCATTTTACAGCAGTTGTTTTACTGTTTATACTTGAAGATGACTTTCAGTGAAATACTAGTTGAGAAGGAAAGATTATGTTCCTGTTCCTTAAGTTACCTGAGTCTGTTTTCTTTTTTGGAAAATGAGGGATACTATCTTAGAGAGTTGCTTGGATTATTAATTGAGCTTTTATATGAAAAGCACCTATTCAAGTATCTGGCATATGGTCAGCTCATAAATGATGGCTGCTATGGTAATTATAAAGTAGACGTTAGACAAAGATTAACATTATTGCTATATCTGTTCTGAGGATATTAAGCTTGTTTTCAGATGTGGATTTTATCAGTTCATTATTTTGAAAGTAAACTTGTATTGAGAATAAGAAATCCGTGTAGAGCCACAGAAAATTAGCTTCTGTAATTTCTTTTCAAATATCAGAATTTTAGAAATGCCATCTCACAAGTATACATTTGCAAGAAAACTGTACATTTTTTTGTGTGGGACTTGCTTTATTGCGATGTGCACTTTTGATTGATAGTTTTCTCCAGCTTTTCACCCATACATTAGGATTTTCCCTTCTTTCTATGGTTTTTCATCTTGCTTTCAGAGGTATTTTTGGGTATTTTGACTTCAGTGAACATGTTTATGTTAGAATATGCCATGCCAGGGACTCTCTTGACAGCCCTAGCACATGTGCTTTGCTTTTTGTTTTTGAGCTCAGTTCTCCTAAGTCCCTTTGGCTTACTGCCTATTCCCTTTAACTTTCATCTTACAGGTCTTCCTTCACTCTAGAGATGCCTGTGAGAATACCCCTCTTCCATTATTCTGTCCTCTCTGCAAAAGTACAAACTATGGAATTAGTAAAAAATATATTTTCTTATTTGTTGAGGGTTCTTCTACACAAGCAGCATATTCATAATAGCCTCAATTTAGGCTCAATGTAGTCTTTAGCAAAGGTTCTAGATAAACTACCAGCTTCTTTTAATTTGAACTTTTGCTGGAAAATCACTTTATGAAAAAATGACATTTTTCTTCTCAGAAGGGAGTATATATGTTGACTGTGTGCTAGCCAGTATGAAGACAGCATGGAATTATGATGGTGGTTCTCAACCAGGGGTAATTTTGCTCCCCAGAGGGATATTCGGCAATGTCTAGAAACACTTTTGATTGTCTTACCTGATGGAAGGGTGCTATTAGCATCTAGTGGGTAGAGTCTAGGGATGCTTTAAACTTCTTTCAGTGCACAGGACAGCTCCCCACAACAAACAATTATCTGGCCTAAATGTCAGTAATGCCAAGATTGTGAAACTCTGAGTTATGGAAATAGCATATAGGCTTCAGAGCCAGAGCAGCCTATTCTGTACAAAGGCTGCTGTTTGAGTCCTGGCTTGGCTGCTTACTAGAAATGTGGCCTTGAGCAAGTTATTTAGAGTGAGCTTCAGTTTCCTCATTTGTAAAATGGAGGTAATAATACCTATTTTACTGGATTATTTTGAAGATGAAAGAATGATATATTAAAAAATTTAAATTGTATTTGACATATGGTAAACATTTAATAAATTGCAAGTATTCTTGAGGAACAGACCTAACATGCACTTTCTGCTTATTATAATTTTTATTTAGGCATTAGGCAGTTCACTTGTGTTGTGGTTGGGTTGTCGATCTGACAAGATAAATACTGGAAAAAGTCAAGGGTATCTAGATTGCTTTCTAAACTCAAGGAGGATTTTTTAAAGAATATATTTGGTATTCATGTGGGCTGTGCTAAATTGTCTTTTAGGTTGGGTATGGTGGCTCATGCCTGTAATTTCAGCACTTAGGGAGGCTGAGGCAGTAGAATCGCTTGAGGTTAGGAGTTTAAGAGCAGCCTGAGCAACATAGCGAGACCCCATCTGTACAAAAAAAGATTTTTTTAAATTGGCCAGGCATGATGGCACACATCTGTAGTCCCAGCTATGATTGCTTGAGCCTAGGAGTTTAAGGTTACAGTGAGCTGTGACTGTGCCACCATGCCCCAACCTGGGCGACAGAGCAAAACTCTGTCTCAATAAATAAGTAAGTAAGTAGTCTATTAAAGGAAGACCCAAGCTGGGAACAGTGGCTCATACCTGTAATCCCAGCACTTCAGGAGGCTGAGGCAGGAGGATCAATTGAGACCAGCCTGGGGAACATAATGAGACCCTGTTTCTATAAAAAAATAAATTAATTAATAATAATAATAATAAGCTGGGTGTGGTGTGACACATCTGTAGTACCAGCTACTCAGGAGGCTGAGGCAGGAGGATCACTTGAGCCCTATCTCTTAAAAACAACAACAACAAAAAACACGTAATGACCTCACTTAATTTTTAGTATTTTAGTTATAGGATATCTGTTATCCCTAAATATATATTCATAAGTAACAGTTATAAAATTAAAATGTTATATACATAAGTGAAATTAGAAATGTATAATGCTCTTTA
>VBSM01003215.1:29442269-29461405 GCA_008086735.1 Cheirogaleus medius | reverse complement strand
GCCTGTATGCATTTTTGTCAAACCATCTCTTAAGTCACTTGCTGTGCTTTGGATATTTGACCCCTCCAAATCTCATGTTGAAATTCAATCCCCAGTGTTGGAGGTGGGGTGTAATGGGAAGTGTCTAGGTCATGAGAGTGGGTCCCTCATGAATGGCTTAGTGCCTGTTATGGTTAATGAGTGAGTTCTTGCTCTGTTAGTTCCCAGGAGAACTGGTTGTTTAAAAGAGTCTGGCACCTCCCTCCTCTGTCTTCCTTCCTCCCTTGCCACATGATCTCTGCACACCAGCTCCCCTTTGCCTTTGCCATTAGGGGAAGCAGCCCAAGGCTTTCACTCAATGCCCAGTCTTCCAGTCTGCAGAATCATGAACCAAATAAATGTCTTTTCTTTATAAATTATCCAGCCTCAAGTATTCCTTTATAGCAACACAAATGGAGTCAGACACCACTTAAATGATGAACTTTATTATTTGTAAATCTTACTTGTTACCATATAATCAAGCTTTCTTGTCATAATGAGAGTGTTGGGTCAACTAGGTAATTTTAGCCGTTATTGCAAGGAAAAAGAAGAAGAAAAACTGGAGTATTATGGAATGCAATGTCCATTGCCATTCTGAACAACATTTTGGATTAAAATATAAACTCTAAGTTTAATTCATTTGAGAAGGGGAAAAATTTAACTGGTACTACATAGTCATTGTCTCCTTGAGGAGATAGTAATGAATGAAATGACAAATATATGTTGCCCTGTATTTCTTATGTCATTCGAGACAGCTCCATAAAGGAGATGGCAACATTCCAAACCATTACTGATTTCTAAGAGAATAAAAATATGTAAACCACCTGGGTATTTCCTCATAATAGTTTTGTCAATTATTCTGCTTTCACTTCAGTTAAGTCTTCAGGGACAGCAGCCAAGAGAATTGTAAATTGAGTAGAAAAACTGAAGCATAAATCTGTTCAGAGTGTGTGACCTTGAAGGTCATTGCTGGAATTCAGAGTCCTCCAGATAGTAATTTAGGTAATAGGAGGAAGTAACTGTATTGGAAAGTGATAAGTTTCTTGGGTTCTCAGGCTATAAAAATAAGTCAAATTAGAGTGCAGGATGAAAGTCATTATAAGGGACAAGGAAATGTATGAGAGATTTCTCATTAGTGAGCTTCTGTCTGAAATTCCAATTCCAGTGTATGTCTAGATTTCCTTCTAGAGTCCTTTTTTTACAGGATCATTTTTATTCTAACCATACCCACGGCTCTAGCTCACTCCCTTTGTTAAAAATAAGGTCAAATTTATGTCCTCAGAATTGTCTCATATAGGATAAGTATAGTTTATAAATCATATTTTATAGCTGGGTAGTAAATCTTGCCTCTTTAAGTGCTGCCAGGATATGATTATTTCTGAAACATAAAGTAGAAGAATACATTTTTCTCTTTATATAAATCTGCATGTCACTTTTCCCTGGAAATAATGTTTTGGCTATATTATCCTCCCCCACTCTGATTCTTCTCTCCCTTTCCCTGAGTTGAAATTCACAAGTCTTGAGACTTGTATAAATGCTAGAGACAGAGTGGATTAGTACTCAGACAGTGGAATCAGACACAGACTTTGAATTCAGATTCAAGCACTATCCCTTTCTGGTTGTGTTGACCCTAACTAAGCAAGTCACTGAACTTCTCTAAGCCTGTTTCCTTATCCATAATAGGTGGATTTTAATAGCACCTACCTCAGAGTCATTATGAGGATTAATGGCACATAGTAAGTGTTCAGTAAATTTTAGCTATCTTTTATCTCTTAGTGTAACTCACTCTATTAGGTATAATGTAAAGTAAGTCAAAATGCAAATTGCTTACCTTAAAAAAAAATTCAGCTGACTAAGCATCCACAGGAACCACCAAATCACAGAGAAGTCTGTAGTTCAGGCACAGAAAGATTTGTCTAGGGTTGAGTGTGATTTTATGTATATTTACATATGCTTTTGTATATATTTTTATGCTTAATATCTGTGTCTTATAAAGTATTATACATATTGAATTAGGTCTACGGAGGGTGAGGGGTGGGGAATATTTAGTTGCAGTCTCCCTAAAACCAGAATTTACCATAATTGGGAGGCAAGATGAACAAAAGGGTTTTCGGGTTTTTTCCCAAATGCTGTGGATGTGTTCCTTTGTAACCTAGGTGCTAACTTTTTATAAATCAACTTATGTACTGAGGAAGATCACTTAAGAAACTGTATTTACAAATTCATTTTTAGAGAAAAACTTTCTTTAGAATTCTTCTCCCCTCCCCCTGGAAACTCTTGATTTTTCTGAGATTATAGTCAAAAGGCCATTGTTCTCTTTGTGGCAGTGTTCCCTAAGAGAAATGTCAATTTTCTAAGAGAGAAAATGTTACACATAGTTGTCTTAACAGTTCAAAATCAAAGTAATGGTTCAAATGAAAGAAGCATATCTTTGCTTTAATACACAGGTAAGTCAAGGTGATTACTGCAAGGGTTGGATTTGTTCTTCCGTGATGTTGTATTGTTTGGAGAAGGCTCTCTGGGAAGAGGAAACAAATCTTAAGTTTCAATCTATTATTTTTAAAGTTTATTTTTAAAAATAGACAATATAAGTACATAGTACAAATTCCAAAGAAACAATATAAACATTGACAAGTGAATAATCTTGTATGCCCTAGGCATTCAGTTGCTGTCTTGACGTCAGTTTTTTTCTTTGTCTACTTTAGATTCAGTGTGACTGGCTTATTTTAAGTTTTCGTTAACGAGTGAGAGAAACGTGGCTTACTGATCAGGAAAACTCAAGCATTCCCTCCTGGGCCTGCCTCATTATGTTTCTAAAAATATAATACTCTGTGGAGATACAAAGATGAAAATGGAAAGAAAGAATGGAAGGAACTTCAAGGAGTTTTAGAGGAACAGTAGTGTTTTGGCATTGGAGACTGAGACAGCATCTCCCCTGGTCAGTCACTGAGACAGTGACTGTTTGGCAGTGATCTCTTTTTTCCACATGCGCGCTTTGCTAAACATAATCCTCTAATCTGATCTTTCCAGATCTTTCAATTAGACTATTTCTTTTCCTGTTTTAATGTGATGATAAGCGGAAATTGCTTATTAAACACCAGAACATATACTTCATTAGCTGCATTATACACTTGGTTTAATTTCCAAATGCCTATGATAACAGTGGAATTCTAATTGCTCATTCTGTTTAGCATCCTTCTGTTCTCTTCCTCCCCATTGCTGTTTTTAATTTCCCCATACTCCACATTTTCTTCGTCTACATTTTCTGTTACCAGACTTTCTATTTAACCTATTTTAAAACATGAGAAAGGTTTGACTGGCAGAAGTGGTAAATTGTGGTAAGAGGTTTATTTTAGACAACTGATAACCAAGACTGGGCATGTGTTGGCAGTGATAGGTCAAACAGCCATTTGGCCTGCCATTATGACATACTGATCCTTTAGACAATTATAAGGTCAATTAAGTGTATTGTACATGGGGAATAAAATATCTTCCCTACATGTGAAGCACATAAAGGGGATTATTATTTTGATCTTTATGTCTTTTAGTTTTCACTAAATCTCGTGCTTGATGATGTAGTTAATAAACAAAAGTTACGTAGAAAAAAATCTTATACCTTTTGCCATCCAGTAGGTGGGCTAGATAAGTCTTCCTGATTTATCTTAAGAACAATAAAATATTATATCTGTAATCACATTCACCAAGTGAGTCTTTCATTTTTCATTTTTGAATCTTTGTTCTGATCACCAAATTACAGCTTTAAGATGATTCTATTTGTGGCATTATTATCCTTTACATAATAATGGATGTTGTCTTAAGTGTATCATTTGTTAAATCATATTCGCTAGACATTTATCTGCTAGGTAAGATGATATGCTGGGATAATGGAAGACTACCGAGATAACATGGGTACTAAAATCAATAGCTAAATTGTAGCCATTATGTTTCTTCTCTTGCTAACAAAAGTGTATCACACAACTCTTAGTTTCTCAAGCTTTTAGCAAGGGACTTTAGTAAGGACTAACTATGGGTTGGTATTTTTGAGAATCTTTTTGGATATATTTAATTACTGAAGCTGCTGTCTCCTATCATGTCTCATATATTCAGCCTCATCTTGCTGATTTTCAGTAAACAACTGGGAGCCTCACTGCAATACATGGTTTTAACTCATTTATACAGGGCTGTAGTATATAGTATCTTATGTGTGCTTTTGAATATTTTTATTTATTTATTTATTTTTATTGAGACAGAGTCTCACTCTGTTGCCCTGGCTATAGTGCACTGGCGTCATAGCTCACTGTGCAACCTCAAACTCCTGGGCTCAAGCAATTCTCCTGCCTCAGCCTCCCAAGTAACTGAGACTACAGGCATGTGCCACCACACCCAGCTAATTTTTCTATTTTTTGTAGATACAGGGTGTCATTCTTGCTCAGGCTGGTCTCTAACTCTTGGCCTCAAGCAGTCCTCCTACTTTAGCCTCCTATATTGTTAGCATTACAGGCATGAGCCACTGTGCCATTTTTGAAGTTTTTAAATGACTTTATGTGTTCATTGGTATAGATTTGTTAGTTATAGTAGAAATAATCTGTAATTTTGGTAAAGAGTGTTGACTTTTCTTCTGGCAACTAAGTGGATTCCCAGATCTGTGAGTCAGGATACAAGTGTACTTTCTTGTGTAAGGTAGCAATTTTTCGTTTATCATACTGTGTGAAAGAAGGATACATTTGAAATACCATATTTTGTTGAATATTTAATGCCATTGGTTATAAGATACATTATTATTTTTTGTGTTACTGGGAAAGAAAATGCTTCCTATTAAACTGAGAGGCCATTGATTATAAAATGCATCCCAATTTCAGAGACATTAATGTGAAAAACTCTGTAACTTACACTTGATGGATTATGATGTTAATAATATAACCAACCCTTAAATTTGCATAGGGCTTTGTAGAAAACACTTATACATATGTCATCTGATTTTATCCTCAAACTAAAACTAACCTGTGAGGTGGATTAAATTATCCCCAGTTTTCAGATGAGGAAACTGAACTTCACAGAGATTATATGTTCTTTCAGCTTTGTATGCTAGTGAACTAGGGTCTCAAGCCCAGGTATTCTTACTCTGTGACTTGTGGTATGATTAACCATGTCACCTTCCCTAGCCCCATATATACACAACTGCAAACCTCTATAAAATTATTTGACCTAGATTTTTCCCTGTTGCCAAATATACATATTTCATATTTATACTTCACTATTTTTCATATGCTGTTCATATGTCTTGATTTTATTGATAGTTTTGAGTACTCTTAAAATGGTTAATGTATGTTTTAATGTTAAATCATGTGTGACTCTGCTAATATATGGATTGTTTTAATTCTGGGTTGCCTGGCCACTAGGAAGCTATATCTGCTATCATTGGTGGTTTAATATATATATTTTGAAAGCCATTTATCTGTTTCTATCTGACTAGGTAAAATGTTCAGGAATGGTTATGGGTTGAGATCTGTGAAGTGATCCAGGGAAGGTTAAGTGTTTGTCTATGGTTGTACTTCTCTTAGTGAATCAAGGTCTTATCTGCTTCTTTCCCAGGTGGTGGCTAATGCTGTAGCAGCATTATCTGAAATCAGTGAGTCTCACCCAAACAGCAACTTACTTGATCTGAACCCACAGAACATTAATAAGCTGCTGACAGCCTTGAACGAGTGCACTGAATGGGGCCAGATTTTCATCCTGGACTGCCTTTCTAATTACAACCCTAAAGATGACCGGGAGGCCCAGAGGTCAGTCTGCTTTCCTCAAAAGTATCTGGTAGTCTTGCCTGATTCAATAAGTTCTAGAATCTGCTGTTAGAATAAATCTATTATGCTGAAGTAGGTCAGTGGCTTGTAGGGTAGATACTGCTATCTCCAAGGTATTTTCCTCATTGAATTTAGGAAAATTTAGGTGGTGGAGTAAACCATGTAAAAAATAGCTCAAGAAATATATGTTTTTCATTTCTTATTTGAATAGTACAGTTACCTCTGCTCAAATCTTTCTCATCATTTTCTCACATCTCCCATGCAGCAGTTCCTGGCTATTTGACAAACAAAGGGTATTGAATGTCTCTTTGTAGTGACAAACTTTTGATTCTGTTAGATACTTAGTAAGTGGTTTCGTATTAGTCATTGAGCTGAACGATACTTACAATTGAGTACTAGAGAAAGTATGGTAAAGTCAGGAAAATAAATGTTGCTTCTCATTAGTTATAAAAATCATGTCAGTCTGAGTTTGGAGAAGATTTTGGAAGGCATGCCTAGATTGTTTTCCTCAACCCTTTACCACCTTGGTGTTGCAAATTTTCTTTGACTATCAGAAATTGACTACTACATTTCATCTGCATATACACACATTTTAGTTTACAAAGTTGAAATTATCCCTAATTTTTATTGAGCATTTTGTGTATATAGGCACTGTACTAGGCAAAGTACTTCTGAAGAAATGTTGGCTCTTCATTAAATTTGGAATATTTTAATTATGGTAGATAAGAACCCTCCTTGCCTGGCTGAAGCTGATTTCCAAGCTACTAGAATGTAAGTGTTCTTCACTTGTCTGGGAAATTGTTCCCTCTAGACTGAACTAAAGCTCACCCTGGTAATTTCTTTCCATCACTGAAAGTACAAATAGATTCTGGAAAGAACTTTACCAAGAATTTTATTTTCCATTGGTCATTGACATCAAACTAATTCATTCATTCACTCAGCAAATATTTATTAAGTGCATGCTGTGTGCCAGGCACGGTTCTAGGCCCTGGAGATACAGCAATGGACAGACAAAAATCATGGCCCTCATGGAGCACTTATTCTGAGGGATGTGGGTAGGAGTATATATAATACATAATTTGTTAGATGGTGATAAATGCTAACAAAAAAGATAAAATAGGACAGAGATCTAAGAAATGCTGGGCATTTGGGGGTGAAGGGTTGTATTTTTTTAAAAAGGTGGCCAGGAGCCTAAACAACATAGTGAGGCCCCATCTGTAGAAAAAAAAATTAGCCAAGCATGGTGGCATGTGCCTGTAGTCCCAGCTACTTGGGAGATTAAGACAGGTGGATCACTTGAGCCTGAGAGTGTGAGGTTACAGTGAGCCATGATCATGCTACTGCACTCCAGCCTAGGTGACAGAGTGAGACCCTGACTCTAAAAAAAATAAGAAATAAGAAATATATAAAGTACAAAAAGGGTGGTGAGGGAAGGCCTCATTGAGAAGGTAGCATTTGTATAAAGATCTGAAGGAGGTCAGGAGTCAGCTTAAGTGGATGTGAAAGGAAGAAAGAGAAACATAGCCTACTTATTCTGTATCCTTAACTTAATATAGTAAACTATACATATTGCCTAAGAATACTCAAAATTAGGTTAATTTCTAAAGAATGCTCAACAGATAATTACCCAAGATTTCATGAGGCATATAAGTATAGATGGCAGGGGCTAGGAGAAGGGGAAGAAGTTGGGAGTATATTGCAATGGTGTTCTGCTGTTCTAAGAAACAAACCAACCAAACCTTTTCAGAGATTCCCTTATTATCCTGAAGGCAAGGGGGTTGGATTATTTACCCTGCTAACCCACCTCTTCCTGTATCTTCCTCCAATGAAACCTTTAGTCACAGCTGAGTTGTTATGTGTCAGTATGAAATAATTCTCAGAATGCTTAATTTGACTTCCTGTAGGTTGAGTAGAAATGGGCTGTGAGGCAGGGAGACCTAACATAATATGGGGAGAAAAAGAGGACTGTAAAACAAGCAGGTAAACGGTGTGAGCTCAAGTGTTTGGGGGTATTACTAGTTTTCTTCCAGTTTGAACATCCCTTATTGCTGGTTTCCTAAAGTCTTCTGATGTCCCTTGCTTTGTCTGTAGTTTTCTGGGAATGAGGCTTCTGCAGTGGTGGATCCCAATTTTACCTAAGCATGGAGCTTTGACTTTTCTAACTGACTCTTTAATTTCTTGATACTTGGGTCATGGGACTCTGACACATTACCTTATAGAATGGATTGAGCAAAGAAATTATAATTCAAGATATTAATTTTCCTTTTCTGCCCTTAGCATCTGTGAGCGGGTAACTCCCCGGCTATCCCATGCCAACTCAGCAGTGGTGCTTTCAGCAGTAAAAGTCCTAATGAAATTTCTGGAGTTGTTACCCAAGGACTCTGACTACTACAATATGCTGCTGAAGAAGTTAGCCCCTCCTCTTGTCACTTTGCTGTCTGGGGAACCAGAAGTGCAATATGTCGCCCTGAGGAACATCAACCTAATTGTCCAGAAAAGGTTAGGAAATAGTGAATTGGTGATTAAAGTGTTTGTAATTTTGAATTAAGCTTAATAATATCAATGTCAAATAGGCCGGTGTTAATGTACAAAAATGAAAATGTTATATGGCAGAACAACTTGCCCAGGATCAGGAGGCTAACAGTTGACATCAGAGTGTTCCTATAATATTAATAAATACCTGGTGTTCTCTACAAATCCAGTTCATTTTCTGAAGGTTCTCTTTCTATTATACTATCTGGTGCCTGCTTGATAGGGTTTAGGCTATAGTTTAGAGCCAGATTGTTGTTGTTCTAGCAGTTCTTCGGGGCAGCGTGCACCCTGATGCTTAAAAAGGATGAAAATAGTCTGCCTAATGGAACTGATAAGAATAAAGAGGTATAGAGGAAGTCTGTGCATTTTTTTTTTCCTGGGGGCAGTGGGAGGAGGGCAGAGGTTAGATATTAATACAGACTCAAAAGGATATATCAATATATGCCTTTACCTTCCTTTCTTGTGTTTCTGTGTACCACAGGCCTGAAATCTTGAAGCAGGAAATTAAAGTCTTCTTTGTGAAGTACAATGATCCCATCTATGTTAAACTAGAGAAGTTGGACATCATGATTCGTTTGGCATCTCAAGCCAACATTGCTCAGGTCAGACTTTAAGTAGACTCAAGTTTATGATGATTTGAATTTTAATTACAGTCTGGGCTTCAGAAGGAGCTAGGCCATGAGATTGCTGTTTGAGAATCCTTAATGATTATCCACTTCCTGGATTTCTAACAGGTTCTCGCAGAATTGAAGGAATATGCCACAGAGGTGGATGTTGACTTTGTTCGCAAAGCTGTGCGGGCCATTGGACGATGTGCCATCAAGGTGGAGGCAAGTGTCTGATGGTCATGGTGATCAGGGGATACTGAATGTTTTCTTCACTTTTTTTTGTTAAAGTACATTTTTTAAGTTTATCAAGATAATAAAGCACACAATTAAAATATTAAAGAATTTTTAACGAAAAGCAGCTGTCCGTGGTCCCTCCCTTCCCTACCTAGACCCTCTTTCCAGAGGGAATCATTTTTAACTCTATTTTCAGTTTTACTCATTGTTTTGGTTACAGTTGGCCCTCCATATCTGTGGGTTGCACATCCATGGATTCAACTAGCTGTAGAAGGAAAACATTCAGAGAGTTGGGAAGGATGGTTTCATTTGTACTTAACACATACAGTTTTTTTCCTTGTCATTATTCCCTATACAATATAACAACTATTTACATAGTATTTACATTATATTGGATATTATAAGTGATTTTAGAGATGATGTAAAGTATATGGGAAAATGTGCCTAGGTTTTATGCAAATATGACACCATTTTGTGTAAGGGACTTGAGCATCCATGGATTTTAGTATCCACAGGGGGGCTTTGGAACCAATCCTTCATGGATACCAAGAGATGACTGTACTTCCACATCTCTAAATAATATTCTTATGCTATTATTTATTGATTTACCTATTACAGACTTTTTGTATTAACTTTCTCCTATAAGAAGCTTAGTTCATATAGCCACCATTCCCACTTCTCTCTCCTGTTTTCCAGTGTAGTTACATCATGAGGTTTTTTTTGTTTCTATATCAGTTATCTTGGTAAATTGAAATAATGCCTTTATTTCTTATTCTGTCAACTATAGGCTTGCAAAGCTTATGCATATTATGACTGTGTAAATATATAGGGCAAATACAATACAAATGATTGTATTTGCTTTCTTATAAAGCCTTTTTTTTTCCTGGAGTTTCTTTAATTGCCTTTTTTTCCTTGCATTGTATGTCTTCATTGCATCCCTGTCTTCTTTGAGCTCCTTAAGCATAATATCAAATCTGTAAACCTCCTCTTGTCCTAGATTCTTCTCTCTCGCAGTCCTCTGTCCTTTCTTGCTCCAGTCTGGTGATTGCTTTCTTGGTCTCTGCACATCGTTCCATACAGCCACCCTTCGTGGCTGTTTCTTATTATTGGTACTTTTTTCATAGCATTCCTTTTTTTGTGGTTGCAAGACCTTCTTGAATCTCTGAGGATATGAATTATTAATTAGTTTTTTGTTTATGCACTTTGAATTTAATTGTTTGGGGTATTTTACGTTGATGGTTGCATATCTATACATATAATTTTTTAATTGAGATATATACCCTACCTATAGTAAAATGCAGCCCATTTATATTTAAGAATGAGGTAATAAAAGTTGACTAGGACTTTTGTACACGTAGGTAGGGCTGTTGACTAGCAGGTTTCTGCTTTAGGGCAGGAGGTTCACCTTTACTTTGAATGCCTCTTGAAGAGCCTCTCTGATCTTAGAGGGCATATTGTTTCTAGCTTGGCTGCCGGAAGCCAGTGCAGCTTCCTCTGCATTTACAGCTGCTCCCCATCACTCGCATCACTGCCTGAGCTCCCAGTAGTGGGATTGCTGGATCAAATGGCAGGTCTAGTTTTAGTACTTTGAGGAATCTCCATGCTGTTTTCCATAGAGGTTGTACTAATTTACATTCCCACCTAACACTGTATAAGGATTCCCTTTTTACCACATCTATCATTTTTTGACTTTTTAATGCCATTCTGACAGGGTTAAGGTGGGTATCTCATTGTGGTTTTAATTTTCATTTCCCTGATGATTAGTGATGTTGAGCATTTTTTTCACATGTTTTTTGGCCAATTCTAACTTGTTTTGAAAAAAAAAAATCTGTTCATGTCTTTTGCCCACTTTTTAATGGGGTTGTTTTTTTCTTGCTGGTTTGAGTTCCTTGTAGATTCTGGAGTCTTTTGTCGGATGTATAATTTGCAAATATTTTCTCCTATTCTGTAGGTTGTCTGTTTAACTCTGATTATTTCTTTTGCTTTGCAGAAACTTTTTAGCTTAATTAAGTCCCATTTATTTATTATTTTTTTGTTATGTTTGCTTTTGGGGTCTTAGTCATACATTTGTTGCCTATGTCAATTTCCTAAGTTTTCTTCTAGAATTTTTATGCTTTCAGGTCTTACATGTTAAGTCTTTAATCCATTTTGAGTTAATTTTTATATGTGGTGAGAAATAGTAATCCAGTTTCATATGGCTATCCAGTTTTCCCAGCACCATTTATTGAATGGGGTGTCCTTTTCCCCAATGTATATTTTTGTCTGCTTTGTTGAAGGATCAGTTGGTTATAGGTATATAGTTTTATTTCTGGATTCTCTATGCTGTTCCATTGATGTGTGCCTACTTTTATATTAGTATCATGCTGTTTGGGTTACTATAGGCTTGTAGTATAATTTGAAGTTGGATAATGTGATGCCTCCAGGTTTGTTCTTTTTGGCTAGGTTTGCTTTGGCTATTCAGGCTCTTTTTTTCTTCCATGTGAACTTTAGGATTGTTTTTTCTAATTCTGCAAAAAGTGACATTGGTATTTTGATGGGAATTGCATTGAATCTGTAAATCACTTTGGACAGTATGGACATTTTAACAATGTTGATTGTTCCAATCCATGAGCATGGGATGTTTTTCCATTTGTTGGTGTCATCTACGATTTCTTTCATCGGTGTTTTGTAGTTTTCCTTGTAGAGATCTTTCATCTCCTTGGTTAAGTATTTTCCTAGGGTTTTGTTTTTGTTTTTTGCAGCTATTGTAAATGGTATTCAGTTCTTGATTTGATTCTCAGCTTGGCTGTTATGAGTGTTTAGAAATGCTACTGATTCGTGTACATTCATTTTGAAACCTGAGACTCTACCGTATTTATCAATTCTAGGAGTCTTTTGGTAGAGTCTTTAGGATTTTCTAGATATAAGATTATATCACTGACAAACATGGATAGTTTGACCTCTTTCCTGATTTTGATGCCCTTTATTTCTTCTTCTTGCCTGATTGCTCTAGCTAGGACTTACAGTGCTATGTTAAACAGAAGTGGTGAAAGTGGACATCCTTGTCTTGCTCCAGTTCTCACAGGGAATGCCTTCAACTTTACCTCATTCACTATGTTGTTGGCTGTGGGTTTGTCATATATGGCTTTTATTATTTTAAAGTATATTTCTTATTTACCTAGTTTATTGAGGGTTTTTATCATGAAGCTTGCTGTATTTTTTTCTTTTTTTTTAAGACAGAGTCTTGTGCTATTGCCCCGGCTATTGTGCAGTGGCATCAGCCTAGCTCACAGCAACCTCAAACTCCTGGGGCCAAGTGATCCTCCTGCCTCAGCCTCCCGAGTAGCTGGGACGATAGGCACACGCCACCGCACCTGCCTAATTTTTCCGTTTTTTGTAGAGATGGGGTGTTGCTCTTGCTCAGGCTGATCTTGAACTCCTGAGGTCAAGCAGTCCTCCTGCCTTGGCCTCCCAGAGTGCTAGGGTTACAGGCATGAGCCATTTCACCTGGCCTGGGTTTTATCAAATGCTTTTTCTTCATTTATTGAGAGAATGATATGGTTTTTGTTTTCAATTCTTTTAATGTGGCGAATCACATTTATTGATTTGTGTGTGTTGAACTATCCTTGCATCCCTTCAATGAAACCCTCTTGATAGTGGTGAATTATCTTTTTGCTGTGCTGTTGGATTTGGTTTGCTGGCATTTTATTAAACATTTTTATATCTATGTTCATGAAAGATATTGGTCTGTAGTTTTCTTTTTTGTTATGTTCTTTCCTGGCTTTGGTATCAAAGTGATACTGGCTTTGTAGAATGAGTTAGGGAGGATTCCCTTCTCAGTGTTATGGAACAGTTTCAGTAGGATAGGTGCCACTTTTTCTGTGTAGGTCTGGTAGAATTCAGCTATGAATCTTTCTGGTCCAGGGCTTTTTTTTGGGATTTACTTTTATTACTGAGCCAATATCACTACTCCATATTGGTGTATTCAGGATTTCTATTTCTTCCTGATTCAAGCTTGGGAGGTTGTGTGTTTCCAAAAATTTATTCATTTCCTCTAGATTTTCTAGTTTGTATGCATAGAGGTGTTCATAGTAGTCTTGGGTGATCTTTTGTATTTCTGTGGTATCCAGTTGTAATGTCTCCTTTTTCATTCTGATTGAACTTGTTTTGAATCCTCTCTCTTTTCTTCTTGGTTAATCTAGCCAGTAAGGCCTCCTACTTTTGCTTATTCCTTAATTTTTATTCTTTTCTTCTATGTTGGTTTATTGTTTTTTCTCATTTCTATTCTCCTGGCTATCTGCTCTTTATTTGAACTGACTCATTTGTCAACATATTTTATAATGAGTAAAATTTGTAATATATCTAGAACTTCTATGTATTTATATCAGATAGCCTAGCTTCTAGGATAGCTTGGTGAAATTAAGTGCCTGATCATTTAGTTTAGTTTAGTTGGTATACCTGTATGTTTCAAAATTTTTATGTTGGGGTAGTATTATTGGATAGATCATCTGACTTCTCATTTTTTATGTTCTTCTTTCTAGCAATCTGCAGAGCGCTGTGTAAGCACATTGCTTGATCTAATCCAGACCAAAGTAAATTATGTTGTTCAAGAGGCAATTGTTGTCATCAGGGACATCTTCCGCAAATACCCCAACAAGTACGTCCGAATACTTCTACCTCTCTTCCTCACATCATTTAGGAAATGTTTAAGTAAGGCACTTTGAAATTGGCTAGTTAATAATTATTCTTTTTAATGTGAATAATAGAATACTGTATTAAAAATCAGAAACATATAAAGTGGTTAGCACAGGGATTAAACTTGAGTTTTCAATCTGCTTTATTTCTTTTAGAATTGAAACTCTGCCTAAATATGCTTTGTCTATTGGCATATATTAAAGTTAACCAGATTCTTAGGTGGCAAAGTTACCATTAAACAGGATGCCTATATATTCCAGGTTGTCTGGGTATAATCTCAGTTTATGCCTGTTATCCAGACATAATTAATGATTGTGAACCTTTTTCTCAGAAATGTCTCAGTTTGGATAATAAAATCGTACCCTGCCATAAAAGCAAAGAATATAATGGCTATGCCTTTCACTTAGCATGTTACCTACTGTGTTGGGGAAAATTACAGAACATGTAACAAATTATCAATCTTAGGCCTTTTCTGAATTGTTAAAGTGCCTGTTGTATAGATATGCAAAATCTATATTTTCACTCTACAAATTTTCCAGGTTGAGGCCTCTTAATTTATGAAGCAAAAATACTTTTTTAGGTTTGATTTTGAAAACAAGTAATTAAGGAATCTGAAAATGAAGTAAGAGCTGGTCTTGTAAGCATCCTAAATCTCATTTGCCTGACAGTCATAGAGATGCCTTATACCAAAGCTTCTGATTAATCTCTAAAGACAGTGTTAAATGAAGCAACTTATAGTAAGTTAGCTTAGTGGTAGGCTCAAGAATTAGTAGAAATATTTTGGCAAGGTAGTGGTTTTATTAAGCATTGTATGTATTTTTTTAAATTTTAGAAACAGTATTTTAGAAAATATACTTTTACCACTCTCCCAGGAAAGAGGAAGGTTGGGTTTCTAAACTTCTTGTTTTTTAATTAATTATTATTATTACTTTTTAAAGAGACAGAGTCTCACTGTGTTGCCCAGGCTATACTCCAGCTACTGGAATCAAGCCTGCCTCAGCCTCCCAAGTAGCTAGAAGTATAGGTGCATGCTGCTGCACCTAGCTTTTAAACTTCTTGATTAAAAGTGAAGACATGTATCTTAATATCATTGGCAGGGAAATGTACCCATTTCTAGTTTATGTTAATAAGGGTTTATGATAGTTTACTTGTAAGAAAACAAGAGCCTGGTTTATTCACTGGAAGTAGGGCAGATAATTAAGTATACTATTCAGTTTCCACATCTAATTTATTATATAGTGCCATTCTGATGTTTACAACTATATCACATAAGGAGATGGATTCAACATAGTAAATATGAGAAGGCTATGGATCTTTAAAAGCAAGTATTTGAATTACTTGTTTCTTTGGAGAAAAAAGTCATTAGTGAGGGTATCTTGAGTAGAGAGAACACAAAGAATATCTCTTTTATAAAAATGAGAGATAGGTGGATTGAGGGACAATTACCATTTCTAGTCTGGGTACTGTTGTCTAATTTCTTTTGCCTAAAAATAAATTGAAATTTCTATTCCTCTCTACCATGAAGGCAAATGGAATAATAGGAAAATTCTCTGATCTTCTCATAAGAAAAATTGTTAACTTTGACTCAAATGGTACAAAAGCAATTTATGTAACCAAAATGTTTGTACCTCCATAATATTCTGAAATTTAAAAAAAAAGTAAAATCACTCAAAATTAAAAAAAAGAAATACAAGGTAGTGGTATTATCTTATATACTGGGTTAATTTTTCCTTGTAAAAAGAACATCTTATAAGTTTTTATAAACGTTTCTGATCTAGTTTTTGAAACATAATTGCAGGGAAATATAAAACATTTGTAATTTTCTATAAGCTGGGCAATGTGGCTCATGCCTGTAGTCTCAGCTACTTGAGAGGCTGAGGCAGGAGGATCACTTGAGCCCAGGAGTTTGAGGTTGCAGTGAGCTATGTTTGTGCCACTGCACTCCAGCCTGGGCAACAAAGCAAGACCCTGCCTCTTAAAAAAAAGTTTTTTAAAAGACATTTTATGAGTCTTCTGACTTAAAACCTATACATTCTCTAGACTAAAAGAGTATAGTTGATAGTTTGGTGGTTTGGTATAGGCTCCCTTGTGTGTGGTTTTGTCTTTAGCCTTCACTGTTAAATACAGTTCTTAGTTTTGCCTTCAGTAACCATAGTCCATTTTTTAATATCAGATATGAAAGTATCATTGCCACTCTATGTGAGAACTTAGACTCACTGGATGAGCCGGATGCTCGCGCGGCTATGATTTGGATTGTGGGAGAATATGCTGAAAGAATTGACAATGCAGATGAGTTACTAGAGAGCTTCCTGGAAGGTTTTCACGATGAAAGCACCCAGGTAAATGCTCATCTATCCTATTAATCCTAGATCTCTCTGGGAAGATTTGAGAAAAAGTAAAAGTATCTTCTGGGTCTGTGTATGTATTTCTATATTGTATGTTCATTTTCTCCCAAAAGGGATGAACCTTTTCAGTTGTTCTGATTTCTACTGTGTCAAACCTGTGTAACTTAGACCAGTGGTTTTCAAACTTTAATTAGCATTAGAAACCCCTGTAGGGCTCGTTAAAGTACAGGTTGCTGGACCTCACCCTTTAGAGCAGGCATCCTCAAACTACGGCCGGCGGGCCACATGCAGGTGTTTTTGCCCATTTTGTTTTTTTACTTCAAAATAAAATATGTGCAGTGTGCATAGGAATTTGTTCATAGTTTTTTTTAAACTATAGCCTGGCCCTCCAACGGTCTGAGGGACAGTGAACTGGCCTCCTGTTTAAAAAGTTTGAGGACCCCTGCTAGAGTATCTGACTCAGTAGGTCTGAGATGAGCCTAACTATATGCATTTCTTAAAAGGTTCAGAGTGCTGCTGCTGGTCCAGAGCCACACTTTGGCAACTACTGGCTTAGAGCAGTAGTTACCACTTTTTATTTTCTGTCACCTAAAGATGATTACACATTTCTGTTAGTGATGGCTGGGACTCATGACAGCAGAGATTTTCACCTGGGGCTACAGTGAGGTTTGAAGAGATTTTCTGTGCATGATTAGACTCCTTTCCATCTTCTATCCAAAATTAAAGCCATGGACCCAGAGAAACAGATAAGTTATTAAGCCCTTTTCCCCTGGTGTTTGTACTCATGGCAAATAGAAGTTCATGTATATAATCCACCATGTTAATTTTAATAGACCTAACACAAGGAATACATACAAGCCAATAGCTTTGTGGATTAGCAGCCTACTCTTAATTGACTGTGATCTGACATAGTTCTGCTGTCTTAATTTTTGCCCCAGTATGACAGATGATTCCATAATTCCCCCAAAATTCTTTTAGTAGAAGTAAGTAATAAAAGACTTGGTCAGGAACCGGTTATATCACCATCTGTATGTTAGTATGTACCTTAAAAAAAAAAAAGATAATTATCTGTCCCAGAAACAATCAATTTTTGGTGCCAAAAATGCATTTTGAGGATAGGAGGCTAGTGAGCTTTCAGTTGAATACCTTTGTATTTCAGATGAATGCTTTTGACTGCTATTGTTGATTTTGGCTGAGGTTTAACCTTTTGTCTTGTAACCAATATCAGAAAAGCCCCATAATAATTCATAGTTGAGGAAACACCACTTTGGAGATAATGGCAGGGAATAACGCCAATGCCATTCTTTCACTTTATCAAATTATATTTGTTTAGGTGCAGCTCACTCTGCTTACTGCCATAGTGAAGCTGTTTCTCAAGAAACCATCAGAAACACAGGAGCTGGTCCAGCAGGTGTTGAGTTTGGCAACACAGGTAAGAAATCTGGAAAAAGTGAGAGGTTTTATTGGGTTTTTTTTGTTTGTTTGTTAGTTTTGAAGGGGAGGGAGTTTAACTGAAAGAGTTACAGCCTTTAGATCCTGTTAAAATATTAAAACAATGCCTAACTGGTCTGAGGGACAGTTTCACTGAATTATAGCTGGTTGTATGGCTTTTAAATGATTTGGCTGACTCCAGTTTTCATGGTGATTCATGAAAATTTAACATAGACTCTTAAGTGTTAATGAAGGACATATTTATGTGAGAATGACATTGTCTGATAGTAGTACCTCCTTCTGGGTGACTTCATTTCAGCTTTCAAACAAAAGTACCATATGGAGATGGTAGATGCCTCAACAAAGTTTCATGTGTTATTCTGCCTTCTAGAGTGGTTGCCTTTCTCATAAAATTTACTTTTAAATTTTTATTTATTTATTTTTTTGAGACGGGGTCTAACTCTATTGCCCAGGGTAGAGTGCAGTGGTGTTGTCATAGCTCACTGCAACTTCAAACTCCTAGGCTCAGGTGATCCTCCTGCTTCAGCCTCCTGAGAGCTGGGACAACATGCCTGCACTGCCACGCCCAGCTAATTAGTCTGTGTTTCATAGAGACAGAGTCTTGCTGTATTGCTCAGGCTGGTCTGGAACTCTTGGCCTCAAGCAATACATCGCTTTGACCTCCCAAAATGCCAAGATTATAATCGTGAGCCACCATGCCTGGCCTTTTGGAGATAATTTTAAAGTGCTTAAATTATTTGATATTTTTGATCAGAAGAAAAGAGGTTTAGATAGATTCTGAATTCAGGAATGTGGTGACTCACTTTAAAGATCAGGTCATCATTTTAAATCTACAGAAATCAAAGTAATTACTTTTTCTAGTGTAACTAGTATAATGATTATCAGTCCATCATGATTTAGTAATGTTCTTAATTGGGTTTGAGAACAAGCTAGATTTAACAGGCTATGAGAGTTAAGATTGTATCTGCACATGGAATCTGATTCAGATATTCGATTGACCATTTTTCTCTCTTCATCTCTCTTTAATGGTATATTATCAAAATTTAAAACCATTTCATAGTATTTTGTCTAGTTTTAAGCTGTCATTTTTTCTATTTTTACATCTTCTAAAAATTTATAAGAACTTTTTGAAATATTTTTTAAAAACTTTCTTAAGCATCTTTCTTTGCTTGAAGCAAAGCAATTTCCATAAGCATCAGTGGTCATTTATTTATTTATTAGAGACAGGGTGTTGCTCTGTTGTCTAGGCTGGAGTTCAGTGGTGTGCTCATAGCTCACTGTGGCCTTGAACTCCTGGGCTCAAGCAATCATGCCCAGCTAATTTCTTTTTTTCCTTCTTTTTGGTAGAGGCAGGGTCTTGATTTGTTGCCCAGGCTGGTCTCAAACTCCTGGCCTCCTGCTTCACCCTCCCAGAGTGCTGGGATTACAGGCATGAACCACTGCGCCCAGCTGGTTATTTTTTTTTTTTTTTT
>VBSM01003215.1:29400466-29415437 GCA_008086735.1 Cheirogaleus medius | reverse complement strand
AATAGAATTGATTTTTAGTATATTGAACTTGTATCCTGCAACTTTGTTAAATTCACTTTTTCCTTCTAGTAGCCTTTTTGTAAATTCCTTATGATTTTCTATATAGATAAATCATGTTATTTATGAATAGAGAGTTTTATCTTTTCCTATTCAATCTCATGCCTTTTATTTCTTTTTTTTTTTTTGCCTGATTGTACTAACTAGAACCAGTAAATGTTGAGTTGAAGTGTGAAGAAAAGTGTTCTAATTCTTTTGGGAAAAGCATTCAGTCTTTCACCATTAAGTGGGATGTTAGCTGTAAAGCTGTAGGTTTTTCATGGAAGTTGAGGAAGTTCCCTTCTGTTCCTGGTTTGCAGAGTTTTGTTATAAGTGGTTATTAAATTTTGTCAGATGCTTTTTCATGTATTGAGATGATTATGTGAGGTTTTCTTTTAGTCTATTAATATGATGGATTACATCAATTGATTTTTTCAAATATTAAACCCACCTTGCATTCCAGGGATAAATCCTACTTGGTCAGTATATATTAATACTATCTTTTTATGTATTATTGGATTTGATTGCCTAAAATTTTGTTGAGTATTTTTACATCTATGTTCATGGTATATAGTCTCCATTTCTGACATGATTTACTTTTATTATTATTTCTTTCCTGACTTCCCTTCATCCTTTCCTGTTATCTCACCTTCATCTCACGTTATCTGGTTATTTCTTCCTCAGGCACTTTCCTTACTATTGTGTGTTCTTCCTTGGTAGCTATAATTGCTTTACTAGGTTTTTGTTTTGTTTTGTTTTCCCTCATGTACAAATGTTTCATAATTTCATTTATTTTAATTGAAAGTTATTTTCAAGTATTTATTTGTCATTAAGGAAGTGGTACTACTTTCTTTTCACTTTTTGGTAATGGTGCCTTGGATAGCTGCTGTGTTTGTACCACGTACCACTTTGATACTCACATTTGAATAAGTTGGAATTTGTAGGACTAACTATTAGCAGGAGAGTCCCATAGAAGAAGAAGATAGGCCAGGGTAGATTTTTAGGTTTTGCTACTCAAGATCTTTTCCTTTTTTACTATGGTGTAGTCACAGACTCCTTTGCCTCTCAGAACCTAACTTGACTCAAGAGGGCTTTTTATTCCAGTCCTGTGCACTTAACTGGTCTCTTCCTCTAAGCCCTGTCTTCTAAAGAGTTTATTTCTTCTTTAGAAGGTGGTGCTTTTTGAGCTCTCTCACTTCCAGGGCCCCTGTGGGGACTTTCTTCCTTTTTTTTTTTTTTACCTTGCCCATATGCTGCTCCCTGTTTTTATCTTAGTCCTACCCACAGGAGTCAGAATGGGGCTCTCTTCTGAGAATGGATATTTACTGTCAGTCTCTGAGACCTACTGCTGCTAATTTCCTCTGGACTCCCTGTGCCTCCGTACTGCACCACCAGAGCATCGCTTACGAGTTCTGTGGGTTTTCTCTGACTTGTAGTTTGGCAGAAGGTGAAATTGTAAGTTTATGGGAATTTTTCCCCCTTCTTTGTTTCCTCTATATTGTTTCCAAGAAGAGCAGTTGCAAGGTTTGGAACTATACTGCTGCCATGTTTCTATCCCAATATTGACTTAAAGGCAGTTTTTCTGACCGTGAAAGCAAGATCAAAAGAGCAAAATGGGCCAAGCACAGTGGCTCACGCCTGTAATCCTAGCACTCTGGGAGGCTGAGGTAGGAGGATTGCTTGAGCTCAGGAGTTTGATCCAGCCTGAGCAAGGTTGAGACCATGTCTCTACCAAAATAGAAAAAATTAGCCAGGCGTGGTGGCGTGTGTCTATAGTTCCAGCTATTTGGCAGGCTGAGGTGGGAGGATTGCTTGAACCCAGGAGTTTGAGTTTGCTGTGAACTATGATGATGCCACTGCATTCTAGCCTGGGTGACAGAGTGAGACTTTGTCTTAAAAGAGCAAAATGTTTTTTTTGACCTATGAGTTTTTACTCCTAATTGAGTGATGTGAATTCTCAGGATCATTTTATTATTACATTCTGGTACTGTAAGGTGTAGTTTATCTAGGAAAAGGAAAATATTTCTTTAGCCATCTGACTCTTGAAAGAGATACTGTCTATATAAACTCTTTAGCTATTTTATAAGTATCATAGTCCCATCTTCCTTCTTGAGGCTTTTTAGAACATAAATAGAAATTTGTATGATTTTGTTTGTTACACTTCTAGGCCCACTTTTTCTACTCTATACTTACAAAGTTTTATTCTCATGTTTCTCATACCATCTGCCCTCTTGGTTATGTTTTTGTTTTTTATATTACTTCAGGCCCAGGCTGAGTTGTTTTTTTTATCTCTTTACCATCCTTGTATTATTATTAAACAGGCTTTCTTTGAGAAGTCAAACTGGTGGGTACTCACTGCCTGCTGCAGACTTAGAAAGTGGCCATTTTTGGGTCTACAGCTTATCCTAGTTTTTTGGAATGCATAAGCCAGTCAGTTCTGCTTTATTTAGACTAGCTGTTTCCTGGTGATTAATTGCATCCTATGTAAGTGAACAAAAAAAGAAAGAGAGAGAGAGAGAGAGAAAGCAAAGGAAGGAAGGAAGGAAGAGAGAGAGAGGAAAGAAAGAAAGAAAGAAAGAAAGAAAGAAAGAAAGAAAGAAAGAAAGAGAGAGAGAGAGAAAGAAAGAGAAAAAGAAAGAAAGAAGAAAGAAAATGGGAAGGAAAGGAAGAAAGGAAGGGAAGGAAGGAAAGGAAGGAAGGAAGGAAGGAAGGGAGGGAGGGAGGGAGGAAGGGAGGAAGGAAGGGAGGGAAGGGAAGGAAGGAAGGAAGGGAGGGAGGGAGGGAGGAAGGGAGAGTGACCAGTAAATAATCCTCTGGACTTGATCAGGCAGGTTTATTAAGCTAGTGAAATAATAACAATTTATTGTACTTTTCTCTTTATAGAGTGGAAATTCTTAAATCTCCTTTCTACCAAAGATTAAGGAAAGATTTATTTAAAAAAAGATTCTCATCAAACTTGTCCCTCAAGTAACATGATAAAGAGAATAAACTTTCAGAATTATAACACTAGCAAAGCAATTCTGTACTTAGGAAAGTTTTCTCCTTCCTCAAATCCATTTATTGGAAAACAGAGATTATGTTATAATAACCAATATTATGGCAAGTTGGAATTGAGCACCTTGGTTCCTGCTATTCCTTCAATTTAATTGCATTAAAAATTTTGTTTTCTTCAAATCGAGTAAAAGTCAATTCAGACCCAACAATGTGGCTAAATCCTGCCTCTTGATTAACCTCTGTGATTTATTTATCCTGTCTCCTAGCTTTGGTGTCATCCCCAGCACTCCTCTGGCCATCCATACACCACTGATGCCAAACCAGAGCATTGATGTCTCCCTGCCTCTCAACACTCTGGGCCCAGTCATGAAGATGGAACCTCTGAATAACCTGCAGGTCAGAGTTTTATCTCACTTGGGTGGTACAAGTTGGTATCTTGCCAATTTTTCACTTGTAAAACAGCACCTCGTTTTCTTCCTTATGTTAGAGTTGGTCATGGAATTAGGGTTTGAAATAAGTCTTTGTGGAGAGGAATTTTATTTTGTTTTGTTTTTAAGAACAAAAGTCATGCATTGCCATAGAAAGATATTCTTTTACTCAAACATTCAGAAACTTTTTTCTTATTTACAATTTTTTTCTTTATGACTTTTATAGCAAAATTTGAATGTCATTTGTATAAGAATAGATTTCAGAGGAGATTTATGTGGAGATTATCTTTAAATGCTCTGCACCAGAAGTAGCTAGGCTATTTGGATTTAAATGCCTCCCTCTGTTAGCATATATCTATGATAAGTGTAGCAGCATCTTAGAGGAACTGAGAACAACTTTATCTGGTCTGTAAGAGCCTCTTGATCTTGAAAATGTTGAATCTTTTAGAGTGCTTGGGTACCAGCTTAGAGTTTCATTCAGTTTTCCTCTTTAGTTTTCCTTTGAAATATAAACCTTCAGGCAACATGAAGGTAGAGCAGTAAGCTCATAAGGCGAAGCCGTAGCAACCCTGAAGGAGTTTAGTCAGGTATAAGCTCTTGAGATTATGGTTTTAATGCTCAGGAGGACAGGGGAGATAGCCATGGGCCAACCTGAGATGGGGAAATGTAACTGATCCCTGCATAAAGGAGAGACCCTGAAAGGGCAACTCCCTCAATGAAAGGGAAAGGGGAATTAGAAAAATGTTTTCACTATCCCCACAAAGTGACGAAGTTTCTCTCTGGGCAGGGTTCTAGGTGGCCTCTTGTGAGAAATTCACGTGCCAGTATATGCCATACATGAGTTATATAGTCCACATTTATATGAGCTGTGTAGGTGTAGTAATCTCTAAATCAATAAGTTAATGTAAAATTGGTCCAGGACTGGTGAAACCTAGGATCCTTGCAGAAGCAAATGCAAACCAGCCCTTCAGCAACAGTTCTAAAATTTAGGGCCATCAGGACTCCCAACTGAAAAGAAAATCTCTACTGAAAGTAATGTCACAATTTAATGAAGCGGGGCAGAGAGAAAGGGGGAAGAGGATGCACTGTGAAGGACATCATCTTCTGTGTCAGAAGACATAGAAAAAAGGAGGATTGGTACTTCCCCCACCCTCACCAAGAACTTAGAATGATTGAGCATTCTGAATGAGAGTATGATATGTGTTTAAAATGATGAAAGAAAATGTCTTTCAGTCATGTCTTTCAGTCAAGACAGTTGGGGTCCCATTCCTCATTCTTCTAGAAATACCAATGTGAGGTACTAATACTGGTAGTGAGACATAAACCGTAAGATATCTTGGAGTGAAAACTAAATGTTCTTCAGTAGTTTAAATACCAACATACCAGATCTGTTTGCCAGTTACTAACTACCTTGTTGCCACAGTAGTTGATTGCCTCTTTTTTCAGCAAAGGGAGTAATGATTTAGAGTGTAGACGAGTGAGTCACAATATAACTTGGCTCAGACTAGAAGAATAAAACAGGGATTACTATGCAGATGGAATTGGCTGTTACTATGACGAGAGTAATGTGTTAAGGGGCTTTTCCAGCCCAGGATCCTGAAGTAACTAACCCAAATCTACATCTGTTCCCTTTTCATCAAAATCTAAACTCCCATTGGCCACAAAGCCTCAAGCCTAATATTTGAGGACATCAGCATGCATGCAAGAATGCTTTACTTCAGAAGTAGGAAAGGGAATTTGGGTCACAGAAACCAGGACAAATTTTCTGTTCTTAAAATGAAAAGAATCAGTAAATGAATGAATGTCAGTTTGCCTTTCCTATTTGCACTTCCACTTAACTAAATCCCAAACAGGAACCCTCATAAGAGAAGTTGTATCTTAGTCCAACCCCCTCCCTCAAAAGTATCGAGGTGATATTAGGACTAGCAAGTTTTAATTTTCACAAACCTGACGTTATAAGAAGCAAACTTAAAATTTTTTCATCTATAGTCAACTACTAATTTATCATAATTGTGGCTATTTTCTCATTATTTGGCATTTCCCAATGAAGAAGATAAGCCAAAACTTGAAAAGAGAAAAAATTTTTCCCTCTATGAACAGCTCTATTTAGTGTCTGCTTGTGGAAGTTGAAACTAATGGCTAGCTTAGGATGGGTGGGTTGCTTTAGATTTCAACTTCCATTCTGCCCTTGTCCCCATATGAACAAGAGGAAATCAAAACATAACTCCAACAAAGTTAGACCTTGTGATACAGGTAAAGCCAGGTAAAGATTGAGCTAACATTTAAACATATTTTGCATAATGTTTAGATTCAAGAACTCAGGTAGGAAAACTACTACTTTTTCTAATACTCCAGATCATAAAATCAGGAAAGAAAAAATGTTTAGGGGTTGAGGAATTGAAATTTTGAATGATATAGGGGTTTTAGCTATTTTGGCTAATTTGCTATCAATGTGTAGAACAAATAAACCCAGCTACCAGAACTGTAATGTAACACTTGTTATAAAAACTTTTCACATTAAACTATTTATTGCCTTATAGTCTCTTTGAAACACTATTTAAAGGTTAATAAGATACCTTAAAATATAAAATACATTGTGCCTCAGAGATAAGAATTAAATACCTGGTAGAGATTTGAACCTAGAAGAATTTTTCTACTGATGTCAGTTGTAAAAGCCTTTGTGAATCAACTTATAAATATTATACAAAGTAAAAGCATTCAGCTTGCTCCCACTGGGAACCTCTCCAGTTTATTTATATCATATAATTGTATTCCTAAAAAAGAAAATTGATTCTCTCTATTTAAATAAAACAAAAACCTTAATAAATGTCTAAATTTTCTCTGAGTGAATTTTCTCTAACTCTGATGTCCTTATTTTTCATTTCATTTGTGTTAGTTGCTTAGAAACATTTTCCCAATATACTACTTCAAACTTGACACCTGGCAAGTGACTGCTTTTTTTCAAGTCAGTGTCTCCAAGAAGACAATGAAATTGTGATACAACATATGTTCTTCCCTAGGGCAATGCTCAAGGTCTTTGCATAGAGATGCTGAAGAGTTCTCACAGCAGCTTGGCTTTCTTTTTCACAGGGCTGTAAACTCTTATGACAACATTGATAGCATCATTCTTTCAAACTTTGATTTTTATCAGGGTTATAAAGGCATCAACTAATTCTATAGGTCTAAGAAAAACCCAGTCCCCACCCTTCTTTCTCTGACATGGCCCCCAAGTTCTCTTTCTATAGAGGCAATTTCTTTCACTTCTTTTAGTGGATTCTTTTGATAATTACCTCTCTAAGTACCATGCTCATATGTGGACTTCTGGATTTTTCCATCTCAGGTATTCCTCTACATCTCCCCCACTCACTGCCATTATCTGCATATACTTCCCATATTCTCGTTTTCCTGATAGAGCTGTCTTGGAATTTGCTTAAATCAGTGTTCAGTATTTGCATTATTATGACTTCAAAGCTGAGCCGTAAAGTTTGATATTTTTCTCCAGAAAATAATTGTAGTTAATACACAAAAATTTATACATGAATTATCATAGCAACATTATTCATAATAGCTAGAAAGTAGAATCAACTCAAATGTTCATCAGCTGAATAAACAAGTAAAATGTGGTGTATCTATATATTTTGCAATAAAAAGAAATTAACTACTAATACATGTTACAAAATGAGTGATCCTTGAAATCAGTGAAAGAAGCCAGTCACAAAAATCCACATATCGCATGGCAAATCTATACAGACATGAAATAGATTGGTAGTAGTTACTTAGACCTGGGGATAAGATGGGGGCAATGAGGAGTGTTTGCTAATGGGTATGGAGTCTTTTAGGGGTGAGGAAAATATTCTAAAATTAGATGCTGCTGATGGTTATACAACTCTTTGAATATAGTAAAAACTTATTGAATTGTACATAGTAAGTGGGTGAATTTTATGGTATGTGAATTATATCTCAATAAAGCTGTTTAAAAAACAACAGAAATAACCAGAGTTAATACCTATCTATTTTTGTCTGTGTTCTTAACTGTAATTCAATCCCAAATTCTAATAGAATCAGGCCCTTCAAAATGTATCAGTTTCCTTTTCATGAAATCTCTTCTGGAATCTTTTGACCTGTTCCAGTCTCAATTGATTTTTCTTGAACTTCTGGAACATAGCTGTTACAATGGGATCTCATGTCATCATAACCCTGGGATTCATTCCCTTCATCTCTCTCCTGTGCTGGGTCTCCTGTTTATTTGCCTTTTCTTGGTTTACTTCCTCTTTTGATGAAACACATCTTCGAGTAGCTTCCTTAGAATAAGTCTATAGAGAATGAAGTTTTTGAGACTTCACATGTTTTTAAATGTCTCCTTTATTCCTTCTTCATGCTTGGTTTGATGGTTTCTGTTTAAAATTTTAGGTTAGGAATTACATTCCTCGTAGTCTGAAGCCATTCTGATTTTTTTGTTTGTTTGTTTGTTTGTTTTTGGGTTTTTGGGTGTTTTTGAGACAGGATCTTGCTCTGTTACCCAGGCTGGAGCACAGTGGTTTCATCATAGCTCACTGCAGCCTTGAACCCAACTCCTGGGCTCAAGTGATCCTCCTGCCTCAGCCTCCCAAGTAGCTGCTACTACAGGCGTGCACCACCATACCCAGCTAATTTTTCTATTTTTTAGAGAGACCGGGGCTCGCTGTTGCTCAGGCTGGTCTCAAACTCCTGGCCTCAAGTGATACTCCCGCCTCGGCCTCCCAGAGTGCTAGGATTATAGGTGTGAGCCACCACACGTGGCCATTCTGATTATTGATTCTTGTCTGTGCCCTGTTCTTTCGCAATGAAAGCATGTACAGTCCTTGCTTTACCCCAGTGTTCTGAAATTTCGCAGTGATGTGCCTCAGTTTGAGTCTCTTTTTACCCATCGTGCTGGGTATTGATTGAGTTTTCTCAAACTGGAAATTTATGTCCTTCAATTCTGGAAATTTTTCTTTAAGTTCTTTACTGGTGCTCTCCCTTTTATTTTCTCTCTTTCTCTTATTAGAAATCTTGCTATTTGGATGGTGATTCTCCTGGACCAATCCTTTTATTTTTTTCCCTCCTATTTTCATTCTCTCTCTCCTTTTGTTCCACTTTCAAAGAACTTTTTGTTGTGGAAAATTATTGACATTACAGAAGTAAACATAATAGTATAAGGAGTTCCTGTGTACTCATCATCCAGTTTTGATAATGATCAATACATGGTTAATATCATTTCCTTTGTACCCCTTTCCATAGCCCTACTCCATATTATTTTGAAGCAAATCTCAGACATTTATATTACTTAATCTGTAAATATTTCAGTATATATCTTTAAAACGGAAGGATATGCTTATTGTCTCTCAGGAAAAGTAACCAGTAGGAGTGTCTTAAGCAGGCCCTAG
Source organism: Cheirogaleus medius (assembly GCA_008086735.1). NCBI lineage: Eukaryota > Metazoa > Chordata > Mammalia > Primates > Cheirogaleidae > Cheirogaleus > Cheirogaleus medius. The sequence goes on along the minus strand of VBSM01003215.1, from coordinate 29,406,574 downwards.
AAGCAGCAGTGGAGTTGTCTGGCAAGGGAATTCTGTGTGTTCTGGCTGAGCATGTCTCTTTAGTCCTGTGGATTCCTCTCTCTCTGGGTTGAGGGAGGCCAGAGGAGGATAAGAGTATCAGAACCCTTCATCAGGCCCAAGACAGGAGCTCCAGTCGCCCATCACTGAGGATAGCTAGAATCCTTCTCAATATTTTCATGTCTTTCTCCTTGGGCTGGCTTGATTATTTTAAAACTTATTTTCAAGTCTCCTGTCTGGAATGTAAGGCTTACTGCCAGCCTCCTAGGAGCTAAGTTGGGAAAGAAGGCTGGACAGTCTTAGCATTCAGTATGCATAAATTCACTTACTTTACCACCTCTCAGCCGTGTCTGGCATTCCCTCCTAAGTGCCATGTATTTTATCCTCTCTAAAAGAATCAATCTTTAGTTTTATATGGGGCTGGAAGGCCAAGAGCTGTCTAGCAGTATGGAATTGGGTAGGCATCTAAGATTCTTAATGATATCTTAATCCTCTTTCTCTTAACACTCTCCTTCCCTCCCCTCCATATAGTTCCAGAGGTAGTCCTAAACCTTTGAGATTCTGTGGTGTTATTGCTAATCCATCTTTTTTCCAGCTACCAAGATTTTATTGCTGTTGTATCTTTTTCCTTCCTGTCTTTATGAATTTTTACTTTAAAAATTTTTTATTTTCCTTTAATTATGGCAAAATTTCTTCCAGGAGAAAGGAAATTTAAATGTGATTTTTCAATCCACTGTCTCTGCCTGGAGGTCTGATAGCACCTTCTTAAAATTCTTCTTTCCTTCCTTCTGTACAACTTTATAATTAGGAACCTTAGAGGTGAATCTGTGGATAAGGAATTGGCCCTTTCCTGTATGTGGTTTTTGTAATCCATCTCTTTATTGCTTTTAAATCTCACCTAAACATTATACAGGTGAGGCATGATATTAATTAGGCAAAAGAAATAGACATAATGTCTTTTGTGTTTTTTTCTCTTTGAATGTCTCATCTGTAACAAGGCAGTATTCATTAGTTCTGTTCATTTAACCTTTGAATGATTAGGACAGAAAGTGCTGAAGACACTAGTTGCAAAGGACACACTCTTATAATCCTGTTTATTCATGTCTTTAAGATCATTGTCAGCCAAATTTTGCTAGTGTATGGCCCTGAAAAAATTCTGTCCCTTGGTACTCCTACATTGCTGTCCCAGCATGTGAGACAGTCAGTTGCAGATGGTGCCTGTCCCTGATATTTCATGTCTTGCATATGTCCGTTCACACTCAGAAAACCCACAGCTGTAGCTATTGTACCAGAAAAACTGGTAAACGCTTCCAAACGGAAGACCTTTTCAGCAGCTTCCATCAAATGAAGCAAACCAGCTTGGCATTTGCTGACTTTTCTTGACTGTTGTACAAGCCAAACAAGTTCAGTGTTAAAGCCTTCTTTGGTCTTCTAAGATCCACAGTTGAGGCCTTTGCATTCTGATTGATTGCTTTTGTAGGGACCACAATGCTGCCTGAATAGACGTTGAGTCCTTGAAGTGGTGGATCTTAAGGGAACTATACAGAGATTCCCAGGTCAGACAAATAGATCCAATGCCGCAAATAACCCCTGTAAGACCTAAAAATATTCCACCTAAAATATTCCATAGCAGTATATAGGTAATGGAGTCTTAATTATGAAAGATTAAAACATTTTGCTGCCAAAGAAAAGAAAATGGAAAATTACCTTCTATGACTACTACTTCAAGTTTAATGTATTTTCCATGCCACATCAGGGCTATAAACATATCTTTTAATCTCATCTGAGAAATTCAATATCTTATGTGCTAGATATTCCTTTTCTACTAGGTTGCCCTTATTGAGGACATTCCTTGTCTTTTTTGTAAAATAATCAAGATTCTACTAAGAAATATCTTTTGTCTTTTTATAACCAGCACTCAACTGTTGGCTTCTGGACACTCTTTTAGGAATATGTCTATTAATAACAAGTGCCCAGCTTGAATGGCCACACAGAAGCAGTAGACAAGAATTCTGTATTCTGATGAGCAGAAGGTGGTATGATGGATCAGAAATCTGCTCTCAAAGGCAGGAGATAGTTATTCCTGAAATTCAGAATTCAATTCTCAAAACATCCAAGCTTGGGTCAGATTACCCAAGTAAGTAACAGAAGCCATATTGAGATCCTAAGCAAAGGATAATAAATTACATAAAGTAGTTCTAAAATAGTAATAAAAGTGAGTTATGAGCTTTCATTTATTTAGTAAATTCATAACCATCTTTTTATCATGATTTTAAATTAGGAGTTGATGGAAAATGAAATAAGTTTTGTGTTTCTAGTTTGATAATTGATCGGAAATAGATTTAACCTTGTGGCCTTTATGCATTAATGGACTTTGAATTCTGAATACAAAATAGGCACTTCTTTCTAGTCCATATGTTCTCATTATGGCCGATAATCTTTACTCAAAGCCTTAAGGTATATTATAGGTTGGAATTAATAGAACTCACTGAGTTCTATTAATTTTCTGAATTGGATTGAATTTGAGAGATATACCATGCTCTTGTTCATATTTACTCTCTTATATTTTGCTATAGCATCATGTTTAATGAGATAGGGAAAGAATTTGCCTCATTCACAATTATGTAGGGGTTATGCACAGGATTTATAGTATTAAGATCCATACATCTTGAAAGCTTCAGAAAAGCTTTGAGCCATATGAGCATGTACACATAAAGAATGTAAAATCTAATAATTGGAAGGGATGACCTTTAATATTGTCTGTTTCAAACACTATCTATTTCTGATGGAATTTACCCTACATCAGCAGTGACTGCAATCTCAGTGTTTACATGAATAGTACCAGTGATTTACCACTCTAAAATGGCTCATTCCATTTGCATAAAACTCTATCAGGAAGTTATTTATTTGAAATAAAATATATCTTCCTTTAGATTATCTGTAGATCCTAGTTCTACATTTTAGGATTTTACAAAACAAGTTTCTTTCTGAATCAAGGCACTCAGGGCCTGAAAAATCAAACAGGTGGGCCTATAATGAGAACATGCTCAGTTTGAATTCATTTTCCCTTTTATTTCACTTTAGAAAAGCCAAGTTTATGGAAAGACATTTATCATTTATATAGATGTCAGTTTTGTTCTAGTTTTAGAAGAAACAGCAGTTAGAAGTAGGGACGCTGGTAAATGTAGTTAGAATCAGTTATAGTTTAGAGACTAAAGGAAAATATTATCTAATCATTTTTGAAAAGTGTGTGAATAAACGATGATCCTTGGTTTGGTAGCAGCCTTCCTTTCCAGAAACCATTGAAAGAGTTTGGAGGGCAAATACTGAGAATATGAAAGCATAAAACTTCTCAGTTCCATAGTTCACACTTGCTCGTGACAAACATTTCTGTCCTTTCTATTAATATGTATGACCTGCTTCCCCAGTGGAACTACCCAGAGACGGCATCCATGCTCAGTGGCCTGCCCATCTGTCCAGCCATCTTGACACACACATGTCTTCCTTTTGTCCATGTACGGTTGGATAGTACACTGGGCAGTACATAGGCATAACTGTGAACTCATTTGATTTCTATGTTGCATCTAACTAATCTGAGACGATATGCTTAATATCCAGAACCTAGATTTGATTCTAGGTCAGTGTTACCCAGGAATTTAAAAACCAGTAATGTTGATTCATGGCTGTCATTGCCAGTTACTGAGGTCTGTTCTGTTGAGTTTCCGCTAGGTCTTCTATGACATGCTAGACTGGAGTGTCGAATATCTAATCAGTTTAACTGATAGTTTACTAGTCTTGCCTTCACCATTTTGTGATTCAGTACAGTATGTATTAAATGTATTTTTAAAGTTTAACAATAAGCCCTACACAGCAAACAACAGCTCATGAGTCATCTGTCACCTCCACTCCTCCCGCCCCACCTCCAGACAATTAACATAAATAGTAGTAGTCTAAGATGTGACAGGTGCAACCAACAGCACATCAGCCAGTACATATAGCTGCCATTAAAGGAGAAAAGAGAGAGACTGGTACCTTTAGATGCAATTTTTGTAGGATTTGTTTTGGAGGTTTTTTTCCTGCTTATATAGGTCTCAAAACCTGTTCAAGGTAAGCTTTTAGGGTTTGAGGAGCTTATCTGTGAGGCAGGCTGAGAGGCTTATGAAATTTCTGGCTATTTCTGGCAACTGAAACTGTAGTTGTAGGCTGCTAGAAGAGATAATTAGGGACTTGTAATAAAGGTTTCTGAAGAGTAAAGGGTTGGTCAGTATAGTATCACAGGTGGGTTATATATTGGCAGAAAGTGGTCACATACACATTTGCTGTAAGTTCCTGATTTGTCTAATGTATACAACTTTTTTAGAATGAGGAAGCTACCCTGGAGCAGGAACCAATAAAATGTATCTTAACATTATTTTCCCTGAACCCTGGGTTGTTTGTTAGGCCATTGACATAGGTATGGTCCTATCAGACTCGTGAAAGTTCTTAATTCTTGCTACACCACTATACTCAGGCTTGCATTACCAATCTGGAAGAACTTGCATTGATAGTTTTCTAAGCAGAAAAGCCAAAATCCTAACAATGGTGTACAAGACCTAATGTAATCTAACTGTGCCTTATCCCTCCCTCCTTACCTCATCTGCTACTCCTCCCCTTCCCTGTAGCCACGCTGGCCTCCTCACTGATCCAGGAGTAGGTGTGCTGCCACCTCAGGGCCTTTGAATTGACTGTTTTCCTTGTCTGGAATGTGCCTTCCTACAGACTCCATAGCAGCATGGCTTCCTTCCTTCCTTCGTGTCTCGCTAAAATTATACCTTATACCTTTTTTAAAGAGTAGATTGATAGTTAACAGAGACTGGGAAGGATGTGTATGTTTGGTGTGGGGAATGAAGAGAGGTTGGTTAATGGGTGGGTGCAAACATACAGTTAGAGGGAATAAGTTCTAATGTTTGATAGCACAGTAGAGTGACTATAGTTAGCAACAATGTTTTGTATATTTCAGAATAGCTAGAAGAGAAGATCTGAAACATTCCCAACAAAGAAATGATAAATGCTCAAGGTGATGAATATCCTAAATACTCTGTCTTGATCATCACACATTCTATGCATATATCAAAATATCACATGTATTCCATAAATATGTACAAATATTATGTATCAATAAAAAATGTTTTTAAAATAGTGCCTTTTTAATAAGGCCTCCTCATTCCACTCCCAATCCTCCTTACCCTTATTTTTTCCTCATAGCACTTATTACATTTTAAATACTATTTAATTTACTTATTATCACTTCCTGCTCCTCTCCCACTAGAGCACAAACTCCAAAAAGGCAGCAGTTTTTGTCTATGTTTTTTCCCCCCACACTGACATACATCCCATTGCCTGGAACAGTGCCTGGCACACAAGTCTTTTTATTGTTGAATGAGTCTTTTTGCTTTCATTTAAGGAAGTGTTAACCAGCATCAGATTCATCTAGCTCTTGAACCAAACTCAGCAAGGCCATCTCCTCATCTTAGCAAACAGAGTATCCCTAAAGACAATGCTCAGATTTAATACCCTTTAACTGAATGGGTCTGGTCCCAGTTCCAAGTTTAATCTGAGAACTACTGTCACAAATTTACTTTCTCTCAAGTAGGTAGAGCAAACATTAGAAGCTGTTGCTTCCTGTACTCTGTTCATCTGTATTAGAAAAAGCAAGATCACAGCACATTAATGGACCCTATTTCCAAGATTGGAGATGACTAGGAAAATAGAACATGTTACTGTGCTAACATTTTTTCCTATTGCTAATACAGGTCTATATGCTTTTTTAAAACAAATTGCCACCATGAAACTATTAAATTATTATCCTAAGAGCCTAAGACTATTTTGGTTAATACTCCTAGAGTAAACATGGAAGCTCAAGGTCAGAGTAAATGAGGAAGTTCAAGGATGCTCTATAAGTATCTTATAGCCTCAGGGAAAATCAGAATAATTCAGATGCCTGACAGGAAATGGAGCTGAGCAAGGCCCTCGAATGAAGCCTGTCTTTCATGATCTTGATAGATACAAAGCAGCAAGGAGGCAAACTTGAAAAGGAAGGGCAAAAAAATG
>VBSM01003215.1:29368965-29400366 GCA_008086735.1 Cheirogaleus medius | reverse complement strand
TGAAACCGCTAAGCTGAAATTCACTTTGGGAATGAGCTGACACCCAGCAGCACTGGAAGATTGTGTTGGCACTTTGAGGGTATGAATTTAGCCTGACCCTCCGCAGTTAGGTGGCTTCAGTGATGGCTACCCATGGGCTGCTTTTTCTGCCCTCCACAAAAGTAGTCTTTCATGAAGATTGTGACCTAGCCAACGTTTTTCCAAGTGGCTTTGAAGAAAGGGGGAATTCTCTTTTAAAGCAGTAATTGAGAATATAGTTTAAGTTGCAAAAGAGTTACAGAATTTTATTCCAGTAGTTCTAACCCTGCTGTGCTTTGGAGTTTTCCCAGTGGACAGCCCTGAAGTTCATCATTCTGATTTACTCCTGCACAAATCAGGATTTTGACAGTTTAACCCCAAAGTCTTAAAACAATGTCTATCCATACCACTTTACAATCTTAATCTTCTGTTTAGAGATTAAATTGCCTACATTCTAATTCATGGTCTAAATTATTTGAGAGTTTTTGGAGATTAAGTAGATCTCATGGTGGCAGAATGGGGACTACAGGAGGAGTCATAGTATTTCAGTTTCAGTATCTTAGTTTCCTTTCAAACGAAAACCTACTAGGAGAGATTGGCTGTTAGGATCACATTGCCTTTTTAAAACCCTATAATTATATGTGCTACTAGAGGATTTATAATTTTAGAAATCATCTGGGGGCTCTGTTCAAAGCTTTCCTTTCTGGTTCTGAGAGCCATTTAAATATGGAAACTTTAAATGCTGAAGTACATGTTGTTACCCTTGGGGACATGGAACCACTGCTTTTATCAGAAGGATAAAATTTTCTCTATAGAAAGGGTTCACTGTCTATACACTCTTAACAATGAACAATGTCCTAACATCTCCTAAGAATAAACAAGTGTGGCTTTTACCTAGGATGAACAACAGGTTGGTACTTTTTGAGGGATGGTCAGCTGTCATGTAATCCATCTGATCTATTGGGTAGATCAGATTATAAGGTAAGAAAGACTATAGGAAAAGGGTTCTTGTTTGAATCTTAGCCTTGGAAGTGAACTAAAGATGCTATTCAGGTTAAAATTAGCACTGGAAGGAAAGTAAATTGACATTTTCTGTGGTGGATTTCATGACTATTTCTGCTATATTTTTACTGTACTCAGAAATTGTCCAATATTGTAGGTAGACCTTTCTGTTTTGTCAGAGTATCTCTGAGGATTCCTTGATAATTTATTGGTCAATAGGGTTTGAAATTAGATTTAAAGTTAAGATGATAGATGTTTTTTGGCATTGACTAGGATGCAGAGCTACAGGTTGGTTTAACTCTAGCAGCTAGCAGAAAGGGCCACTTCTGCTCGAGTCTCAAATGACACATATCAGACAGTTGGAGTTGTGTCATTAAAAACCTGTCACTCGGAGTCATTCTGCTAGAATCTGTCAACTAGGTTGTGTGGTGCTTAAAACACATTTGAGTCATCATTCCTCAGAGAACTGGAGATGATTGACGTCACTGCCTGGTCCTAGCTTGGACCAGCCTGTAAATAATCTTTCCAAAAGCTAAATGGAGAGGAGGAATAAAAGAAAAAAATATTCTTCAGAGACTTGGAAAGGTCACAAGTGACGTCATGGAAGAGTAGATGATATAATCTCAAGCCCTGTACTGCTTGACTTGGTTTTTCTTATGGCAGTGCCTCCTGTGGTCACCTGTGATGAGAGGCGTGCTAAGAGGCCTCATTTGTCAGAGTTCAGACTGAGTTCATCTTGTACCTTTTTATAGTACTTTTGAGTATACTGGAACAAGGTTAGAATATTAATTTAGCCTGTTCGTCTCCAGCTGTGCCACCATAAAGAGGTTGCAGCTCCTGCAGCAGGCTTCCTACACTCTGGAAAGGAACTAATTGCTGGTTACAGGCTGAAGCTGACAGGCTGCTCTTTCCCCAGCAGCCACTGAAAGTAACTTTTAAAAATCATTATTATTATTAAGCCTTCGTAGCCTGCTTTTGTGTTTTCAGAGTGCCTTATAATCATTTCTATTTGCTCTTTCTATTGATGTCCCTGAGATGCAAGTTAATATTGTTATGGCCACATGTTGCACGTGACATACCAGAGGAACAGAGGATTAGGTAATGTGCTTCTTGGTACCATCTGTGATCTGCTCTGGACATCCTTAAGCAGAAGCTGAGGTGTGCGTTCTGTTCCTTCACTCGTTGAACCATTTCCTCACTGCTTGCTTTTAATTTGGTGTGTGAGTATTGTGGCTTTAATACTTTTTTTGACTGCAACTTACAATGATGTAAGTAATGTTTCTTGCAACTGTTCGGTTTTATGTAAAATACATCTATTCATGAGATGCACTATGATACTTTCTATTCTATTTTTTTATGCCAGTTTCAACCCACTCAATCAATTTTAAGAACCACCAGTTGGTTATGACCCACCATGCTAGGGGTGCTTGAAGGTAAGGAATATACAATGCACATTTTCCCGTAGCATCAGTTTTACTCAAAGGTAAAAGGAGAAGCACATTTTCATGTTACAACACATGTGACTGCATGATGGAATTTATCATGGAACTTCAAAGAGATCTTGTTCTTATGGTGGGCTACTTTGTATTGTACCCTATCCCAACCGTACCCCCGCTCCTCTCCAGTGTGTGTCCATACTTGATTCTTCTGCTAAGGGAAGTACACTAGAAAAACTTGAGAAGTGCTATCATTTTGGAATCTATTAGTTCGTATCTTGTCTAAACCCAAATGGGGTCAGAAACCTTGAGTAATATATTTTACAATCATTATTCTTATTCAGCACCTACTCTGTGCAGCCACTATTCTAGAAACTGAGAATGCTGTGGCAAACAGAAGACAAAAATCCCTTCCCTCATGGAATTTGTGCTTTTCCAGAGTTTTGGGGTATGTGGCATGGGGACAGGCAATAAACCAACAAATAAGTAAAATAAATAGTATGTCAGATAGTAGGGAGGGTGATGGAAAAAAATAAAACAAGGATTGGGATATGGAGTCCCTGGGGTTGGAGGTTAGGTGGTACGATTTTATTAATGCATTAGTCATGGAAGACCTAACTGAGAAGATAGTGTTTGATTAAAGCAAAGACTTAAAGGAGGCAGGGAATGGGTCACATGGATTTCTGGAAGAAGAGCATTTGAGACAGCAGAGACAGCAAATGCGGAAGGCCCTGAAGTAGGAGTGTGCCTGGTATATGCAAGGAGTAAGAGCAAGCTCCTATGGCTGGAGTAGAGCTAGCAAGGGAGGGAGTATTAGTCCATGACATCAGAGAGGTAATAGGATCAGATTATAGGCAATTGTCACTTTGGTATTTATTCTGAGTGTGATGGGAAGTCATTGGAGGTTTGAACAGAGAAATATTTATGAGTTGACCTACATTTTAAGATCCCTGTGGCTGCTCTGTTGAGAATAGACTGTGGAAGCTAGGTGTTGTAAAGAGGAAGGTGGGGGGATGGGTGGGAGACACGTGCAGAAGCAGGGAGACTGTTAAAAGGCTTTGCAGACTTCCATTTACTGAGTTTGGAAAGATAGCAAGAGGTTCTATTTGGGGATGGGGAGGGAAGATCAAGAGTTTAGCTTTGGACATGTCCCTTTTCAGGTATCTATTAGTTATCTAAATGAAGGTATTAAGTAGGCAGTTAGATATATATGTGATCATTGATTTCCCATAGGCAAGCTAGGTGTGATATTAAAGCTCTTAGAAAATAGTTCTCCATCTTGCCTGGATTACATCTTCCTATTCTGTACTTGTTGGGATAGTGAATTTTAAAACAAGAAACTCCCCTTTCTCTTTTCCTCTCTCTCTCCCTCTCTCCAGTAGCAATCAATATCATACTTTTTAAGACTGATTCAGTTCCATTTAATAAGAGTAGTCAACATCAGGATTGGAATTGAACTGGCTTCATACTGTCTTTTTCCCTTGGTTCTCTTTAACACCCAAAGAATGATTGGCATATCATTCTTTGGAAATCCTTGGATAATCTAGCATTCTTAGAGTTGTGATCCACTATCTATATTATTCTTCCTTAACATGTAGATATTACATGATTTGAAACCAAAAGAACCCACACATAATCCCATCCCTTCATCCCTGCCTCATTGAGAATCAGTGTACCTAATGAGAGATGTTACTGAAGGGATTGTGTTATGCATATGAATTATGTAGAGGTAGAAAAAAAGGTTGAGAAACCAGTGTTTCATTTTATTTGCTCAACATCTTTCCCTTAATTTCATGCAATAAATATTTATTGAGTCGGGCAATATGCTAGTAAAGATGAGAGACAACCCCTGCACTCAAGGAGCTCATTGTATTGCAGGTGAGCCAGATGTAAACAGTTATTTTATGCTGTGATAGAAGTGTATGCATTGGGTGCTGTGGGGAAGGGTTAGAGCTTTCTGAGAAATTGCAAGCTTGAACCGAACCTTAAGGTTAAATATAAGTATTTTCCAGACAGTCAAAGCTTAAAGAGAAGAATATATTAAGCAGAAAGAACAACATGTAAAAAAGGAACAGAGCAGTGAGTTTCATTGTTTCGGGAACAAGAAGTAATAATTCTGATGTGGTTGAAGTTAAGGAAATAGGCTGGAGAGGTAGACAGGAGGCAGATCCAAGAGAGCCATATATTCTTGAAATGAATGCAGTTCTAGCCATGAGTAAAAATTCGAGAGCTGCAAAATACAGAATTTGAAAAGCTAATGAAAAAGAGATGAAATGCTTCCTCCACTGGGTTCCCTGTGCAGGTGATAATTTACCAAGCACAGTAGCAAAAAGAACTGTTAAGCTAACAATTTGCCAATAAGTCTTTTTAAAAATCTCTTCTGATCTCTTTTTAGCATAACAGTGTTACTGCATTTGAGCATGTGTAAAATTTCAGATAAGTCTATTGTGTTTATCCTTAATTATGAAAAATTCTAAGTTAAAAGGTAAAACAGGAGATGGTGAAAGCAGAGGGAATTTTTGTCTGTTGAACAAACTCTTGTTATAGTACTTATTGTGAGTGAGGCACTGTTCTCTGTGCTTTACAAATATTAGGTCATTATTCTCATAACAACCCATGAATTTAGTACTTTTGTAATCTCTATTTTACAGACAGGAAACTGTGAGAATTAGAATTTAAAATCAGGTGTTCTGGCTCCCAAGTCCATGCTATGAACCACTGTGTCTGCTGCTTCTGGTGTGGGTGTCCCAGCTTCTCAAAGAATTATTCTAGAGCAGAAGTCTCAGGATAGTTCTCAGAGTGTCCCAAAACAACTGAAATTGTATGTTCAAAAACTTACATGTATATTTTTTAGCAAGAGGATCGATGACCAGTTTAGTACCACAGACCTAGAGGAGTGTTTCATGTCCTTTCCATTGTTAAAGAGCTCCTGTTGGCATAATGAGTCCCCCGGAGGAACAAGATATTTACAAACCCATTCAGACTTCTTAGATAACATTCTTCTAAATGAATTTCTTAACTGGCTAATCTTCCTGGGAACTTTTCCCCAGATATCGCATGCCAGGTCCCAGATTTAAAGATTATAATTCTTTTATATTGGGGAAGGGGAAGAGGACTAGAGTCTGTTTTGAAGTCCTGGGCTCAAGGAATCCTCCTGCCTCAGACTCCCAAACAGTTGGGATACATGTGCATGCCACCAAACCTGGCTAATTTTTTTTTTATTTTTTGTAGAGACGGGGTCTTGTTATTGCCCAAGCCATTCTTGAACTCTCCTGGCTTCAAGTGATCCTCCTGCCTCAGCCTCCCAAAGTGCTGGGATTACAGATGTGAGCCACCACACCCAGCCCTGATAGAAGTCTTTGGTTAAGACCTACTACTATTATCCTCTGTAGGACAAGGATTCTATTTTCTGTACCTTTCCTTATATCTCAAATGCTTGAGATGTAATAAATATTAATGTTTGAATGAGTGGCACATTGTGGGATATGACTGCTTTATATTCAAAGATGAGGGTGGACACAGCGGCTCATGCCTGGAATTCTAGCAGTTTGGGAGGCCAAGGCAGGAGGATCACTTGACGCCAGGAATTCAAGACCAGCCTGGGCAATATTGTGAGACCCCATCTCTACAAAAGACTTTTTAAAAAAATTAGCCAGGCATGGTGGTAGATGCCTGTACTCCCAGCTACTCGGAGGCTGAGGCAGGAGGATCACTTGAGCCCAGGAATTCAAGGCTACAGTGAACTGCGCTTGCACTGTTGCACTCTAGCACCTCAGCGTGGGTAACAAAGTGGGGCGCTGTCTTTTAACATACACACAAAGATGATATTAATAGTGTTAATAATAATAATCACTCACATTTCACATTGAGACCTTTATGTGACCTGCTAGCTTATCCCTATCACCCCAGTTTTCACTCCTAAATGTCCTTACAGAGCCTGGCACTGTCTCAAGATCATCTTGGTGCCCTTTTTTGAAGTAACAATTCTCCTTCTCTCTAATTCATCTACAGACGAATTAGAAAATACCTCTTTCCCAGAAGCCCATAACTGGCATAAATCTTTGAAAGTAGTGCTCTAGTACATCTTAATATCTTAAGTCTCTTTTTCCTGGCATTCGTTACTCTGCTTAAATTCACCAGACTCAAGCTTTTTGAGAATCCTCCTATGTCAGCATTTTGGGCATCAGGCTATGTGATACAGGTCAGAAACTCCTAAGCTTCATATTTGACAAGTTAAAAACAAGGAAAATAATTGAATGGAATCTCTTGGGAGAGATAACAGAAAGACTGTGCTAGGTAGACACAACCAAATAATTATGGAGGAGAAAATAAAGGAAAGTCAGGAAGATAAGTTGATAATAAATGTAAAAAGACTAGAAGTACTTCAGAAAGAGGATATTTGGATCTCATAACCAAAGTTTTGATGAAGGGGTAAGTAGGCTATCAAAATGTAGACATTTGCCATAAAAGTCAGGGAGGGAGAATAGTGGTTCTAGACAAGCACTTTTGTTTCCTTTATCTTTTTAGAGCAGAATGAGAAAGAAATAGGTATAGTTACTGATCATAGAACTTGCCCAGAGAAATGTTTTCCTGCAGTGCCAAGAGCATAGATAGGAAAGTCACTAGTGACAGAAACCAGTGGGAGGTGGTGGTTTAGAGCACGTCTCCTCCACGTCTCCTCCTACTCTCTCTTCTTACAGTATATGGGTCTTATAATCTGCTGCAGTGGAATCTGCCTATTCCTGAATGTATACACCAATCAGGGTTGCCCTGAATGAAAGTACTTATTGTAGCTTTTTAAAAAACAGCATGCTCTGAATTAGGCAGACCATGGTACAGTCACAGTGTACAAGTTGTATTGTGAGAAGACAACTCATTTCTTTGCTTACTTAAAGGTTTTTCATTCTTACAGTCATCAGGTTTACCAGTGTTTGACCCAACAAGCTTTTTCCAACCATAGGCCTAGGAAATAAGGTTTTATAAAAAGAAACAACTTTAAAACTGATACCGTGTTTCCCCGAAAATAAGACAGGGTCTTATATTTATTTTTCCTCAAGAAGACACCCTAGGGCTTATTTTCAGAGGATGTGTTATTTTCTCCTCAAAGCCTCAGCTTGCAGCATGCACAGGATAGCCGGGACCTGACAGGGGGAGCCGACCTTGTTGGTGCAGCAGCCCGCACCTTTCTGGTCACCTCTGGTATAGTAGCTGTCACGATGGGGCAGATGAGAAAGGTTGTGCAGACACGCTGCGCAGCCACACCCATCACTAGGTCTTATTTTCGGGGTAGGGCTTATATTGGGCAGATGCTTAGAAATCCTGCTTGGGCTTATTTTATGGGTAGGTCTTATTTTCGGGGAAACACAGTATCTAAAAAGAAGGTAAGAGGCAATCTGTCAGTAGTTATTGTGGGGAAAAATAAAAATTAAGATTTAGAGTCAGACAAGTTTGAGTTTGAATCCTAATACTTCTGTGTACTAGCTATGTGACCCTGGATATTAGTACTTAGTCTTTCTCAACCTCAGTTTACCTTATCTGTAAAAAGAGAGAGAAGAATGATAATTACTTTGTTTGGGATAGTTATAATGAGAATTAGAAATAATATCATTAGTGGGTACTTAGTAAGTGGTAGCAGCTACCATTAATCATAAAAACAAAAAAATAACTCATTAGATTACTCTGGGCATAGAAGTTGTGCCTTGAAGACAGACCTTCTGGAGAGAGGTAGAATTGCAGGTGGTTACATTTGTATGACAATGGAGTAAGGAAGAATGTGCTTTGCAGTGTATGGGTTGGTGTGTCTTGATTTGGGGAGGCCTGCACTGACTGGAAGAGGAAGGAAATAAGGAGGTATATTTCTAGACACATAACTGTTCTAACTCTCCTTCCTGGCTTCCCATGATGTCCTAATTTTCCCTTGTTGCTTTCCTGGCAGGTGGCTGTGAAAAACAATATTGATGTCTTTTACTTCAGCTGCCTCATCCCACTCAATGTACTTTTTGTAGAAGATGGCAAAATGGGTAAGTACATCCCCTCCTGTCCTTTTGCCCAGTATACCTTTGTCCTTCCTCTGAATGTCCGGCAGAGCATACCCCCAGAAGTACAGGTTATTTTGAGGTTAAAAAATGAGGGAAGGCAAAGGAAAAGAAATCATTTTATCAAAAAGACACTTGTTCTTGAATGTTTATCATAGCACAACTGGCAATTAATTGCAAGATAGGAAATCACTCTAATTGCCCATCAACACATGAGTGGGTAAAGAAAATGTGGTGTGTATATATGTCACGGAATACGACTTAGCCATAAAAAAAAGGAATGAAGTAGTGTCGTTTGCAGCAACTTGGATGGAACTGGAGACCATTATCCTAAGTGAAGAGTCTCACACATGGAAAAACAAACACCACGTGTTCTTGCTAATAAGTGGGAGCTAAATGATGGGTGTACATAGGCATAAAAAGACATAAAGGACATCGGAAACTAAGGAGCGGAGAGGGTGGGAGGAGAGGGGAGAGATTAAAACTTAACTATTGGGTTCAGTGAACACTGTCCTGGTGGCAGGCACACTAAAGCCCTGACTTCAGCATTATAGAGTATATTCCTGTAACAAAAACTTTTTACCCCCTTAATATTTTGGAAAAAAAATGGCATAAGGATATTCTAAAGCTCTTCATAATTGCTCATTATTCATTCACCTGAGTCATGATTATTCTTGCTCTGCCATTGATCTATAAATCATAATGTCCATTATGTGAACAATCCAGTTACTCCAGAATACAGAGGAAGATGTTTGGGGGCAGGTAGATGTGGATTTGAATCTAGCTGTGCCATTAACCACTTCGGTACCAGCGTCGACTATAGTCAATAGGCACAGATGAATGCGCACAGCCCAACTTCGACTATAGTCGATAGCCACAGATGAACGTGCACAGCGACTTTAGCCGACAGCCGTGATATGAAGGCGCACAGCCAAGTGTCGACTTTAGCCGACAGCTGTGATATGACTTTTTCATTTATCAAAATAAAATTGTGAACGTTTAAAAATAATGTAATGAAAACATATATGTATGTGTTACCTATTCTGATTTACATTACAAGTAAAGCTGCTTGTAAAGTAAAACAAGCTTTCAGTGCTTTAAAGCTTTCCTCATCACACAAGAGCAAAACAGAGTCATCGTCAATGCACAGCACAAACTGTCGTGCAGACTATGAGTGCCGGCTGTGGGCAGGGTTTCGCAGCCGGTGAGCGCGGTACCGAAGTGGTTAATCTCTGTGTGTCCTCAGGCAGGGTGCTTTCTGAGTTTCGGTTTCCAAGTTTACAAAGTGTAAATAGTTTTTATAATGACTTAATGAGATAATACATGTAAATTAAGCCCTGTACTAAGTTCATACAACGTCATGGTAAGAATTCAGGGATTTGTAATAAACCATTAGTACATCCCATGTGGTTATTGACATTTCACTCTTCCCTTACTTGTAAAATCACCATCTAATAAAACTGGCTTATATTAGTACATATTAAATTGTGTTTACAGTTAATTGATTTGAATCTCATGATAGCTCTTTGGGTGGGGTGGGCAGGACAGATGTAGTTATATGTGAAGAAATTAAGGCTCAAAAAACTTATCCAGAGTCACCCAAATACGAAATCAGAGGAGCCAAAACGAAATCTTAGATGTAAACTCTTTTCTTTCTTTCTTTTTTTTTTTTCCTTTTATTTCATCATATAATGGGAGTACAAATATTGTTAGGGTTACATACATTGCCCCTACCACCACCACCCCACCACCCCCTGTAAACTCTTTTCTAAAGTATCTTAGTGCTATTGGTGAGGGATTAATTGACCCTGGAGTATAGCACTTCCGTATGGCTAAGAATTGGCTCCAGTCCCAGGCTGTTGCTAGCTGTACTGCAAGAGCCAGCATGCTAAAGGAGAAGTGGTGCAAAGCACCAGAAATCGGAATACTGACAGATTGTGCACATCCTTCCTTCCTCTGTTTCCCCATACAGAACGCCAGGTCTTCCTTGCAACATGGAAGGATATTCCCAATGAAAATGAACTTCAATTTCAGATTAAGGAATGTCATTTAAATGCTGGTGAGTAATAATTCTAAATCTCATTTTCATC
The DNA here is from genome assembly GCA_008086735.1 of Cheirogaleus medius. Lineage (NCBI taxonomy): Eukaryota > Metazoa > Chordata > Mammalia > Primates > Cheirogaleidae > Cheirogaleus > Cheirogaleus medius. The sequence continues at coordinate 29,389,785 of VBSM01003215.1, read as the reverse complement.
TTAGTAAATCAAGTTAGATATTTGAAATTTTTCTCTTTATGTACCCTGTTTTTCCATATCTACCATGTTTCTAGTAGTTATTTGGTAGATTATTACTTTTGGAAACTTCTGTTTAAAAACTTGGTGTTTTTTTGTTTTGGTTTGTTTTGGTTTTTTGAGCTGTCTTGCTCTGTTGCCCCTGCTAGAGTGCAATGGCATCATCATAGCTCACTGCAACTTCAAACTCCTGGGCTCAAATGATCCTCCTGCCTCAGCCTCTGGAGTAACTAGGACTACAGGCACATGCCACCATGCCTGACTATTTTTTCTATTAGTTGTAGGGACAGGGTCTTGCTGTTGTTCAGGCTGGTCTCAAACTCCTGATCTCAAGCAATCCTCCCACCTCAGCCTCCCAAAGTGCTAGGATTACAGGTGTGAGCCACCACGCCTGGTCAAAAACTTAGTATGTTTTGATGTAGATACTATATTACTTAAAAGCTGTAACAGATTTAAGAAACAAACTAGGGTTGATCTATCTACCCAAATCTTCAGTAGTCGAAAATGTATTAGTCACATTACTTAAACATCCTAAGTATCTGGGCTGAGTGCAGAGTCTCATGCCTGTAATCCTAGCACTTTGGGAGACCGAAGTGGGAGGATCACTCAAGGCCAGGAGTTTGAGACCAGCCTGGGCAACATAGTAAGACTTATTCTCTACAAAAAAACTTTTTAAAATAGCCAGTCATGGTTGTGTGTGTCAGTAGTCTCAGGAGGCTGGCGCTGGAGGATCACTTGAGCCCAGGAGTTTGAGACTGTGGTGAGCTATGATCAGACCACTGCACTCCAGCCAGGTGACAGAGCAAGACCCTGTCTCTTTTAAAAAAAAAAAAAAAAAAAAAAAATCCTAACTATCAAATAACTGAAGTGGCACTTGAGAATAGACATTCTCCTAAAAAGTTGAAAGGACCACTTCTTTTAGATCAACCTTTGGTATTGGAGGGAGGGTGGCTTTCTTTCTGAGATTCTGTATTTAGAATTCTGTGTTTATAATTAAATAATGCATCATAGTGGGTTAAAGCCTAGTTGATAATCTTTTTCTTTACTGCCCTGTGTCAGCTTTCTTATCATGATTCTAACCTCTTTACCACCATTTTAAAGCCTCAGACCCTTTGTAGTTAATTTTACTACTATAATGGAACATAAAAGGGATGTCCCAAGAGGAGAAATAATAGCAGCTATCAGTCCCTAGGGCTTTGGTATTCCTCAGGAGTAGAAGAAGTCCTAAGCTATTCAGTCCTGCCTTTTTTCTAGTCACATTGTCTCTCTCTCTCTCGTCTCTCTCTTTCTCGTCTCTCGCATTAGTGCCTCCATACATTGATGTTTCTCATAAGGGGTTTTTAGCACATGGCCATTCTCCCATTGTAGCTGGAGCCTAGCTCTGAGGGGAGAAGGTAATATGTCAGTACAGAGAGGGTTGGGGGGAAACAAAACACTGCTGCCTCATCCCAACTTTTCATTTTTAATTTTAGTTTTTAGGGCTATATGTTGTATTAATCTTCTATGTTCTTAGAGGACTTTTTAAAACCCAGCAGAATAGTGACCAGCTTCTTCCCATGATACCTCTTTTAAATGTGATGATTCTGTAGGCCCTTTCTGAGACATTCAGGAGGCTGAAATCCTGCTTGAACCCTCAGAAATAAAAGACCGACAGACTAGCATCTTTGCACATAGAAACTTCAGAGAGGCATTTGCCTCCGATAGTGACTGTCTAACATCTCCTGAGCCCTTGGAGAGTTGTTTGAGGGATAATCTTCTATAATTTCCATCATAATAAGTAGATAGTTGATTCTCCTTATTTTGTGCCATACTCTAAGTAGATGATACTGTCACCTGTCCCTCTCATTGAGGCTCACTGGTCAGTTACCGGAACTTCATTTGGTGAGTACAGGAGGTTGGGCAGCTTTCCACAGTATAAGCTGTTCTTCAGCAAGCCTTCAGGTGCAGAATCCACAGTGGCTGGTGGTAAGAACCAGAGTAGATCCTGTTAGAGAAGCAGCCTCTGTACCCAGCTTGAAGAAGAGATCAAACCCCTGGTTATAGTCACCTTCGTTGTAGTTAATCCAATGGCAACATTTCAAATAATTTGTTCCTGAGAACACTTGCCAACTCAAGAAAAAAGGGTTCTGTGGTCAATTAAAGTTGAAATATACAACATATGATATGCCTGTCTTAGAAGTCACTATTGCACATTAGCACACTAAAAGCTCTGAGAAGTCCTACATTAAAGAATCCCATTTAACTCAGTGTTAATGGAATTTATTTGACCGCGGAATTTTAAATCACAAAATGCTTATTATTAACATCCTTGGACCACCAATGTTCCTAGAACACCATCTGGGAAACTCTGGCCTACAGAGAGCAATAGGTAGGCCAGAGTAATTGGAAAGCAAGTTTGGTTTCAGAGGCGTCTAGTATGAAAGGGACATGCTTTTTCATAAAAAAAAAAAAAAAGTAGAAGTTTGGGTGACAGAGGACTTTAGTCTGACTTGCCAAATAAAGAAAGAAAAGATCCCCCTGCTTTCAGATTTGAGTTTTGAACTCTTATTGCACCTTGGTGTATGTTTGTGATCTTGCCAAAGAGGAAATGTCTGGCCTTTCTCCCAGTGGGGCCGTGTCCTCTGATGTAGTTTCTCAGAGCAAATTCCATTTTGATCAATTCTGCCATGGCCTCACGCCAGTCCCTCCTGTCTTAGGTGCTCCAAATACAAATGAATCAGATTTCTAGTGACAGACTGCTCTGTGGCTGCATAGCACATGGAACATAGGGAAAAACAGCCACTTCATTTTCTCCAGGACCCCAAGGCCATCATTTTCCCACACTAAATCACTGCTACTCTTGCAAGACTACTTCCTGGAAACTAACCCTTTCCAGCTCTTCCTTTGACTCCGTCTCAAGATCTGGAGTGCCCTGGCCTTTACATATCCTTCCAGTCTTGAGGACTCTATTAACATGACTGCTTTCAGGTTTAGTGCCTTCTGATTCAACACCCTGGGTCTAGCTGAGAGCTAAAAATACCATTCTTTCCAGCTGATCTGCCCTAATCACAATAGCACCAACACTTTAAATAGATTCTCTGTGCTAGCATAGACATTTGACAGATGGAGTCAGCACTCTGAGGGCTACAGGAAGTCACAGGCTTAAAGGACTTACCAACCTAGCATTGAGTTTTTACTGTTGCATTTTAATCTCTTTCTAGAGACTAAAGAAGAAACTCTCTTCCCAAATCTTAATAATTAATCAGATCTTAATAGAAAAGTATATATGATGGTATGCTTATGGTGCCACTAGTTGTACAAGTATTAGCACATGTTAGAAAGGTACTAATGGGCAGGACTCATTTCTGTGGGCATCAAGAGATCTGTATGAATCTGTTTTGCATCTTACCATTACAACTGCATTTGGGGTTAGTATATATCTGGGACTACTAATCTTAACACCTTTCGTACCGCATAGAAATCTCTAAGACATACGTCAGGGACCACATGTTTTTGGGCAAACTGCACGTTATTTAAATCATTATAACTACAGTGAAAAACAAGAAAACTCGTGAGTGGTCCTTAACAGATGACGCACGAAACAGGAGAAAACTCGTGAGCAGTCTTTAAGGTGTTAAGTAGATAAGTAGTAATTGCATCTCCAGTCATAACCAGAAAGGAATCAGGAATCTGTGCTCCAAGCAGTTCTATAAAATGTATTGTTAGTTTATTATATTCTGAAAAGCTCAGATACATGATATATCTGTTTTCACCAGTTAGATACTGTAGTGAAAGATGAATATGTCTTCTGGCATGGGGACTAGGTGAGGGTGAGTTCTATTTCTTTGTTTTGTTGTAGCTCTCCCTGTCCTTTGGAACATTTCAAAAATGGAAATTCTTTCCCAGCCAACACCTAACTATAGTTTGTTTGCTCAAATGGCAAAAAGTGTTCTTTTCAGCAGTCATTTGGTTTTGAACTTACTAATGAATACCACAATGGGGCTCCCAAATGCATATTCTCCCATTTCCATTCTCTGAGTACCTTCTCCACCCTTATTGCTGTCAGATGAGGTGTGACCTTAGCTAAAGTAGAAAAATGAAGAAAGGAAAATCATGTCCATACTTTCTAAAATTTAGGCTCTAGATCCAAAAAGCCAAGTTCATGGAAGAATACAAATAAACCAGAAGAAATCACATCTTGAAGCAAGTATAACAGCATTTGACTTTTTTTTTTTTTTAACTCTCTGCTTTGGGGCAGATCTCAGTGTCTTATGCCTCAGGTGATATCGTCACCACAAACTGAAACAATTAACACCTTTCATACTACATGGAAATCTCTAAGACATACGCCAGGGACCGCACATTTTTGGGCAAACTACACGTTATTTAAATCATCATAACTACAGTGAAAAACGAGAAAACTCGTGAGCGGTCCTTAATAGATGACTCGAGAAACAGGAGAAAACTCGTGAGCGGTCCTTAAGGTGTTAACATCACCTTCTCATTCTCAAACTCACACAAGATTCTATCGTGTTTCCCAGTTCAGCTGTGTTTTAAAGAACAAAGAACTATGATTTCTTGTCAAGAATTCTATTCTAGTTGGTCTGGGGAGCTTCCTTATGTCTGGCTCCCATGGTCATTTTTAATCAGTACATTTAGCAGAGTCTGATTACTCTGCAATCTATAAATCCTCAAACTCAATCCTAATATCTAAAATGTATAAAAACTGATTCACACATACTAATGTTATAGAACACTCCCTCTATTCAGTCTTCTGGTAAAAGTCACAAGATAGCCATTCAGTAGGAGCAGAGCCAGGTTCTTGGCCAGGATGCTTCCAGATGTATTAAAGTTACATACATTCAACTGGCTTGTTCTTCCTGGCCGTTTGCCATGTTTTCTAATTCTACAACGAGTGTGTATGTATGTATCTGTCAACTCTTACATAGCTAGTGAAATAATCATGAGAAGTCTATAGGAACCTGGGCCTTGCTATATTTATAGTCTAGACCATGTTTGTACCTATGCAACAAGGTGGCTCTTCAAGAAAGGCTCCTTACAGTGTGTTTTGTTTTCCTGGGAAATGGACAAGAGCCTTGAAAGTTGGGAATGGCTTTTACAACTGAAAGCAAGCCCCTGCGTGTTAGAGGCAGTCCTGTCAAAAGCATTAGCCAAACTCCAGCTGGTGATGTTGCCTAGCAACCCAGTCAGAGCTGCAAGAGCCCTTCACTGTGGGAACCAAGGTGACAGTCAGAACTGCCTGACTCCCCACAAGGTGATCAAAAAGCATATTGAGGCCCCTTGTCCAGCAGTGTCGCATATAACTACCCTGAGATACATTTTTTGGCTCCTCAAATAGAGCCATTTCTTAAGTTATAACTATTCTGCTTGGTGTTAATGAAAAATTTGGAAACAAAAAAGGGAAAGTTAAGTAATAACTAAGTGTAGTAAAAATGTTTCATGAAGTGGGGGTCTTAGTGCCTCCTCCCCGAGCTGTCATTGGTTTGAATGTGGAAGAAAGACATCAGGACGAGAACTACCTCTAAAAGTAGCTCACATCTAAGTAGACGGTTTTTAATGTCTATGGCATTATGTAAATATTGGCATCTCCAACATCTCTCAGAGGCTTATTCAACAGATATTGATCACAGGAACGTGTCGTGTCCCAGATACTGTGGGAAGCACGGTGATGAAACCTCCAGGATGGGCGTGCTCAGAGAGCTTAGTATTGAGGAGGATAGAAAGACCATCCATCATGGCAGCCTTTTCCTAGAGAGCACAATAGAATATGACAGATTTTTATGTGGGGAGAATTTAGTTCCTGAAGTAGGCCTGAGTAATTTGAATTCTCTCATTAGAAATGAATATGATAGTCCACAAAAAAGCAGTGTTTATCATCTCTATTCTTAAAGTTTCTCTGATGCTGCAACATCTCACAAAGAGGGAAAAATTGACCTTTAATTCTGGAACATCATGTCTTTTTGATGCTGTAGTCACAAGGAAGAGATGAAACAGCAACCTGTTCTTACCCTGAGTTGCTGACTAGGAAGGCTTCCATCATGACCAGCAACTGGGATTTTGGGGCCTAGCACAATCACTTTTGTACAACTTCAGTCTTTTCTGAAAGTCTTTGGTTGAAACTTATTTCTTTATTATTTTGGAGAAACCTTTCCCTAAAGCCTTCAGAAATCATTTGCCTGCTTTTATTTTAAAAAATCTTAAATATCTAGGTTAATAAATTTGACTTGCAATTGACTTCTGCAACTCTTTGCCCCTTTCTGATGCTGACAGTTGAGACCAAAGTGGCTCACAGTGAAGTAGTAGTGACTTGGGAAGTATTGCTATGGATTTGCTCATCAGTCTGTGTGTCCGCATTGATCTGGGACCAGCATTCCAGAAATGAATACCAATACGACAGTCATTGTAGCACACTATTTTTGTCTTTGTCCTCTTTAGAGCCTTTTTAGCTATCTAGCACATACTGAGATTACCAGCTCCTTAGGCCCACCTATTTCATAATCTTCACAGGTAACTCTTGCACTAATGCATAGTTGTACCTTTAGTCTGTTTTCTGTCCTGAAATCTGATAGGCAGGTACTTCATGAGCTTGTTTCGTACCTTTTGCTCTTTATTGTATAGGAGAACGGCTTGTTGAAACGTACACACGTGCACGTGGCAGTACTTACCAGGGAACGTGAGCATATGTGGCTCATAAGGATGTCAAAAGAGAGTTAGCATGTGCATGTTTGAGATTTTAACTGAAGTTGTTGGATTTTGAATCTGTATTTCTAGACACTGTTTCCAGCAAGTTGCAAAACAACAATGTTTATACTATTGCCAAGAGGAATGTGGAAGGGCAGGACATGCTGTACCAATCCCTGAAGCTCACTAATGGCATTTGGATTTTAGCTGAGCTACGTATCCAGCCAGGAAACCCCAATTATACGGTAAGGCCCTTCTCACAGTGGGTGAGATGGATTAGGGGAGGGAGGTGAGAGCTGTTTCCTTTTTTCTTAGCACCCTGGAAAGACCTAGAGGGAGGTGCTTCAGACCTGAGATATGCAAAACAAGCAGTCCATGAAGAAGTCCCCACTTGTCTCAGTGGAAGACCTCCTCTCTGCAGTGTCTGCCCTATCCCACAATCATGGTGCCTCTGGCAACAGGGATTTCTTCAAATCCACCCCTCCCCCTGGTACATATAAAATTGCTAACAAAACTTGGCAACTTCATACTCAATGTCAGTTAATACTTATCTACCATACCTGTGCATGTGGTACTATAACAAGCTACTGAGGGGATTGTTTACATAGCTAATTTCAAGAAGACCTTTCCTGCTTTTGGAGTCGTGACCTAAGGATAATCATAAACACATAAGCCTTTTTTTAGCAGCATTGTATGAAGTGGAATGTTTGTTGTGAAAAGTGAGGCAAAATGGAACACACCTTTGGCAGCCTGTAAGGGGACTTTAGTCTGGAAAACTTTTTTCAGTATGGCACTGAACTGCAGTAAAAATTTTGGCTCTACTTTATAGGGCAGAAGCAGTTGCTTTGTTAAACAGTGAAAATTGAGACCCAAGCACAGGGCATTTGTTTGCTGGTGGAAAATGTGGTTGCCCGATAGGATGCTGCTTGTCAACTACATTTTGAAAAGTAAAAGAAAAACCCTTGGGATGAGGTTTTTATAGGCTGTTTATTTATTTATTTATTTATTTTGAGACAGAGTCTCACTCTGTTGCCCAGGCTAGAGTGTCATGGCGTCAGCCTAGCTCACAGCAACCTCAAACTCCTGGGCTCAAGCAATCCTTCTGCCTCAGCCTCCCAAGTAGCTGGGACTACAGGCATGTGCCACCATGCCCGGCTAATTTTTTCTATATTTTAGTTGGCCAATTAATTTCTTTCTATTTTTAGTAGAGATGGGGTCTCGCTCTTGCTCAGGCTGGTTTCGAACTCCTGAGCTCGAATGATCCGCCCACATCGGCCTCCCAGAGTGCTAGGATTACAGGCGTGAGCCACCACGCCCGGCCTTTATAGGCTGTTTAATTCTGAGGAAGCTGAGTAGTCAATAGATTAAGGGAGCCTTTTAGCCTTTTAGCTGAGAAAAGCCTGTGAACCCCATTCCTTAATTTTGACAGCTAAGTCTGTTTTCACTAGCATATATCAAGGGAATAGTACCACTCAGAACTGAAAATTCTTGGTGTTTTCCCCACTAGTTCTCTCCCCTGAAGTAAGTTGGAATAGCATATGTGTGTTTGTGTGTGTGTGAGTCCTATCAAGTTAAATGCCCAAGCATTTGTGAGCTAGAAAACTTCAGGCTTCCCCCATAAAATGTACACTCCCCCCTCCTTCCATCTCCACCACCACCAATCTTTTGTCTTTTTTGAGGGGAGAGTAACCTACCCTGTTATTTATCTTGAGTTCTCCAAGAAAGGAAAACCTCTCTGCGCTGTTCCTGGAGGGACAGGTTTTCACTATAAAATCAAGGTCTTGCAGAATGAGTCTATGTAGCCAGGCACAGTGGCACATGCCTGGTAGTCCCAGCTACTTGGGAGGCTAAAGCAGGAGGATTTCTTGAGCCCAGGAATTTCAGAACAGCTTGGGCAATGTAGCAAGACCCCCATCTCAATTTTATTTTTTAAAAAGGGAAAAAACAACTCCATTTACTTCCCTAGAAATTTGCTAGAAGTTTGTATATACGTGTGTGTTTGTATTTACCATCCATTATTTTATTGTATACATTTTTCCATGCCAGCTAAGTTAAAGAAGCATGATTTACCCCCAGGTTGCAAATAAGGAAACCATGGCTAAGAATGATTAGTGACTTGTTCAAGACCATATAATTTGTCGGTAGGTGAGTTGTATTTAGAATTCAGGTATTTCTTGACACTTCCTATACCGTATTATTTATTTTGAGAAGGGCCTTTTAATATCACTATCATAAACATGGCTTGTAAAAATGTTTTACAGCATTTTATTTTGAAATAATTGAAGATTTACAAATTTTTAAAGTGGAACATAGAGTTCCTATGTATCTTTCACCCAGTTTTCCCCATTGATACATTTTCAAAACTAGAAAATAGGTATTGGTACAATACAATCAACTAAACTGTAGGCCTTATTCAGATTTCACCAGTTTTTACATTACTTTTTTTGGTTTTGATTGGTTGGTGTGTAGTACTGTGAAATCTTATCACATGTATTGATTTTTATAACCACTACCGCAGTCTGGACACACTGTTGAATCACCACACACAAAAAAAGTCCCTCTTGCTATCCCTTTATCCCTTTAATAGACTCCCACCCCAGCCCTAACCTCAGGCAGCTACTATAATTATGGCATTTAGAATGTTACGTAAATTAAATTTATATACCATGTAACCTTTTGAGATTGTTTTTCCGCATTCAGCATAATACCCTTGACATCCTTCCAAATCATTACATGTATCCATAGTTTGTTCTTTTTTATGACCAAATAATAGTACATGGTATGCATGTACCACAGTCTCTCCATTCACCCATTAAAGGACATTTCCTAGTCTCTCATGTTTTTTAAAAAAAATTATTTTGAGATAATTGTAGATTCACATGCAGTTATAAGAAGTTATACAATGAGCTCTTCCCACAAGCCGCCTGAGGTGATCTCTAAAAATGATCTTTATTCACTTGACCCAGAAAACCCCACAAAATCATGTAAATCAAGGGACTCAAATCTTCATGTCCTCTTTAAGAACACCCATGGAACTGCCCGAGCCATCAAAGGTATGCATATCCAAAAGCCACCAAGTATCTGAAAGATAGCACTGTATAGAAGCAGGGTATATTATTGCTTTCAAATGTATTACAGTAGTGGAGTTGGTAGGTGTGCCTAAGCTAAACAGTGGGGCTGAACACAGGGTCTGTGGCCCAAAAAGAGGGCTGAGTTTTTGCTGCATGTGCTTAAAAATGCAGAGAGCAATGCTGAACTTAAGGGTTTAGATGTAGATTCTCTGGTCATTGGGCACTTCCAGATGAACAAAGCCCTGAGATGTGGTACCATACTTACAGAGCTTATGGTCAGATTAACCCATAAGTGAACTACCCTGCCACATTTAGATGATCCTTTTACTAAAAAAGAATAAACTTTCTTAAACTAGAAGAGAAGGTTGCATAAAAGAAAAAAACATCCTAGAAGAAACTGAAGAAATAAGAATTTATGGCCTGGGAATGAATTCAGCATAAAGTAAATGCAAATAAAGGTTAAAAAAAAGAATACGATGAGAGCCTGCCCTTATGGTATCCTTTTTAGCAATACCCACCTTCCTTCCTCCCCCGTATTTTTAAATGGTTAATTTGTTCATACTTCCTTGCCCCCTTTCCTAGTCTCCATCCATCTGGTGACTAGATTCCCTCTGCCCACAGTACCATCTAAATCTTCCATCACAGCACTGATGTAGGTGTCTAATCCATTCCCCTAAGTGGCACTCCAGCCTCTAAAATCATTCAGATCCATTCCCTTCCTTCCATCACCCTAAATGCTAATCTGATTGATCTGATCTCAGCTAGGTATTAAGGAGTAAAGACATCTGGTTGAGCCAATACTGATGCATGAAGATCTGATCGTCCCCTAGTCTCTAAAAGACATTGATAGAGGCCGGGCATGGTGGCTCACGCCTGTAATCCTAGCACTCTGGGAGACCGAGGCGGGCGGATCGCTCAAGGTCAGGAGTTTGAAACCAGCCTGAGCAAGAGCGAGACCCCGTCTCTACTAAAAATAGAAAGAAATTAATTGGCCAACTAAAAGTATATAGCAAAAATTAGCTGGGCATGGTGGCGCATGCCTGTAGTCCCAGCTACTAGGAAGGCTGAGGCAGGAGGATTGCTTGAGTCCAGGAGTTTGAGGTTGCTGTGAGCTAGGCTGATGCCATGGCACTCACTCTAGCCTGGGCAACAGAGTGAGACTCTGTCTCAAAAAAAATAAAGACATTGATAGAGCACTTCCCCCCGACCCCAATCCTTACCATATTTCATTAAGAAGCTCTGTTTGTCCTATAAGAGTGAGGCCACATCTCTGTCCATAGGTAAGTCTCACCTGAAAAGATAACTTGTTCCAGGTGAAGAAGCGTATGTTACAGACTATACACCAGAAGTGGTTGTGTAAGCCCTTAGCTTTAATTAGGCAGGACCAGTGACTCTTCTGCCCTTGGCGTGTCTGGATGGGCAGCATTCCTGAGTGGTTGATGTTAAAGATGTGTCACATAAGCAGGTTAGCAGTTTGAAAGTTAAGACCCGGGGAAGGCCTCTTTTCCCCTAGGAGCCATACAAAACGAGACCCAGAGTTCTAGCTGTATTTAACAAACTTGACTCTTTGTTAAAGGTTGAGATGAAGGTGGAAATGGAGGGCTGGGGATATTAGAGTCCAGAGAAAGGGATAGGTTCTTCCCTTCCTCCAGAGAACAGCTATAATGCTCAGGGTCTAAGTCTGCTCAGTCCATGACTCTTCACCCAGTGCCAACTTGGCAGTTTGGGCTTTTGTTGAGGAAGGCAACAATTCCTTATTAGTCATGAATAAAAAATGAGGCCAGGTGCATTGTCTCTCAAAGTAACCCCAGCATTTTGGGAGGCTGAGGCTGGAGGACTGCTCGAGCCCAGGAGTTCAAGGCTGTACTGACCTGTGAGCTGTTATCCCACCACTGGATGACAGCCAGACTGTCTCAAGGGGGGAACAAGGTGGGACATGGTGGCTCACGCCTGTAATCCTAGCACTCTGGGAGGCCAAGGCAGGAGGACTGCTTGAGGTCAGGAGTTCAAGACCAGCCTGAGCAAGAGAAAGACACTATCTCTACCAAAAATAGAAAAAAGTTAGCCAGGCCTGGTGGTGAGCACCTGTAGTCCCTGCTACTTAGGAGGCTGAGGCAGGAGGATTGATTGAGCCCAGGAGTTTGAGGTTGCTGTTAGCTAGGCTGATGCCACTACACTCTAGCCTGGGGCAACAGAGCAAAACTCTCTCTCTCAAAAACAAAAAACACTTCCAGTTGGTAGGACTTCAAGTATTGTTACAAAGATGTGAAAACATACAGGACAGTATTTTGGGAGAGAGGAACTACCCCTCTTTAATCTGAGAGTTGACTCCCTTAAGCTGTTGTTCCTCATTTTAGCTTCCTCTCCTTCTCCTCCTCTTTTGAACCCACATAGTCTCCCTCTAGAATTTTCCACAGCATTGGCAGGAGAGAAGGCTGTTGAGGAGGAGGAGATACAAGAATTGCATCTATAGGGAGTTTGAAAGTCAGGGAAATGCCTAACGCTGCAACTTGGACCAAAGTAGGAAGCTATTGTCTATGTATATTTATATTCTTAAATTAGTTGCTTGGGTTTTTTGTTTGTTTGTTTGTTTGTTTGTTTTACACTTATCAGAATTGTCTTCCTGGCTAATATCAAGCAGGAAATGCCTGAGAGACTGAATATTAAAGCTGTAAATAAATAGAGTATCTTTTGATATTCTTTTGTTTGATTGATTTTTGCTTTTGGCATTTTTAAATTTAACTGTAACTTCTAGAATTTTGGTTTTTCAGGAAGTTTGGGGTTGAATTCGTGATCTTTTTCCCAAATATATTCTCACTTTTTGTATTATGTTAAATTGTTCATGGTCTCAAGAGAATAAAGAGGTAAAGTAGTCTAAAATCTCATGGTGATATATTGTTTAAGACAACTTCTGTTATCTGCCCTAATAAACAAGAGCAGTGATGTCTGTCAGTAATATAAAAAAATGTTCTTGTTCTAGAATGTATTATACATGCTTATAGTATTGCTAATATTTTCCTAATCTAATACAACTAAGCAGTCCAAATCTGGATTTAAATATCCTTATTGACTCACAAAGTGAAATTCTCAATATTCAACATTCAGGTCTTTTTAATATTGATGTTTAATTTGGTAATTGTTAGACTAAAAGAAAAGATGATGGTGGAGGAGTACAGTGGTATCAGAAATATCTGATTTGTGCATCAGCTGAATTTCTAGAATCTGAAAAGGAAAAAAAAAAAAAAGAAGTATCTGATTTGCCTGTCTGAAGAGGCAAAAAATAAAAGATTGACATGAATTGTGTTTGGATTGTACTAAGTAAATTTCTTTTTGTCTTAGTTCTTGTCTTCCCTCCTTAAGGATATATACTTTCCTCATTACAATACAGAAAGGGCTAGTACCTTGGATCCACCTGGCTTATGTTTTTATTTTACTTGGTTGTACATCCTCCTAAAATTGAGACTGAGATATAACCATTCTGGTCAGATTGACACGAAGGCAGATAGCTGAAATGACCATCCCTGAGTTAAGGGTTTTAGCCCTCCCCTCTCATTTGGTAACAATATCCATAACTCTTAGCAAAGCATTAGAGCAGCTGTTCCATCTACAGTCAGAGGCTTTGATGTTTTTAGTGTGGATTATTTCCTAATCTCATAGACCTACATATAATGTAGGTAGAAACAGTAAACTTGATGTTGATTAAATTGAAATTCTAAAACCCACAGTACCTATTAACATGACCTCTTTGTTTGGCTACTCCAGTGACAGAAGCTCCTCTCCCATGTGTCAGAAGTTTTCTTGAACTGAGTGCTTGGATACCTTTAGAATTAATACCAACTTCTGTGCTAATCTTCCATTTCCTTTTCCTCCTAACAGCTGTCACTGAAGTGTAGAGCTCCTGAAGTCTCTCAATACATCTATCAGGTCTACGACAGCATTTTGAAAAACTAATAGACTGGTCCAGTACCCTCCAGTCACCCTAGGATCGGTGCAAGCCAAGAACTCTTAACTGGAAGAAACTGTATTGCTGTGTAGAATATGAACCGAAACACACTGAGGCCACCCACCAAGGTAGTGACTAGTCTAACCTGTGCTAACGTTAGGGCACAACCTGTTGGATAGTTTTAGCTTCCTGTGAACATTTGTAACCACTGCTTCAATCACCTCCCACCTCTTGCCACCCGTTGCTGCTATCTGTCCTTACTTGTGGGCTTCTCCATGCTATGCCAATGACTGGCTTTTTCTACACCCTCTTTTGAGTGTAGTTTGATATTTTGTAATCGAGAGCTCATTTCAAGAGCAGAAAAAGACAACAAATATTAAAGCAAGGAAAAGTGTCACTGAAACATAAACTGCACTTTATTGTTTTATATTTTTGTACATATGAGAAATTGAGGGAGTAATGTAACCAGTAGAAAGTGTTAAAACAACGGACTGTCATTAACCACATAGTCCTGGAGAAAGAGATGCAGTTACCTGCCCTACCCTTTTATGGGTTCTCTTATCTGTGGCAACCTTGTCCCTGGTCATTTGGATTTCTCCTTTTTTTCTCTCTCTGCAAACTCCTTGTCCTTGGCCAAGCCTTCTTGCTGCCCCCCATTCCATATCATCATCTCATTTGATCGCTCTGCAGTTGGGCACGGGGATCTTCCTTGAACGACATTTCAGGGTGCAGGAAGCACAGGGCCTGTCAGCACCAAAGCTGAGAGAAGTTACAACTTACTACATTCCTTTCCCCTGAACCAACCTACTAATAACACTGATGAAGGAGTTTGAGTAGAGATGGAAAACAGGAACCAAAATGCCATCTATCCCTCACCCCCTTCCCTGTGTTTGTTAGGTCCAATTCAGATCTACAGTCACAGAGTTTTAGAATTGAAACAGAGTAATAACTTACCCAACCCTGTTTTTCTGTAAAGGAGAAGGATAAAAGGCAAGTTATTGCCCAGCCTGTCAGCTGTTAAGCAGCAGGGCTAGACTGAGTCTCCCTAATCCCCATCACTGGGGTTTTCACTGCAGGACTTATTGTTTTTCCCTCAATGCCTTCTCCTGCCCTTTCTGTGCCTGCTTTGCAGCTCTTCACATCTCCATACTGATTGGGGCACCCAGTCATTGGCATCAGGTGGCCGCAGAGTATCTTTTCAGTTACTTGAAGGTAAATCGAGATACCAGAATGAAGGAGTAGCTGATGTTCCCCAGTGCTTCTGGAGCCACAGTTCTTGAGGCCGGCAGGGTGGGTGCAGAGATGAAGTGAGCTTAGAGATGTCGAAAATTCTCTTTATCCCTTCAGCTCTCTGATCTGCTCTTTATTCATGTTACTTAGACTTCAAGGCAAATTAAGAACATCCCAGAGGGTCAAGCAATTCTTGTCATCTCTGAAAAGACGGGGGGATGTGAAATCTCCACCCTCCTCCCCAACACATTGGATATGATTTGTCAAAGAACGCCTTATGCCCAAAACACTAACCTGTTTAGCCGTGTGCACACTGTTTGATCTGTGGGCACTTGTTGCATCACCTGGCACACAGTATTCAGGGCCCATGACTAAGACTGCTCTTCTCAAATGCCCCTGCTCAAATCAGAGGCCTCATGTTGGACTCAGATCGAACTCACTGGACGCAGAGAAGGAATTGTGGAAAACAAGAGCAAAAACTATCCCCCAGCCCTGTCTGAAATGACCCTGCTTCATACCAGTTGCAAAGCTTGGGGAGAGCGGGTCCTCCAAAGCTGTTTCTTAAACCTTGAGAATGTCCAAGAGGAGAAATACTGGGGTGGGGGGAGGAAATACGCCCCTCGCTCACCGCCCCTGAGGCACGTGGGCAATAGGAAGTAGCACAGGACTGTGTTGGAGGTGGACAGTTTGGTGATGATGTGTGGGGTGGAAAAGCAGGTTGATAAAGTTCCCTTGTTGGGGGTCATTCATGGAGTTAGTTGGATACAAGCAGTGAAGAAGGTTCACACTACAAATACTGTGTTCTCATCTCAAAGCAAACTAGTTCCAGAAGGAAGAGAATGTCAGGGCAAGCATACAACACAATTTTGTACCAGGATATGTCCCTCAACCCCTGAAACTAGGCTTCTCTCAGCCTCCCCACCAGTGATGGATGACAGCTACTGTTCTCAGCTGACCTGACTGAGCCAATCCATGAACTCTCCGCTACCTGGGGAGGCTGCCTCCCATCGCACCCCTGAGCAAGGGGAGGGAAGGGTTCCACTTCACAGAAAAGGACCTCTCTCCTGAAGAGACAGGACCCATTGCCTCCACCACAGCTTCCCTTTTGGCCCATTCCAAGCTTGGCCACACTGGGGGAGCAGGGTGGAGGTTGCCCTGTATCCCTCTCTCCTCCACCAGAGTGTATCTTTGTACATCAGCTGGCATCGTACAAAGGGCAAGGGAAGCAAACACCCAGAACTCTTGCTGGTCAGAGATTCCCTGAGTGTCTGTCCTCACCCAAGCCAGTTCCATGTGTCTGTGTTGTGAAGCGTGGGACTCTGGAGAGAATGGGGGAGGGGGGAGGGGTAAATGTTGCCCTAAGAATGCTTCTCATTCTTCTGTTCTTGTTGGGATCTGTTCTTGGGGAGGGTGGGGGCTGGGGGAAGCTTGACCTTGTGTCTTCGTCAATAAACTCTCATTTACACAAAATGAAGTTTGTGGTATGTACTTTGTTCCCAGAATTGACACTCTAGGACAAAATACAGCTGACCAGGGGAGGCACAGAGCATTAATAACCACTCTATTAAAACTTTTCTGTTTGACTGCCCTAGCCCTCCCAGGGATTCAGCCCAGTGAAATTAAGATTGACTCGAGGAAGAATCATATATCTCGTGGAGGCTCCTGTTGACCAAGTCTCAAACCACCACCACCACTAAGACATCTCTGCAGGCAGGGGAGCTCTCAGAGGAGCCAATCCATCTTCCCTGGCAGGTCCCCTGCGGGGGGGTGGGGGCGGGTGGGGGCAGGCAGATGGTCCCAGGGGCACTAGCAGCAGCATTTTTCTGATCTGTGGGTCAGCAGCCAGCCAGCGGGGTGTCTCATCAGTTTCCTATTACCCAGGATCTCTCAATTTACAAAAGCCTCTCAGACCTGGGCTCAGAACCTGCATAGTCCCAATCAGACAAGTAAAGCTTCCCAAGGAGTTCAAGTCTAGTGACCTGCATTCGTGTTGCGGGGGCATGTGACCCAGGTGACCTTTGTCAAGACAGAGGGCCCTGTCCCTGCGTTCCCAGGAGCTGACAGCTGCCGAAATTTCCCCCAGCCTGGAGTGGGGGAAAGAGGCTGGACTGAGGGACCTGATACCAAGAGTCTCTGGACCTCTCTCCCCACTAGAGTGTAGGTAAAACGCTCTGCACGGTGATTGGCACCAAGTCGGTGCTCGGAAACAGTAGCTGCCTTTTGTCCAAACACCACGAACAAACTGCCTTTGGCAGCTAGGAACTTTGTGACCGTCTCCATGTTGCTAGGCTACAGTCAGCCCAAGCTGTAACAGAAATTATGTTTGGAGAGGAATGGGGTCAGGGTCAAAGATACGCACAGGGGCCTTACTGAGATCTAACTGGGGTCACCACTTAAGAGTGATGTCGGTTTGGGCAAAGAAAGTCCCTAGGTAGAGGCTTTCAACTGTTAGGTGCATGTTAATATTACCTGGAGAGCTTTCACAGAAAGACTGATGGTTTTATTCAATCAATCTGAGATGGGACCTGGGGGAATCTGCATTTTTAAAAACTCCCCAGGCATTTCTAATATGCAGCCAGGGTAAAAAATCACTGCCAGAGAGAGAGGCTCACACTTTTTCATCTACTTCCTCTTCTAAAGTAATACTCGTGTTCTGTGGCAGTTGAAAAATGGTTAAAGCACTTCCATGCACATGATACCTGCCTATTCCCTTGCCTGTCTTGTGAATTTAACATCCCCACATCTAACTCCCTCTCTGTGTCCTTCCTGCTACACTGCAGTTTCCTCCTTCGTTCCACTGCAGACTTCTGTAATAGGCCACATCCTGCTCTCAGCCACAGCCAGCCTTTTTGAACCTCCAGGATACCAGTACGTTCAGGGCACACTGCCCCAGACTTTCACCTGAGGTGGCACTGTCCTCCTCTGCCCCTAGAGTGGCAACTAGGAAGTTTTGAGATCTCAGGTACGTTGTTTCTGAGGTCAGTAAACAGCCGAGGACTCCCAGGTTTGGGCCTTCCTACTCCCACTTCCTGCATTAATGCTTTTTCTGATTTTACTTGGACCCAGATTTCTTTTCCCTGCCACCCCCAGCTCCAGGAGGCAAGAGCCTGTTTATTTTAATACCTGGTATGGCACTTGAAAAAGATCACACCTCCCCCGTTGTTACCCATTTCTATCTCCTGAACACTAATCCTAGAATCCCAACCAGCCCCCAGACATGTTATTAGCAACAAGGATGTTTCTTGAAAAGTTTCCGAGTTGGCTCCAAACTTGCCATCTCTGTTTCTCATTTAGCTTTTGCCCTGCCATGCGTGATGCTGCCAACAAGGGGAAGGCTAATTTGAGGGTTGGTTAGACCCAGATTCTCAGTTGGAGAATTGGCTTTCAAGGGCTTAATTTCCAGGAGCATCATTTCGAGATGAGACTGCCATCTCTGGGATCCTATCTCCTTTGGGCAGGGCCCCAGCACTCTGGGGCTGAGAGAACTCCACTCACACCACTTCTCCAACTGTGTAGGTGTTAGCGGGTGATGCTCAAGTCTAGCCCCTGGCTTTCCCTCCCTCGTTTCATTCACTCTCCACGTACTGTCAGAGACTCCAGGTCTGGCCAAGCAGCCTCTGAAAGTTCAGCGGGGTCCTCAGCTATGCTGAAGCGGGAATAGGCGTAGTCTGACTTATGTCTGGGCCTCAGCTACTGCAGGTGGGCTCATGAGTCTGCTCCCCTGGCACCTGTGCTGGCAGCTCCGCCATCAGGCCTCCTCAGCGCATCCAGACCCGCCTGAGGCTCAAGGTCAAGACAGACCCAAGGACGGGGCCTCTCAAACCTTTCTGCAAAGGTAATCCTAGTGATGGAGGAACATGAACAGGCCCCTAAGAGTATGTGTTCTTAGCCCAAAGTGACTCTCAGCAAACCAAAATGACTTAACTATTTTAAATTCAAGCAAATTTTCCACTTTATGTAGGTACTATCACTGTTAGTTTTTTTAAATAAAAATAATGCTTTGGGTGATCTACTGCTGAAGGCCAGTATGAGGTCCCATCATTAGCCCGTGGCTCACTGTTCCTCTAGTGTAACTGAAAACCACCTGAGAAGCCTGGCCCCAAGGTGTGAGTGTGACCATTGCACGATTTCTTATTTCTAGTCCACATTGGGCTGAAATGGAACCAGAGTAGAGGGCCACAGCCAGGGGGAATAGACATACAGCCTGGGATCCTCAGACTGGGTAAGGATTAAAGATGTTCAGATTTGGTGGGGGCTAGATAGTGCCCTAGATGATTTAATCACAGTAAGAGGCTCTTAGTGACCCTATGTAATCCCACAGGGCCAGTTAAAATCTGATTTCTCCCCCCGCAAAAGTGGTGCTCCAGGAGGCCAAATCCTTCCCAGCCCTGTACTTGCTTTTAGCTTCTGTCCTGGCCCTTCTCATACCACCATCGCAGCCCTCTGGGCCCACCTAGAATAAATGGAACCGCTTCCCAGAGTGGAGTTCAACCTCCCCTGGGATGGCTGTGTGTCCCTTAAAAAGACAAGAATAAATGCAGGCCACACACTGAGACTTACTATATGCCAGGCATCGCCTTAAGGACTTTGCACACCTAGGCTCATTAATACCTTGTCAACAACAGTGGAGGACAGCTAATTATGTCTCCATTTGATAAAATAAGGAAATTGAAGAGTTCAAGTTATTTGCCTTCAGTCACAATAGTAAGTGACAGAGCCAGGATTTAAATCTAGATCTGTCTGATTCTGAAGCCCAGGTTCATATCCACTATGCTTCCTGTCTGGAAGGAGAGGGAGGGGAGCAATTGGGAAGGTGCCCAAAATGCAGACCCTGAACAAAGCAGGAAAACTGGGTTCCAGGAGGGAGCAAGAGCCCACAGTAGTAGAAAGTCTCAGTGGAGGATGCAGGGTCCCAGGGGCAAAAACACTTGGGATATCTCTCAGAGCTCCCTGCTCCTCCTCCCTCCCACTCTGAAGGCTCTAAAATGCAACCGGACCAGGTGCTGCTCTGCTTCAAAACCCTTCAATGCCTTCCCATCTAGCTCAGGGCTGGATCCAAACTCCCTATCCTGGCAGTCAGGGCCTTTGTGACCTCACCGTAGCCAACCAACCTCTTGGCCTTTCCTCTCGCCATGTTTCCAGCCTCAAGAGCTCCTGTCTGGTTCCTGGACTCACTTCTCAAGCCTCTGTCATTGCTCCCTACTTCTTTCGCCTACAACCCTCCTATAATCTCCCTGCACTCAGCCCCCATCTACCTCTTTCAAGGTTGCTTCCTTGAAGGTTGCCCCCTCTGAAGCCTTCACTGATCCTCTAGCGAGTTGACCCACTTCCTCTGCCCTTCCCCAGCGCCTTGACTTTGCACAAAGCATGTTTCAGCGTTGTCTGCCTTTGGTCTCACATTGGACTGTGAGCCTCCTGCCAAGCTCATCAGTGGCTGCCCAGATAGTGATTCTCTTTGTATTCCACATTTTGCTTTGAAGTAAGACAAGCTACTCAGCCTCTCTTGGCCTCAGCTATCTCATCTGTAAAATGGGGGAAACAGAATCTATCTCTTAGAATTGTGAGGATTAAATTTGAGGATGCAGGGAAAGCTTGTAACATGCTGTCTGGCACAATCAACGTTAGCTATTGACGATGAAGTGACATCGATGATGATTGTTTTAGAATAAACACATGGGCGATTTTGCCTGGAATTCTGGTATCTCCCAGTCTGGAGAGGAGAGGAGAACAGCAGTTTTAGGGGTATGGAGGTCATTCCTTGGCAGGGAATCAGCTTTGCTTTGCACCAGCTGGGTCTGCCTTTCTCCGCCGAAGTGAAGGGCGAGAGTGACCACCCTTTGCTCAGTCCTGGGGTGGGGG
>VBSM01003215.1:29323599-29367694 GCA_008086735.1 Cheirogaleus medius | reverse complement strand
GTGCCAGGCACTAAGCTGGACATGCACAACCTCACAGCACCCTATGAAGAATTCTTGCCTCTAGGTGAGTGGCAGAGCTGGGAATCAAACCCTGAGGGTTCTCACTTCAAATCCTGCCCTTTATTTGCTCTGCTGTTATGTACACATACTCCATGGATTGAGTTCTCTGAACCAGGACAGCCACAGGGGACACTGAGCTGTGGATTGTGCATATGTGAAGGGAACATGCATCTGCTGAAGCAGCATGCACACACATGCTAAAAGCATGGCCCTGTCAGAATCCAGCAAACCCACCTGCCCTGGACCTATTTAGGAGGTGCTGGTATCACCCTCCTGGGAATCCAGACAGGAGGTCTCAGGCATCTACCAGCCTCCCTGGTCACCATCCCCAGCAGAAGGAGAAAGGTTCTCTCCTTTTCCTGGCTAAGAGATTTACTTTGATTATCTCAGAAGTAGGGGCTGTTGACCCTGTTTTACATATGTGCAGAGCTTGGCCCAGAGTGGGCAGGTGATTTGCCCATCGACCCACAGCTAGGACACGTCAGAGTTGGGGTTTATACCCAAGCTCTAAAGTCATTGAAACTGAGCAAGCAAGGAGCTAATGAATCCATTCCAAGGTCCAGTCCCCTAGCACCCCCTTCCTGGCACCTGCTGTGTGCCAGGCCCTCTGAGCTCCAAAGGATGCCAGAGAATGAGACCCAGCCCTTGGCCTGTCATGTCACATTCACCAGCTAGGATCACTACCTTTGAAAGTTAGAAGTGCTGTGACATTGTAGAAAGGAGTAGCTGCCATTCCCAGCTGTGCGACTTGGGGCATACCTTACTCCTTCTGAGCCTTCTCTCTGAAGTGGGGAATAACACTACCCATCCCTTAGGGATAGTGTATTGCCCAGGGATAACCACAGGACATGCCACCAGAGTAAGCAGTCGACAGCATTGTGCTCCAGAGCCAGAGATGTCATATAGTGCTTCTGAATTGGGGGCATTTGGAAATAGGGGAGCAGTTTGGGTCATTGTGGTGACTGGAGGCTGCTGCTGGCAGTTACCTCCTGGGAACCATGGAAGGAAAATGCCCTGCAATGTGTGGGTGGTCCTGCACAATAAAGTATTCTCCCTCTACAGAATTCCAGGAATGCCTCCCCTGAGATGATGAGAGTGAGACAGAGGAATTGCTCTTTTGTCCGGGCTCTGTGGGAAAGCCAGGATTTGAACCCAAGTCCAGTGCTGTCTGCATTCTGCTCTGCAGCCTGTCTTGGTTGGGGAGTCGGATCTGGAGAAAAGTCAGGTCATGATTTAAGTCAAGAAAGATAGATTCCCACTAGTAGGACGGCAGGAAAAAAATAAGTTTTGGATAGGTGGAGATCGGGGTTCTGGGGAAGGGAAGGCATTCCAAGTGGCAGGAACAGCTTTGGCAAACTCCCACAGGTGGAAAAGTGCAGGACGTGTCTGGGGATGAGCCAGTGCACTAAGCCTACCTCTTGTCCCCACAGTCCAGGTGGAGGCCGGAGAGGGCCCAGGGTAAACAGAGGCAACAATGGTTGGTCCCGACGGTGGCTGAGCCCCCAGCCCCTGGAATATGCAGCCCGGGGGAGCCCCAGGCAGCGGCAAGGACACGGTGGCGGAGTGGGGCGGAAGGCATGGTCTCCACCTACCGGGTGGCCGTGCTGGGGGCGCGTGGCGTGGGCAAGAGTGCCATCGTGCGCCAGTTCTTGTACAACGAGTTCAGCGAGGTCTGTGTGCCCACCACCGCCCGCCGCCTCTACCTGCCTGCTGTCGTCATGAACGGCCACGTGCACGACCTCCAGATCCTCGACTTCCCACCCATCAGCGCCTTCCCTGTCAACACGCTGCAGGTAGGAGGGCCCTCCGGGGCAGTGGGCAAGGGGGGAATGGAGGAGTGGGGAAGGAGGAGCTGGACTCCAACCTGCTCTAGCTCCTGCCCTGTTGCCAGGGCCCCCCGCTGGGTTTGAGAGCTCCGCACCTTGGGCCACTCTGCTTAGAGCTGTTCCAGGAATCCATTCATTTGTGTGCTAGTTTATTCAACAAATATTTGAAGACCGTTTAATGTGTGCCAGGCCCTGCAGTGGGCATTGAGGCAGAATGGTGAGCAAAACAGAATGGGAATTTGCTTTCAAGGAACTCATAGTCTGGTGAGAAAAGACTAACAGGCAGTTACTATGTAGTGTGACAGGCAAGCGCAGTGATTGGAGGAAATACAGGGAGCTGGGCAGACGCAGTGTGTTGGGGTGGGGATGGGGCTCACAGGAGGTGGTGTCCCCACTAAGTAGGTTTTAGGCAGGTAAGGAACAGTAGAGAGGAGGACAGGGAACACTAGTTGCCTGCTAATTTTCTGGGCTCTGTCCACCATGGCCTCAGACCTGTACTCCTTGTCATCTGTAGGCGGGAAAGCAGCAGACTGGGCCGGGACTTGGCAAGGTGTGTTCTCAGAGACTCTGGGGACCCCAGTCAGATCTCTTGCCCAAGGCCCTCTTCTCTTAGGTGATGCTCTGTCCCCTGACCTCAGGACCTGCCTGCGGGACACCCTTCTGCCAGGGGTGGATTTAAATGCCCTCAGAGTCCTCGCTTACCGTGTTCCTTCCCTTGGCACAGAGGGAAGCTGAGCTCTAAGACATGTTTACTCACTGAAGGAAGCCTCTGGCCAGAGCAGAGGTTTGCGGGGAAGAAAAGGCACCGTGGGAGAGACCCAGAAGGCAGGGGACAGGGCTTGGCCCAATGTAATTGAGAAAATACAGCAATTTCTCAAACTAAGACTTGGGGCTGGGGCTGGTGAGTAGCTCAGTGCGTAGGACTGTCTCAGCAACACCAGGCAGAAGGGCCTTGGCCCAACCTGCTAGAAACACTTGTTTCTCCCATCCCAGGTGCCTGGGGTCAGCGCAAACACAAATGCCTGATCCACGCATCTGCCCCAGAACCAGTGAGGCTGAGCCAGTCTAGTTCTCCTTTAAAGGAGACTTTAAGGGTAACCTGAGTAGACACTCAAATTCTTTCTCCAAGCCTACACAATGAACTTTATCTTTTCATGTAAGTTGTATATTTATTTTTTATTTAATTTAATGTAATTTTGGAATAGGTAAGATACAATTTAAAAGTCCAAACTTTGGCCTAGAGAAATTTTGGTGTCATCCTTTGCCCCCTTCTCCCTGGCTCCTGCCCCCCTCTCTGTAAACATTCTTGTTGGTTTTTGATCCATACTTCCAGTGTTTCTTTACTCAAATAAGACAATGTAGGCTGAGTGCAGTGGCTCAGGCTTGTAATCCCAGCACTTTGGGAGGCCAAGGAAGGAGGATCAATCACTTGAGACTAGTAATTTAAGACCAGTCTAAACAACATAGCATGACCTCATCTTCTACAAAATTGTTTAAAAAATTAGCCAGGTGTGGTTGTGCACACCTGTAGTCCCAGCTACTTGGGAGGCTGAGGCTGGAGGATCCCTTGGGCCCAGGAATTCCAGCTGACAGTGAGCTATGATCAGACCACTGCACTCCAGCCTGGGCAACAGAGTGAGATCCTATCTCTAAAAATAAACAAAAAATAAATATAAAAAGTAAAATGTATTCTCATTCTACCCACCTTCTTACATAAAACAAACAAGCAAACAAAAACCCACAAAAACTACACTGTTCTATACCTTGGTGGGGTTTTGTGTGTTTGTTTTTTACTTAATATTATAACCTGGAGATTTTTCCATGTCCGTGTCTAGAGGACTTCCTCCTTTTTTCATGGCTACATTGTACTTCATTGAAGAGATGTACCAGGGAGTCCTTTCTCCTTGGACAAGTGGGTGGTTTCCAGTCTTGTGCTGTTTCAAACAACACCACAATGAATAGCCTTGTACATAAATGACTGTGTACAGAACTAGGTATATCTGTGGGGTCGATGCCTAGAAATAGCACTGCTGGATCAAAGGGTGAAAGCAACTGGAGTTTGGAAGGCGCTCCCAGTTCCCCTCTGTAGAAGCTGCATTTGCCGAGCTCCTGTAAGCAGCGTACACAAGAGCCCGTTTCCCTAAAGCCTCACCATCGGAGTGTATTTTCAAACTTTTGGATTTTTGACAATCTGAGGGATGAGGTATGATATTCTCAGTGTAGTCTTTATTTGTATCTCTGATTATAAGTGAAGTTGAGCATCTCTTCATATGTTTAAGGGCCTCTGTTTCTTTTTCTGAGAACTGTTAATTTCCTTTGCCCATTTTCCCATTGGGCTGTTGGCCTTTTTCTTCGTGATTGGCCCTGAGTTTTGGAGTAAAGAGACAAGCTAGCCAATCAAAAGCCTTCCTCCTCTCCCTTTTAGGAACCCCCAGAGAGGAGTGGGTGGGAAGCAGCCTGGAGGTCCCCTCAGGGAGGCAGAATGTTGGGGGAGAGGTGAGACTGTCACCCTCAAAGGCTGGCAGCTGCGCCCCCTCCCCAGGAGAGAGCTTGAAGGGCAGGAACCTCTCACCCCTCTCACTTCTCACTGATCCGCACTTGTCCTGTGGGACGGGGGAGGAGTCATATACACATGCAGGTCCCAGGCTCCTGGAGGTCACCGTGTCCAGCAGAATGCAGTCTTCCCTGGCCTAAGAAACCAGTTCATGGTTTCCAATGGCTTTAGATTTGTCCTCAGCATCCCTCCCCTGCATTGAAAACTAAAACGTCAGCACGAAGAAAAGATGCCACATCATCTCCCTGGGGAAATCCACTGCAGCATCTTCTAAGCCTTTGAGTTGGGAAGTGCTGCTCTGAAGTTAGACTTAACTGCGCTACTGCCACCAAAGTCTTTTCCCTTTTATTCCTTCTTTGAAGTGGAGAACCAACTGTAGTCCACCTTTGTGCCTGGTTCCTGCCCCACTCAACTCATAAGCTGGGACAGGAGATATGCCTCTGCCTCCTCCTACTGTTTTGCGTGGGTCCTTGAGGGAGAGGACCCTAGTTCCCTTTGCCCTACCTCTGTCCCCTCAACTTCATGGACCCCCTTCTTTCCACACACTGGCTGCCTGAAACTGCTCTTGCAGCTGCATCTGCTGGCAGGTTAACTAGCTAATTAATCTGTTAGAGAACCATTCATCTTGAGCTGCAGCCCCTCCCTGAGAAGTTGCCACAAACATTCAGGAAGTTCCATCTCCCTGGAGCTGCCCTGGGTCCCTGCTCTACCTCAGCCTGTCCTGCATCCAGTCTCAATCCTTTTCTCTTCAGGCCTTCTATTTCTCAACCCTGAGGGCAGAGTAGAGCATACAGAAGGGGCACATCGGGTGGCAATCTAAGGGCAGCGTCAGAGGCAGGAGTTGCTTGGGCCAGGTGGTATTCAGGACCATGGAGAGCTCACCAGCCTAGGTAGTGCCATTAAGGAGCCTCTGCTAAAAGGTAACAGTGCTAGGCACTGAGCGGAGAGGAGGCAGTATGTAAAAATGAGGAAGGCCTAGCTCTGGCCCTGTCAGGAGCTCACGGCAAAAGTGGGGAATGAGATGAAATAGCTCTAATGAAGGTATAATCAAAGGATTGTTAGAACACAGAAGATGAAGGGAGTAGTTTCCTGTTTGCAAGAAGGGTGGGAAATCAGGAAGGCTTCTTGGAGGGGAAGCACTTGAGCTGAGCCTTGGAAGACAGAGAGGTTTTCAGCAGGTCCAACAACTAGCTCAGGGATTGGCTCTTAGAGGCACTTAATAAATGTACTTGTTGAACAAAGGACTGGGTGGATGGATAGATGGATGGATGAGGGGACAACATGGGACAAGGCAGATGTACACAAGACCGTGCAGTGGCTGTGGAGGACACTGCTCTATCCTGGCTTGGGAGTGGGGAAGCTGCAGCACTGAGCTCCTCCTTTCTCCCTGGGCCTGGGTGATGGCGGGTATGGAAGGCTTCGATTGCAGTGGCAGGTGAGAGCACTGTCAGTCTGGCAGAAGGAGGCTGGGCACTAGGGGAGCCCTCATGACTGCTCTGACCCTGGTACTGGCTTGGGGGGATGGTTTGCAGGAGTGGGCAGATGCCTGCTGCAGGGGACTCCGGAGTGTCCATGCCTACATCCTGGTCTACGACATCTGCTGCTTTGACAGCTTTGAGTACGTCAAGACCATCCGCCAGCAGATCCTGGAGACGAGGTGAGGGCCAGCAACCCAGTCCATTGCCACCTCTGTGGATGCCCCAATGCCAGCCAGTCCCCAAGAAAAGGGGACAGTAGGGGGATACAGATGAAGCATATGTGCTCTCAGATTCCCACACTCAAACCTGCACACACCCGCATTTTGCTGACCTCATTTCTGTCCACTCATTTTGGGACCCTGACCATGGGATGGCTAGACTAGTGCTGTGGTTAAAAGCTTGGACTTGGGGACCAAGACTGCCAGGGCCACTCAGCTGCATGACCTTAAGCCAGTTAACGGTGAAGCCTGTTTCCTCATCTGGGAAATGGGCATAATGATAGTATCCCCCTTTTGGATCAGTTGTGCTGATCAGGGACTTTAACTTAACCTCGAGGGCTTAGAGCTGTGCCTGGAACAGAACGGATGGTGGTGGCAGTGCTGATCAGGCACAGCCTGCCCCTTGGGGAGTCCAGCGGTTGCGAGACTGGCACTGGCAGAGTTCTGAGATTCCTGCCTCGCCCCGCAGGGTGATCGGCACCTCGGAGACGCCCATCATCATCGTGGGCAACAAGCGGGACCTGCAGCGCGGACGCGTGATCCCGCGCTGGAACGTGTCGCACCTGGTGCGCAAGACCTGGAAGTGCGGCTACGTGGAGTGCTCGGCCAAGTACAACTGGCACATCCTGCTGCTCTTCAGCGAGCTGCTCAAGAGCGTCGGCTGCGCGCGTTGCAAGCACGTGCACGCCGCCCTGCGCTTCCAGGGCGCGCTGCGCCGCAACCGCTGCGCCATCATGTGACGCCCCTGCACCCTGCGCAGGCCGGCGGGCAGGGCCGGGCTGCGTGGGGCCCGGGAGCGGGCAGGATAGAACTGTGGGTGCCCGGGCCTCAGGCGCCCCGCAGCCACGCACCTCTCAGTGAGGGGCGGAGCGTGAGAGGGACCCCCTCGTAACTGCTCAGTCCGCCGCCTGTTCGTGCTCCTGGGACAGCGGCCTTCAGCGCTGCAGTCAGTGCAGGGCCCGGCCCGGCCCGGAGGGGCGCCACAGCCTTTGGGTTGGGGATTGCGGGTGCGCGTGTGACATGGAGGGTGGGGGTGCGGAGGCGCTGCCTTGGCCGGGCCCCCACCTGTCTTCTCCGGAGTGTGTCTGTCTTTGCCCGGTGTCTTCCCTTCCTGTGTCCATCTGCACCAGCGTCTGTTGGTCCTTGCCTGTCTTACCCACCCTCCAGTCCCCCTGCCGGCCCCCAGCTCCGCTCACAGGGCTCTCATTTCGTCCACCCCCTTGTCGCAGATCCTGGCAGCTGCTTTGTGAGGCCAGGCCTTCTGACCGTCAGCATCACCGGCACAGGGCAGAGTCGCGGGTGGCCCAGGGACCACAATCAAGGGGTCCGGGGGTTGAGGTCCCAGATCAGTCATGGGGAGAAAGCTGAGCTCTCTCGCTCCCAGGGAGATCTCCCCACCCAGCAGCCCCCAGAGACACAACAACTTACCTTCCAGCCTTAACTCGATGGTCCGTCCCTGCCAGGTGCCCCCTACTCTCTTCCTGACCCCAAAGCCAGATCACCCCCTGGGTTAAAACATTGCTTTTGTTTTTGTTTACAAGACTATGGAGAGGGAATCCCCCAAAGGCTAGATTCTTTTCCATGATGCCAGGTTCCAGTTCTCTATTCCCTCCTGCGTCTGGTCTGCCAGATTGGGGGATGTTGAGTCCCAGGGGCTGGTGGTGGGCAGGGTGGTGCCCAGGAGGGGGTCGGGCTATGCCAGGGAAGATTCTATCTCCCTGTCCCACCCTAAGCTGACTACCCCAGACTCTGCCTGCCTCAGATATCAGAATTCCCTGATTCATCTGGGGAGGGGCAGAGCCAGGAAAGGAATTGTGGCGACCCCTTGCTTTGGGGAGATAAGCCTGCATCCCCACCCATAGATGGAGGCCCTCAGGATCTGACACCCCCCTGTCCCAACACAGTTGGCCCTATGCCCTAACTCACTCCACCCCATTTTCTCCGGCTGCCTAGCCGGGTTTCTACCTCTCGTCACCGGAGCTGATCACTGTCAGTTTTGTACGATTTAGAAATAACAATAATAATGAAGATTCTAGGAATGGCCTGAGGGATTGCTGGGGGACTTGGAGGGAGGAAGAGGTGGTGGCCCCTGGCCAAAGAAAGTTCTCCTTGAGGCTGAGCCCTCAGCCCTGGTCTGGTGAAGGATATCAAGGTCCCTTGTTATGAGAGACAGATAAGACAACTCAGGCTTAGCCAGCTTAGCCAGGGCTGCAGCACATGGACCAGGAAGTCAGGTAGCCCAGAGTAGGCATGGACAGGAGTCTGGGGGAACGGTCGTGGGTGGGGAATTCATCATCGACATCCAGTGTGGGAGGGAATCTGTGGTCCTCTCTGCTGCCTCCCCAGACGATTCCCGCTCCTCCCACCCGATGGGGGTAGCACAGCCCTACAGCGACTGCCCTGACCTTGGGCAGTCCAGTGTTCTTGGGTTCTAGTCCCTGCTGTGCTGCATGACTTTGGGCAAGTGACCTGCCCTCTCTGAGCCTCCCTCTGAAACAGAGGAGGTGGCTCCCCTTCCTCACGCTTTGCAGTGGCCGGGAGGGTAAGGAAGAGGGCTGCCCCTTTTATCTCCTGCACTCTGGTACCCTGGTTCACCAGGGGAGTGGGGTGAGGGATGGCAGCATCTCACATGCCCCATCACCCCCAACTCTGAGGCACCTGAGGGGGAGTGGGGGGACCCATTGGCCCCATGGGAGCCATTGGAATGTGTCACCTGACAGGCCCCCTCCCCCCTCCGCTTCACCCCAGGTCTTGGATGTCAGGTCTCTCCACCCCCATTCTGAGTCTCTGTCCTTCCCTTCTCCCCCCACCCCCCAGGGTTTCCCACCACAGGGTCTGGAAGTGT
This sequence comes from Cheirogaleus medius, assembly GCA_008086735.1. Lineage (NCBI taxonomy): Eukaryota > Metazoa > Chordata > Mammalia > Primates > Cheirogaleidae > Cheirogaleus > Cheirogaleus medius. Next base: position 29,358,713 of record VBSM01003215.1, on the reverse strand, counting down.
GTGTGACGCCCATTGAACTGTTATCGGAAGTCAGATTAAAAATCAGGGAGTGTTTTCCCTTGTTTCTGTACCAAGGTGTCAGCTCCATTCCTCATGGTGGGAGGGGCGGCGTCCCTACAGGGCCTGCCTGCTGAGCTCCCTGTAGAAGAGGTAAAGGTGATGACATGGCCCCTGTCCCAAAGCCCAGGTTGACCAGAACATCAGAGGGGAAGAGTTGGGGACTTATCTCCTTTCCACCTAACCCGAACCCTCCAGCTAATTAAAACCATCCAGAAGGGAAGTGTAACTTCTCCCCTGCCACTGTCTCTGGAAATTTCAACCCCAGCTTCTGCTTCTCCCTCCCACTCAGGGCTGAGGCTTTGCAGCCTCTCAGTGTAACTTCTTGGATGTAGGTGTGTTAGGAATGCTTTCTGCCAACCCTCTCGACCCCAGTGATCTCGCTTCCCAACCCCCAGAGCAAAGCTTTGAAGTCCTGGGCAAGGGTGGCTCAGAGGAACCCGTATGTTGAGGGGTGGCCTTGTCCCTGTCCATGGTGCTGACCCACCAGCCACTTCCAGGAAAGATGGGTCCTCTGGCGAGGTTGGCTGAGCCTCAACAGAGGACACCTCTCTCAGCCCCACTCCTGCTTGTCCCCATTCCCTGTCCCCTCCAGCGGGATGACATTTGAAGCTACGCCTTCCTGCACCACCACAGTCCTAGAGTGAGGGACTCAAGAAGCTGGGGTGTCAAGGACAGACCCACGTGTGTTTAATAACTTACAAGACTTGCAGAAATGAGGGCATGGCTAGAGGCCAGAGGTCCCTGGCCTTCCTCTGGAGTGGGAGTGGGACTGATGTGTTGCCCCTTTACTCAAATGAACAGACTGAGGCTGTATTTGTCCTCTGCCTGCCCCCTGGCCTAGGCCCTGTCTCGTGGGCCTGCCTCGGCAAATCCAGTGGATATGTGGTCATCCTTTTTGCCCCCCTCCTCTGCAGCGCCCTCAGGCCCTTAGACCCAGGACTCCTCCTCAGGTGGGAGCGGGGCTCGGTCAGGCTGCTTCGGTCCCAGGCCCCCCAAAGGCTGCAGGCTGCTCTCCAGTGGGGCGGCTGGCTCTTCCTTCTCCTTTTCTTCCTCCTCCTTCTCCCCTGCTGACGCTCCAGCCACTGGAGAAGCCTCCCCTCCCTTGCTGCCCCGCCCAGCCCTCAACAGCCTGCCTCTAAGGGGCGCCCTGGCTGGACCCAGGCAGAGGTAGGCCAGTGGCTTGGGGATTCGCGAAGGCCGCTTCTCAGGCCTGTGGTCTCTCCGGGGCCGGATCCTGGGCCTCAGCTTCAGCTTGTAGATGGATGGGACCCGCTGGGGTTTCCGGAGTGTTCTCTTGCCCTTGCCCAGACATGCCTTGGCTTTGTCAGAACTGGGGTTCAAGGGCAAAGGTGAGGGGGCTTCCGGGCTGGCAGACACAGTAGGGGCTGAGCAGTCCTGCCCTTCTTGAGGTGGGACCTTCCTCCTGCTGGTGCCCGTGGCACTCAGGCTCTTGGCACTTGCCTGTGTCCTTGGCGCACACTCTCTGGCTCCCAGCCTCCCTTTTGGGCTTCCTGGGCCCGCGGCACCAGCTGGCTTAGGGCAGCCTGTCGGGGCTGCCTTCCAGGCTTCCAGGTCCACTTTAAAAAGGGGTGGGGGGCCCTGGGCCAGTTCTTGGATGACTCTGTCGTAAGGACTCCCAGGCTCAGGCCACCGCCCACCCAGGCTGGGGACATAGACTCCACTTCGAGGAATGACCCCAGACCCTGTGCCCTGGGGACAGGCACCCCCAACCTCTAGCAGCTTCATCTTGGCCAAAATCTCCTCTTCAAGGCGGTGGTGGGCGGCTTGCTCCCTGGTGCCGCCCAGGGGCAGGGGAGTGTGCCTTTCCTCCCGCTCCTGTGGGCCCAGGCCCCAGGGCTCTCCAGCCTCTGCCGTGACCTGGATGTCCGGATTCTGGTCCCTGTGCCTCATTTCCACAGCGCAGTCCTCACGTCTGGACCCAGCCAGGTCCCCAGTGATGGCCCTTAATGGGATGGGGCCTCTCCCAAGTTCTGTCCTGGGACTTTCACATGCAGCACCTGGAAAGCTTCTTCCTGGCGTGGGGGGCCGGGCAGGTGGCAGCTGGATGGGGATCTTGGTGAGTCCTTTAACAGGGGATGGAGGACGGACAGGTGCTGGCTCCCTGAGCTGGGAGGAAGCACCCTTGGCCTCATCTGAGAGTGGCAGCCTGAGGCCCAGAGGCTTGGCTAGGCTAGAGGAACGAGGCGGGGGAGATGGTCCCCATGCTGGTGTTCCCTTGCTGGTGGCCTCAGGGGCTCGGAGTCTTTGGGGCATTGGGGTCCCAGCCGGGGTTCCCTGGCTGTCTTTTCCCTCACAAACCCAAGATGTGGGAGTCCTTCCCCTGGGGAGTTCAGGGGGGTGTCTGTCCTCCCTCTTCCTGGAGGAGGCACACTGTGGGTCTCGGCCACTGTGGGTGAATGAGGACCGGGGGCTGGGTGGGCTGTGCCCAGCTGGCAGCTGCCTCCGAGACGGGGTGCGAGACCTCTCCTGGCACCTGAAAGGGAGAATCACAAGGCTGGAAAAGGGGACTGGCGAGGCCGGCAGGGTGGGCTAGTGCAGTCCCCTGGCTCTGGGGAGAGATGGTCTTTCCCCAGGGAGATGCCAAGGTGGCTAGACTTCATGCTGAATGAAACACGTGGCGGCCACTGTTTCAGTCTGTTCTCCCTTGTTCCCTGTATAGCAGATAGAAGGAAGCCTGGTCCGGGCCTGGGGTCAGAGCTCTCGAGGGGTGATCTCAGACCAGAGGTCTGGCAACCAGGGATCACTAGCAGCTTCATGTTGGTGGGGGGTAGGGGGCAAGGCAGAGAACCTTGGGTCAGTCTGTTTCCTGTCTGGGCCTCAGTCTCCTCATCTGTGAAATGGGAAGGATATGAAGGGACCAGATGCTCCCAAAGTTCCTGGTGCCTTTTCAGTTCAGAACACCTGAGGTCTTGTTGGGGCAAGGGCACTGCAGGGGACCTGCTCTCTTTATCTTGGAATGAGGTGGCCTCTGAGAATGGGGACACCAAAGGAAAAATAGGCCCTTTCCTGAGAACCCCCCCATACCTGAGAACCCCCACCCCTGCTCCCCGCTCACTGCGGGGTCTGGGTGGGGAGGCGGTCGAGGGCCTCAGCTTTCGGCCTGAAGAAGTGTATGTCTTCCAGTCCACGGGGGGCAGTGGGCTCTGGGAGCGGCTGATGGTCATCGTAGGCTGGGGCTGCGAGGGGCCGTCCTGCACCCTCACTTCGTGCTGCACCGGTGGGGCTGGGGGCTTCAGGAGGCTGCCCGGCTTGTGTGCTGCCAACACCGTCCCCCAGGAAAAGGAGAAGAGGGAAGGTTCAATTCCTGCATATGGATCCCATTGTTCCCTGCCCCCGGCTGTCCCTTGCCTCCTATCCCACATTAAAAACAGTGGGACCTACAGTGGCAGCATCAGAGTCTCCTTATAGGAGGCATTTAGGGGACACAACCTGGTCAGGGGCCCAGCTGGGGGGCTTGCTTAAAGCTGCATTTGTATGGCAGGTCCACAGCTTTTAATTACAGTATATGCTTATTTGGGGTGGCTTGAGGTGCTGATGGAGATTTCGGAAGGACCTTCCGAGTCATGCCTGGTTCCACCACTGTGGACCCCAGAGCCAGACCTAAGCTCTGCGGGGAGGCGCCCTGACCAAATGCTGGTTCTGCGTGTGTCGCGCGCCCTCTCGTGGCTACATTGGTACTGCGCCATGACTGCCCAGCTACGGCGTCTTCCTTCCTCCAGACTCCCCCGCCCCTCCCCGCACCCTTCTTAGCCCTGGAGATCAGACCTACCTCCCACCTCTGCTTCTGGCCTCCCGACCAAGAGCTACGCCTGTCCAACCAGCCCCACAGAAAGAGGACTCTCAGGGGACTCACAGAGGGACGTGCACCGGCAGGGGTCATGTTTGTCCAGATAATGGCCCAGCGTGTCCCAGCCGCCCCCCACGCGTACCATCACGTGGTTCCGGAGGATCTGAGGGGGCAACCAGGTGAGGTTGAGGGCGGAGAGCATCCCTTCTTCCTGGACCAGCTCGCGGGCTTCCAGCACGCACTCAGGGATACTCCCGTCCGTGTACTCACGCACACGCAGATACTCCCTTGTGCATGAGTGTGGTTGGGAGCGTGTATATTTTTGCAGCCTGAGTCTCCTCAGTGACTGGCATTGGATGACACATGTTGTCAAGGGTGGGGGCCAGGCTGGCAAACAGAAAGTTGTCCCACAGCTGGACAAGGGCTCTCACAGGCACCGTGTAACCCAGAGCACTCTTTTCTGTCCTTTCGCTGGAAAGGGTTTTGCACCTGCACATGTTTGTACCCGAAATGGGGACGGAACGCTGCTGGCTTGGACTCCGTGATATGTGTGAATGAGTCTGTGAGCGTCCCAACCCCACTCCACTCTGGGGCAAGTCGCATAGAGTCTCCAAGCTTCAATTTCCTGTTGAAAAGTGGGGCCACCATTCCTTGCCCCTACCTACTTCACGGGGCTATTGCCTCAGGGTCCAGATGAGGGCCCAGGGAGCTGGCTCAGGTGTGGCCTGTGCCCAAGGAAAGGGCTTGGCCATGTCCCAAGCTGGGGGCCACCCCCTTGGGTACAGGTGCCGTTGAGGCACAGCCAGGTATTGGGGCACATTTCAGACCGTACTACTACTCACTGCAGAATGTACCCAGCCAGACATGCAAAGGGGAGGGGACTATGGGATCCATGTGGCCGGGGCCAGGCACTGAACACAGACTTGGGGTTCTCAAGCCCCTTGCTCTGACCAAGCCAGTAGGTGGAGTGGAGTGGAAAAGTGAGGGTGTTCTTCTCCATACCCCACTTCTGCGTGGGGACACCCTCTAGACTAGGCTAAGGTGGAGGTGATGGAGGGCGGTGGTTCTGGCTGGCTGATGGGAAGAGGGAATAGACTTGCCAGCTTTGCCAGAAATATCTTGAAATTCTCCCAGGGAGAGAAGGAGAGCTCCAAAGCCTGATGGCTTGGGGTGAATGGTGACTTCCTGTCATTGTCCTCAGACCTGGGCAAGGTCCCATGGAAATAAACACTATTCTGCTGAGGATGCTGGGAGGCCCTCAACCCTCAGCCAGACTTACCCGGATGAAGATGAGGGTGTTGGAGTCCCCCACTCGGTACCTGCCCTCAGACACCTTGACCATGGAGAACTGCACTGGGCACGTGCAGCGGCTCACCAGGCTCTGCACCTGCGGAACAGGGGAAGTGAGATCAGCCCTCCCCTCTGCCCAGGTGCCCAAGGTTCATCCCGGGTCAAACTAAATGGGGGGCCTGCCTGTCCCCAGAGCCACCCCAGGGTTTCTGCTGAGATCAGACTGGGGGCTGAGAAGCAAGTAGAAAGTAGAGAAGCTTTGTGACAGACAGAACGAAACCTGGAGTGGCCACCTATGGACCTACGGACCAGCGTCCAGGGGGGTCAGCTGATGGGGGCGGTGGAGTGCAATGGTTAAGAAACTCCCCCGAGCTCCATTTTCCCCAGTGGTAGAAATGGGGTCAGCGACAGCAAACTGCTATGAAGCGCCCCCTCTGTTCAGACCCTGTCCCAAGCACTTTGTATGTGCTGGCTCCTTAAAACTCACAGCACTCACAGAAGGCAGGTGCTGCAGATAAGGAAGCCTGGCATAGAGAACTTAAATAATTTGCCCAAAGTCACACAGCCACGAAGTAGAGGCTAAGACTTGAACCAGAGTGTCCCAGAGGGTGCCAGAGTCTGTGTTTTTGAAAACTGTCCCATCGGGGTTAAACGAGGCAGATGTAGCGTGCTGGCTTGGTAATAAAGCCTCATAAATGGCACAGCCATTACTACATGTGGTTAGGGGCCGGGTGCAGTGGCTCATCCCTGTAATCCTAGCACTCTGAGAAGCCGAGGCTGGAGGATTACTTGAGGTCAGGAGTTCGAGACCAGCCTGAGCAAGAGCGAGACCCCCATCTTAGCCGGGCATGGTGGCACATGCCTGTAGTCCCAGCTATTCAGAAGGCTGAGGCAGGAGGATCACTTGAGCCCAGGAGTTTGAGGTTGCTGTGAGCTAGGCTGACACCACCGCACTCTAGCCCGGGCGACAGAGTGAGACTCTGTCAGGAAAGAAAAGAAAAGAAAAGAGAGGAGAGGAGAGGAGAAGAGAAGGGAAGAGACAAACCTACGTGTGGTTGGGGTGGAGGCTCAGAGTGGAAGGTGACTCAAAGCCACACAGTGTGTTGGTGTCAGGGTGAGGACAGGAGGTCAAGAGCAGGGTGGCCCAACAAGGGCTGGAGCGGGCTGGGGGAGAGGAGGGCGGGGAGGAAGGGGGCCTCACCATCTGGTCCAGGTTGCGGAAGTGGCAGGGCCGGCGCATGGGGGGCGCGGGCGGTGGGGGGTCGGGCGGGGGCAGGGCCAGCTCCCTCCGCAGCTCCTCCTCGATCTCCTCCTCCAGCTGCACCAGGGTGGGCGCGGCGACGCCAAAGCGCCAGGCGCGGCGGCCCAGCTCCAGCAGGCACAGCACCACGTTCTTCACGTTCTTGCGCAGCACCAGGTCCTCCGTCTCGAACATCAGCACCTCTGTGGGGGTGGGGGAACATAAGCCCTGTGGACCTCTCGAGGCAGGGGAGGGGGGAAGCCCTGGGACTCATCTGAGTGGGGGTGGCAGACATGGGGGATGGTTTGGGTCTCAGGATCCTGGGGTCCCATCTGTCAGCCCCCTAGGAGGGGTCTGGGCAGAATTGCTCAGATGCTGGGTGTAGACAAGGTGGCCCATGGCACAGGAGAGGCTGGGGGTGGGAAGAAGTGAAGGGTTAAGTCCACCTTCCCCTCCCCCCACTCAGCTTCTTGCCAGGATGGGACCAGGAGCAGGAAGCAGTTTGTTCTACTTCCCACCCATGCCTCTCACTGGATGTATCCACCAGGTACCTCAAACTCAATCCCCCAGCCCAGGGATAACCAGGCAGGGTTGAGTGCAGGCTCTGGAGCCAACTGCTAAGGTTGGGGTCCTGACTCTCCCACTACCAGCTGCATGACCTTGAGCTGGTCCCTGAGCCTCAGTTTCCTCCTCTGTAAAATGGGGATGTAGTCTATTTCATAGAGTTGTTGTGAGGACTGGTTGAGCTGACAGCGTCTGGCACATGTAGGTGCTCCGTGAAACACTAGCTTGTGTTCGCCTCCTGTCCCGGTCCCACTGCTGTGCCACCAGCCAGCGGCCCGGGCCCAACCCTTCCCCAGTCTCTCCCCCACCACCTTTGGGCTGGAGGATGGCGCAACATCCAGCCTCATCCCACTCCTGACTTGTCACTCCTAAGCCCTACAAGCCCCAGCACGACAAGGCCCCTCCCTCCTCCCTGCACTCCCCTCACCACCCTGGCTTCTCCCAGTCACCCAAACACAGTGCCTTCTCTGTGCCTTTGTCCTGGTCTCCCTGCCTAGAATTCTCTTCCCCCAAAACTTCTATTTATTCCTCAAGACTCAGCCAAATCTCCTTCCTCTATGCTGCCTCTCTCGGCTCCCACTTCCACCTCATGGGGTCGCTGTCCCCTCCCCTGGGAGCGCTACACCTCTGCTTTGAGCGTCTGTCACTGTGGGCTGTAATTTACAGATCTCATCTGTCTCTCTTGCTAGACCATGAACTCCTCGGGCACCGGGTTTCATTCCTTTCAGTTCTTAGTGCCCGGCACGGTGCTCAACACAGAAGAGGTCCTCGATATATGTTTGTTGAATGAATCATCAACAAACATTTATCAATCATCAATACATTTATTTATGGAGAATTTACTATGAGATGGGGAAAATGAGGCATGAAAAGAGGTGAGCCGGCCCAAGGCGAATCTGCAAGGAGGACCCAGGCTGGGCCCTGCGAGAGGGGATGGATGCCCTGGAATATAAGGGTCTGGGATGGGGTGGGGTCCAGGGCAGTTACCTTGGATGCCCATCTCCTTGCGACACCACTGGATGAAGTTGGAGACATTGTCTCTGGCCTGGAAGGTACCTGGCTGGGCGGCCCCATTGCAGCAAACGCCAGCCCGGGGCATGGGAATCCTTTGGGCTCGGGCAGGTGCCTCAGCCAGGAAGGCCAGGGCAGCCTCAGTGACGGTGTTGGCATGCCGGCACAGCACCAGGCCCGTCTCCAGCACCTGCAGGAAGTTGGCCGCGTGGATGTCCAGCCCGTAGAGATCCCGAAGCCACTCAGCCAGGTCTTCCTTCATGGCCTCCAGGTACTGCTCGCTGGACTTGAAGGGCCGGATGCTGCGCACAGGAGGCCCCAGGGTCCCAGGCCTCCTCCTGTGCCCCCCAGGCTGGGACATGGCTGGCCTCTCAGCAGGGGACAAGCTGGGCACCTCCTCTCTCCCACTGCTGCCTCTTTGCTCCTGCCACCTGCCGGGTCTCGGCTCGGTTCTCCCTGATTAAGAGGTTCCCCTTCTACGCTCTGAGAGCCCAGGACTTCCAGCTCTGCTACTGGCTGCCGGCTTCAGCCGCCGGGCCAGGCCTGGCCCCAACTCCCCCACATTCCTCAGTCCCCGCCAGAACTTTCCCTGCTTGGTGGCCGTTTAGCGACCTCACCCGCAGCTGCCCCGTCTGCTCAGGGTTCACCACCTCCCAGGGTTGGGTGGAGGTGAGGTCATTCCTCTCTTCCCCAGGGCTGGACAGGTCACGATGGCCACCTCCCACCCTCCACCGGCCTGGAGCCTGGCGTGGCTGTCGGCCTCCCCGCTCTGCTTTCCTCTCCTCTCCTTGGAGACAGCGGCTGCTACAAACACTCCTTGTTAACCCTTCCCGGCAGGCAAGCACTGCCCTGCAGAGCCAGGGAGAGGGAGGAGAGGCTGAGGACGATACTTTCACATACATTATTCCTTTATCCTCACTGGGCCGAGTAGGTGGGAGCTTCAGGGGAATGGGGGGCGCAGGGGCAGGGGGTGCCATGTCCCTCAGTGTTTAGTGGGCGTGGGAGGGTGGAGATGAAAGAGACACAGCAATAGAGTCCAAAGGCATGAGTTTAGCCCTAAATCCCATGTGCCCATCAGATACTACCTAGCCTCTCTGGGCCTTAATTTCTCACCTGCAGAATGGGGATAATAATGCCTACCTCCCTGTGGAGTTGTGAGGAATAAAGGAATAATATCTGTGAAAGTATGAGACGATCAGAACACACTGGCACGGGTCTGGGTGTGTCCAGCTCTCCGTGATTCCCGGGCAGGTGTCTAGTACCATGCCCCTCTCTTTCTCTGGAGAGCTTGCTCCATCCCCCATGCTAACCATACGATAGATCATAGTACCTCACCCCCATGGCCACAGCAATGCATTCATTCAACAAATACTTCTTGAGCACCTACTATGTGCTAGGTACTATTGTAGGCTTGAGGATACAGCAATAAACAAAAAAACCCCAGGTCCTCGACCTCACGGAGGCTACTTACATGTTACTGGGTGACGTATGACAGATGAACAAATAAATCTATAGTAAGTCAGATGGTGATAAATTCCAGGGAGAAGAACAAAAGAGTCAAGGAGATGAGGGTGTGCATGGAATTTTCTATGAGGTGGTCAGGGAAGGTCCCAAGGATAAGGGGATATTACAGCAGGGACCTGAGAGAAGTGAGGAAGTGAGCCCTGTCGCTGCTCGGGGGGGAGAGTGCTCAGGCGGAGGGAACAGCCAGGGCAGAGCTCAGAGGCAGGAGCGTGCGTGGCTTATTCTAAGAATCACAAAGAGAGGTGGGACAAGAGGCAGGGAGGAAATGGGGTCCCAGATCATGCGGGGCCTTGTAGGTGGCTCTAAAGACTTTGGCATTTTCTCTGAGTGAGACGAAAAGTGCACTGCAGTGTTGGGGACAGAGTAGGGACGTGCTCTGATTCAGGCTGCTGTATGGAGAAGGACTGCAGGATCGAGGGCGCGGTCAGGGAAACAGCTGAGCCATTGCAGTCACCCAGGAAAGAGCGATGGTATCTTAGATCAAGTGGTGCTGATGGAGGTGATGACAAGTAGTCACAGTCCGTATAACTTTTTCTTTTTGAGACAAAGTCTCACTCTATTGCCCAGGCTAGAGTGCCGTGGCGTCAGCCTTGCTCACAGCAACCTCAAACTTCTGGGCTCAAGCAATCCTTCTGCCTCCGCCTCCCGTGTAGCTGGGACTACAGGCACGCACCACCATGCCCAGCTAATTTTTTTCTATATATTTTAGTTGGCCGATTAATTTGTTTCTATTTTTAGTAGAGACGGGGTCTCGCTCTTGCTCAGGCTGGTCTCGAAATCCTGACCTTGAGCGATCCTCCCGCCTCGGCCTCCCAGAGTGCTAGGATTACAGGCGTGAGCCACCGCGCCCAGCCCCGCATAACTCTTGAAGAGTTAATAGGATTGGTCCAAGATGGGGTTTCTCAAGCTGGCACCATGAACATTTAGGCCAGATAATGCTTTGTTGTGGGGAGCTGTCCTGTGCACTGCAGGACGTTTGGCAGCATCCCTGGCCTCTGCTCACCAGACGCCAGTTGTACCCGCATTACAACAACCAGAAATGTCTCCAGGCATTTGGCGGTGTCCTCTGGGGGACAATGTCCCTGGGAGGGAAAATCCTCTCCTGAGAGCCATTGATCTAGGAGGTGAGCATGTGATTCAGCTAGTCCAAACAGGCCATCCCTGGACTTTTTGAATTGGAGCTATACGGACAGGCTCTTTTGTCAATCTGATGGTGAGGATTTTAGGGATCTGTGTCTGGGGTTATGTTCCCATCACACAAAGAAAGTCCTTCTGCAGCAGGCGAGAATGAAGCTGGCACACAGAGCACAGAGATGGGAGGAGAGAGGACCCTGAGGATGCTGGAACCCTTGGTTCTGCTGTCTTTAGGCCAGGCATACCTCTGTCTCTATTAGTTAGGGCCAGGCTAAGGTGATATATATATAACCAAAAAACCACCTAAAACATGGCTCACACAAGGGAAACGTTTATTTCTGTCTCTCAGAGACAGGCAGATGATCCAAAGTAGGCAGCTGGCTGTGCCCATGAAGTTGTCCAGGGACTCGGGTTCTTTCTATCTTGTTGCTCCCTTGGGCTGTTGTAGTTGGCCAATGGTCAATGCCAGCTTCCCAGAACTTTGTCCTCTTCCAGGTTGCAGGAAGGGGGAACAGGGAGAGTGGAATCAACCCGCTTCCTTTTTTTTTTTTTGAGACAGAGTCTCACTCTGTTGCCCAGGCTAGAGTAAGTGCCATGGTGTCAGCCTAGCTCACAGCAACCTCAAACTCCTGGGCTCAAGTGATCCTTCTGCCTCAGCCTCCCGAGTAGCTGGGACTACAGGCATGCGCCACCATGCCCAGCTAATTTTTTCTATATGTTTTTAGTTGGCCAATTAATTTATTTCTATTTTTAGTAGAGACAGGGTCTTGCTCTTGATCAGACTGGTTTTGAACTCCTGACCTTGAGTGATCCGCCCGCTTCGGCCTCCCAGAGTGCTAGGATTACAGGCGCGAGCCACCACGCCCAGCCAACCCACTTCCTTTTTAATGATAGGATGCTGAAGTTGCAAACATCCACTCACATCTAGTCATTTGGCCACACCTAGCTGCAAGGGAAGCTGAACATGTGTATTCCAGATGGTGTTTATGTGCCCTGTGAGTGTCCAGTGATGGTTCTTTTACTAAAAGGAAGAAAGGGAGAATGGAGATGGGGGACCACTAATAGACCAGCCACGCTGCCCTTCTCAGACTTTGCTTTACAGTTTCTGTAAAGGGCCCGATAGTAAATATTTTAGGCTTTTGAGGGCCATGTACTGTCTGTATCATATATTATTCTTTGCTTTTGTTTTTCTTTTTTACAACCCTTTAAAAATATATGAACCATTCTTAGCTCAAGGGTCATACAAAACTGGGCTGTGTGCAGATTTGGCCTGCTGTTTGCTAACCTTTGGATTACATGAATCAATAACTTCCTCTTTTTTTTTTTGTCTTTTCCAGTTAAATACAAATTTTATTTTTTGACCAGTCTGGGTAGGAGAGGAATTTAAATATACATGTTAAATGAAAGAGAACTGTGATAGGCATCCAGTTAATTCTGAAGGGGAGTTGGATAGAGATGCATTCATTCCATTTGGAAGATTTAATGAAATGAATAGAATTTGAGCTGGGCTTTGAATAAGAAATGGAAAATCGTGTGTTCACACTTTTACTAGGTCAGAGAACACCTTAATTAATAGGAAGACACAGATGGAGCAGTGACAGAGGAAGGGTACGCCCACTCTTTTATTCTAAAGCTAGTTTGAGTTGGTTTGCTGTCAATTATAGCCAAAGTGAATTTGGGAGAAAAAAGTACAGTGAAAAAAGTGGATTTCTTCTCCCCCCGCCCCCTGCCTATACAGATCCTGCCTGTAACCTACAAAAGGCATAGATTGTACAGCATAGATTCTGAGTCCTTGTGCTTGCTTGGGCAGTTCCCCACCTGGAAGGAGCCTGGTTTTGCCTTTGGAAGTGCACCAGGCCCCACTCTTGTTGGCCAGGTCATGGGCACGTGAGCTGAGCTCACCCAATCAGACCCAGCCACCTGGGGCCATGACATGGAGCTGGTGGTACCCAGAAGCAGTAAGGAATTCATTATGGGGGCAGTCCTGGCGACATTCATACCTAGTTCCCAGAACTGTAGGGACAGGAGTCAGGGGTTCAACGTTTCATGATCCATGTTCTGTGGTAGAATTTTAGCTGTGGTGCTGCGTCCCCAGGTCACCTTCATCCTGCCTGTTTGGGGAGCCTGGTTCTTCGACCTTCCTGGTGATCCTGTGGGCTATCCAATAACTTTTCAGAACATTGCTTTTCTGCTCAATTTATCCAGGGTTGTTTTTCTGTTGATGACAACTAAGACCCCCACTGATGTGCACACATCCTTCAGGGCTGGGGAGACTGAACTCGCTCCCTGAGCCTTCCACCCAGGACTCACATGACGCTTCTCCTTTCAGCTCTTACATCTCTCCTGCTATGAGTCCCAGTTGGAAAGGTGACTCTAGCACTGGGGGTTTGGAACAGTAGCCAGGTTGGGAAGGGGAACATCAAGCTGATAGTTTCTTCTCCCAGCCCATCTGGGGCAGTGGGAATGAGGCTGTAGCAAGCAAGATCTTTAACTTACCAAGCCTCAGTTTTCATGTGTCCTCATCCATAAAATGGGTACAAGAACCAAAGTCTCGATGCCTTTAGAAGATAATTGAAAGAAACTAATGAAAAGTGCTTTGGAAATTAAAATAAAAATATACCTGAGTTTATATAGTTGCAACTCAGAGCTGACTGTTGAATGCACAGTAGGAAGAGTGTGCTTTGGAGTCAGACAAGGTAACATAGGCCTGGATTTGAAATTTGACTTTACCCCTTAGAAACTGAGACTTTGGGTAAATCACATCTCATTTCAAAGTTTCAGTTTGCTTAACTGTAAAATGGGGGTCATTGTCCCACAGAGCTGCTATGAGGAATCAGGGATAGAATTTATGCTCAGTGCCTTTGTACAAAGTAGGTGCTGTTGAAAGACATTGTTGGTCCTATACCTGTCATCTATTGCTGCATAATAAATTACTCCAAAACTTAGCAGCTTAAAACAGTAGTAAATACATTGTTTTCTCAGTTTCAGTGGGTCAGGAATTCAGGCGTAGTTTAGCTGGGTGGTTCTAGCTGAGTCTTCCAAGAGGTGACAGTCAAGATATCAGTGAGGTCTGCAGTCATCTAGAGGCTTCACTGGGGTTTCCAAGGTGCCTTATGCACATGGCTGGCAAGTTGGTCCAGCTGTGGGCAGGAGGCCTCAGCTCCTTACTACGCAGACCTCTCCACAGGGTTGATTGAGCATCCTCATGACATCCTCTGTCTTTTCCCCAGAGTGAGTAATCCAAGACAGAGCACAAGACAGAAGCCACAACATCTTTCATCACCCAGCATCAAAAATCACACATCATTATTTCTACAATATCCTGTTGGTTACCCAGATCTGCCTTATTTCACGTGGGTGCATGAATACCAGGAAACAAGGGTCACCGAGAGACATCTTGGAGGCTGGCTCTCCATACAGAAGAGCCATTTCTTTTTCTTTCCTGCTAATAGAATCTTGTTTTTGTTCAGGTAACAGGTAGTGCTTCCTTGAAATTAGGGAATGTGGGCTCAACCCCAGAGGGAGAACCGTGATAGGTCTAAGTTAATGATAGCAGAGTTAAAAATCAAAGTTTCAGTCAAGGCTTCAAGATACCATAGATGCAACAAGCCAGAAAAGGAATAAAGACCATATTCAGAATTTATCTAGGAATTATTCTTGATTCTCATACTTCTCTCCCACCTAGAGTAAATGAAGAGTTGAGCGGTTACAGATTTGGAGAGGATTAGTAGAGATTTATTTACAGAATGTTGCAGCTGTGCTATGTGTTTTGTGGTAGACCCAATAATGGACTCAAAAGATAGCCACTTCCTAACCCCTAGAACCTGTGACTGTCACCTCATAGGGCAAAAGGAATTTTGCAGACAGATATAATTAAGGATCTTGAGATGGGAGATTATCCAGATTGTCAGAACAGTCCCTAACTCTAATCACAACTGTGAGGCAGAGGCAGATGTGACTACAGAAATAGGAGATATGACAACCGAAGCAGAGATTAGTGTGATGGGGCCACAGGCCAGAAATGCCAGCAGTCTTCATAAGCTGGAAGAGGCAAGGAACAAATTCTTTTCTGGAATCTCCAGAAGGAACTAGCCCTGCTGATAACTTGATTTTAGCTCCATAGGACTCATTCCAGACTTCTGACCTGCAGAACTGCAAAAGAATAACTTTGCGTTGTCATAAGCCACTAAGTTTGTGAAAATTTGTTACAGCAGCAATAGGAAACCAGTGTATGTCATCATCTCTCTCCTCTTCCCCCACCCCACCAAGGGGAGAAGCAGCAATATGGGCTTCAATGGGACCAAAGAACTGGACACGTGTCCCCTGTGATTAAGGGGACTCAGTGGACTAAAGTCTGACATGGAAAATCAAATGTGAGACACAGGCTGGTTAACTGCTCCACAGCAGGGACAAAGGAGAACAGCTATACTGAAATCAGCGGGTCCTCTCACAGTTTGAGCAGAGAATGTGGGAGTGTTTCCTGTGGACCACTCGTCAGTGGACAGTGGACCACTTGACAGTGGAGAGAGACTGTCTAAGGTCTGTTCAATGGGGCCTCCTGGAAGGGGAACAGGCCTCAGCGGAGGGGAAGCTGCAAGTGGACCATCCTGCATCCTGAGCATTGCAGAGGGAAAAGCAACCCCAGAATTCAGTGTATCCTGGATCCAAGGAACTGCCTGGATTGGGGTAAGGGAAGACCAGTGTTTGGGCAGCTGGGGAGGAAGGAGAGGCAGGGAACGAGGGTAGAGGGACCATGTCTTCTGTCCCCCACACCATCCTATTTGCAGGCCACTGGCCATGGCAGGCCACAGCTGGGGGGAAAGGAAAGATGTCGTGTATATCAACTTTCAGTGACCACAGGGTTTTCTATTTCCTGAGAGTGCCCAGAACAGGTCCTAGGGCCTGCCTGAGTTGTCTTCCAGGGACAAGGGAAATCCTTGAGCAGGTTTAAAAGGACAGTAGGAGGCAAAACTCAAATTGTTTTATAGCTATGCTGCATGAGTCCTACTTGATCAAAGGTACCAATTACAACCAACTAGTCTAGGCCAGTCTTGGAAACCCCCTTTTTGCCATTGGTTGGTTTAGGAATAGGTTTGTGCCCTAGTTCTGGCCGATGAGATTCAAAGAAAAGTCTGCTGGAGAGCTTCTGAGAAGTCTCTGTTATGCATCCTCTTTCTTCCTGCTCTAGTCATAGTTGCATGAGGCTACAATGTTTGGAGCTGCAGCAGCTGTTTTGTAACCAAAAGGAGACAAAGAAGGCAGAGAGGAAAGATGAGAATAGCCAGGGCCTTTAATAACCCCATCAAAACACTGAACCAATTCTGGAGCCCCTTAGCTTCAGACTTATTCAGTAAACTAATATATTTTATAAAGTGTGAGCCATTATTAGTCAGGCAATCTGATATTTGACCAGCCAACTACATCTTAACTGACATGATGCTCAAAGTTTAAGAAGCCTCATTCCTTTTCACTGTACAGATGTAAGATGTTGTTACAGATCTTCCCAATTGAGTAGCACTTACATACTCTCTTATTGGATATTTTTTCTTTTTTTAAAAAAAATTGTTTAGAGATGGAGTCTCACTGTGTTGCCGATGCTAGAGTGAAGTGTCTAGTCATAGACACAATCACAGCACACTGCAGTCTTGAACTCCTGGCCCCAAGCAATCCTCCTGCCTTAGCCTCCCCAGTAGCTGGGACTAAAGGCTTGCACCACCATGCCTTGCTTGGATATTTTTTCTTATAAATTATATTTATTGTTCAACTAAAATTAATATTGCATCTCTGTGTTATATCTGGATATTAGAAGTTAATGAGCTATTTATACTATTCATTTTAAAAGTTAAAGTTTAATATAAAAATTTTAGCTTTACTTTTGATAACTGACCTCATCTTGTCCTCTGGGTATGATTTCTATGAATTGCAGAAAATAATGCTTGAGCTTGCCAATGAAATATAGCTCATTCTCTTCTGGTTTCAAACAGTCTCTTTTGGATAGAGATCTGAGTCCACGCTCATTATCAGTGTGGTTTCTCCCCTCTCAAGAGGTCTCCCAAGGTGGCGTCTGAGTGCAGGAGGCGTGCGTATGTTCCTGGTGCCAGTGGGATTACCTGCTTGCTCTCATGCTTTCTCTGAAGACTGTATTACTACTCTGTGAGATCAATTTCCAGTGTGCTTTTATGCTGGTACGGGTTTGTTAAGACAATCCAACTTTTTTTTTTTTTTTTTGAGACAGAGTCTTGCTCTTTTCCCTGGGCTAGAGTGCCGTGTGTCAGCCTAGCTCACAGCAACCTCAAACTTCTGGGATCAAGCAATCCTTCTGCCTCAGCCTCCTGAGTAGCTAGTTCTACAGGCACTTGCCACTATGCCCGGCTAATTTTTTTCTTCTATTTTTAGGAGAGACAGGGTCTTGCTCTTGCTCAGGTTGGTCTCGAACTCCTGACCTTAAGCGATCCTCCTGCCTCAGCCTCCAAGAGTGCTAGGATTACAGGTGTGAGCCACTACACCCAGTCGACAATCCAACTTGAAGTTCCCACAAAACCCTCAATATCCCTAAGAAGAGGAAATGCACATCCTAAGAATGGCTGGCAAAGGGCTGCTGGGCAGATTGGGCTTGGGGAGGCAGGGTGAGATGAATGACCAGGCCAGAGGGACACCTGGCCAGAGGGACACCTGTAGTGACTTGGTTTGGAATTAAATCTTAGGGAGTATCTCAAAGAGATTGCCCAGGGTGCCAATGCCCATGGGTGGCCCCTAGCAGTGGCCTCCGAACTGAATTGTTCCTAAAACGTGACCTTGGCTGTGTTTATAGTCACCAGTCTTCCTTGATTCTTATCTAGTCCTCAAGCTTTCTGGTCATTCTGTGAGCACTCACTATTCTTTCTCTTTAAATTGGCCAGTGTGAGCTTTTGAATTTTGCAATCAAAAGCCATGGCGGCTCTTTCAGTAAATTTAAGGAGAATGGGTTTGTTGGGAGACAATTGTCCAGGGCATTGACTTTTCAAGGATTTTTGATATAGTGAACAACCTTGGAAGATAGAGGTTGTGTCTCTTCCCAGAGCAAAGAGCAGGTTTGCTTACGGCTGGTTATAAAAGACTCAGATTCCCTAAGCTCAGAGTTTCTTTTATCATGCAAACCACTGCAGGTATCCATTGGCACTCATTCATGTCACACTCATGGGACACTGAGGCAAGGGGTGTTGACACAAATATGCTGATGTTTCTGTGCCACGAGTAATGAAGTCCTTTGTCTCTGACCCAGGAGTCTCATGTTTTCTGGTAGCACCCATGAAATGACAGCAGGTTCACTTGGTAGCCTACGAGTAGGGTAACATTGCACAGTTCTTGACAGATTGCCCCCATGTGATTAGGAGATTCCTCGGGGGCTGGGTCTGCTCTCTTTGTTTTCCGTCTCACTAACTTGCCTCCACCAAACTGGAAGATTCCTAAAGGAAGAGACCCCATTGCCCTCCACTCTCAGACTTGGATGGAGGATCATACCATGTTTCCCTCTGAGACTGGGATCTTCTTGAGGTCAGCAACACATCCCATCAGACTAAGGGCTTTCCAGAGCTGGGCCTGTGTCCAGCACCCATCTGCACACTCCTGTCTCTGCCAACATACCCCATTCTGGTACCAGGAAAGGAAGTGGTTTTACTGAAGTTCCGTGATTTTATTGCCACCCCTCCCCCACTCACACACTCATATACAATATCCAGGAACTACACCTGCCTCTTGCCTGACCCCTGCTTCCTGCTGGACTTGGCACCGTTCCCTTTTGTTCATTGGAGCTAAGGCAATGAGCTAAAAATAGGAGGAGTGGGGAGTATGGGGTGAGGAAGGATAGGGATAGGACAGAAGATGGGGATACACTATAATGATACAACTAAACACAATGCTTTGAGTGCTTTCTGTGGGCTAGAGAAAGTCTGGTACTATAGTACTATCTCTGACTTACAGAGGAAGAGACTGAAGGTCAGAGAGATAACATGTTGAAGGTCAGATAACTTTTACATTTATGTGGTAGGGCTGAGATTTGAACCCAGTCTACTGGGGGCCAAAGCCTCCCTCTGCTCTCCTTTAATACCTTTCCAGGAGGAAAACTAGAGGACACCTGGGTTTTGAGTGTTTCTAGAGGCTCTGGAAAAGGAAGTTGTTCCTGGCAAGAGCCCTATGGGTGGGTGAGGTTCTAGCCCCACCCCTTGTGATCCAATAGAGGCCCCAGAAACCAGACCAAGTTCTATGGGTTCAGGCGACCCCCTCACATCCCAGTCCCTGATCAGGGGGAGTGGGCAGCACAGCCTTGGTGAGAATGGATAAGCATGGTGAGTGGGGCTGGGGCCAGGGTGGAGGACAGGGCCTCTTGACCCTAGCTTGGACGAACAGCCCATCACCATGAAGTTTAGCCTTCTCTCAATTACCCATCCATGTAGCTACAGCCCTCTCCTTCATCTCCACCTACTCCCGCTCAGATCTCTGTCTTCTCTGTCCTGGACTGTAATGACTCCTAAGTGGGGCTCTCTGTGTCTTGTCAGAGGGAACATCCTAAAACACAGCTCTGAACATGTCGCTCCATCAGAATGTTCAGTAGCTCCCCAGTGCTGAGGGACAAAGTCCAAACTCCACAGTCCAGCACTCAAAGTCCCTTTTCCTCCTCCCCCTTCTGCTGAAATGTCCCGGGAATCCCTTTCTAGCTGTGCACTAGGCCTGGCCTTTCACAACCAGAAGGTTCCTTATTGTGTTTTCCTAAATAAAAGTGCAGTGGACCCTGATTCTCCACCCTGAGCCATACCAAGAACTGGCAGAATCTTTGAAATAACTTCTCTTTAAAGGTTTCAAATGTTCTGGATCAAATTCAGGGGCACTTCTATTGCCCACCTCATCATCCACCCAAGAGGGCCATGAAGATTAAGGGACACGACGTATAAAGAGAGTTGGGCACAGCAATTGCATGCAGTTGGTGCTCCATATACATGCGCTAGGATACCAGTTACTATCGTTCTCTTTTGCTCTCAACCTCTTTGAACAGGATGGACAGGGACCAACAGAAAACTTTCTTGACGTTTCCAGAGCAAACTCCACGTGTGGTGTCCTCCCTGCCCTCCTCCCTCCTCTGTCCATTACAAATCTAGCTATTCCAGTGTGGCAGACAGCAGGGCACGTGGAGCCGGGTGCTGAATGGGTGGCGGACACCTACCAAAGGAAGCCAGCTTAGTTTCCATGTCAGCCCGGGAACTTCCTGCCTGCCAGAGCTGCTGCCTGGAGTTGTGGAGTCTGAGTCCTCAACAGAGGCACCAGCAAGAAGGGACAGTGGTGGCTGAAATCCAGCTGGCACTTGGGGTCAAGCCTGGATGGAGGAAGAGGCTCTTCTTCCTAATTGGTTCACCCCAAGGGCAGCCCTTTCCCGATTGGTCTGCGCATAAACGGGCCTTTTTCTACTTAGCCCGCCCGTAAGGGGCATCTTTTCTAACCATACAGAGGTGCTGCACGCCCACCTGCCACCAGTGATCTGGGCTTCCTTAAGGCAAGACCCGCTTTGAGGAAGGAAATTCCGTTCAGAAAATAAAATACTCTAACAACCACCTATTAAAATGACCATCAGTGCAATTAATGTTTATTGACAGCCTACACCGAGACCAGTTACCTGTCCTAGAACCACTTGAAAGGAAGGTGGGGACGACCCATCATTCCCTCCGGGTTGGCAATCCTCCTCTACCTTTTGTTGACTGCTTCCCGCTCGCCAAGCCCTGGGCTGGGCGATGTACACAGACATGACCTGGTGTCTTTCAGGCACCTGCCCTTTTGAGGGGTCGGGCTGTGCGCAACAGTCGGGATACCGAGCCCTTCGCTGGGGTCAGTAGGACTGCACTGACCTCCTGCCCGCCCGCAGGTGTGAAGACCCCCTTGTGGAAGAAGGACCTGGAGGATCCCGGGGCCAGGGAGGCGGAGCAGGAGGAAGCGGAGGAGGAGTCGGAGGACGAGGACGAGGACGAGGAGAGGCCGCCGCAGGAGGGCGCGGAGGGGGACCCCGAGCAGGGCGCGGAGGCGGAGGAGGGCGAGGGCCGCGAGCGGCACTGCGCGAGCTACTCCCCGCTGCGCCAGGAGTCCAGCACCCAGCAGGTGGCGCTGCTGCGGCGCGCGGATAGCGGCTTCTGGGGCTGGCTCAGCCCGTTGGCGCTGCTGGGCGGCCTGGGGGTGCCCGCCGACAGGTGAAGGCGCGCCCCTCGGCCGGGACGCGACGGGCCGGGCGCCCGCGCCGCAGGGAGGAGGGACGGCACCGGAGACTGAGCGCTCGGCTCCCCGTCCGCAGGAAGCGGAGCCTCCCGGAGGAGCAGTGCGTGCTGGAGACGCGGCGGCGACCGCCCCGCCAAGGGTGCTGTGCGCGCTGCGAGATCCTTTTTTGCAAGAAATGCGGGAACCTGCACAGCCACCCGGCCTACGTGGCGCACTGCGTTCTGGATCACCCGGATCTGGGTAAGGCGACGGCCGCTGGGGGCTCCTGGGCGCCCCCACTCTCAGCCTCTGTGCCCTCCACCCTCGCCTGACCCCAGACTCCCTGACACAAGTCCTCTCCGTGACACAGGCCTCAGAACTGCTCCTTCTTGGAGCCGCCATCCGGAGAGCCCCCTTCAGACTACAGGGCCCACCGTCGATGATGCGGGGTTCCCGCCTGCCACCTAGCGTCCCCTCAGTGCAGAGCCCAGCGTAACCTAGAGCCCCCGCGCCCGCTGCGGGCTCCCGCCCCAGGCAGGACCAGCGCCTGCCGCCCACCTGACTCGACCTCCCCACCCCCAGCCTCACCTTCATCTCTTGGGTACTTCAGGTCCTTCTGGCCCCGTGGGCAGGGGCATCGCCTACAGAAAATGACCTCGGGGTTCCCTCATCCCTCTAAGAAACTTGCTCCTTTTCCCTGAAATCACTCAATAAAGCCTCTAATCAAAGTGTCAGTGCCTTCAGGTGGCAGCAAGGTGGCTTCAAGTGGGGGTGATGAAGATGGGACCTTCCTGGAGTTCAAGCCAGAGGGAAAAGGGCAGGCAGGGGCCTTCTCCCTCGTCTCCCCAGAACAGTAGGAGCACTCACACCCAAGGGCAAAGAGCATTCTCCCCACCGCACAGAGAAGAAAAGAAAATGAAGGCGTGGGCCCAGGAATGCCCCTGGGGAACGGAGGGCTGAGCCATTGCCATTCTGCCCTCTTCGGGAAGCCCTGGCTTGCTGAGGTCACCGCGCGTGCAGATGGGGCATTGGCAGGTGTGGAGGGAAGGGGTGGGGTGGGGGTGGGACTGGAGAACCAGATGCTGAAATAAATGCTGCGACTGGCTGAGGCAGAAGAGGAGAGGAGGAGGCTGGGGAGCCGCTTCCTTCTCCAGGAATCCCAGCTATTCTTGGCCAGACAGCAGGAGCCCTGGGAATGCCTCGTGTGTGGCCTGGTGAGTGGGGCCGTTGTGAGCACAAGGACTTCCCGAACCTGCAGGGCCTGCAGTTGTGGAGGCTGCATCCCCAGCGTAGGCAGCATTGCCCACCCCCAGGGAAGCCCCCTGACCTCCCCCTGCTGCCAGTGGTTCTCCATCTGGCCTGGGGGGCGGGAGGGGAGGCAAGGACATTTTGCTTTTTGAGGAGAGGCAGCACAACCCCACATGCCCAGCTGGCTGGCCTTGGCTGGGGTGGACGAGCATGATCCTGGCCTCCCCACATCCGTGCCTACCTACTCTGGCTGGAAAGGGTGGAAGAACCGTTCCAAGGAAGGCCGCTTCCCGCCACTAGGCCACCAGCTGGAGGTGCCTCTTTATTCCAGCCCCAGAGAAAAAGCCAGGGCCCAGTGGGCCTGCATCAGTCTCCCTCCTGCTCTGAGTCCTGACCCTACCACGGGCCTCTGAGGTTGGAGACCCCATGCCCTCACCCCCATCCAAGCGTCCTCATTAAATATGACACGAGTTTCCAAGAACTGAGTCAGCAGACCCTGAATAGAAGGGGACAGTCTTGCAAAATAGTCTCCAACCTCTCTGTTGAGTTTTGCACCCCTCTGGTTGGATCCAGTGTTGTGCTGCTGCCTCTTGAATACACTGTACCTTTAGCAGAAGAAACAAAATCCCCAAGGCATAGGGAGGAAAGAGGTCCTTGGAGGAAAGGGCCGAGGGGTCTGTGGTCCTTTTTGCTTCTCCTGGAATGGATCCCACCCCCACCTCTATGTGGTGGGAACACAGGCAGGCGAAGTTCCCGGTGGAGGCTTTGCTGCCTGGTCTCCTGCAGGGAGGCTCAGCGGCTTCCGAGCCAGGTTCTGCCCCTGGGGCAGGGGAAACGCGTTGGCTCTGAGGGCACCAACAGTTCATCAGGTGAGGAGGTGCCTTCAGAACAGGGCACCCTCCGAGTTGGCATGCCAGCAGCCCATCCAGGGCAGCTCAGTGGCCCAGCGGCCTGAGGTGGTCACCCGCAGTTTGGTCTGGTCAAGGTGCCAGTAGCGGTCATCTCTGAAGAAGATGATGGAGCCATCAGGCCTTGGTAGGGCACCGCTGACCTCCTCAGGGACGCCATCCCAGTCCTGCAGACTGCGAGGGTAGTAGGGCTCCACTTGCAGTCCCCCTCGGGCCAGCACGTAGTAGCGGGCACCCTTGAAGAGGATGAGGCGGCGCAGAGGAGGGAAGAAGAGGGCCGCGTCGGGATGGCGGGGCAGGCCCCCTGCCCGGCACAGCTTCGGGAAACCCCACACCGGCTTGGGGCCCCGGAACCTCCAGCATCGGCTCCCTGTGGGGCATTGGGAGAGCCAGGGTGAGCCTGAGGCACTGACCCACTGGCCCCCCACCCCACCCCTGTCCCCCCGTGCCTCTACTCCTCCTCCAGCTGGCCCCCATGCTTGTTTGTGTTCATGCCTCTCAAAATGGATTATACTACTAATTATAAACAGTAGGGAGGTCGCAGGGCAGGGACTGTTATGGTCTAGACTTCCAGCAGCGTCAACAGAGGGCAGATTGCACTGAAAAAGCCTTTCCCAGGCTGGGGACAGGGCCCTCTCCCTGGGTGAGCTTTCTTCGTTACCGTGACTACCACTAATTCCATGAAGACAGGGATTTTCGTTCACTGCTGTGTCCCCAACACCACCTACCGTGTCTAGTGCATAGAAGGCACTCAATGTTGGTTAAATGAATGAAGAAATGAATACTACTTCCTGAAGTATTGGCACGTAGCTAGTAATATACTGTCAACCCTTCAGTCATTATTCTCTTTTGATCCTCCTTCCCCCAAAAACCTGAGGAGTTATTTTTCCCATTCAAGAAATGCTCTTTCCGAAAGTTAAATAACATGCCCTATCTCACACAGCCAGGATTCCAAGGAAGATCCGGCTCTTTCTGCTGAATTGCAGAGCTTAAGAGCAGTCCTCTGATCCCTCTATAGACTCTTCTCTGAAACTGTCCCAGGGACAACCTTGACACCTGCTGCTCCTCACTCCATCATTGAAAGGTGTCTTCTGGTAGGTGTCTTCCCTGGGGTCACAGGTTCAAACTGGAGTAGAGACTCCACCATGGACTCCCTAATAGTGTGAGACTCCTTCCCTCTCTTCCTCTGTTGAGCTTGGGCAGGACACATTGGACAGGCTCAATTTTCCCAGCTTTCCCAGGGCTGGTACCTTTGAAGAAGTAGAAATCTCCATCCTCCAGTGACACTGCAGCAGCCTCAATGTTAGGGGGCAGCCCAACCCACCTCTCCTGTAGTGGGCGAGGCTCCGAGACGTTGCCATCGGCTGCCACCTCCCAGAAGTAGCTCCCTTTAAAAATGTACAGTCGCTGTTGCTCGTCTGCCAGAGACAAGAGAGAGTTGAGGAATGACTGGCAGCCTCCTGCCTTCTTTCCAGGGAAGGTGCTGTCCTAGAACCTTGGTCCCTAAACTGGCAGGCATGGGACATGGCATGCACAGTTAGGGTAGAGCAGATAGTAGGCAGGACGAAGCAACGTTTTGCTCGGTGTGGGCTTGCTACCTTGCAGCATGTTTGTGGCTTGGGATTTCTGGATTTTATAACCCATCCCCCTACTTTATAGTCCAGCTCTAGAGACCCCGGGAGATGTGTCGAAGAAGGGAAGAAAGAAGCAAAGCACAGGTGGGACCATCTTACCTACAGTGATGGCATCGAAGGCAGAGTGGCAGTATTTAGGGCCCTGGGTTTCAGGGCGCCTGCCCTGGGGGCTGTGGGGGTCCCAGGCCTCAAAGTCAGTGAACAGCTTTCCTGGGAGCTGGATGGCCACCGAGCGCCCCAGGGGCTTTCCTTTATGGCAAAGGAGAGAAGAGGGAGGACACACAGGGGGTGGGGAGGGGTGAGTTGTGCACTCAAGACTTCCCCTTGGTTCTTTTCATGATTATCTAACATGAGGGGCAGGGAAGGCGAGTGGGAGTGGGGGGCTAAGAGCTGTCCCTGGTTGTTGGTGTTAACCATAGAACAAAACTCAGGAATCTTCTCTCCTACCCAACAGCCTGAGGAAGGGGGACTACAGAGGTGAATTGGAGTGGGGGGACCAAGCAAGGGTTTGGAACTAAGAAGGGCAGGAGGTCCTCTTCCCCAAGTCCTGGGCAACACAGGTGGCATGAGGGCAGAGTTCAGGGACCCAGGTTGTGATAACTACAGCAATTATAATAATTATCATATGTCACTGTCCTTCATTTATGAGAGGAGTGAGGAGAGTCCAACAAGCTTAGAATTTGGCACCAACTCCCAAATCCTGGTCTGCAACTTCCTAGCTGTGTGACCTTGGGCAAGTTACCTAACCTCTCTGAGCCCCATTCTCTTGATCTGTGGTCAAAGAGTGATGTGAGTACAAGTGCCTGGCCCATGGTAGATACTCCTGAGACAGCAGCCTTCACTGGTATATTATGTAGGTTTCTCAGGCTACAACGCGTGTTCATACTCACTAGAAAAACAGCCCTGTGAGATAGGCAGGGCCTCAATTATTATCCCTTTTCACAGAAGGTAAAACTGAGGGCCCTGAGAGGGAAAATGCTTTGCTTAAGAGCAACGACTAATCAGGGATGGAAGGTGACTTGAACCCAGGCCTCTGGGCTCTGTCCATGGCACTCTGAGAGAGATAGCCCGGCTGAGGCAGGTACCAGGGCATTCACTGGCCTATTTCTCTGGCCTGGCTCACCCTGGGGGAGAAGACCTTGTCTGAGTCCACCACCAGGCAGAGGCAGGGGCTTGGGGACAGGGGCACCAGTGTCACCTTGAGGGAAAGGTTAGGGGAGAGTTCATGGGGCTGGGGGCAGGAACGAGGGCTCCGGGCTCTGCCATGGGGGAAGAGGTGGGCCCGAGGATGGGGTCTGAGTGACGGGGCCGGGGTATGATGGGAGGGGAGCTGCCAAGGCCGGGGTCTGGGCAGGAATCCAGTAACTGGAACGCGAGGTGGGGTGATCTGTGCACAGGAATGGGTTGGGGCTGATGCAGCGATGGGGGCCGCAGTCTGGGCGGAGCAGGAGCCTGAGGTTTTGAGATGTGAGGGGAGCCCAGGGCTTTAAGCTAGAACAGGACAGGCGACAGGGAGGCCGGATCCCTGCGCTGGGGATGGGAGATCCTATCTGATGGGAGTGCGGCGTCCCAGGACGGGCGGCGGGGCTGGGGCGGGGGCTCACCATACAGGCGCTGCACGGCCAGCACGTCGTCCCAGCTGAGCAGCGCGTCGCGGCCCAGCCGCTTGTAGTAGGGCGCCATGAGCGCGCGCGGCGCCGGCGAGTGCGTGAGGCCGAGCGTGTGGCCGATCTCGTGCGCCAGCACCACGAACAGGTTGCGCCCGCGACGGCGGCTCAGGGACCAGCGCTCGTCGCGGTCGAAGTGCGCTTCGCCGCGGCGGGGCAGGAAGGCGTGCGCCAGGGCGCCCCCTGCAGGCGGCGCAGAGGGTCAGGGGAGCCACGGCCCGCGACGCCCCCAAGGACCCAGCGCCCAGCGCGAATGCCACTGGGCTGTGTGTGGCTCTTTTCTGCCGCATAATTTCTCTCCTCGTTAAGTCTGGCAGAAGCTGAAGTGTGCAGAGGTGAGCAGATGACTAGAGGCGGTGGGGCGTGAATGCACAGCGTGGGGCCAAGCTGCCAAGTTCCAATCCTAGTTTTACCATTTACTAGCTGTGTGATTTGAGGCAGGTAGCTTAACCTCTCTCTCTGTGTCTTAGCTTCTTCATTTGAATATGGGAATGATGATAATGAGCTTTTCCTTCCAGGGGTGTTCTGAAGAATAAATATGTGTATGTGTATTTACATCTATTATTACAAATAATGCTTAGAACAGTGCCTTACAAATGCTACATAAGAATTATTTTCAAAAAGATCTAGGACTAGGTATAGTGGTTACCCCTAGAAGTGGGCACGATGGGACTTTCTCTTCTGTTTTTTGATCTGGATGCTGAGATATGTTTGGTGTATGAAAGTTGATCAAGTTGTAAACTTACAATATGGTGCACTTTTATGTGTATGTATATTTTCTTTAATAAAAGTATATATATTCCTATGCTCTTCCTCTGCCAGGGCTCCTCTGCGGGCCTCTATCTCGCTGCGTGTAACTGGTGTGAACAGAGGGAGTTCCCCAGATCAGTGATTCTCAAGCTTTTAGTGTGCCCCAGATGGAGCTTATTGGATATACGGTTTCCAGGGCCTCAGCCTTCACAGTTCATTTTCCCTAAGGCCAGGTGACCACGACAGAGGGGTCAGCAAACTGCGCAGTAATAATGTTGGCCCGGAAGCTTGTTGAGGGTCCCTCCAGCTTTGCCTTCTTGGAGCCCAGGCCAGCGGGGACTGACAAAGGTGGGGAGGCTGGCATTTTAGGGAGAGCCTCATGGGCATGGAAAGTCGGCCATGTTAGGAGGAATACATGTGCCTCGAGCTGCTTTCTGCACTGTTCACTGCTTTCAGCTCTCTCTGGGAGACAGAGGGGTAGGTTTCAGAGGGGAGAAGACCTGATCTCAAAGAGACAAAGCATCTGTCCCAAATCAGAGAGCTGCTCGAGGAGCCTCATGTCCTGACACCCAGCACAGTGCTGTCTTAGCTACCAGGCTCTGCCTAGGTCCGGATGTAACCATCTCATATAGATAGCATGGGCCAAGTGAGTTACATGTAAGCACATCTGTGTGCTATGCGTGGATTCTTGCAAAGCTTAGATTCTCCTAGTTCTAACTCAGGGCCTGGAAGTGGACTGTGCCATGGACGGGCTTGCAGGAGGGTGCAAGGGAGGTGCGGCCCACATTCCCAGCCACACAAGGGAACCAGTCCCCACCCTGGAAGGGCTAATCATTAGGAGAGAGGAAATGAGCAAATAGCCCATATTCAGGTTCTGAAGGCCAGCGTTGGGCATCTGGGAACAGAGCAGTTTAAACTGCAGCCAGAAGCCTCAGGTTGGGGACAGACAGAACTGTGGTGTGGGTATATGAAGCACTTCTATGGCTGTCAGTGGCTAGGCGCCTCTTGCCCTGTGGCAGTGACTGTGGTAGTTGGGGGGGCAGAAGTGGGGCAGTTGGAGGGGAGGAGGAGCAGTGGGGGCTAGCAGGTGTTTTTAAGGCTCTTGCATGGAGAACATCTACTCCTGGAAAACAGGAGAAGCACAGGCCCGTCTAGAGGCAGAGGATGGATGACAACGGGACGTGGGGAGATTCTCCCAGAACACATACTACCCTCTAGCAGGCATCCTCAAACTATGGCCTGTGGGCCACATGTGGCCCGCAGAGGACATTTATCTGGCCCACCAGGTGTTTTTGCCGCCGCTGCCTGTCCTGCTTAGCAGCCGACTAGTCCCGGGCCCACAGTGCGCACTCTCCAACTGTCTGAGGGACAGTGAACTGGCCCCCTGTTTAAAAAGTTTGAGGACCCCTGCTCTAGAGTTTGCAAAGCACTTTCCATGCGGAGCCTTGTACACACGGCACCTAACAGGGTGAGGACCATGTTCCCATTTTATGACGAGGAGACCAAGGGTTCTTTGCAGGGAATATGGCTGGCCAAGGCCACAGGGAGAATGAACGCCTCACTGCCACCCCAAACTGCCTCTCCTAGTCGGGGTCCCCTCCTGCTGTGTGGAGAGAGGCTCTGTGTCAGCACCTGGGCCATCAAAGGCGTTGCTCAGCCCATCGTTGTGGTCCCCTTGGAAGAAGGTGAGGCGGATGTCAGCAGGGCCTGTGGCTGGGGCCTCCCAGAATTCCAGCGCCGAGACGTTGCTCCACAACTGGAAGGCAGCACGCACGGCCCCCCGAACCGCCGGCTCGGGCAGGCGCTCAGGCCAGTTCACCAGGCGGTAGGAGAGGTGCTGCTTGTACCATTTGTTGCCTGCCACCCAGAAAGGCCACGTCAGTCACACCTGCTGCAGAGCCTGCGTGTGGTCCCCACGGACCCAGTGTGATGGGAAGGTAGGTCTTCCCCAAGGGAGCCCCTGATCTGACAGGAAGTCACAGCCGTTGCCCCGGGCAGCCCCCCACTTGTCTGGGGAGATACTGCCCTGCTGAGGAGAGCCCTCAGACGGAGAGGACTACCCTTACCCCAGACAGTCCCCAGAGCAGTGCCCAGGGCTGGGGAGGCCCCAGCCTGCCGGAGGGGATGCAGCCTCCACCCAGGAAAAGCCCCCAACCTGAAGGGGTCTCTCTGGACCTGGTCTGGGGTCTTCTCCTCCCCGCAGCCTGGGCTGAGCCTGCAAACAGCTCTGTGCCTCCTGCTGCCGGCAAATCCCAGCCCCTGCCTACAGCGTCATGGCAGAGGAGAGGTGGGGCCACAGAGGCCACAGCTGTGACCCCCCCCATGTCTCACACCCTCCTGCCACCTCCCGGAGGCTTCACACTGCCCTTTCCAGTGTCTTGGGCCTGCCGCTGGCCAACAGCCACAAGACCCGTTTATGTGAGGTCCTTTCCTGCCCCCTTGCTTTCCTCCTCGCTTCCTCAGGGACTCCGGAGAGCTCTGAGGTGAAAAAAATAAGAACAAAGGGTGTGTTTTGTCACTGACTGAGAGAAATTTTTCCATCCCTGCTTAGTTAAGGGTTTCTCTCCCTTTGCCCCAAACTGCAATTCCTCCCTGAGGGCCGAGACTCTGGCCTCCTGCCACAGCTCCGGGTCAGCTGAGTCTGGGTCCATCTGCAGTTCAACACTCACCCAGGAGCGGGTGGCCAGGAGGTCCAGATCGCAAGGTTCTCACGGGCTATTTCTGAGCCCAACAAACTCAGGGGCAGAGACTGTGACCTCCAGTGGAAGACTCACCTGGAGGCAGGACTTCTAGGTGCAGGGTAGCTACCATCCCGCCCAGGGGAAGGGGCCTGCCCCAGCTCACAGATGAGCGAGTAGCTGAGGTAGGCCCTGACGTCTAATCCTGCACTCTTTCCACCACTCCCCAGAGGTGGCCTGGCACATTTGCTCATCTCTAGGCTTACAAATCCACCTGAACGTTGCTCCTGTGGGTCAAAGCACGAGCTGAAACTCTCCAGATGCAAGGGAGGGTCTTAGCAGAGGAGCTGGACTCCCTGGCCCTCCCCACCCGCGGACGTGGGGGTGGGGTATGTCCCTTCTCCCATCCCTGAGCCAAGCTCCATTCAAGGCAATGCTGCCTCCCTGGGCCTGTTTGGCCTGGCAGCCACCCAACCTCTGCCTCCCGGCCAGTGACCAACCCTCAGGGAGGGGAGAGGGAATGAGTCTAAGGAGGGGAGTGAGACATGGAAGGTGGAGGGAGGGGCTGGGGTCCAGAGGCGAGGCTGAGGGTTCCTTATGTACCATAACACTGCTGCTAGCCACAGTCGATCTTCACCGGCACCAGGCCAGCTGGCGCTGGGCCCTTTCACACCCTGCTGTGGGTGACGGACTCCCAGGCCTGCTCTTTCGCCTCACAATCCTTTAATCCTCCAGCATAGTGTGAGATGGCCCCTTCTGCCTCTTTGCAGCCGGGGGACCCCCTCACTCCACAGGAGAGCAGGGGGGTGGGCCGTGTTCTCATTCTAGGTAGCCAGTGAAGGTGACAGGTCTCAGAATAAAAATCCTCTGTGAAACTCTGTGTGTGTGTGTGTGTGCGTGTTTGGGGGAAGGATAGAGAGGACGACTAGGAACAAGAATTGAGAGAAAATGACTGTTTTCCTTGGGAGGGGAGCAGGGAAGGGGGGTGGCTGGTGTGCCTGCCAGGAAGGAAGGAACTGGCTGGGGACCAGCAGCCAGAGCCCTCTCCCTGTCTTGCTCCAGACTTGCTCCCTTCGAGAAGGCTGGCCACTTCAGGCCCCATCCCAAACTCCTGGCCGGGCAGGGCTGGTTTTCCTGGTGACCCTCAGGCACCAGAATCACCTAGCACTGCACCCCCTTCCCCTTGCTCCAAGATCTAAAGAGGAAGAGGGAAGAAAAAGGAGTGAGGAGGAGGAGGAGAGCTAGAAGCTTCACCTGGGCAGGACCCTGGAGTTCTGACTTCCAGCAGGCCGCTGATACCGTGGGAAGAACATGGGTTGGAATCCCGGTACCTCCACTTGCAAACTTATACAACAAATTACAGAATCTCTTGAAGCCTCAGTTTCCTTACTTGCAAAATGCAGTTGATAAAACTTATCGCGTCGTCAGGTGAGAGGCTCAAATGAGATAGCAACGTGAAGCTGCCGGGCATGTAGTAAGTGCTTGGGAAATATCCATTCCCTTCTCCTTCCTTCTACTTGGTAATCGGGGACCATCTCTGCTTTACAGCCTGAAAGGGTCTGTGTCTTGGATGAGGGAATGGAGCCTCAGCGAGTAAAGTGACATGGCCCAGGTGACATAGGTGAGACGTGAACCCAGGGCTTCTGGCTGTAGGATGCTGCTCTCTCTGTTTCACCAGCACCTCCTGAGCTCACACCTCTACTCTTTTCTATTTCACGCTTCCCCTCTGTTGCCCAGAACCACAGGGGGACACAGAACATGTGGACACCAAAGACATCTTGACCCCAGAGCCAGGACCCCATTACTGACTCCTTGCCTTACCAGGCATGTGGACAGACAGTACTGAGGACCCAGAGTGACTAGACGTGTACACAAAGTGCAGAATTGGATTGGCAAACACCGAAGGGAACTGCCCACAATTTCCTGATGGATTAGCTGGGAAATGAAAACAAACTTCTGTCCTGTTCATAATGAGTATTATGAGTAAAAGTAGTTAACACAAATTAAAAAGTGGCAACGTTCCAAACGGCTCATGGTAAAATTAATTATAGATGAAAACCGGACTGAAAAACCCTATCTTGCTAGAAATCTTGAAAACCATAAAAATCGATCAGAGAAAATTAGACTTAGTAAAAGCAATCATGTTGCTAAAATTACATAGAGTAAAACGTGCTATTTGTGAAAAATTGACTGAAGCATCAAATCTTCATAAACCTTAGATTTATACCATTTAACCCTGAAATATTGGATTTGGCAAGAAGAAGAAGAAGTGAAGGAGGAGGAGGGGGAGGAGGAAGAAACAAAACAAAGCTACAGATGGAAGATCACGACAGCAGAAGCTGCAATGTGTAAAATGCGCGATGATGGAATGAACAAATCCATGCAGAAAGAAAGCAGATTAGTGGTTGCCAGGGGTAGGGGAGGAGAGAATGGGAAGTGACTGTTAATGAGTATGGGGTTTCTTTTTGGGGTAATTAAATGTTCTAGAATTAGATTGTGGTAACGGTTGCACAATTTTGTGAATATTCTCAAAACCACTGAATTGCACACTTTAAATGGGTAAATTGTATGATATGTGAAATGTACCTGAATAAAGCTGTTAAAAATGTGCTATGGACAAAATAAAACTGATCAATGGAACACATCTTTGTTGAATAACTGTTACGGGAAAGAACTGATTCTGATGAAAATAACTTCGGCAAAATATAAACTGCTCTGCATTAAAAATTGATCCAGGAATTAAGTGGGCTTCATGGAGTTTGCTCTGGAAAACGCTTGTACGATGAATGAAAATCCGTCCACGTGGGTATCATTCTGATTTAAATGGCTGGATTTACAATCATGGTTCTCAAGTCAAGAGGTCCTATTTGCCCACTCCTCCCCTGCCCTGGAGAAGAGAGGTTACTGACAAAGCCCAGTCCAGGCTGACCCATTTTTCTAGCCCTGGGCTTTAGGACGTAGGGGAATCTCAGCCTAGCTGGATTTGAACAGTGCTCACCTTGCTTTGCAAAGCGTTTCTTACGCCTCATTTTGGCCCGGCGTCCAGCAAACAGGTCACTGATCCTCTCAGTCCAGGCCTCGTGACTGTCAGTGTCTGCAACCCCACAGCGGGGCCGAGTCATCTGGCGCAGGGTGGCCCGGTCCAGCACACCGCTGACGGGTAGCTGGGACACCCACTGGAACTCTCTATCAGGAGGAATTGAGATAAAGGACCACAAAGGGAGGGTGGGTGGTAGGGGTAAGGGCAGGAGGAGGGAGGAAATGGGTGGATCTTTGCACCCCTGGCACCCCCAGGCCTCCACCTCCCTCCATCCTACCTGATGGCATTGCTGAATTGAGTGGAAGTGGGCGCTTTGGGGCCCTGTTCACCGAGGTATCCATACTTCTCCAGGAATGCCTGGGGGAGAGAGGACTGTCAGCTTTTCCTGCCGTGCAGCATCCTTTGCCCTCCCTTGGTCTCCAAGGGCCCACGGCACATACCTCTTGCCCAACCTCCCCTCTCGTCCCAAGAGGTTCCGTAAACTATAGCAGAAAGAATCCTGGGATTAAAGTCAAAAGGATCTGGACTCAATTCCAGGCCACCACTGACTCTCTGGATGATCTCAGGCAAGTCACTCAATATTTCTGAACCTTAGCTCCATTATCTCTAAAACTGGGCCCGCGGTACCTACCCTGCGTATCTCATGGCACGGTTAGAAATCTAGCCAGGCCTGCTGCACAGTACAGCTGTAGGCTGTAAAGGCAGGCCCACCTAGGTTTAAATTTCAGCTAGCAAGATACTTCTTCTTTTTTTTTTCTGAGACAGAGTCTCTCTCTGTTGCCCAAGCGAATGCAGTGGCATCAGCCTAGCTCACAGCGACCTCAAAGTCCTGGGCTCAAGCAATCCTCCTGCCTCAGCCTCCCAAGTAGCTGAGATTACAGGTGCACACCCGGCTAATTTTTCTATTTTTAGTAAAGATGATGTCTCGCTTTTGCTCAGGCTGGTCTTGACCTCCTGATCTCAAGTGATCCACCTACCTCGGCTTCCCAGAGTGCTAGGACTACACGCGTGAGCCCTGACGCCTGGCCAAGATACTTCTTTAAACCACAGTTTTCTCAAGTGTAAAATGGCTTAATACTAGTATTTACCTTACAGGGTTTGTGTGTGTGTGAGGACTAATCGTAATAGTGCTTACTATTAACACAGTGCCTGTCACATAACAGGGACTCCATACACAGTAGCCATTATACATATACACTATTCATATGCATCAAATTTGTTTCTGAGACAACTGAGCTCCTAGATTGTCTTCTGGTATTGGTTAGGGGCTGATCAGGTGCTGGCTCTGCTATGCCTCTGTTGGGAATTATCTAATTCTGGCTTTTTCCTAAACAATCCTCCTCCCTCAAAATGCTGATATATTTAAGGCCCCATGAACAATAAATATACTTACCCTCAATCTTATAATTGGTATGAACAACTTGACTCTCTAAAGATGTATTTTAGAATTAGAAATAAAGATGCATTTAGAATTAGAAACCTGCAACTTCCTTCTTTCATTCATTCATTCGTTAGTTCATACAATGTACTAGGTACCCTGCTAGGTGCAATGGTGAATGAGACATGCCTAAAGGAGATTATTATATGCTAGTGGATAGAGACAGACAATTCAAACAGAGGTAACAAACAAGTAAAGGAGATAAATTGGTGCTGTGTAGAAAAGACACCAAGAGATATAACTGAGAATAATTTAGAAAAACTTTACATCAGGAGGTCCAGGAAGGACTCTCTGAGAAGCTGATATTTGATCTGAGTCCTAAAGAATGAGAAGCTAGCCATGCAATGAGGTGGGACAGGGCGTTCCAGGCAGAGGGAACAGCAAACGCAAGAGCCCTGAGCTAGGAGTGACGCTGATGTGTTTAGGGAACAGAAGGAAGGCTGGGGCACAGGGCGAAGTGTGAGAACAGTGCATGCGATGGAGTCGGAGAGAGAGGCAGGGCTGGCAGCCGGGGTAGGAAGGGTAGGCTTATTTTAATCTTGCTGATGGATTAATTGTGGGGAATGAAACAAAGGAATCTAGGATAGCTCCTAAGTGTTTGGCTTGGAAGGTTGTACTATTTACTGTACGAGAAAACCCAAGGGAGGAACAGATGGGGGACGGTGGGAATAAGAGTAACGTGGTGATACCAAAGTGGCACTGGCTGTATCATCCTAGAGCTAAAAGAAGCAGCCAGAATCTTTCAGTATGTAGATAATATAAAGCTGTGGACCTGGAGGCGACCCTCTGGGGAAATTAGTATAATTAGAGAACATCCCACGGTCCAAATGCCTTTGACTCCCAGCCTGCCCTCACACACCCGGAAGCTGTTCTCCCAGTGGCCAAGGTCTTTGAGGCCAGTGGAGAGA